>AP025051.1:9567301-9635939 GCA_036186865.1 Eustoma russellianum
CCCTTTTCATCTTCTTCCTCAAAACTCTCTCCCACTCCTCCACTCTTCCTTTAATCCTCTCTCCCACCATTACTCCATCAACTCTTCCCCTTCCCTTCTTCACCCTTTAAAATCCACTTTCTTCTTTATTTCTTCATCACATTTTCACTTCATCTTTTTGCCCTAACTTTCAAGACCTATCTTTTTCTCCCAACTTTTCCTCCAATGGCTTCCGCTGGTCCTTCCAAACGTCCACGCACTCAAAAGCGAAAACAAACGGCTGGATAAGGAATTGTTGAGCCGCCTAAAATCACAACCATTCGTGAAGGGCTCACCAAGGACAACTTTCCTTGGTTGAAGAAATTTGAGCCCGACATCAAGAAGCCTCCACACACCATTGACAAAGGTGCTCATGTCTCCTACTACTCCGGCATGCTATTTCGAGAATGGATAGCATCCAATCGTCTTGTTATCCCTCTGAAACTGCTCAATCTCAGCAATCTTCCTGAGACGAGCACTGCTTTTGAAGTTGTTCCTCTGTTGGAACATCAAGGCTGGACATCTCTTTGGTCCAGGCCTGATATGCAAAAATACTCCCGCAAGCACACCCGGCTATTCTATTCAAATTTGTGGATCACTCCACAATCTGAGTCTCAACCTTTTTCCCTCAATACTGTTATTGATGGTACTCCTCTCAGCTTCACTATTCCTAAAATTTGTGAAGTCCTGAGAATCCAAAACGAGGGATTGACTGATTTCTCTGTGTTTGACTGGAGTGTCAAATACGACGTCTGTGAGCAGGACGTTAAATTCGATTTGGGGTACTTTCCCTCCAAAAAGACTCAGAACATGCCATTGGTGGATCGCATCCTGCTAGCGGTGGTCACCTACTGCATCAATGGTAAGGCTACTAGAAATCCCAGCAACATGGATTTCTATGTATCTTACCGTCTCAAACATCTGACCCAGCTGAATCTCGCCTGGATTTTCATAGAAGTCATGTTTGCAGCTCTCCGAAAAGGGTCAAAAGCTTTGCCTTTTGCCAATATTGTCACAATATTGTTAAAATCAAAAGGTGTTGACATTTCTGATGAAGATTTGACCCCAGTTGCCAAATCTGAAGTCTATGATCACTACAACATCGCCCAGGCCGTTGACTCGCAAAAACAGAAGGCCACCACCATTCCTGATGAAGATGAGGTCGCGGAGGGACCTCAAGATGCTGCTGGTGGTAGTAATTCTTTGGAATTGCTATCACGCATTGCTGTGCTTGAACAGACTGTTCAGCAGTTGCATCTTCGTGATGCCGAGCATGAAGCTCGGCATGTACGGAATGAAGCTCGTAATGAGCGCAATGAACTGCGCATGACTGCATTTCGAAATGCACTCATGCAAGTCTGTCCATGGGCTCTTCCTCCTAATTTTGATGATTTAGGGGGAGAAAGTGGTGGTGCTGGTGGAGATTCTGGCGGCGGTGGTGATGCTGGTGGCTCTGGAGATGTTGGAGGATCCATGGGTGGATTCACTGATTTTGCCGCTAGTGTAGGTTTTGGCTTTAGTGGTTTTACACCACCAAGTGGTGGTGCTATGTAACTTTTCTTATTTCTTTGTGTTGGTTGTGAAATTTCTAAGTGATTGGTTATTGCAAGAAATTATGACTTGGTATTTTATTGTTGATGCTCATTAAATTGTTTCATCACTTTGTTCCTTTCAAGTTATTCTTTTCTTGCATCTGGTGAGGGGGAGCATATGTTAAGGGGGAGCTTTAATAAGCTGTGCATGTTGTGAAATCATCAAAAAGAGGGAGAATGTTAGAATATGTTGAGTTTTGATGATTTGCACAATTTAGCACTTTGAACAAGGGATTAGGCGCTTCATGTATGTTGTTTGAAGTCAGTACACTTCGAACGCCTACATTAGGCGCTTAATGTACCTTGGTGGGGTCCAGTACACTTCGAACGCCTACATTAGGCGCTTTATGTGAAGTGTCTGGATGTGCGTACACTTCGAACGCCTAGATTAGGCGCTTCATGTGTGTGTTTGAAAATCAGGACACTTTGAACGCCTGATTAGGCGCTTCATGTGGCCTGTTGAAAAGTGCGAACACTTTGAACGCCTCTTTAGGCGCTTTATGCTGTCCACCAAGCCAAAAGTACTTTTCCCCTGAATGGGCACGTACTCCTAAGTACTTTCTCTGAGAAAAAGTCAGAGTTAGTTCGGACAAGCATGAAGGGCTACATTAGGCGCTTCATGTGACTTCGAACGCCTTAAGAAGCCCACATTAGGCGCTTGATGTGACTTCGAACGACTGTTCTTTTTCACATGAAGCGCTCAATGTCACTTCGAACGCCTGTGCTTTTAGCACATTAGGCGCTTCATGTGACCAACGTTACAAAGGTCTTATACTTCACTTTTTAACATCAGTTGACCCTTTATACCCTCCTCTGTTAGTGTCTTTTTTCACAGGTTCCTCTCTGTTGAAGATTTCAGGTTTTCTTTCTTGGCATTCATTTTGAATTCTCTCCAAGAATGTTGCTACATGCCAAAGGGAGATCTCCAATGATGAGGACTCACCGACACATGATGCCAAAACCCATTAATGTCAGTGCAGAGGGTTTCAAACGGGAAGAAACTTTGAGGTTGATAAAAGAAGGGTTTCTTCCATTGTCTTCTCCAACTTTCTACTTTGCAAGCTCTCAAATTCTCTCAAGCTCAAGCTCTCAAAATACTTGTAATCTTTGTATATTTTTACTTTATTGTTGAGAGTGATTATTGTAAGAAAAAGAAGAGTCTTCTTCTTGGTGAGATCATATTGTGAGAGATTGGGTAGATTGTTGGTCAAGGAGCAAGGGTGCTTCTTGTTTTGAGATTTCTAGACTTTGAAGGGTTAGTTGATAGTGTGTGGTGCACTATTCTCCCTACAAGATTTCTTTAAGGGCAAAGAAGATCTTTGGAGGCTAAACTTCAAAGGGTTAGACTTCTTGGTTGTGGTCTAGGCAAGGTGCCTAGTTTTTGTATTTTCTGGATTTTGTTCTTGATTGTTGTTTCCCCCAAAAGAAATAACAATCCCCATTTCAAAATCCTTCTTGTCAAACATCAAGAAGGTAGAGGAGTAGAGTCATTTGACTTGAACCTCTATACATACTTGTGTTCTTTATTTTTCTTTCAAGTCTTTATTCTTTCTAAAGAACACACCCAAGTATTGGTTGCACTTCAAAACGAAAAATAGCCATAAAATATCCATACTTGGTGAACACACTATTCAACCCTCCCTTCTAGTGTGTTCTAAGGGACCTAACAAAAAGTATGTTCCAGTGCAAATTAATTTTCCCTCTAGATGTGAAACGAATTCGCCCGAACAATATGCATCTGAGCCCAATTTACTCAAAATTCACGTACCGTCGATAGTTATGAACCAACCCTCTATGTCTATTGCAGTTTCTTGCTGATACAGTAGCGAAGATGTCTCAATCACAAATAAGTTTTTTAATTTGGAAGATAAATTATCGTTAGTAATTTAATTTGTTGAAGAATTTCATTTCTTTAGCCAATATAGATATCTAATCATACACACGCGCGCGCACACACATAATATATATATATATATATATATATATATATATATATATATATATATATATATATATATTCTTTATTTATATGTGTATTTGTCTGCGAACATGTATATACAAACCTACATATATTTGAGTTTGTGATACATTATCTGTGCCAAAGGGAATTTCAAAGAGTGACAATTACTGAATCATCTCGAAAGAAAGTTTAGTATTTTATTAGCTACTGGCGGCCCCACTTTGACAATTGATAAATTTGCCACCATACCCTCACCCATTTGATGATCCCTTACCATATTTTCTGTATCATTAGGATAGTTTGTGATAGGTTAAATTAGATCTCCTGTATCTGTGGAAAAACAAGTTGGAATAACTTTTTCTTTGTCCATGGCGATAGTGATTGGTTAAATTATATCTACAGATATTCTGCGAGTAGATATTATTGATGTAACAATGGACAATCTTGTTGTAACTTTCTAAAAGAAAGAAAAACAATTCCGGAATAATAAAAAGTAATCAGAAGGATAATTAAGAAAGGAAAAAAGTATCATTTTACCTTCTACAACTCAGATCTCAATGGATGACTGGGCACATGACTTCTAGCACTATAAATTTGATGCAGATCAACAAAGAAACTTGGATCAATTCTACCAGCCTTGCGTTCTAACACTACCATCAAGGAAATCAAGATCATCATGGCCAAGCTTGGGTACTTTATTTTCCTCCTGCTTGTCGCATCAGGTTAGTATCATTTCAAAACATGACCTCGATACTATTTCTATAGTACAATTCTTTTTTTCCATTATTGGCTGCGTAATGCCTTCTTTTGTTGTTTGCTATGATGGATTTTTAGTGGCAGTGGATGCAAACTTTGGTTTTGCCTCCATCAAGCTGCTGGATTCATGTCCTACGGAGGGCAATGTGTGTGGCCCGACACTTCCTTGTGGCGACGAGCCTTGCTTCTGCGATTACTACAGAAGTGATGATGAAGATCCCAAGTGTGGAACACAGTGATGGATAGTGGCAGATACGTTATGATGGGACTAATAACAGAGAACACTAACCTTTCATGCAATAAAAGTCCCTGATCCAATTCGATATCTTTCTCTTTTCTGTTATTCTCGCATCCTAGTTAAAGGTTTCTATACCTTATAAAGCAGTTGTGGAAAATTTTCCTTTTCCGGATTTCCTGTACGTCATATCATATGGTTTATCGATGTTAGCAAGGATTCACTTTTGTGTGATTCTCTTCCGTCGTTATAATAAATGGTATATTATTATAATGTTTCCCATACAAGTCTTGCCGATCAGACATGAGATGGTAGAGTTAATCGAGATAAAACGCATCTAAACAAGTAAAATCAAAACAATCAAAGCAAATAAGAAGTTGAGGAAGAGGATGATCTCTACTTCCATTCAAGAACTGAGCAATTCGGTTACAAAAAAGAGAGAGAAGAGATGAGTTGAAAGAATTTCAAATTTACAAAACTGAACTTGTTAACAGCTATATTCAACCGCTGTTTCCTCTTAAATCAAAACACAGAAAGAAACATGCAAAATTACGGAAATATCCTTTTTCTAATCGAGCAGCCTTTATTTACTTCGGGGCAATTTTGTCTTTTCTCCTTTCAGTTAAATTTCCCGCCTGGCATCTTCTTCTTCCTGGCATCGTCTTCTGCAGCTTAACACCACCAACAGCTCTTCTTCTTTTCTTGAATCAAGAAACACATATTGACCAATCAGCATCTTCTAATTAGCCAGCGTAGCAATCCATATCCTTCCTCGTGACTGGCTGATGCTTTCTCCTCTTCTTGACATCGTTGTTATATGGTACCAGTCTACTTCCCCCAGCATCCTTCCTTGACGCCATTGCATTTATTTCCTTCTGTCGTGATTCAGTCAATCCTTCAACAAAAATGTTTCATTTATAGATGAAAATCTGATTCAAAAGTAAGTAGGGAAGGGGAAAAAGCATGTTAACAAAGAAAAAATACCCGTGGCAATTTTTCAGATCAGCCTTAAGCTTACTCTTCACTTGCTACCTCTAATCTGTGCGAACCTACTGAATTGTGTTTGATTATGTATTTCCTTTTCCCGGTTTATTAAACTCAACTTCGAAATTCATAAAAGAAAAGTAAATTATACACAAACATGAAATTTGTGAGAATGTAACTAGAGCTAACTACATATATTATTAGGGCAAAAATAACCTTTTTTTTTGGTTGAAACAAATCGCAGTTTAAAAATGTTCTTCTATAAGTTAACAGTTTGACGTTTAGTGAAATACAACCAGATAAAGGTTTCATATATAGAATTCCAACGCTTAAGATGTAAAAAAAGATCAAATAAATATGCTTCCTTTGTGCGATTCTTTTCTGTCATTGTAACGAAAGGTATATTATTATAATAAAACGTGAATTCATAAAATCTAAAACAAGGTCACCAAATTCTTAGTTAATAGTGAGACTTTAGAATGTTTCACTACAGATCGTGTTATGTCACGTGCACAAGTCCTGCCCATCAGACTTCAGATGGTGGAGTTAATTCCGAATGTTTCACTATATATATACGGGAAATCTAATTCAAAATCCCATATGAAACGGGAAAAAAGAAGAAAACTGTTAGAAGATATAGACAGAATATAATCTTACCATATTTAACATTAGAGATAATACTGCAATTAGTGTGTAATTACTGTACATCCCTAGACTTAGGTAACAAAATATTTCCCATTCATTACTGATTGAAAATTCCATATTAGAGACAATTGTAAACAGTATAAGTACAAGCTGTATGTATACGAGTAAATCAATGAAAACAGTTGTTCCTCCAAGTTCTTGTTTGAACATGGTATCAGAGCGGGTCTAATTCTCCGTTTTTTTCTCTGATGGTGAGATCTCTTAGCATAGGCTCAGAGAAAGTCTCATCATAGCCTTATATACCTTTCCCGGTCAGTTTCCGGCCAAAATCCGGCAGCCACATCCTTACTCTGACCATTTGCCTTAATCTTTTTCCAGCGACTGATTCCTGAAAAAAACCATAAACAACCAAGAATGTCAGAAAGCGAAACCAAATCAAATGAACCCAAAACAAAAACGTCCACCATTCCCGCTCCTGGAGATTTGGCCATACAAGTGGCTCAAATACTCAAAGATAGTCTCAGCCCATCACAGCATCATTCAGTTCCTTTACCTGAGAACCTGAATATCAATGTGAAGTTAACAGGCAGCAATTACTCATTATGGTCACGAGTCATCTATCGGGCTATCCTTGGCCGGGGGAGGCAGCACCACCTCACAGGGATACCACCTCCTCCCCAAGTCACGGATCCCAGATATTCCCGGTGGGAACAAGATGATAACTCAGTTTTCACCTGGATACTACAAAACGTGGATGCTAGCATGATTAATAACGTTTCTCATTACCCAACAGCGAAGGCACTCTGGGATGGTTTATCCCTCACATATGGCTCCCGGGGAGACTCATTACAAGTCTTTGATCTCCACCGAAGGGCCAACAGTATTCGTCAAGGAGACAGCAGCCTTGAAGACTGCTGGAATAGTCTTCAAGACCTGTGGGTCTCCATTGACACTTTAGATGTCAATCCAATGACATGCAATGCGGACATCTCAGCCTACAATCAAAAGCTACAGGAATTTCGCTTATACCAGTTTCTTACTGCAGTAAGTGATAAATTTGAGGCAGAAAAAAAAGAACTTCTAAAACGCACGCCCCTGCCAAATGTTGAAACAGCCTTCTTCGAGTTTAAGAGGGCAGAAATGCAGGCAGGGCTGATAAAACATGGCCCCTCAGATTCAGATTCATCACAGGGGATAGGCCAAGGGTTGGCAGCCAAACAACCCAATGGACGAGGACGGGGACGAGGGACTGCGTCTGACCGAAATAATCCATCCACACAAGGGCAATTATCCTCCCGTTCAGGACAACCATCATCAAGAGTGGATAAAAGCTCACTTGTGTGTGAAAATTGCTGTAAGAAGGGCCATCTGAAAGACAAGTGCTTCCAGATTTACGGATACCCGAAATGGTGGGAAGGGAAGAGAGTCACCAGTGGACAGAAGGGACGGGGAGCTGCTGCCAGAACTCCAGACGGTGGAGTTAGCAACTGCGAAACCACCATCGTAGAAGAACAGAGCGGGAGCAAAGGAGAAGGTGAAAAGGACTCAGTCGCCGCAGGAGGTAAGGGGCTGGGGTTCAACCCTAGCCCCAACATCCCTTTTAAACAACAAATTACCTCCCAAGGACCCCCTTTATTTATTGGTTCCCCCCCTGTTTTTTCGACTAATGCAATTCAGCCCCCCGGGTCTTCTGTTCAAGATAATATGGTCCAAAACAATTTAAATAATGCACTTCAGTCCTCCCGAATTTCTGCCTTGACTAATTTAGTCCACAATAAGTCCAATTCTGCAAATACCACCCATAGTCTTAAAAATCACCAATGTAACCCTGCACTTTCCACAAATTACACTGTGCCCACTACGTCATCATCCGCATTCAATACGACCCGGTGTCTCACTTCCCAGTGGATCTTTGATTGTGGTGCTGCGGACACCATGACCTTTGATCCAAACGACTTTGTGACCAAATCAGCCCCACTTAAGTCTCATATTGAAACTGCTAGTGGCGAGTTAGTACCGGTTCAGGGGAGTGGTTCTGTCTCCATTACACCAGATATCACCCTTAAAAACTGTTTATTTGTTCCGTCTCTCTCCACTAAATTATTATCTATTAGCCAACTTACGAAAGACCTTGATTGTGTTGTACTCATGTATCCTACATTTTGCATTCTGCAGGACATTCATACTCAGGAGATCATTGAACGTGGTACTGAGAGAGGTGGTCTCTATTACGTGGATGTGGTGGAACAACACGGTCAGGCTAACCTTGCTGCTGGATCAGTTACTCGCCAGCTATGGTTATGGCACCGTCGGTTAGGACACCCATCTTTTAGCTATTTATAGAAACTTTTCCCTAGTCTGTTTTCCAGTCAATTACCCAAGTTGCAGTGTGATACTTGTCTCCGGGCAAAGCAACCTAGGGCTACTTATCATTTAAATAATACTCGTGTCGACAAAATATTCTCTTTGATACATTCAGATGTTTGGGGACCATCTCCCCACCCTACGCTTTTGGGTTTCCAGTATTTCGTGATATTTGTTGATGATTTTTCTAGAATGACCTGGTTATATGTTCTCAAAAATAAATCCGATGTTGCTACTAAATTTGTTGAGTTCTATAAAATGGTTCAAACTCAGTATAATTCCACTATCCAAATTCTACGATTTGATAATGGGGGTGAATACTTTGCTGGGGCACTCAAACAATTTTTTTGCGACCATGGTATTATTCATCAAACATCCTGTCCTGACACGCCTGAACAAAATGGCGTTGCCGAACGGAAAAATCACACCCTTCTAGAAATCACTCGCGCCATCATGCTTGAATCCTGTGTCCCACGGGGGTTTTGGCCGGAGGCAGTATCCACAGCCACATACCTCACTAACCGTCTTCCCACATCTATCCTAAATCATAAAACCCCCCTTGAGACATTAGCCACCCAAACCAACATTCCATCTGTCTTAACCCTACCACCCAAAGTTTTTGGGTGTACCGTCTTTACCCACATACCAAAAAAACAACGCAATAAGTTTGAACCCTGTGCTGACAAATGCGTATTTGTTGGCTACGCTACCACTCAAAAAGGCTACCGTTGTTACAATCCCCGCACTCGACAAATCCATATTACAATGAATTGCGTCTTTATTGAAACCGAATTCTTCTTTGCCACCTCCTCTCGGTCTCAGGGGGAGATAGCTAATGATGGATCCCTCGATTGGATGTCTAATCTATCTAGGCCAGTTACTGATCCAGCACGACAAGTGCAGGCCGCCGGTTGCTCTGCGACTTCCCACGATAATAAAATCACTGCTCAAGGGCCCGTTGATGACTCTCCTCAAGTGAATACCCTACAGCAGGTAAAAGGTAGCATACATGATGACAATAATAGTCATGATCTTAGTAAGTCTGATCATCCCATTATTGCATTTGATCCCCATTTTAACTCATCTGATAATTCCTCACATGACCCTCTTTGTTCCCTTGACACATCTACTGATACACTTGTCCCTGATCAAAGTTATGTTGGATTGGACCATACTAATCTATGTGCAGAAGAACAGGGGCGGGTACTCCCATCAAGAAAAACAGGGGAATTCCACCAAATAGATATTCACCTTCAAAGGTTGCTCAGGCATCAAAATACCCTATATCTGCGCCAAGACAGAATCTGAGCAATACAGCTACAGTGTTTCTGACCAGGATATGCTCTGAAAAAATTCCTAAAACTGTTGAAGAAGCTTGCAGCCAACCAGAATAGAGGGAAGCAATGATGGCAGAAATGAGTGCTCTCAAAAGAAATGAAACGTGGGAACTATGTCAATTGCCTCCAGGTAAGAAACCAGTTGGGTGTAGGTGGGTGTTCACCATCAAATATAATGCGGATGGGAGTATCGAAAGGCACAAGGCAAGGTTAGTTGCAAAAGGCTACACACAGACGTATGGTATAGATTACTCTGAAACTTTCTCGCCAGTAGCCCGGATTGATACTATCAGGATACTTTTCTCTATCGCCGCCACAAAAGAATGGCCTCTACACCAGTTTGACGTAAAAAATGCGTTTCTACATGGGACTCTGAAGGAGGAAGTGTATATGGATCCACCACCTGGCTTCACAGAAGAGTTCTCTCCTGGGCAGGTATGTAGACTCACACGAGCTCTCAATGGCCTCAAGCAATCACCACGAGCCTGGTTTGGGAGGTTCACATCAGTTATGAAGAAAGATGGATATCACCAGAGTAATGCTGATCATACACTATTCATCAAACGAAAGGAAAGTCTTGTTACTTGTCTTATTATTTATGTTGATGATATGATCATTACTGGAAATGACACTAATGAAATTCTGCATCTCAGGGAATATCTGTTTACGCAGTTCGAGATGAAGGATTTGGGCAGACTCAAGTATTTTTTGGGAATAGAAGTGTTACGGTCGTCAGCAGGCATCTACATTTCTCAGCGGAAGTATGTTCTAGACCTACTAGCTGAAGTTGGACTGTTGGATGCCAAGCCAGCTGATACCCCTATGATTCCAAACCACAAGCTGGATTTTTCACAAGAAGCTCCTTCAGCGGACCAAGGGCAGTACCAACGCTTAGTGGGCAAACTTATATACTTGTCGCATACCCGGCCAGATATCACATATGCTGTTGGAGTAGTGAGTCAGTTCATGCACAACTCACAGAAGCATCATCTTGAAGCAGTGTTGAGAATTTTGAGGTACTTAAAGGGCTCACCTGGACGAGGATTGGTGTTCAAGAACAATGGACATCTGGATATTCAAGCTTATACTGACGCTGATTGGGCAGGCAACCAGGTCGATCGTCGGTCTACTTCTGGATATATTACGTTGGTCGGAGGAAATGTTGTTACATGGAAAAGCAAAAAACAGAAGGTTGTTGCACTGTCTAGTGCAGAAGCAGAGTTTCGAGGTATTGCAAAAGGTATTACTGAGGTTTTGTGGATTCATAAGCTGCTGAAGGAACTTGGCATTCCAATAACCAGTCCCACGCGTCTCATGTGTGATAACAAAGCATCGATAAGTATTTCAGAAAATCCCGTGCAACATGACCGTACTAAACACGTGGAGGTTGATCGACACTTTATCAAAGAAAAACTGGATGAAGGGATTATAAGTCTTCCGTACGTGCGTTCTGAAGATCAACTTGCTGATATCCTCACCAAGGTAGTCAATGGAAGGATATTTGAATCAATACTGTGCAAGTTGAATATTGGCGACCCCACTATTCAACTTGAGGGGGAGTGTTAGAAGATATGGACAGAATATAATCTTACCATATTTAACATTAGAGATAATACTGCAATTAGTGTGTAATTACTGTACATCCCTAGACTTAGGTAACAAAATATTTCCCATTCATTACTGATTGAAAATTCCATATTAGAGACAATTGTAAACAGTATAAGTACAAGCTGTATGTATACGAGTAAATCAATGAAAACAGTTGTTCCTCCAAGTTCTTGTTTGAACAAAAACACCCCCACAGTTATTCAAACATACCTTAAGCTTCTTCTTAAGTTGCTATCTCTAATTTCTATGGACCTATTGAATTGTGTTTGGTTATGTATTTTCCTTTCCTTATATATCACACTCGTCTTTGGAAAACTATAAAAGAAACTAAGGTAAATGATACACAAACATGAAATGTTTCTGAATACAACTAAATTTTGCCACGTAAAAGTTTGATGATAAACTACAGCTAGATACATAAATTATTATGGCAAAGGAACCTCTTTTACTGGGGAAAATTGCATGTTGTAAGGATCTTAGGAGAAAAAAAAACAAAATGATTGGATGGACATTTTATTCATCAACACTTTTACGTTCCTTCCATATGGCATTCTCGAATTCCAAGATTCCAGTTTTTGTCCTTAATATTTTACATTGTCTCCACAAAGTATTCCGAGTCGGCAAGCATGTACAAACAAATTTGAAGTGGTTGACTGGTTAACACTAAATAAATGTAGAGTTTGGAAAGTTTCAAAATGTAGACTTCCCCCACTTAGCTAAGCTTTTGTTTTGTTTCATGGCTAAAGCTGCAGAGAATCGATAGTCAACTTTGATTTTCGCACACTAATATTACACTTCTTCTGATAATTGGCATCATACACTTCAAAATACGGCAAAGAATCCTTAGGTTTTAGAGTTTACTTCAAAATACGGCAAAGAATCCTTAGGTTTTAGAGTTTACCTCTTAAATTAGTAATCCTTTTTTAATTCAAACTTTGACGTGCACAAAAGTTCGCTAATTAAAAAAAAACCGAAACAATATGATTGGAGGGACTTTTTATTCAACAACCCTTTAAGGCTTCTTCCATATATGGCATTCACAAATGGCAAAACCAATAGGGAACTTTTAATCATTTTAACCATTCAATAAGCATGCTCGCCTAACAACAAAACCTTCCAATTATTATATGGTCCTGAAGATCTAAAGAGGAAGAAGAAACAAAACAAATTAATCCCAATACGCCAGAAACCAGAATGAAACTAATCGAAGTTTTTCCTTAAAAGTATTCCCCTATAATTTAATAGTTTGAATTGAATGAATCAGAACCCAGGATACGTTTCATATATAGTTTTCTAAGGCTTATTATAGTAGTTTCTGTTAAAGGACTAAAGTGTAAATACTCTCTCAATCACTATCAAGAAGGATCGGAGAAGTGTTTTAAGGAAAGGGACAAATGGGTTTGACCCATATCTAGGAAAAAGTCTGGAAGAAAAAGATCCATATTTATTAAAATATGTCGACTACGGTTCCCACCTAAAATTTAAAGGAAAGATATTCGCCGGTCTATTTTTTTTGCTCTTCCAATTTATTTTTTTGACCCAAATCATTTTGAATGCAACAGTGGGTTCAAATTTCTCCCCCTGATAGATTACAGTTAATTTTTTTTCCTGAACAAGAGGCATTAAACTATCTTACAGAAAACAGTCTCAACTAAATTCAAAAAAGTTAGGCCTTGTGATTTAAATGATATATCGTCATAATGGTGTTTTGACACCGCAACAACAGAGGTGAGGTTATCAATTTATGGCAACAAAATTCTCCAAAAGGCCACATTTGAGAGTTTACTCAAACACTGCATTACTATGTGTACTTCAATGCAATACAGTGCACAGGGATCATAATAACCGTGACTTGGGAAAATCCATGTGGTGTAAAACTTACAGAAAAATAAAGATTGGTTGAATCATTGCCATTACTGGTCTTTAAAACAATGAGTGCAAATACTCTTTCTATTACGGTCAAGTAAGATCGCAGAAATATTTAAGGAAATGGAGAAATGGTATATTTTTTCCCAAGTCCAAAAATAAATCCAACAAGAATGAAAAGTCCAGAATTATAAAACTATGTTAAATACTACTGTACATCATGACAGAATTATAAAACAAAATTTCAATGATATAACAACCGGGTCTGGTGTTACTATATCTTCCAATGTGCATTCAGGTTTTATGAACATACTCTCTTTATTAATACAAGCTATACCATTTCCCTCTGCCCCTGCTCAAACGTTAACATCTTTCTTTTGTATATAATAATATTTCACAAAAATATTAGCTGTATAATAACCTACTCTCCTATAATTCATTATTTCACATAAATATTTTATTTTTTCTTTCTTTTTAAAAACGTTCACTGCTATTGGGCATGCCATTAGGTTTTCCTTTAATTAATGATCTGAAAGAAAAATAAACTGGAAGACATTCCCTCAGTTTAGTAGTATGAACAAAATACATATACTTATATATATATATATATATATATACTTTAATGTGTCACTATATCCTGCCACAATATATATATATATATATATATATATATATATATATATATATATATATATATATATAACAACAACAACAATGATACCCAGTATATCTAAATAACAGCAAAAACTATTGCTAGGGTCCAAAAAGGGTGGGAGGCAGACAAACAATATCTCCATCCCAAGAGATATAGAGTTTGCTTCCACTGAATGGATTACTCGATTTTTTTCATTGTCTATATAGATGATGTACTAATATTCTCTAGATCAATAGAAGAACATTTTAAACATTTAAAAACTTTTTTCTACAAAGCGAAGAAAAATGGCCTTGTATTATTAAAAACAAAAATATCCTTGTTTGAAGCAAAAAATAAGATTTTTAGGCCACTATCTACATCAAGGAACGATTTTACCAATAGAACAATCTTTAATATTTGCTTCTAAATTTCCAGATAAGATATTAGACAAAAATCAATTACAAAGATTTCTTGGATCACTAAATTATATTGTCGACTTTACTCCCAATATAATGAAACTTTCAAAACCATTACATAATAGATTAAAGAAAAATCCTTCTTAGTGGACTGAAGAGCATACTTCAATCGTTAAGAAAATCAAAGAGCTTGTATCGGAAATACCTTGTTTATATATTGCAGATTCTAACCTACCAAAAATAGAAGAAACTGATGCGTGTGTGTGTGTATATATATATTTTTTCAACCGAAAATATATTTTATTAAGACACCTCACGTATGGCAGAGGAAAACCATATTACAAACGTAAATTCATGAAATGAAAATTGCCAATGTAAAGCAGAAATTATTGAGAAACGCCAGTCGTATATGATATGCCGCATTAAAAACTTTCCAAGTAAAACCACCCTTGTGGAAAAACCTTGGTAAAGTAAAAAGCGTACATATTTATACGACTTGCAACATATATTGATTAGGATTGAAAAGGTAACGATGGTTGCGTGCTCCTTCTGAAATCTTGTAGCATCCAAAAGTGAGAGGTCAGGAGCTGATACTGCCGAAATAAGAGAAATAATGATCACCATCCATTGGGTATATAATGCCGAGTTGCTATTCCAATGTAGGTGTGTGCTCCAAGAAATGGCCCACCGTGTAAGGTCCATAGAGAGATAGGTAAGTACCCAAGTTGCCTGCATCTAAGGATACAGGCAACAAGCTAATGAGACAAGCTGTGATATGTAATGAAAAAAGAGTCCCAAAAAGAGCAAGTATAGTTACCCGGGTATGACACATGCAGCGATCCAAGCAAATCAGCCATAGTGAAATAAGAGTCTCAATAGCGTAATTATGCCGTTGTGCAATCATTAAGAAGAGTTGCTCTAATGTAGGCGGCCAAAGAATCATATGTACTAAATATGTGTACTCCAGAATGCACCTGACTATGACGAGCAAGGAGTTGCGCCACCATATTGCCATGACATGGGATAGAATTAATAGTGACATTACCTATTTGCAGAAAGGTAGTCAATCGATCACGGGGATGAGTGCAAACATAATGTACCACTGCTGTGGAGTCAACTTCCAAATCAATAGCAGGATAACGTTGCACAAAGTATATCATCGCCAACGTTGTCGCCTGAAGTTCAGCATAAAAAGGTGTATTAATTGGAAGGTAAAAAACCAAAGCTTCCTGGAAAATTCCTGTTGAGTCATGGATTACAGCACCACCCATAGTCGAAACTGATCCATTGGCTGCATCCACATTTAACTTGAAACGTCCAGGGGGTGGTGCAAGCCAGCGCACCACTTGAGGCCTGCGCAAGCGGATTTTTGGTGAAAGACCATGAGATATCAAATAAGGATCAATCTGAGCATGCTTGGCGCCTGCCTGCGCAGCACTCCAATGATACATTTGATTTCTGATCATTTCATATAATTTATGGTAACACCATGTCTCTTCTCCAAATACAATGGAAGTATACATACGCCAAACGTTCCATAATATCAACCCCGGTGCGACAATGCAAAGACATCCCTTAAAAGAGGCTGCACTAGTTGAACTCCACCATGCCAAGTTAAATTGACGCAGATGGTAATGGTTCGGTTGGGGTGCATCTAACAAAGTTGCATACTGTGACCAAATCTTAGTAATAAAGAGACATTGAAAAAAAATATGTGCCACTGCTGTAGATTCATTCCGGCAAAAAGGACAACATGAGGGGCCAGCAATCTTCAGCCTGCGAATATTATCTTCAATAGGGAGCGCTCCATTATATAACTTCCACAGAAGACACGTATGTTAGGTATTTGAAATTTATGCCAAATAAACTTATAAGACAAAATCTTAATTCCTGAGGGACAAAACACATTGTAGGCCGATTTTAAAGAGAAGTCCTTGTTGTCTGTTGGTTGCCATCGGTATTGATGGTTAAGTCATTCAACATGCATCAGACATAGATGATGAATTTTACAAATGTGCTTCCAACACGGAGAATCAGTGATCTGGGAGTGAAAGCGTTGTCCATATTTAGATTGCATAAATGTCGCCCATAAAGATTGAGACTGATGATAATCCCACCATAATTTAGCAGATAAGCCAATGTCAAATATTCAAGATGCCATATTCCAAGCCCTCCCTCGTCACAAGACTTGAAAAGATTGTGCCAGTTAACCCAATGATGCTTTTCTTCCATATCTGCCGTACCCCAAAAGAAATTGCAAATGCAACGTCGAATTGCATGGAAAATACTCTTGGGTAGTGATAAAACTGAAAGAATGTGAACTGGTAAAGCCTTTAAATAATATTTAATCAGAATCAACTTACCTGCTGCAGACAAAAACTTTTTTTGCCAGCCTTGAAGCTTTATATCAATTCGCTGCAATAATTCCAAACAATGTTGAGGCTTCGGACGCCCCTTGCAGAGATTAACTCCCAAATATTTAATTGGTAGACTTGTAGAAGACATCCCCAGCACAACTGCCATTGTTTCTGTTGTTCTCGAGGAGACGTAAGACGATGGAATAAAATGGATTTTGTGAAAATTGACTCATTGTCTTGATGCCTCCTGGTACTTGTCTAGAAAACGGCAAAATTTTTGGAGATTATGGACAAAACCATTCAGAAATATTAGTAAGTCATCCGCAAATGCCAAATGGGATATCTGCGGTCGAACCTGACCCACTGAGAAACCCACTATATCACCCGACTCTATGTGCGTCTTAAGCCCCCTGGAAAATGCTTCCGATGCCAGGATAAATAATAATGGGGATAAGGGGTCTCCCTGCTTAACTCCACCTGTGGGTTGGAAAAAACCACAGGACTTGCCGTTGATAAGAACAGACATATGAGTACCTTCCAAGTGAGTAAATATTAGTCGCTGAAAATGTGAATGGAAACCCATTTTGTGAAGCAGTTTCTGGAGAAATTCCCAGCGAACACGATCACATGCCTTCACCATATCTAATTTAATCATGACATTACCTCCCCGAACCTTTTTGTCCAAGATATGTGTCATTTCTTGGGCTAATAAAATATGTTCCGAAATGTCACGACCACGCATGAATCCAACCCACTCTTCTGATATTATAATAGCCAATATATCAAGGAAGCTAGTCAACAGTATTCTAGTTCCGATCTTTGACATGAAATTAGATAAACTGATAGGTCGAAAGTCAGCAAAATCTAGTAATGAGCAGGGGTGCGTGATCTGAAGAAACCCTTGGTAGATGTTTCACTTTTATCCCCGGGAACTGATCATATAAGTCAGATGAACATAAAATGCGATCAAGGGGCCTTTTAACTAAACCCAATCCTCGTCCTCCAAGCCATGCAAACGGAGAAACTTCATATGGCAAGTCAACTAGCTCGCAGCTATGAACGCAATCTACAAATTCCTCAAGTGACGGCAAGCATGGAGAAGATAAGCCACTATGTTCATCAATAGATAGGTATGTGTTGAAATCCCCACCCACAAACTAATATGAGGATCTCTGAGAAAATATATGCTGAAGCTCCAACCATAATCGTCTGCGATCAGTAACTGTATGCAAGCCATATACTGGAGTAAAAGAAAGATACTGCTGTGTAGTCGGTAAAAAATATCGAAGATGTGAAGCTTGTTCACCATGAGAAATATCAAGCAATTGAAAAGATGAATGCTGCCAAAATACCCATATTTTGTCCCGACATGTGGAGATGGAGTGAGAAAAAGAAAAACAAGGCTGAAACCGTATTAATTGAGCTGGAGATATCTTTGGTTCAATGACAACTAATAACCTGATCTTGTGATGTTTGATAAGACGTTTCAGACATACCAAGGATGTACGTAATCAACCAACATTCCAAATCATACAAGTCATTGAGAGGGTAATGAGGAGAAGCTTGAATAAGATAGTGAAGCAGAATGCATTACACGTGCAGATGGGGGAGGTAGCGGCATTTCAGCATTTGTTCGGCGTGGCTGACATTGATGCATAGTGGGTACAGGTTCTTGCGATTCTGTTATGGAATCAACATAGGCAAGAGACGCTGCGAAAGGCGATCCGAAGTTGCTTTCATGTTATTTAGCCACATCGCCCTAAGAAAAATCTCAATATCTTGCTGGAGAGAGTAGACGACTACCTCATCCCATTTTGAGTTCATAATCATATCGTTGTATCTATGTGATCGAGCAACAGGATCGATTTCCGAATCAGACACATTAACTAGAGATGGCCCATCAACAGTGGGGGGTGGAATATCATGTGATTTTCCCAGGAGTGATAGATCTTGGGCAGCTGATACCAACAATTTATCATTAACAATTGTTTGCTTATTTTGAGGGGAGCTGGATATTGGAGGCTCATTTGATATTGAATGATTTCCTTCATCCCGTTCCAAAATATTTATAGGAGGAGTAGCAGGTAAATTGATGCGCTTGTCAATGTCTACATCTTTTTTGGTGTCCATCGCGTTTTCTTAGGTTTTAGCGGGCGTGACACCATCTGATTGTGTCATGGAGGAATTTCTTCAGTCGGCTGATCAACATTCAGTGTTTGAACGTGTCCTTTAGGGCAGGATGTCATATCCTGTCCCATTGTGCTACACTCTGAACAATATAGTGGCACATCTTCATATTCAACTGTTGGGTAAAAATCATGATCACCACCAAGTACATGCAACCGGCTGGGCAATGTTTTAGACAGGTCAATTTCAATGCATAACCGAAGCACAGAAGGTCGAGTACCTTGCAAAGTTGCAGAATCCAATCGTAATGGTTCACCAATCATTCGGGCAATATCCCATAATGCAGTTTTATTGTGAAGGAACAGTGGGAGCCCCCGAATAGACACCCAGACCGGAACGATAGGAGTATCACATTTCGGGTCAAAAGATGGTGTCCATTTTGTTACACGCATATTGAATCCATTTAGCGTCCATGAACGTCGCATAAAGCAGCATTGATAATCGTCGGGGTTGTCAAAAGTAATCATAACATGATGATCATCAAGCAATCCTAGACGTGGTGTTTGTCGAAATCCAATCTTTTCAAAACATGCTTGCAATTGTTTCATCATTGGACGACCATTTCAAAAAGGTCCTATCAAAGTATAACGATATGGTTTAGAGAAGGTTGTTACCTCTGCATCCGTAAATGAAATTGATGGCAATCCTATGAAACGTGTTATAGGTCTGTGATTATTTTTTGACGGCTGCATTGCTTTTGACGAAAGTATTTCCGCAAAAGAAGGTTTTCAAACGATGATTTCCATGATATTCGATCATGACAGAAAAAAACGAGATTGTAGTGAAATAGCAGAACAGTAATGGAAAGAGGAGGCGAGATAAGAATGAAACAGTAATAGTCACACACACACACACATATATATATATATGTATATGTATATGTATGTATATGCTTGAATGTATGTATGTATCTACATATATATGTATTTCTATGTGTGTGTGTGTGTGTATATATATAACTATAAGTCAACATATATTTATATATTTAAATATATGTCATATTTTATACATTTATATATCTACGTAAATACATAAATATATATAACTTAAATATATATAATATATATATATATGATATACATATATATAGACATGTGTGTGTATAAACACACATGTACTCCAACTTTGACATGTTTGTACAATCGATAGAAACATATTGTACTCCAACTTTGACATGTTTGTACAATCGATAGAAACATATTATAACCGTATCAATTGAGCATCTGAGACCAAGAGTAAGGAGTCGGATTCGGCCGAATTCAACTAAAATGTGATCGACTTATTGTACATGCAACAGAATCCGATACTGTTCCCTCATCAATAATTATAGGATTATTATCTTCATCTTCTTTTATTGCATTTAATATTTCTTGTCTCTGTATAAAAGTTAAATAATGATCCCACCAACCTTTTAGTTGGCCAGAGAACCCATAAATAAGATATTCAGCAATTGCTCTATCATCAGGTGTTAACTGAGTTCTATACGCATTTGCTGCCATTGTCATTTGTTGTAATACATTGATTATTTGATATTCTGACATGCCATCTACATTCCAAGGATAAATTGATTGTGCATTAAAACGGTATTGGGAAATGGGTTTTATTTTCAAATCTGTAGGCATTTGTACTGCTACTATAGATTTATCCCATTCAATTTTTTCTAGATTATTTTATTTGGAATTATTATTGTTGTACAATCTACGATGTACTCGTCCAAGCCTCCTGCCATCTGCCCAAGTAAATCTGGAGCCTTCATATGGCGGTGCCATTAGTGAGCATGTTTCAATGCACTCATTAAAATCTTGCAATACTGCTAAAGACGGAGTTGACTGGCCACTGTGATCCTCAATGGATCTGTAAGTATTAAAATCACCGCCCACTATCCAGGGCAATGGATCAGTAGTTACTGTTTATGTTTCCTGTTTATGTTTGACGTATTATCATGTTTCTCTTGTACATGGCCGGTATCGCACCCTCCTTCCTTGAATGGAATTGGGCTTATTGTGCTTGGAAAAATTGCACAACCCTCATCCCTGAAGTTATATGGATCATTTATGGTTGGCTGGGCGATGCAATGGAATGGCTTTCTCACTTTTTCTCTGCCTGTACTTTGACCAGTATAGGCAGACTCGGTATGATTTTCATTCACTTGCACAACTGCCTTTTCTTATATCTCAGCTTCATATTTAATGCGCCGTTGTGTTTTATTCATGCATGGACAGATTCACGTCAACAACTTGCTTCGCATGCTGAGACGGATGCTTTTTGCTATGGATTTCGTTTTCAACATCTTGCTATGAAGTTACAGAGCTTCCAACCGTGTCTTCTACATTGTATTCACTTAGTCACACATTTATTCTGTGTACGGACGCGATCCCGACACTCATTGGTCTGCTTCAACACCGACGGTTTGGCGATTTCTGACGGAACGAGGGCACACCAACAGTGGACCTCTGCATGGCTTACATTCATTTTGATAATTTCGTATTTTTTTTTGGCTTGTACATTATTTCAATTTTCACAGTAGCGCATATCAACATTCCATCTATATAAATATGTACGCTTTTCCCTTCGCCAAGGTTTTATCCACAAGGGTGGTTTTTCTTGGCAAGGTTTTAATGCGGCATATCATATACATTTGGATGTTGGTAATCATATACTGCTACTATCGTCATGCTTTTCTCATTTGTAATAAGGCTTTCCTCCGCCATAAGTGAGGGTTAATGTTAATAAAATTTTCCTTTTATAAAAAAAATCTGTGTGTGTGTGCATGTATATATGTATGTATAACAACAATCAACAAAATCAGCACCGAATAGATGGCGATTTTCTCTGGCGATTCACGCGGCCGGCAATAGACGCCACCGCCACTGCTGCATCCCTCCCATATGATCTCTGTTCTGCATTCTTCCCTGCTACTCTAGCATTCAAGCAATCGACAATGACAACGTCCCCACTGACTTTTGCATCGGTGGTATCCAGATCAACCATAGCCGCCATTGAAATTTCTCCTAAAATGGTAACTCGCTATACAGGTATTCCGATGATTGCTTTCACTGATGATGAAATAGATGCATTAGCCGTTCCGTTTCGGTTCTCATTGATAGGTACTTTTTGGTATGGCCGCCCTCCATTGAAGGTTATACTTGAGGTTTTTGAAAAATAGGTTTTAACAATGATTTACGTATTACATTGATGATCAAACTCATGTTCTGTTAAATTTTCGACATGAGCCGGATTATGTGCGATGTTTTATCATCGTTCATGGAGTATATCTAGATGTCACATGAGGAGGGTTACCAAATGGACTGTTGATTTTGATTCGTCTGCTGATGCACCTATCGTTCCAGTGTGGGTTGCCTTGCTGGGTTTGCCTATCCATCTTCATCACAAAGCTGTACTTTTTGAGATAGTTTGCCCTATTGGGACGCCAATCAAATTAGATATAGCTATTTCAGATGGTATGCGCCCTTCAGTGGCTCGTGTCTGTGTGGAAGTGGATGTTTCACAGGACCTGTCCAAGAAAATATATTTGCAGGCAAAGCAAAAAATGATTTTACAGCATAGTCTACAAAGATTTGCCACAATTTTGTACCACTTGTCGCCGTCTCGGATATACACCAGGCGACTGCGAGAAATCCTCACCTCCTCCAATTCCGTCCCATCGTCCGTCCACTCGATGGACGCCAAAGAAGCATCCTCCTAACAAACCCAGTACCCCAACTAATCCGGATATTCTATTGTCTCGGTCAGCGGTTGATGCGCCATTGCCTGTTATTTCATCACCTCCAGATGATCCTTTTTCGCCTCCCAGTGATGTACATGAAATTTCTCGTTTGGGTCAGGACGCTGAATATCCGCCTCAACAAGAGGCGACGGACATGGGGGATCTTAGTCGTTCCTCGGATACTGAGTTGCATGTAGAGGATCTTCCCCCAAATTTACCACCCGTTTCTGAAGAAATCACACGAAAGATACGATCAATGCCGGAATCACCATCCGAAGACATATTAATATCGAGACTTATGGAACTGGCTTCTGATGAGGGTTTTATTACAGTAGTCCCACGCTGCTGACAGAGAACTCATAAAGAGTTGCCCCCTCTGCCACCTTCTACTATTTTAACTCGTAGTACATCGCGTTCTTCACAAGGGAGTGATATTACACTGTCTCAATGAATATTATTGTATGGAATATCAGAGGTCTTAGTACCTCTTTCGCCCGATTGCATCATTTAGTTTATTTCCATGAACTAAATCTTGGCCGTTATTGAACCAAAGCATACCTCAGACCGCATGACTAGATTTGTGATGGATCTCGGTTTCTCACAATCACATGCATCATCATCCAGAAAGATCTGGATTTATTGGCGTCAGGAGTTCTTTCAGCTTGTGGATATTCAAGGTGCTGATCAGGTCATTCATTTACAGTTTTGTTATGCTCCATTAAATTTATCATTCACTTGTTCGGTAGTTTATGTACACCACACTATCCTACTTCGGAGACAGATTTGGCAAGCTTTACAGGGTTTTTTCACAGCAGATAGCAGCTCCATGGTTGGTATGTGGTGACTTAATACTTTTAGTACCTTGGACGATCATCATGGGCAGTCTCAGCCTACGTAATCAGCTTTGCAGGATTTTAATGATTTTATTGAGGATTGTGCCTTGATGGACCCGCCATTTCATGGTACACAGTGTACTTGGACAGATGGCCGCGGAATAGGCCAAGTGCAGCGACGGCTTGATTGGATATTTATTAATTCCATATTCCAGGATGCTTTCGATAATCTATGACTTACACATTTGCCGCGTATATCCTCGGACCACACACCTTTATTTTTCATTCGTGATGAGTCGCGTGATTCAGGTGGGTGAACTTTTCGATGTTTAGATGCTTGGCTATCTCATCCAGATTTCAATTCTTATGTAAAAGAAGCTTGGTTGTCGTACCCAACTACTGGAGGCATGTATGGGTTTTGTAATAAATTGTCCCGTTTGAAACACGACATACAGAGATGGAATAAGCATATTTTTTGGAACATCTTTAATCAGGTGGCGCATGCAAAAGAGCAGGTCCGACGGATTGAGACTGCTTGGGAACAGTTCCATGCGGAGGATAATCGTAGTTCATATCATCAGGCAAAGGCTGAATACATACAGGCTACAAAATATGAGTCTGCTGCACTTTCTTCTCCTACGCAACACCACCTTCTTCCCCAGTCTGCTGCACCACGCAACTGCACTTAGCACTTCACACCTTCTTCATGTGCACTCCAACTGAACACTCCATTAGGATTGCCAGCTCACCCTCTTACCATCTTGGCCTTCAATTTGTTGTTTAATCCAACGGTTGCTGCTCCAACAATGCTACTTCTTCTTGGATTGTGCTTTCTCCAATTCCAGCTCCTCAACAGCTGCTGTAACACCCCCTCGAACCTGACCTATCAAAGATGTTACATACTCCCATAGCTACAGTCAGGTTTCGCAATGATCTCGAATCTAATGCTTTTGTAAAGATATCCGCTAACTGCAGCTCAGATCTTATAGGCATAGGATGAATGACTCCATGCTGATATTTCTCCCTTACAATGTGATAGTCGATTTCAATGTTTTTTGTCCTCTCATGAAACACAGGGTTTTCCACAATATAAATGGCACTCTTGTTATCACAAAATAATTCCACTGGTTTTGAATGTGTTATGCCCAAATTAGCCAGCAAATATAACAGCCACTGCACTTCGCATGTTGCCATGCTAAAGCTCTGTATTCTGCTTCAGAAGAAGACTTGGAAACAGTGCTTTGCTTTTTAGCCCTCCAAGACACTAGTGAATCGCCCAAGAACATACAGTATCCAGTAGTAGACTTCCTTGTCTCCACACATCCTGCCCAATCAGAATCTGCAAAGGCTTCCAGCTCTAGTTTTCCAATACTAGGATAGAAGATACCTTGCCCAAATGTCCCTTTTAAGTACCTTAACAGTCTGTGTACAGCCTTGAGATGCAACTCTGTGGGATTGTCAAGAAACTGACTCAACTGCTGGACCGTGAATGAAATGTCTGGTCTGGTGATTGTAACATAGAGCAACTTACCTATGAGTCTCCTATATGCTGGTACATCTGAGATCAACAACGAATCATTATGAGCTAGCTTAGAAATTTGCTCCATGGGACTTTCTGCAGGCTTTGATCCTAGGAACCCCATCTGTTCTACTAGTTCCAGTGCGTATTTCCTTTGAAATAGCATGATCCCCCCTGTGACCTAGCCACATCTATGTCAAGAAAGTATTTGTGAGGGCCTAAATCTTTAATCTTGAATGCTTGATGTAACTGGTTTTTGAGAACTGCAATCTAAGAAGAAGAGTTACTAGCAACAATTATGTCAACAACATAAATCAAGAGAGCCAGAATAATGGTGTCTGTCTGTTTAATAAACATGGTATAGTCATTCTTGGGTTGTTTGTAGCCTTGTTCCACTAGAAACCTAGTCAGTTTAAGATTCCATTCCCTGCTTGCTTGCTTAAGTCCATAGAGGGATTTGTTCAGTTTACACACTGTGTTGGGATATGGGGGCATCCAGTCCTTCAGGAAGGGTCATATCAATTTCTTGGCTTAAGTCACCATGGAGGAAAGCGTTATTAACATCTAGCTGATCCATATCCCAATGTCTGATGTAGATACAGCTAGAAGTAGCCTGACAGTGGTAAGTTTAGCTACAAGTGAAAATGTATCTGTGTAATCAATGCCTGGTTGCTGTGTGAAGCCTTTAGCAACCAGTCTAGCCTTATATCTCTCTATGCTACCATCAGGTTGATACTTCACCTTGTAGACCCATTTAGACCCTATGGGTTTCTTACCTGCAGGAAGAGAAACCAGGGACCATGTGTTGTTGGCCTCTAATGCAGCCAACTCAACTTGCATTGCCGTCTGCCAATGGACAGATTTGGCTGCTTCCTGATAAGATGAAGGCTCCTGTTGCACACTAATATTAAGAGCATATGTTCTGTATTTAGGGGTTAGTGAATCAAAAGAATGTAATTCTCAATAGGATAAAGAGTGCAAGGCTGAGAAGATGAAGATGAAGATGAAGATGAAGATAAATGATGAAGAGAGGTGAGAGAGGGAGAACAGGCAGATAGCAAACCACAATAGTAATCCTTGAGGTAACTGGGAGGATGTTTGTTTCTTGTAGATCTGGGGTTCTCAGTTTGATGTACTTGCGTGATGGGTAAATGGACCTCAAGCCCAGTACAAAGATGAGAAACATGGGAGTCAAGTGATTCAATATCTGAGGTATGAGGGTCAGTAAGAGAAGGTTGTGTGTTAAAAGGCTGCTGGTAAGATATTGTATCAGGTGGCATGGAGGATGTTGGTTGACTTGAGTGTTCTGTAGGTGTAGGTACAAGTTCAGTATTAGAAGGTGTTGGGAAGTCTGATGTGGGGTTTGTGGGTGGTGTTGAGGACAGGTAATTGGAAGGTGGTGTAGGTGCTATAAATGGGAAGTCTTGTTCATGAAATTGTACGTCTCTCGAAATGAACATTGTTCTGGTAGCAAAGTTCAATAACAGATAACCCTTGGTGTGATATAGTAAACCAACGTATGCACAGGCAATGACTCGTGGGTCAAATTTGATTTTTTGTTGAGAAGTGTCGCTGGCAAAAGCCAGACAACCAAAAAATTTGAGGTCACTGTATGTGGGAGTGGTGTTGAGAAGACACTGGTGAGGTGCTTAATATTGTAACAAGGGTGTGGGCAAAATGTTAATGAGGTATACTGCATACTGGATGCTGAATCCCCAGTAACCAATAGGTATATTGGCCTGAAACTTAAGGGACCTGGCAATGTTCAATATATGTTGGTGTTTACGTTCAACAATACCATTCTGCTATGGGGTATATACACAGCTGGTCTGATGCATGATCCCTTTGGTCATGAAAAATTGGCTCATCTTAAACTCCTGGCCATTTTCAGTTCTAATGCATTTGATGGTTTTATCAAACTGATTTAAGACATATTGATAGAAACTTTCAATGATATGCCTTGTTTGTGAATTCTGTCTGATCAGATATATCCATGTGTACCTTGTATGATCATCAACAATTGTAAGGAAGTAACGTTGATCATACACAATGGGGTGTTTGTATGGCCCCCATATATCAATATGTAAGAGATCAAATGAAGAGCTGAAAACAGATTCAGAAATAGGAAAGGGCTTTCTTTTCATTTTGGCTAAACGGCATATAGTGCATTTAATTGAAAGATCACAAACAGGTATATAGTTATCAATGTTCTGTACTTCTTTTATTCAAGACATTGGAAGGTGACCTAATCTGTAATGCCAAAGCATTGAAACATCATATTTCTGAACATTAGCTGACAAACATTTAAACTGAGTAACTGACTTTTTAGGCATCCCATGAAGGTAATATAGGCCTCTGTGTTGTTTAGCTGAACCAATCGTCTTCATGGATGTACGTTCCTGAATGACACAACAAGTACCCAGGAATTGTATGAGTAAAGAAGGAATGGAAAGAAGCTTACTGAGTGATAGAAGATTATAAGAGAAAGATGGAACAAACATCACATTATGAATGATTAAAGAATGATTCACAATGACTGATCCAATTTGTGTCGCTGGGACTGATACATTATTGGACAGTTTGATGGATATATGTTCAACTGGTCTGTGAGTATGAAACAAATTGAGATTACAAGCTATATGATCAGTAGCACCTGAATCTAGAATCTATATATTCAAATTATTAGAGTAACATTTACCTTCATCATTATTCAGAAGAGCATACATCACTGCTCCTTGGTTTCCAGCATGCCTTGATTGGGACATACTTGACTGACCAGCATCATCTCATCTTCGTGATTTACTGTATGAGATACAATCAAATATCTCATCTTCGTGATTTAGGATATTTTTGAAAAATGAGACAAAAGTATGTTCCAGTGCAAATTAATTTTCCCTCTAGATGTGAAACGAATTCGCCCTGAGCCCAATTTACTCAAAATTCACGTACCGTCGATAGTTATGAACCAACCGTCTATTGCAGTTTCTTGCTGATACAGTAGCGAAGATGTCTCAATCACAAATAAGTTTTTTAATTTGGAAGATAAATGATCGTTAGTAATTTGTTGAAGAATTTCATTTCTTTAGCCAATATAGATATCTAATCATACACGCGCGCGCACACAATATATATATATATATATATATATATATATATATATATATATATATATATATATATATATATATATATTTAAACGGAAGGATACCTTCCGGCTTTTATTTATGTATCATAACCCGCGTTAATGGCCGAGGGTAGCCGTGAGTACAAGCGAAAATAAAAGGAAAAGAAACCAAATGATCAGTCGTGGGAATGCTAATCTATCTATATTTCAAAAGAACGATGGCTGCGTCGTCTAGTAACCATTGATGATGGTGGAGGTGGTGGAAGTTCCTTCCGAGATCTGCGTTTTTTCCGAGATAGTCCACCAAGGAGAGTCCCGCCCCTAGTCGATGTCCTGTAACAATCCAAATCGTCGCCCGCAATGATCAAACTATCTTGTAGATCATCATATTCAGACCCTTTACGGCGAGTATATGAGAGAGAAGCTTCATTGTCCGAACCTAGTGCCAAAGCCACTTCCTCTTCCTCTTCACGAAAGTGATCTTGATAGAATTGCTCAACTAAGGGATCATAAGCCGGCTGGCCATGGGCTGGCATTATCGCTAGTGGAACTGGCAATTCAACATGAATGGATTGAATTTGGACTTCCGGAGCCACTTCAGACGGTGAAGTCATCTCGAGAGCATGTTGGATGGTCGTGTCTGAAATCTCCAAGGGCGAAGATAGTGTAGATGTATCTGTGTGCTGCGGATCCTGTTGGTTTTGAAACTCCAATGTAGGCGGCACTACCAGTACCGGACATAAATCTGCGGTCAACCTAGAGAAAATCTGTGATACAGATGGGTCAGCAGCATGCGCAGGGTGTTGCGTGGTGTCAGATGCTTCATCCAGAGAGTCTGGAACGTGGGATGGATCAACTGTCGATAAAGGTGGCTGTGCACTTTGAGCCATTAGTCCTTCGATATTTATGGGGTGGTCCTTAGGGTCTTCAACATCAATGATTTCCTCATGTGCTGAAGGATTTGCGGCTGAGGGACGTTTAACCGGTGTCCACCGCGTTTTGGGCTGACGAACGGGGGGAGGCGGAGGAGGTGGCGGTGGAATGCTCGATTCTCCTGTGGATGAGCAAGCAGCGAGTGCATGTCCCAGTCTGCGGCAGTCAGTGCAGAATAAAGGCAAATCTTCATAAACTATGGGCTGCAAGATTAAACGACCTTTGGCTTGTAGATATATTTTTTGAGGCAAATCATGAGATACATCAACCTCTACACACACCCGAACTACCGACGGACGCAGGCCCTTGGAGGTAGCCACGTCTAGCTTGATTGGTAAACCAATGGAACGAACGATTTCAAATAAAGCTTCCTGCTGATGAAGGTGTATCGGCAGTGCAGGGAGAGCAACCCAAACCGGGACGATGGGGACATCGGAGGATGGATCAAAATCAACAGTCCACTTCGTAACCCTCATGCGGCAACTAGAAATTTGCCAAGATCGACGATAAAAACATCGCAAATAATCCGCCTCATTGTTAAAAGTCATCAAAATATGTGTTTGATCAATAAGAGTAACCCGAAGGTCATGATGAAACCCAATCTTCTCAAAAACTGCGCGTATGACCTTTAATGGGGGACGACCATACCAAAAAGTACCAACTAGAGAATACCGAAAAGGAGCAGCAAGCGCATCAATTTCCGAATCAAGGAAAGATACCAGTGGAATACCTTTGTATCGAGTCGCTGTCTTCGGCGAGATTGGTGATCGATGGAGCGGCCGATCCGGCCACTACTGCGGCGAATGTAGGCGCAGTAGCCATTGCGCTGTGAAGTCAGCCAGCGAAGCGTGAAGGAGGGCGGCAGCGGTGAGAATGCAACGAATCCCTGTTGAATCGTTGCTGCAGGAAAAAGCTACGGTCTTTCCATAGAGCGCTGGGATCGTAGATTTCTGAACTGCGGCGGTCAACGGCGGTGGCAAAGAAGAATGTGGCAACGGAGGGCAACGGCGGCGTGCGTCAGGGGTCCGAATGCCCTATCTAAGGTGGGAGACTCTCCCACACCAAATGAAATTACCGAATGATAATATACACACACAATATATATATATATATATATATATATATATATATATATATATATATATATATATATATTCTTTATTTATATATGTGTATTTGTCTGCGAACATGTATATACAAACCTACATATATTTGAGTTTGTGATACATTATCTGTGCCAAAGGGAATTTCAAAGAGTGACAATTACTGAATCATCTCGAAAGAAAGTTTAGTATTTTATCAGCTACTGGCGGCCCCACTTTGACAATTGATAAATTTGCCACCATGGACCCTTAGTACCCTCACCCATTTGATGATCCCTTACCATATTTTCTGTATCATTAGGATAGTTTGTGATAGGTTAAATTAGATCTCCTGTATCTGTGGAAAAACAAGTTGGAATAACTTTTTCTTTGTCCATGGCGATAGTGATTGGTTAAATTATATCTACAGATATTCTGCGAGTAGATATTATTGATGTAACAATGGACAATCTTGTTGTAACTTTCTAAAAGAAAGAAAAACAATTCCGGAATAATAAAAAGTAATCAAAAGGATAATTAAGAAAGGAAAAAAGTATCATTTTACCTTCTACAACTCAGATCTCAATGGATGACTGGGCACATGACTTCTAGCACTATAAATTTGATGCAGATCAACAAAGAAACTTGCATCAATTCTACCAGCCTTGCGTTCTAACACTACCATCAAGGAAATCAAGATCATCATGGCCAAGCTTGGGTACTTTATTTTTCTCCTGCTTGTCGCATCAGGTTAGTATCATTTCAAAACATGACCTCGATACTATTTCTATAGTACAATTCTTTTTTTCCATTATTGGCTGCGTAATGCCTTCTTTTGTTGTTTGCTATGATGGATTTTTAGTGGCAGTGGATGCAAACTTTGGTTTTGCCTCCATCAAGCTGCTGGATTCATGTCCTACGGAGGGCAATGTGTGTGGCCCGACACTTCCTTGTGGCGACGAGCCTTGCTTCTGCGATTACTACAGAAGTGATGATGAAGATCCCAAGTGTGGAACACAGTGATGGATAGTGGCAGATACGTTATGATGGGACTAATAACAGAGAACACTAATCTTTCATGCAATAAAAGTCCCTGATCCAATTCGATATCTTTTTCTTTTCTGATATTCTCGCATCCTACTTGAAGGTTTCTATACCTTATAAAGCAGTTGTGGAAAATTTTCCTTTTCCGGATTTCCTGTACGTCATATCATATGGTTTATCGATGTTAGCAAGGATTCACTTTTGTGTGATTCTCTTCCATCGTTATAATAAATGGTATATTATTATAATGTTTCCCATACAAGTCTTGCCGATCAGACATGAGATGGTAGAGTTAATCGTGATAAAACGCATCTAAACAAGTAAAATCAAAACAATCAAAGCAAATAAGAAGTTGAGGAAGAGGATGATCGCTACTTCCATTCAAGAACTGAGCAATTCGGTTACAAAGAGAGAGAAGAGATGAGTTGAAAGAATTTCAAATTTACAAAACTGAACTTGTTAACCGCTATATTCAACCGCTGTTCCCTCTTATTTCAAAATACAGAAAGAAACATGCAAAATTACGGAAATATCCTTTTTCTAATCGAGCAGCCTTTATTTAGTTCGGGGCAATTTTGTCTTTTCACCTTTCAGTTAAATTTCCCGCCTGGCATCTTCTTCTTCCTGGCATCGTCTTCTGCAGCTTAACATCACCAACCGCTCTTCTTCTTTTCTTGAATCAAGAAATACATATTGACCAATTAGGGCAAAAATAACCTTTTTTTTTTTTGTTGAAACAAATCGCAGTATAAAAATGTTCTTCTATAAGTTAACAGTTTGACGTTTAGTGAAATACAACCAGATAAAGGTTTCATATATAGAATTCCTACGCTTAAGATGTTAAAAAAGATCAAATAAATCTGCTTCCTTTGTGCGATTCTCTTCTGTCATTGTAACGAAAGGTATATTATTATAATAAAACGTGAATTCATAAAATCTAAAACAAGGTGACCGAATTCTTAGTGACTAGTGAGACTTTAGAATGTTTCACTACAGATCGTGTTATGTCACTTGCACAAGTCCTGCCCATCAGACTTCAGATGGTGGAGTTAATTCCGAATGTTTCACTATATACGGGAAATCTCATTCAAAATCCCATATGAAACGGGATAAAAGAAGAAAACACCCCCACAGTTATTCAAACATACCTTAAGCTTCTTCTTAAGTTGCTATCTCTAATTTCTATGGACCTATTGAATTGTGTTTGGTTATGTATTTTCCTTTCCTTATATATCACACTCGTCTTTGAAAAACTATAAAAGAAACTAAGAAAGGTAAATGATACACAAACATGAAATGTTTGAGAATACAACTAAATTTTGCCACGTAAAAGTTTGATGATAAACTACAGCTAGATACATAAATTATTATGGCAAAGGAACCTCTTTTACTGGGGAAAATTGCATGTTGTAAGGATCTTAGGAGAAAAAAAAATGATTGGATGGACATTTTATTCAACAACACTTTTACGCTCCTTCCATATGGCATTCTCGAATTCCAAGATTCCAGTTTTTGTCCTTAATATTTTACATTGTCCCCACAAAGCATTCCGAGTCGGCAAGCATGTACAAACAAATATGAAGTGGTTGACTGGTTAGCACTAAATAAATGTAGAGTTTAGAAAGTTTCAGGATGTAGACTTCCCCCACTTAGCTAAGCTTTTGTTTTGTTTCATGGCTAAAGCTGCAGAGAATCAATAGTCAACTTTGATTTTCGCACACTAATATTACACTTTTTCTGATAATTGGCATCATACACTTCAAAATACGGCAAAGAATCCTTAGGTATTAGAGTTTACCTCTTAAATTAGTAATCCTTTTTTAATTCAAACTTTGACGTGCACAAAAGTTCGCTAATAAACAAAAACGAAACAATATGATTGGAGGGACTTTTTATTCAACAACCCTTTAAGGCTTCTTCCATACGGCATTCACAAACGGCAAGACCAATAGAGAACTTTTAATCTTTTTAACCATTCAATAAGCATGCTCGCCTAACAACAAAACCTTCTAATTATTATATGATCCTGAAGATCTAAAGAGGAAGAAGAAACTTAGTCGTTAAATCCAAATGTGCAAACAAATTAATCCCAATACGCCAGAAACCAGAATGAAACTAATCGAAGTTTTTCCTTAAAAGTATTCCCCTATAATTTAATAGTTTGAATTGAATGAATCAGAACCAGGATAGGTTTCATATATAGTTTTCTAAGGCTTATTATAGTAGTTTCTGTTAAAGGACTAAAGTGTAAATACTCTCTCAATCACTATCAAGAAGGATCGCAGAAGTGTTTTAAGGAAAGGGACAAATGGGTTTGACCCATATCTAGGAAAAAGTCTGGAAAAAAAAGATATTCCCACCTAAAATTCAAAGGAAGGATATTCGCCGGTCTATTTTTTTACTCTTCCAATTTATTTTTTGACCCAAATCATTTTAATGCAACAGTGGGTTCAAATTTCTCCCCCTGATAGATTACAGTCAATTTTTTTTCCTGAACAAGAGGCATTAAACTATCTTCCAGAAAACAGTCTCAACCAAATTCAAAAAAGTTAGGCCTTGTGATTTAATTGGTATATCGTCATAATGGTGTTTTGACACCGCAACAACAGAGGTGAGGTTATCAATTTATGGCAAAAAAATTCTCCAAAAGGCCACATTTGAGAGTATACTCAAACACTGCATTACTATGTGTACTTCAATGCAATACAGTGCACAGGGATCGTAATAACCGTGACTTGGGAAAATCCCTGTGGTGTAAAACTTACTGAAAAATAAAGATTGGTTGAATCATTGCCATTACTGGTCTTTAAAACAACGAGTGCAAATACTTGTAAAATTTGATCAACTAATATGCTAAATCATCAAGCAATCAAAGAAGTAATTAGAAGCAACTCAAAAGATTGAAGAATGAAGACATTGAGATGCACCAGAAGCTTTGAACAAACGGAAATGGACCAAAATTTTCACACGCAGCGGTTACAGAGCTTGCTACTATTTAACAAGATGCAGCAAGCTAAAAGTTAGTTACAATATGCGAAATTATAACATTGCCCTTATTCACTATACTATAGAGTTCTAACTACCGAGGACATTCTTGTCATTTCATTCTACTTTAAACGATCTCCTGCGCGTCTTCTTCTCCTTCCCTGCTCTGCGCATTAGCTCCTTCAGCTCCACCTCTGATCAGCACGTTCCACTCCTTGTCTATAACCAACTGACCTCCTCTCTTCAACTTCAAGTTTCACGTGCTCAATTGTTCATTTCTAGCTTTTCTTCAGCCCATTTTGGTTTGCTCATTTTTGCTTCATCCTCTTCACCATTACTGTGCAGCATTGCCTTCGTTTCCTCAACACTCCCTCTCAATGCTGACTGATCATATATGTTATACATCTCCAGAGCATCAGGCAGACTGTTTAACCTTCTTGAGTCAAGTGCTTTTGTGAGTAAATCCGCTAATTGAAGCTCTGTCCTGATAGGCATTGGTATGATAGTACCCTCTTGGTATTTATCCCTTACAATGTGACAATCTATCTCTATATGTTTCATCCTCTCATGAAACACAAGATTTTCCATAATATAAATTGCACTTCTATTGTCACAAAAAATATCAACTGGCTCCTTATGCATCACTCCCAGATCCCTTAAAGAATAGAGAATCCATTGAACCTCACACGTGATGGAGGCAATAGCTCTATACTCCGCTTCAGATGATGATCTGAAAACTGTAGTTTGTTTCTTGGCTTTCCAAGACACTAATGACTTCTCTAAGAACACACAGTAACCTATCACGGACCTTCTGGTCTCTGAGCACCCTCCCCAGTCAGCATCTGAGAATGCTTTCAGCCTTAAATCCCCTGTGCTAGGAAACAACAAGCCTCTTACTGGGCTATTCTTCAAATACCTTAAAAGTCTATATGCTGCTGCTAGGTGTAACTCAGTTGGCTTGTCCAAGAACTGACTCAACTGTTGTACTGTATAGGTGATATTAGGTCTGGTGATGGTCAAGTACAGCAGCCTTCCAATCAGTCTTTTGTATGAGGTTACATCTGAGACAAATGTTGAGTTATTATGAGAAAGTTTGAGGTTTTGTTCCATGGGAGTTTTGGCAGGCTTAGATGCCAGGTTTCCTGTCTCTTCTAGCAATTCAAGTGTGTATTTTCTTTGGCATACCATCAAGCGCCCCTGAGACCCGGCAATCTCTAAGCCTAGAAAAAAATCTTAAAGGGCCTAAATCTTTGATTTAGAATGTATTATGGAGAGTGTCCTTTAAAGCCTGGATAGCTGGGAGAGAGTCACTGGCAACTACTATGTCATCAACATAAATCAGCAAGACAAGGATAGAACTGGAGGACTGCTTAACAAACATAGTGTAATCATGTTTAGACTGTGTAAATCCAGCAGAGAGGAGGAAGGATGTGAGCTTGGCATTCCACTGCCTGCTAGCCTGTTTAAGGCCATAAAGTGATTTGTTAAGCTTGCATACTGTATTAGGATAAGGTGATTCAACACCATTTGGTAGTGTCACATAGATGTCTTGGTGTAAATCTCCATGGAGGAAGGCATTGTTGACGTCCATTTGATGAAGGTGCCAGTTCTTAATTGAAGCCATAGCCAGGAGCAGCCTAACAGTTGTCATTTTGGCTATGGTGGAGAAGGTGTCCTCATAGTCTATGCCTAGCAATTGCGTATAGCCCTTAGCCACTAACATTGCTTTGTACCTTTCTATACTGCCATTTGCCCTCCTCTTGATCTTATAGACCCATTTGCAGCCTATGGCTCTTTTACCAGGTGGTAAAGATACCAAGGTCCAAGTGTCGTTAGCATCCAAGGCTGCCAATTCTTCAGCCATAGCATGTTGCCACTGCACTGTCTCTACTGCCTGTTGATATGTAGCAGGTTCTTGCTGCAAACTAATATTAAGTACATAATTTTCATATTCAGGAGCTAAATGATTCATAGAATAGTGGTTTTCAATTGGGTACAAAATGTTGTTATTGATGGAAGAATAAGTGCCAGTGCGTATTTGATTACAATGATAATGATTGAGGTAGGTAGGTTTCTTGCTAATTCTGGGCTGAGTTGTACTGGATGCAGGAAATGTCAAAGGGATTTCAGGAATGAGAACTGGCAGAGTAGAAGCAGTTTGAGGAGTCAAGGATCTAGGTGGTGAAGGAGTAGGTGAACCAGTGGGGGATAATGAAGTAGAAGATGATGGAGCAGGAGATAATTGAGTAGGTGAGACGGGATCAGGTGATGAAGGTGATGAGATATCAGTAGATAGTTGATCATGTGAAGCAGAAGGGGACACTGGTAAGGACGTGGAATTGGTATGGTCAGTTGATGGAAAGAGTTGATGTACCGGGACTTGAGAGGGATGATTGTCTGCATCAACACGTTTATCAGCATACGGAAATGATAGCTCATGAAACTGGACATCTCTAGAGATGAAAATGTCCTTTGTAGTTAGATCCTGCAGAATGTAGCCCTTGGTGTTTTTTGCAATTTCTAGGAATAAGCATGGTATGGATCTGGGAGAGAATTTATGTTTATGAGGATTTGTGTTGTAGGAATAAGCTTGACAACCAAAGACCTTTAGATTGTGATAGGAGGGTGTTGTATTATGAAGAAGTTGGAAGGGTGACTTATGTTGAAGAGCTGGCGTAGGAAGAATATTGATGAGGAATGTAGCATGAAGCACAGAGAAACCCCAGAGAGACATCGGCAGATTTGCTTGGAATTGCAATGACCTGGCTACAACTAGAATGTGCTGATGTTTTCTTTCCACCAATCCATCATGTTGTGAAGTATATACGCAGCATGTTTGGTGTATTATGCCATGCACCATATAAAATTCATTCATGTGAAACTCCTTTGCATTGTCTGTTCTTATCATTTTCACATGCCTTTCAAAATGAGTATGGACATATAAGCAAAAACTCTGCAGAATACGTCTTGTTTCATCTTTGGATTTCATCAAGTATACCCATGTGAACCTTGTACAATCATCCACTATAGTCAAGAAATATTTTTGAGCATACAAGGTGGGATGTCTATTAGGACCCCATACATCTACATGAATCAAGTCAAACGGTTTTTCAGAGACAGAACAAGATATTGGGAATGGAAGTTTATGTAATCTAGCTAGAGGACAAATAGCACAAGGTGTTTGAAGAGGTTCTGCTGGAATAGAGGGATCTTGCTTCTGAACATCTTTTGTTCTTGCATGAGATGCATGTCCAAGTCTATAGTGCCATAATAGGGAGAGTGACTCATGTGTAGAGACAAAGGCAGTATGATGTGTCAGCAAAGCATCACCACAGAGGTAGTATAGTCCATGAGAGAGTTTAGCTAAACCAATCATCCTCTTGGACAATTGATCCTGAATCAAACAAGAAGGTCCATTAATTTGAATAGTTAGTCTGGGATTAGAAGCCAACTTACTCAAGGAAAGTAGATTAAAAGAGAAGGATGGCACGTACAAGACATCAGTCAGTGTGAGAAACTTGTTTATCACCACTATGCCTTTATGTGTGGCTTGAACAGACATATTATTTGGAAGTTTTATGAAGATATGACTGATAGGCTCAGATGAAGAAAACAAAGACAGGCTATATGTAATGCGATAAGTAGCCCCTGAATCTAAAATCCATGTACTTAAAGTATTAGTTACAGTGTTACCTGCTAATTTCTCAACCTTGGCAGACAAGAAAGTACTGGCGCTGGCAGGTACCATGTCTCCCTCTTGGCTATTGTCCATTCTGTTCAACCAAGTCATAAGCTTCTGGTTTTGTTTGGTGTCAACATCAATGACTGAAATACCTTCATCTGCTGATCAGTCTGAGATGTCTGTGATTCTGCATCTGCAACCTCAGCCATATTAGCTTGATTTTTAGGTTTAAAGCCTGGTGGAAATCCATACTTCTTATAGCATCTCTTAGTAGTGTGCCCTATCATGTCACAGTGTGTGCACTGAAAACGCTTCGTACCATCAGCATAGAACCGGCCATTTCCTCTTCCGTAACCTCCAGTCTGCTGCCTTCCAGTATATGCATTTGCAGCAAAACCTTCATTCACTTGTTCCTCAGACATTAAGGCTGTGGGATTGTTTTCAAAGGACATCATTGCTGCATCAGACACCACCTTCCTTTCATACATCAGTGCCATAGAAAACATCGTGTTTATATTTGGTAATGGTGTCATGACAAAGACTTGTGACTTAACTTGATCAAAACTCTCATTCAACCCCTTGATAAACTTGATGACATAGTCACTCTCCACAAATTGTTTCATCTTACCTCCTACATTACATCTACAGTCTCTGCACACACATACAGGTATTGGTCTCACAGACATTAATTCATCCCAAACAACCTTCAATGTTTTAAAATATTCATTAACACTGAGATTCTCTTGCTTAATTCCATAAAATGTTTCCAGAAGATCTGAAAGCCTAAACGGATCTGTACTTCCATATCATAGTTTTAGCTCATTCCAAGCATCAAAAGCACTATCGAACCACATTATACTCTGTGCAATTGAATGAGACACAGAGTTCATGATCCACGATTGAACCATCGTGTTCACTTGTCACCAAAGAGAAAACTCAGGATCTGTTGGCGGTGGTTTGACAATCGTTCCATCAATGAATCCTACCTTATTTTTGACTACCAATGCCATCTCAAACGTGCGGCTCCATGTGTGGTGGTTATGTGGAGTTAAAGCTGGCTGTGCTAGAACAATCGCGGAGCTATCGTTTGGGTGAAGATAGAAAGGATTTTGTTGAGGATTATCTAAACCTTGTGATTGATTACCTCTTGAAGATGAAGCATTTGAATTAACATTCATCGTATATCAAACAACTAACAACGACTCAATTATCAAATAGAAATCAACCAGATCTGTTGAGAAAGAAAAGTTCAAGAACAAATACACGAATCAACCCAATCAAACGCAATCACATCACGAAGAACTAAAGTGGCTCTGATACCATGTAAAATTTGATCAACTAATATGCTAAATCATCAAGCAATCAAACAAGTAATTGGAAGCAACTCACAAGATTGAAGAACGAAGACATTGAGATGCACCAGAAGCTTTGAACAAACGGAAATGGACCAAAATTTTCACATGCAGCGGTTACAGAGCTTGCTACTATTTAACAAGATGCAGCAAGCTGAAAGAGTTCTAACTAGTATACTATTCTATAGTATAGTGAATTGCCATTATTCACTATACTATAGAGTTCTAACTACCGACGACATTCTTGTCCTTTCATTCTATTTTAAACGATCTCCTGTGCGTCTTCTTCTCCTTCCCTGCTCTTGGCATTAGCTCCTTCAGCTCCACCTCTGATCAGCGCGTTCCACTCCTTGTCTATAACCAACTGACCTCCTCTCTTCAACTTCAAGTTCCACGTGTTCAATTGTTCATTTCTAGCTTTTCTTCAGCCCATTTTGGTTTGCTCATTTTGCTTCATTCTCTTCACCATTACTGTGCAGCATTGCCTTCATTTCCTCAACAATACTCTTTCTATTACGGTCAAGTAAGATCGCAGAAATATTTAAGGAAATGGAGAAATAGTTTTTTTCCCTAAGTCCAAAAATAAATCCAACAAGAATGAAAAGTCCAGAATTATAAAACTATGTTAGATACTACTGTACAGCATGACAGAATTATAACACAAAATTTCAATGATATAACAACCGGGTCTGGTGTTACTATATCTTCCAATGTGCATTCAGGTTTTATTAACATACTTTCTTTATTAATACAAGCTATAGCATTTCCCTCTGCCCCTGCTCAAACGTTAACATCTTTCTTTTGTATATAATAATATTTCACAAAAATATTAGCTTCGTAATAACCTACTCTCCTATAATTCATTATTTCACATAAATATTTTATTTTTTCTTTCTTTTTAAAAATGTTCACTGCTATTGGGCATGCCATTAGGTTTTCCTTTAATTAATGATCTAAAAGAAAAATGCTCTCCTACACACACACACACACACACACACATAGATATATATATATATATATATATATATATATATATATATATATATATATATATATATTAGTTGGCTACACCTTCTTCTCTCTGGCGATCTGGCGATCTTGCAGTAACGGCGGTCCGGCTAAGCCGGCCGGCCACTTCCCTGATTGATACGATCGTTGCACCCTCTTCCGACTTAAATCTTTTCTGTTTCATTCATCCCAGCCAGATTTTATTCTTTTTGTTTCATGCACGATGGCGGCTATAGAGCCGCAGCTAAACCCTATGACCATATCATCCAAAAAAACCTACGCTTCCTTATTTCAGACGTCGACTGCTACCTCCATTGCCGATAAACAGATACAAAAATACAAGGGCAGTCCGATGATATCATTTTCAGATGAGGAGATCGCATCATTAGTAGCGCCATTCAAATTCTCGTTGGTTGGAACTTTCTGGTATGGCAAACCGCCGATCGCCGTTATCCGATCAACCATTGATCGGATCGGATTTACAGGACCAGTGCAGGTGGGACTATTGGATACAACGCACCTGGTTCTGCACTTTAAACATGAACAAGATTACCTGCGATGTTTTGCCCGACAGAGTTGGATGATTGCAGGAAAATATATGCGCGTTACAAAATGGACACCCACATATGATCCCACAGTTGATGTACCCATTGTCCCGGTATGGGTATCATTTCCGGGTCTCCCACTACATCTTCATCAAAAATCAGCTCTCATGCAGATTGGACGAATGTTAGGAACTCTAATAAAGTTGGATACTGCAACTGCGGAATCGCTTTGGCCTTCGGTAGCTAGATTGTGTATAGAAATTGATGTATCGCAGGAGTTACCTTCAAGAGTATTTATTCATGCGTTAGGCAAAGTGCTTGCACAACAGGTGATTTATGAAGACTTGCCTACTTATTGTTCAAAATGTTGTAGATTGGGACATAAGGTCTCAGACTGTGGTCGTCCTTTAGTGCAACAGTCTGAATTACGTAAGGCTAAGGACACCGTAGAACCACAGTTGCCTGAGGTTGGGCCATCATGGAAAACACAGGAGCAAAGATGGACCCCTAAAAAGCTTCCCCCGCAATCCGCACAACCTGTTTTAGAGGAACCTACTCTACTATTATCACCAGATATGACTGCAAGGGAGCCCCCTGCAGCTACTTATGTTCAGGACATCTCTCGCTTGCAGGGAATTGATGACAGCTTTATCTTTGATATCCGACATCATCAACAGCCTATTTCGCCGTCTGACAGTGAGATTACCCCAGATCAACCGGATGTGCCAGAGTTTACTCGATTGATGTGGTCACAGAAATACTACAAGAGATATTACAGGCGGCAGTCTCTTCGGATTCATCCCTTGCTGATCAAAATACCAACCAGCTGGAATCGCTTCAGAAGATCACTTTCAGCTTCGGCCACGTTTACTTCATCGCCCTCGACGCCACAGAGACCTCGTATCACCACCGACCACACGGTCCAGGTCATTTGTCTCTAACTCCTTTGATTGTTTATTACCTCAATGAAGATCATGATATGGAATGTTCATGGAATTCGCACCTCCTTTCCACGTATTTTATCATTGTTACGTCGCTATAATTTACACGTATTCATTTTAATTGAACCGAAGTCACGGCCTTCATTACTACTGTTTTATCGCTTAAAATTTGGATTTACGCAAGCGGTCTCAGTGTGTCAAGACAAGATATGGATTTTTTGGAGTTCTGCTTTTTTACTGCTAGAGAAAGAGCGCCTAGGTGCTCAAAACCACTCCATGTATTTTCGTTGGTTACCAACTGGGGATATTTTCTGTTGCACTTTAATCTATGGAATGCATTCAGTGATAGCACGTCGACCTTTATGGGAAGACATTGTTAATCTACATGCTGAAATGGTAGTCCCTTGGCTACTCGGAGGAGATTTCAATACTTTCTTATCGTTGGATGAGCACATGGTCGCTCAATTCCACCTCTACGCACATTACAGGATTTTAATGATTGTGTGTCCTCTTGCTCCTTGCAATCTATAAATTATCAGGGATCACCATTTACATAGAGTGATGGGCGTGGCCTGGGACAAGTTTGGCGCAGACTAGACAGATATCTCTGTTCATCGAGCTTTCTTGATTTATTTCAGATGGTTCATTATCAGCATCTTAGCCGTACGACGTCGGATCATTGCCCTATATATCTTCAAGCATCATCTAAAACATCTAGTATACCAGCGGCATTTAGATATTTGGAGGTATGGACCACGCATGCCGATTTTGAACGGGTGGTAACCCACTGCTGGCAGTCCTGCGAAACAGTTGGCGGTATGCGTGGTTATTATACAAAGTTAAAGACACTAAAGCAACATTTGAAACAGTGGAACAAAGAAGTCTACGGTAATATCTTTGATGCGGTTGCTTATGCGGAGTCTGAAGTTCTTTGTTGCGAAAAGGACTATGATGCACACCCAAGTGCATCAAACCGTGAGTTATATCATTGTAGTATGGCGTCATTGAAACAGAAACATCATCGGGTAATGTTATTAGCCACAAGAATTTCTGCCTTATTACCACGACTGATTTCTCCTGAACAAGCTGGATTTTTAAAGGGGCGTGGTATTACAGATCATATTCTTTTGGCTCAAGAAATGGTACATATGATTGGTCAACCATTGAAAATGGATTCTGCAACATCTAATGGATTGAGGCCATCGGTGGTACGGCTATGTATTGAAGTGGACATCTCCAAGCCACTGCCCACACGCCTTCATATTCAAGGGGGAGATCATGAAATCTATCCAACAATAGAATATGAGAATGTCCCTCTATTCTGCACTACTTGCCGCATATTGGGACATGATGACAAGAATTGCAAACAACCAATCAATGAGGGGCAGGAAATACAGCACCAAGAACCATCACACAATCCTGTCAAACCAAAGGAAAAGTCCAAACGCTGGACACCAAAGAAAAGTAATCCCATGCAGCAAGTGACAGTGGAAGAGGAGGCTGATGAAGGCACCACACCAGATGATAACCTCCAACATGGGGGGCCACATGAAGTCATAGATATTTTAGATGACAATGCTATAATACAATCACTATCAGAAAAGCAAGATTTATCTAAAACTGGAGTATCACTGGTCCAAGTTATGGAGGACAACGATGATGTACTAGATGCCACGAGGTCAGATTCAGAATTATTAGTACATGATACGGAGCCTCTTGGCATGAATCCGCCACAAAATAAGCTTTCAGCAGTTCCCCCACTGGATAATCAGCAACTCCAAAATCCCATCCATGAAGACCATGATTTAGAAGCAGAGGGCTCCTTTGCTAAGTCTACTGAACAACTGCTGCAAGAGCTAGAGGAACCTAATCCAATCACCAGAAGACGTCGTACCAAACAAGAAATGGTTGCCACATACACACATCCTACAGAAAGGTTAACCCGCTCTTCACGCTTATCCTCCTCTTCCTCCCAATGAATTGTTTAATTTGGAATGTCCAGGGAATTGCGACTTCAATGGTTCGCATTCGTAAACTAGTAAAAAACTCATAAGCTGCATTTATTAGTTTTCATTGAACCAAAGAGAGATGCTGTACACTTGCCTTAACTACAACGTCGTCTAAAGTTTTCACATGCGGAATCAGTGTGCCGGGGTAAAATATGGATATTTTGGACAAACCAATATCTCAAACTACTCTCTACAGTGTATGACGAGCAATGCTCTCATTTCAAATTTCAGTTAGTTGGCAAAGACATTGCTTTCTGGTACACTCCAGTATATGGGTTGCATACTGTCACAGAGCGCCGTCGATTATGGAATGCCTTGCAGCTCCATCATGATAATTATTCGGATCCATGGTTAATTGGAGGGGACTTCGACACATTTTTGTCCGTTACAGAACATGATGGATTATCATCACCTTCGATATCCTCATTGGAGGATTTCAGTGACTGTGTTTCTTATTGTCAATTAATAGACTTGCCTTATGAGGGATCCATGTATACTTGGGCAAGTGGCCGAGGGTTGGGAATTATACGGAGACGATTAGATCGCATGTTATGTTCAGAATCCTACAATGCGTTGTTTCCAAATCTTCAAGTGAAGCATCTTGCGAGACTAACATCTGATCATGCGCCGTTACTCTTTCGTTCAACACAGCCATCATTCAGTGGCCTTAAGTCCTTCCGGTTCCAAAACATGTGGGTAGAGCATCAAGAGTTTCATATCTTTGTGAAATCGTCGTGGGAGTCTTACCCCACAATAGGAGGCATACGAGGATTATACATCAAGCTGTAGCAACTGAAAAAAGATCTTCAAGCATGGAATAAAAATGTTTTTGGTAATATCTTTGATCAAGTATCACATTCGGAGCAGGAGCTAACGCGGTGTGAAACAACTTATGACACAAGCCCATCACCAGAAACACGCATGCAGTATCATGAAGTTTAGGCAAAATACAAGATAGCCGAACGCAAGCAACTGCTATATTGGGCTCAAAAAGCACGACAGAAATGGATAGCAGAAGGGGATGCAAATACGGCGTTTTTTCATAATATTGTCAAGGACAGACATTTGCGTCAGACAATTCACCACATTTGCGATGAGGTAGGTTTGGTCATTGACACACAAGTCGAAATACAACATCAAGCCGTAGAGTATTACAGAAAATTGTTCACAGCAGAGCCAATTTCGGATGATACTTCTATTCTAGAACATATACCACATCTTATATCCTCAGTGGATAATCAAATGCTCTTGGCCTTACCATCACAATCAGAGGTGAAAGAAGCAGTTTGGTCACTTGATCCAAAGAGTGCACCTGGTCCAGATGGATATAATGGATACTTCTTCCGCAGCAGTTGGGATATAATCCGAGGAGATGTACACAAAGCAATGCAAGAATTCTTTATGGGCATTCCTATACCAAAGGCAATGGGGAGTACCTTAATCATCTTGCTGCCAAAGACCCATTCTCCACGTTCATTTTCTGATTATCGGCCTATTAGTCTGGCCAACTTTGTATCCAAATTAGCAACCCATATTATTGCAACGCGTCTACAACCTCTACTCCAGAAAATTATTACAGTTGAGCAGGCAGGGTTTGTGAAGGGTAGAGTTATCTCATATCAGATTCTTTTGGCTCGTGAGATGATACACTTACTGCACATGAAGTCTAGAGGCTCCAATGTTATCATAAAACTAGACATGATGAAAGCGTTTGACAGGGTCAATTGGACTTTTCTTTCCAAACTATTGAAAAAATTTGGCTTTGCAAAAAGATTTATTCAGCTTATCTTCAATCATCTCAGAGGCATGTATATTTCGATATTGGTCAATGGCATACCTTCCGGCTTTTTCCAACCAACAAGGGGGGTCAAGAAAGGTGACCCTTTATCACCCATACTATTCATCCTAGCATCCGAGGCATTTTCACTAGGCATTAATCATATGGTTGAGCAAGGACTAATCATCCCTTTTTCAGCAGGCAGGCCTAAAACAATTACTCATCTAGCTTTTGCTGACGATCTATTGGTGTTTATTAATGGTGGGCTAGGAAATCTAAGAAAATTCAGGAAATTTTTAGAACTGTATCAGACAACCTCGGGCCAAGCAGTAAGCTTTCAGAAAAGTCATTTTCTCTCGCCAGCCTGTCTTTCTAGCAATCAAATTAATTGGATGGAGAAGGTATTACACATGATATTAGTCACTATGCTAATCAAATACTTAGGAGTTCAGTTACATCGAGGTAAAGAAAGAGCAGCACACTTTGCGAACCTGCTCTCGATAATTCAGGCATAACTCATGATGTGGCAAAACAAGTACCTTAATCAAGCTGGCCGACTAGTATTAATCAAACATGTTCTTGCTGCAATACCACTACACCTACTATCGGCATGTCAACTACCACAGAGTATCATTCGCACACTAACGAGATTGATGGTCAAATTTTTTTGGGTGAGCACGGACACAAGGACTGGTTATGCATAGATTTCGAGTAATCAACTGTTTGGGCCAACAGCTGAGGGTGGCCTAAGTTTGAGAACTTTACAAGATATACAAACAGCATACTCATGCAGAATATGGTGGAGATATCAAGAGAACAACTCTCTATGGAGTAACTTTCTGCATGCAAGATATGCTCATCGCAATTCTTATGACATACGTATCACAGATTCTCCGGTCTGGAAACATATATGTCGCATACACACATTCTGCCATGATAATCTGGACGTTGACCACTGGAGCATTCGAAATGCTTATGATCAGATTCGTGTGGTAAGAAACTCTCGTATTTCATACAGGTTCATTTGGCATAAACACATTCCTCCTCACATCCACATGTTTCTGTGGCGTTTGTATAAAGGTGCAATTCCTATTCCCAAAAACCTGCAGAAGTTTGTTTATATTCATCCCACACAATGTCCTTTCTGTCTCAAGTCGCAAATCACAGTGGATCATATATTCATGCATTGCTCGGACATCTCTGGAATATGGACAATGTATGCGGCTCATTTTGGATGGTCCATTAATAAATGTCAGAAGTTTTCAACAGAATTTAATCCAATGGTGGATGTCAACCAAAGGGAAGACACTTAAAGGTATATTCGGAATTGTGGCTCCATCTATAATTGTATGGGAGATATGGAAGTCATATACATCCATAATTTATGGTGATGAACGTTGGAGAAAGGCAATAGTGGTTGAAAATATTCAATGCACTTTGTATGATTGGTCATCTGCACAAAGCGGAAAGAAGTTTGCCATGTCAGACCAGGCCTTAATTGATCTTGGATTATCTCCAAAACTCCATTTATCTAGATGCATCATTGTCCGATAGCTCCATCCTCCGCCGGGTAGATTTAAGTTAAACACAGATGCAGCCCATGGGAGATTTTCTGCATCTGCTGGAGCAATCTTGCGTGACAGTTCTGGTACATTCATGGGGGCAATTTCGTTTCATTTACCGTTATCTACACCTGCCACAGCAGAATTTCAAGCAGCATATCTTGGGTACTTATACTTTGCATCACAGTGGGAGTCCATTGATGTGGAAGTAGATGCATATGGGGTAGTTTCAGCAGTACAAAATAATATTGATGTTCATGCGACAATATTCCGCGATCTGCTACGGTCATCATCAGCTGACTTAACACACATTCCACGTGAAGCAAATCAGCCAGCGCATTTTTAGCTCAATTCGGTCAATTCCAGCAAAAGCTTACTATTTTTCCCACGGTAACATCTTTGCCATCAATGGTTCGGGCATGTTATCAAACGGAGAACACGCCACATCTTAGAAATGAACTTGGCTAGCGCTCAAACTAGTTGCCCATATCGCAAGATATGGGCAACATGGGTACGCTTCGTTTTCTGCACTCTGCTAACTCTTTGCATCGCACTACAACTAGCAGTTACAAATTTCCAGTTACCCATATCCTTAGATATGGGTAACATGGGTAATGTGTTACACTTTATCTTATGTTGCAACTCATGTGCTCATCCGTATCACCCAACTCACCATATTACTATATGTACTAACTTGCTTTTGTTTTAATGCATGGCCTTATGGATGCAACAATGCTTGCGGAGACAATTCCTCTAGATGGTCCAACCGAAAATGTACAACATTCAACTGCTGCGTTCCACAAACATCACGCGCACTCTCATGTCATATTCAAATATTCACTCCATTCATATAAATATGTACGCTTTTTCCTTCGCCAAGGTTTTAACCAAAAGGGTGGTTTTACTTGGCAAGGTTTTAATGCGGCATATCATATATGATTGGAGATTAGATATTATATGCTCATTGTACTATTATTATACGTTTACTCAATTTTGTAATATGGTTTTCCTCCGCCATAAGTGAGGCATAATAAAATATCTCCTTTACTGTTCAAAAAAAAGGTGACCCATTATCACCATTATTGTTCATTTTGGCATCTGAAGGTTTTTCTCGCAGACTAAAATCTTTAATTGCATCGGGTGAGTTAGTTGGTTTCAATGTGGGGCGCCCCCCGCAAATATCACACTTGGGGTTTACAGATGATTTGATTGTCTTTCTTAATGGCAAGGTTTCTAACATGAGATGTTTCCGACAATTTCTTGATACTTATCAAGCAGCTTCAGGACAATTAATAAACTTCAATAAAAGCCAGTTGATAGTGGGGAAGTCCATTGCAGGTCCACAGTTGGTGCATATTCTTGGTATGAGATTGACATCATTGCCAGTAAAATATCTTGGGTCATATTTATATAAAGGTGTTAATCGTTCTTCTTATTGCACTGCCTTGTTAACATATTTTGACACACGCCTCAATGCTTGGTCCTCAAAATTGTTGTCGATGGCTGGAAGGCTAACGCTAATCAAGCATGTTTTATCAGCGGTTCCTACACACCTTATTGCAAGTTCACGGTTACCTAGAAGTGTTGTAAACGCTTTGGATAGAAAAATGTCAAACTTCTTATGGAATGGTTGCCATCATTGGATCGCTTGGGATCGAATTTGTAGTCCGACAGAACACAGAGGACTTGGTATAAGGAATTTGGATTATCTCCAACATGCATATGATGGTCAACTATGGTGGAAGTATCATACGTCCAATTCATTGTGGGAAATGTTTTGTCGGGTTAAATATAGACAACGCATGTCCATTTCAACCCATATTTATGATTCGGCAGTGTGGAAACGGCTTTGTAGTGTTCATGATTACATGACAGCACACGTCCTTAACACATCCAATGGTTTCAACTGGGAGTCGGATGCAACTGGGACTCACACGATTAAATCTGCCTACTTGTTGCATTATGCGACTCATCCTAGTCTGCAGTACTCAAAATATATATGGTGGGGGACATCTCCGATTGGTGCAAAGTTGTTTCTATGGAGTTTGTTCTCTGGCTCGTTGCCTCTTACTAATAATCTTCGGATTTGACAGACTATTTATCCGTCGCAGTGTCTTTTGCATGCATCATTCGGACACTACGGATCATCTATTCCTGCATTGCCCGGAAATCAAACCATTGTGGGTTGAGATGGCTATTTTATTTTCGGCTCCACTACCTCGGAGGTCCACCATTCAGGCTCATCTGATTTTTTGATGGCGCCAAGCCTCAACGTCAACTATGTTAGGTCACTTACAAGCAATTGTTCCAGCATTGATTCTTTGGGTGATTTGGAAGGAGTATACGTCCATTCGATTTGGAGATAACACATTTTCATACCACCACTTATATGATCGAGTCCGTACACATATATATACATGGTGTTCAACGATGCAAGGACGTAAATTTGCGGAATCAATTCCAAGACTTGTTGATGGCGGATTCTCGCCCATTATGAAGGTTCGCAGGCCAAGATTGATTCGATGGCAATTGCCACCTTCTGGTCAGATGAAACTTAATATGGATGCTACTGTTGGACGTCGAGGATCTGCGGCAGGTGCTGTGCTCTGTGACGCCACTGGCAGATTTATCTCGGGGATCTTCTTTGCACTTCCAAATGCAATGCCTATTAGAGCAGAGCTGATGGCCATGCTCTATTCAATTATTTATTATGCCTTCACATATGATGCTTTGCACGTTGAAACGGATTGCAGAATGCTTTTGACAATGCTTGGTAATCCCTCCCGATATACTGGTTCATGCTACAGCGATGTTTAGCGACTGATTGTTCTTCTCAGACTCAATTCTTCAACTCTCACTTATTGTCCTCGTGAAGCAAACACTGCTGCCCACTTATTAGCGTGCTATGGTCTACGAGCATCCGGACTGCAAGCCTACACATCAGATGCGGCCTTACCTCGTGAAGTTCGTGGCGCTGTTATCTTGGATGCCATTCTTCCAACTTTTCGAATATGATAAGCATGATGATAGAGCCATCACACTTGTGGGTTGCCTATGTCCAAATTTGGCATAGGCAGCCATGGTACGTTTCTTTTGTTCAATTTTTATTATGTTACTTGCTGCGTCCGCATGGTTTCAATGTCATGTATAATGACTCTTGCTTATGTGCGTTACTGGGTGCCGGGACTTACCAAATTTGTGAGCAATATTGGTTTGAGAGACAAGGCTTGTATAGCTGGAGGTTGCCCGTGGTCATCAGGCTACGGGCAACACGGGTATGGCTTTCTTCTCTTCGTCATGCTACTGCTAAGGATTATTTACTGCATTGTTCTTACACCTTCTTTTTGCGTCTTGCACGAGGTGCTGTACGCCAACAAAGCTGGATCATATTTGGACTACTTGGGATGTACGACAACGACAACCATTATTTCGCCTGCATCAAGATGTTACTCCTCTTGTTCATATCTCTACATTTGTACATTTTCTCTTATCAACCATCCACTCATATAAATACGTACGCTTTTTCCTTTGTCATGGTTTTATCCACAAGGGTGGTTTTACTTGACAAGGTTTTAATGCGGCATATCATATATGACTAGAGGTTGCGTTTACTTGCTATGCTTCATAAGTTCTTTTCTTATGATGACACTAGTTTTTTCAATTACTATGTAATATGGTTTTCCTCTGCCATAAGAGAGGATAATCAATAAAATAGCTTTACATAAAAAAATATATATATAACAACAACAACAATGATACCCAGTATATCTAAACAACAACAAAAACTATTGCTAGAGTCCAGAAAGGGTGGGAGGCAGACAAACAATATCTCCATCCCAAGGGATAGAGAGTTTGCTTCCAGTGAATGGATTACTCGAATTTTTGCATTGTCTATATCGATGATGTACTAATATTCTCTAGATCAATAGAAGAACATTTTAAACATTTAAAAACTTTTTTCTACAAAGCGAAGAAAAATGGCCTTGTATTATTAAAAACAAAAATATCCTTGTTTGAAGCAAAAATAAGATTTTTAGGCCACTATCTACATCAAGAAACGATTTTACCAATAGAACAATCTTTAATATTTGCTTCTAAATTTACAGATAAGATATTAGAGGAAAATCAAACAAAGGTTTCTTGGATCACTAAATTATGTTGTCGACTTTACTCCCAATATAATGAAACTTCCAAAACCATTACATAATAGATTAAAAAAAATCCTTCTTCGTGGACTGAAGAGTATACTTCAGTCGTTAAGAAAATCAAAGATCTTGTATCAGAAATACTTTGTTTATATATTGCAGATCCTAACCTACCAAAAAACTAAAAACTGATGCGTGTGTGTGTGATATATATATTCAACCGAAAATATATTTTACTAGGACGCCTCATGTATGGCGGAGAAAAACCATATTACAAACATAAATTCATGAAATGAAAATTGCCAATGTAAAGCAGAAATTATTGACAAACGCCAGTCGTATATGATATGCCGCATTAAAATCTTTCCAAGTAAAACCACCCTTGTGGAAAAACCTTGCTAAAGGAAAAAAGCGTACGTATTTATACGACTAGCAACATATATTGATTATGATTGAAAAGGTAACGATGGTTGCATGCTACTTCTAAAATCTTGTCACATCCGAAAGTGAGAGGTCAGGAGCTGATACTGCCGAGATAAGCGAAATAATGATCCCCATCCATTGGATATATAATGCCGAGTTGCTATTCCAATGTAGGTGTGTGCTCCAAGAAATGGCCCGCCCATAGATTATAGTCCACCATCCAAACATGCAAAAGAGACAAAACATGTAGAATGTTATCATGTATGATAGGCAGCAGGTGTAAGATCCATAGAGAGATAGGTAAGTACCCAAGCTGCCTGCATCTGATAAGATTTGATATGTAATGAAAAAAGAGTCCCAAAAAGAGCAAGTATAGTTACCCGGGTTGCCTGTGTCAGACCATGACATAGGCAACGATCCAACAAATCAGCCATAGTGAAACAAGAGTCTCAATAGAGTAAATATGCCGTTGTGCCATCAGTAAGAAGAGTTGCTCTAATGTAGGTGGGCTAAGAATCATATGTACTAAATATGTGTACTCCGGAATGCAACTGACTATGACGAGCAAGGAGATGCCCCAACATATTGCCATGACGTGGGATAGAATTAATAGTGCCATTACCTATTTGCCGAAAGGTAGTCAATCGATCCTGGGGATGAGTGCAAACATAATGTACCACTGCTGTGGAGTCAACTTCCAAATCAATAGCAAGATAACGTTGCACAAAGTATACCATTGCCAACGTTGTCGCCCGAAGTTCAGTATAAAAAGGTGTATTAACTGGAAGTTAAAAAACCAAAGCTTCCCGGAAAATTCCTGTTGAGTCACGGATTACAGCACCACCCGCAGCCAAAACTGATCCATGGGATGCATCCACATTTAATTTGAAACGTCTAGGGGCGGTGCAATCCAGCGCACCACCTGAGTCCTGCGCAAGCGGATTTTTGGTGAAAGACCGTGAGGTATCAAATAAGGATCAATCTGAGCATGCTTGGCGCCTGCCTGCGCAGCACTCCAATGATACATCTGATTTCTGATCATTTCATATAATTTATGGTAACACCATGTCTCTTCCCCAAATACAATGGAAGTATACATACGCCAAACGTTCCATAATATCAACCCCGGTGCGACAATGCAAAGACATCCCTTAAAAGAGGCTGCACTAGTTGAACTCCACCATGCCAAGTTAAATTGACGCAGATGGTAATGGTTCGGTTGGGGTGCATCTAACAAAGATGCATACTGTGACCAAATCTGAGTAATAAAGCGACATTTAAAAAAATATGTGCCACTGTCGCAGATTCATTCCGGCAAAAAGGACAACATGAGGGACCAGCAATCTTCAGCCTACGAATATTATCTTCAATGGGGAGCGCTCTATTATATAACTTCCACAGAAAGACACGTATGTTAGGTATTTGAAATTTATGTCAAATAAACTTATAAGACAAAATCTTAATTCCTGAGGGACAAAACACATTGTAGGCCGATTTCAAAGAGAAATCCCCGTTGTCTGTTGGTTGCCATCGGTATTGATGGTTAAGTCCTTCAACATGCATCAGACATAGATGATGAATTTTACAAATGCGCTTCCAACACAGAGAATCAGTGATCTAGGAGTGAAAGCGCCCTCCATACTTAGATTGCATAAATGTCGCCCATAAAGATTGAGACTGATGATAATCCCACCATAATTTAGCAGAGTAAGCCAATGTCAAATATTCAAGATGCCATATTCCAAGCCCTCCCTCGTCACAAGTCTTGAAAAGATTGTGCCAGTTAACCCAATGATGCTTTTCTTGTGTATCTGTCGTACCCCAAAAGAAATTGCAAATGCAACGTCGAATTGCATGGAAAATGTTGAGAAAAAGGGGTTTGAGTGATTACAAAATGCATGAATAAAATAACGTGTATTAAAGAAATGCATGAAACGTTTTATGACTTGACACGTTTTTGCATGAAACCTGTCTTATATAATTCATATATATTGTTGCCGTACTAATGAGCCATGAAGCTTTAAAGCTTACATCAAATGGCGAACATTTGTTGTGTTTGAACTATTTTCTGGTGTCACCATTAATGAACTAATCTAGTTCACTAAGTGAAGTACTTAGTTAAATGAACTAAGTAGCTCATTAAATGGTGATATATTTGGAGAAGGCACAAATGCAACAAATTGAAGAATAGAAAGTTTTCTCCTCTCCTTTATACACGCCTTTTAACATATATATATATATACATACATATATATACACATACATATATATATATATATATTCAGATTTTTTTAAAGGCACTATACACATATTCCAACGTACTACCGACACGTTATACATTTTACGAACGTATGTTAACGTCACACCGCTATATTTACCTCATATTTATGAGTATATTCAGGTCTTATATCATATGATATAAGTTATGGTGATGACAAAATTATTACGACACGTTACAAGGTTCTAAACGAAAAATTGTCGTATCGGGTGAATACCGAAACTTTGCCAACGTGTCACGTACTTGCCATATATAGATGTCCATCCCCTACACTTCAAAAATGACCAGCAATTTCGTGGTCTACATTCTATATTCATCCATGAAATCATTCCATGTTGGCACACACAAATCACCCCAAATTAAGGCCAAATTGTGGAGATTCCAAATTCAATTTTTAAGCACATGTAGGCGCCACTTTAATCAGTCATGAGAGCTGAATATTAAAGTTTAATTTATGTATATTATGTGTAACATAATATATATAACATGTGCAAAAATTTGGAATTTAATCAGAGAAAAATCGGGTAATTGACAAAAGTCGAAAATTCGGTTTTCTACGAACACGACACATGAAACATTTTTGGCATGACATATAACATGTATCTAGACACTTTTTACATACTCTATACATTCTAAAGTGTTCTAGAAAAATCAATTAAGGTCTGATTGGAATATACCATATGTGTATAATTATTGTGCACTATTTTACAAAGTTTGTAAAAATAAATTCAGCACATGTACAACCATTGTCACACGCCACTTCAGCCTTGTTGGAAAATATGTGGAGCTTTGTAAGCATCTTGGCCAAGAATGAAGTATACAAGGTTGGTGAGATAAAGGAAGAAGCTACACAAGGTAACATTTCAAACTATGTCACATTTGTAACACATGCTGAAAATTTCAGCATGTGTGCATTAAGGCTAGCCGAATTTTTGAGCTTAATTGTGCCATATTTACTTCTGTGAATTATATGGATTGATTTAAAGATAAAATGGCAATGTTTTGAAAATATTGTGGAAATAATATGATGATATTTAAAATATCACACATGCTGAAAATTTCAGCATGTGTTAAAGTGAGTTGGCCGAAATTTAGGTCTTGAAATTAAGCATATTCAATTCTTCATTTTCAAGGGATAAATCTACTACCTACATGACAATATTTTGAATATAGTGTGAATATCACACATGCTGAAATTTCAGCATGTGTATAAGTTATGATGGCCGATTTTATGGATGAAAAATGGAGATGAATTATCTTGCAAATTTTATGGAATTTATTATGTGACTTATTTCAACATTTTTATGGATAATTGGCACATGTTTTTAAGTTTTATTTTCAGATTTATCTAGTCATCAAATGATGACAAATTTCATCTAATCAATGTGTGCCAAGTAAGCAAGGCTATAATGATCATCCAATGAGGAGTTGCCAAGTAAGCAAGTGAATGTCACAATGATGCAAGATATTCTTCCAAGGACTTAAAAGATAATTTTCAAGAGGAAGAAAAGGTATAGGGGGCGGCCACAACTTGATAAAAAGAGGAGAAGAAGAGCAAACAAAAGACAAGACAAGTCTCACAAATCTTCTAGTGCAAAACGTCTTCACCATCTTCTTATACACTTCTTTCTTTCTTCTCTCTTTAAGCCTATTGTATTCATATTCATACATCTTGAATAAGCTTCATAGAAACCACTATACACGCTATATTGTTGTAAAACATTGATTAAGGTGTGATCAATCTTGTATCCGCTCGGTGGTGGTGTTCGTGATCATTGTAATCACTTACAAGGTTTGTAAAGGATTGGAGTTGGTCTGTAACTCCATCAACCCTGTGTAGTAAGGTGTTGATTGTTGTTTGGTTATTAGTTATAACGGAGGAAGGTGTCCTCGAAGACTGGAGTAGGTTGATTTAACCAAACAGTATAAAATTCCTCGTGTTCTATAATTTTCAGCACTTACTTTCAGTTTCTAGCACAATGCATCATTTTCATCACGTTCTTAAAAATAGCAAACGAACTTCAAAAATCCCCAACATTCTGTTAGTGTATGTGCCCTAGGCCATGATTTGGATATTTATGTTATGCATTTATTATTAATAAAAGAGGTTTTATTATCATTATTGTTGGTTAGTATGTTACACAATTTTGATATATGTCCCTGATTCATTATTGTTATGGAGATAAGATAATTTATAATCAATATGAGTATTGATTTGATAATCATGAGATGATTATGTGTATGGTGATACGAATCAATCTCATAGATACTTGTTAGAGAACAGTGTATTGGATAGACCCATCATGAGATTGCTACATGGATTAGCGTCATAAGTAAATCTCATGATAGTCATGTTTTAATCCTTTGACTTGAGATTGTCATAGTTTCCAACATAAGGACTATTATATTTTGACATGATCAAACGTTATCCGTAACTGGATAATAATAAAGGTCATGATTGAATGTGATAGAAATTATGTAGAGGATATTGAACAATCAAGATAGAATTTGTCCCTCTCTTTTGAGAGAGATATCTTTGGGCCCCTCGATTAGTGAGACTGTGAAATGCATGGCCGTGCTCAAATGAATTGATAATGTGATCAATATCATTTGTTTTATCAGTCTACTTAGAGATCGAGTAATCATATGTTTGAACAATATAAGTATGACGCTGACCATGACTTATGTTCAAACTAGATATCGTGTGACAAAGGGATTAATGCATGTACTATTATTAGGCTAGTTGGACTTTACTCGTATTAATTGGGTAGTTGTAATGCCTTGCTAGAGGCCAATTACGACTTGTTGGTTTAATAGAGATTCAATCAACTGCCAATTAATATGGGCCTATCGGGTCACACACAAGAATGCGTAAGGCTGAGATTAATAATATTAATAATATTAATATTGGATATTAATTATTATTATTATTATTATCGTTTTTAATATTAATAATATTAATATTGGATATTAATTATTATTATTATTTTTGTTTTTTTGGTGATTATATATATATGTGTGTTATCGGATAATAACGAGAGAATCCATATTTGATATAGATTTTGAATATCCTGATAGAATCCGTATCTGATATGGATTTTGATTGGCATCAACTAATCCGATTAGGATTCGGATTTTGATGTCTACGTACGTGTATATATATTTGTGTATCTCGTATACACTAGACACACGAAAATACACCAAGCAATTAGAAAACGAAAGAACAGAAAACGAAACCCTAGAATCGTTTTTGAGAAAAACGAGTTCTTCAGCCGCGCCGTTTGAAGAGCTAGCACTCCGGGCAGAAGCGTTCGTGTGGATACCGACAGAGGGTGATCGTATTTTCGCACCTCTTCCATCTGCAGATTTCGAATCTACGGAGGTACTTTTTGTTTTTTTTGTCGAATTAAACGAACAACATGGATCCTTGGTAGGAAATCAGAGATCAATTTTTGTTTTCCGCTGCGCGTTTTTGCAGTGATCTCGGTTGATTTCCTAACAGTGGTATCAGAGACACTTGTTGATTTCGTTTAAATCGATTATATCATGCTTATGTGATTATATGTTTACTGTTTTTCGTATGGCATGATATGTACAAAAACCCCAACTCGGATTTCATATGATGAGAGAAGAATGGTGTTTTTCAAATCGTTTTCATAAGATGATTTGTATACGGCGGTTTTCGTTTGTCATGTGATGATCAAAACCGATTATGTTTATATTAGATATAAACATACGCTATGTGTAAAACCCTATTCGAATCTCATCTGGTGAGAGCGAATTGATGTTTTCAATTCGTTTTCATGAGACGTTATGATTCGAGATTGTTATATGTGATATAAAGTTTTCGTTTTTCATGTGATGATCAAAAACGATTATGTCTATATCGATATGAACAACCGATAATGATTCTGTAAGAGTTATGCATATTCAAAACAGACAGATTATCAATTCGATTAATGATTCTGTTTTCGGATTTCGAATGGCAGATTGATTCTGTTTCGGATTTCGAACAGTAGATTATCAATTCGATTGATGATTATGTTTTGGGTTTTGAATGATAACTCTCGATTCGATCGGTGCTTCTATAAGGGTTTACACGTAATCAAAACAGCAAGATCGTTAATATGATTGACGCGTCTGTGTTAGGGTTTCGAAAAGAAAATTATCAATGCGAGACCCCGCCCAGGGGCGTCTGCCCCTCGGACCCCGCCCAGGGGCGCTGGCCCTCGGAACCCCACCCGCTAACCGGCTAGCGGGACCGCCGTATGCGTACGCCCTATAGTTCGTTACCGTGACATTAAGAATGTCAATATATATTTATTTGTTATAATATGTTTGTGTAAAATATATTATAATTGTTGATGTCTTTGCATGGTGCATAGCATGGCCTCAGGACCTATGTGATTGACTTAGTCATATTTTTGTTTTGGGTTATTATGGCCTGCGTGCCGCTGTAGTTTTTGTTGTATTTTATTATACAAGTAGTTAGGTTTTTCTTTGTTATTGTAATAAATGAAGAATCAAGCTACAAAATGGTGATGGCGACACACACCAAGGACGAGTGAATTCCATGGAGATGGAGGCACGGGCTCAAGACAAGAAGATATGTATCATTGCAAATGTTGTAATAGGAAGTCTTTCACATAGGGTTTCCTTTATGATCTTCATCTGGTCTCATGAAGATCATATTTAGTTTGGCCATGCTATGTCACGTTTACATACTTATCATTTTGTATGAGATGCGTGGATGATATATTATATATGCATATAGGATGCTACGATATAATGATATGCAATGCAAGACATAAACTAAGTTGAACCCTCATCAATAATTTAAGTCTTGATGCCATCCATGTCTTAAACACCTATTAAAACTGGGATTGTATTAAAGTAGGTATTGCCAAAGCAATGTGCTTTAAACATTCCTAGCTACGTAGGATGAGTAATAGTGCTACTCATATGTTTAAAATTGGTTAGACTTAATTGGGCTATCAAAACGGTTTTGGGCCCAAGGCATTAGATGGAATCCAACATACAATGATATATGATGTCGTTATTCCATAAATTCTAAGAGTTACATGAGATGTAATTGGTAAAGATGTTACCTACCTAAATAACTTAATTTTAAGCGTCATGCCAAAGCTGAGTTTAGAATTGAGTCAAATATGGATCTTAGCTCACTAAAATATTTCTTTTGAGGGTTATATTTTAGTGGGAGTTTTATAAATTTTAACCTCATTATTAATAAAGTGTTACTTTGCATGTTTTGTAGATCATAAATGGCTGCTAATAACAATTCCACCTTATCGCTGCGATCTATCCTTGAGAAGGAAAAACTAAAAGAATGTGGGACTAATTTTGTTGACTGGTTTCGAAACTTGAGAATTGTTCTCAAGCAAGAAAAGAAGTCCTACGTGCTCGATGACCCTGTCCCTGAACCCCCTCATGCTGATGCTTCTGCTGCTGTTAAGAACAAGTATAAGAAGCATGTGGAAGATTCAAACGACATAGGATGTCTTATGTTGGCAACTATGTGTTCAGGACTTCAGAAAGACCTGGAACACTTAGAAGCTTATGAGATGAGTGTGCATCTCAAACAAGCTTTCCAACAACAGGCTAGGCTGGATAGGTTTGACACCGCCGTTGCACTTTTTGACTGTAAGATGTCTGAAGGTGAATCTGTTAGCGCTCATGTTTTAAAGATGAAAGGCTAATAGATCACCTTGCAAGACTCGGATATCCCCTGAGTTTGGAACTCGCTACGGATTTGATCCTACACTCTTTGCCTAGCAGTTTTTCTCAGTTCGTCATGAACTACAATATGAATAATATGGAAAAGTCCATTCCTGAGCTACATGGTATGCTCAAAACTGCTGAGGGGAATATCAAGAAGCCTACCCATGTATTGAGTGTCAATACTAAGCTAATGAAAAGGAAAGCTAAAGGCAAGGGTAAGGCTAAAAGTGCAAAGGGTGCAAAAGGGGCAAAGGGTCAAGCTAAACCAAAACCTGGTCCCAAGGCAAAGGTTCCTAAGGAAGGAACTTGTTTCCATTGCAACAAGCCTGGGCATTGGAAAAGAAATTGTGATGTTTATTTGGAGGAGCTGAAGAAGCTGAAGGGTAGTACGACTACATCTTCAGGTATTTATGTTATAGAAATTAATTTATCTACTTCTTCTTCCTGGGTATTAGATACTGGATGTGGATCCCATATTTGTACAAATATGCAGGGGCTCAAAAGGAGTAGGATGCTGAAGAAGGGCGAGGTGGACCTACGTGTTGGCAATAGAGCAAGAGTTGCTGCTATAGCTGTAGGGACCTATGAGCTTGTCTTGCCCAATGGGCTTTTGTTAGTTTTAAACAATTGCTTTTATGTTCCTACTATGAGTAGGAATCTTATTTCAGTGTCTGTTTTGGATGATGAAGGTTATTCATTTTTAATTAAAAATAAGAAGTGTTCTATTTTTGATAAAAAAAGACTTGCTTTATTGTATTGCAAGTAGTTATAATGGCATTTATGTCCTTAACCTTGATGATTCCAATGACGGTAATATTTATAACATATCTTCAAAGAGAACTAAGCCAAATGAACTAAACCCTGCATATTTATGGCATTGTCGCCTTAGCCATATAAATGAGAAGCGTGTATCTAAACTCCATCAAGATGGATTATTAGATTCATTTGATTTTGAATCATTTGAAAATTGCGAGTCTTGTTTGCTTGGAAAGATGACAAAGACTCCTTTTACTGGACATAGTGAAAGGGCTAATGACTTATTGGGCTTGGTACATACAGATGTATGCGGCCCAATCAGCATTAGTGCCAGGGGAGGATTTCAGTATTTCATTACTTTTACTGATGATTTCAGTAGGTATGGCTATGTCTACCTAATGAAACATAAGCATGAGTCTTTTGAAATGTTTAGAACTTTTCAAAATGAAGTACAAAATCAACTTGGTAAGACAATTAAAACCCTTCGATCAGATCGAGGTGGTGAATATTTGAGCCAAGAATTTGACCAACATCTACGAAATTGTGGAATCGTTTCACAGTTGACTCCTCCAGGAACTCCACAATGGAATGGTGTTTCTGAAAGGAGAAATTGGACTTTATTGGATATGGTTCGATCTATGATGGGTCAAGTAGATCTTCCTTTATCCTTTTGGGGTTATGCCTTAGAGACAGCTGCATTCATTTTGAACCGTGTACCATCTAAAGCGGTTGAAAAGACACCATATGAGATGTGGACTGGTAAGAGACCCAGTTTGTCTTTTCTTAAGATTTGTGGTTGTGAAGCTTATGTGAAAAGATTAATGACAGATAAGCTAGCTCCAAAATCTATCAAATGTATTTTTGTGGGGTATCCTAAAGAAACTAAAGGGTACTATTTCTATATTCCCTCAGAGAACAAAGTGTTTGTTGCTCGAAATGGAGTCTTTTTGGAAAAGGAGTTTCTCTCCAAGAGAACTAGTGGGAGTATAGTACAACTTGAGGAAACTCAAGTTCCACAAGATATCGTTGAACCGTCTTTAGAGACGATTTCAGAACCACAAACAGTTGTGGAGCCTGAAAATGTAACACAAGTCCAACGCAGATCTGATAGGATACATCGTCAGCCAGAGATATGGATTTCTTGTGAATGATGATAGTGAAGTTATGCTCATAGATCAAGATGAGCCTACTACCTATCAGGAAGCTGTGTCTGGTCCAGATTCAGATAAATGGCTTGGAGCCATGAATTCTGAGATGCAATCCATGTTTGATAACCAAGTTTGGTCTTTAATTGATCCTCCAGAGGGTATTAAGACTATTGGTTGCAAATGGGTTTTCAAGAAGAAAACTGACATGGATGGAAATGTGCAAACCTACAAAGCAAGGCTTGTGGCTAAAGGTTTCAAGCAAACTCATGGTATAGACTATGATGAAACCTTTTCACCAGTAGCTATGCTTAAGTCTATTCGAATTCTCCTTGCCATAGCAGCATACTATGATTATGAGATATGGCAAATGGATGTCAAAACTGCTTTCCTTAATGGAAATTTACTCGAGGATGTGTACATGACACAACCTGAGGGTTTTGTAAATCCTGAGAATTCAAAGAAGGTTTGCAAGATTCAAAGGTCCATCTATGGATTGAAGCAAGCATCTCGAAGCTGGAATCTTCGTTTTGATGAAACAGTTAAGAACTTTGGTTTCATCAAAAATGAAGATGAACCTTGTGTTTACAAGATGGTTAGTGGGAGTGCAGTAGTGTTTCTGGTCTTATATGTGGATGACATATTACTTATTGGGAATGATATCCCTGCCTTGCAAAAGGTTAAGGCTTGGTTAGGGAATTCATTTTCAATGAAGGACTTGGGTGAGGCTACCTATATCCTTGGTATCAAGATCTATAGAGATAGATCTAAAAGGATAATAGGCTTGAGTCAGAGTACATACATAGATAAAATGTTGAAGAGGTTCAACATGCAAGAGTCCAAGAAAGGATTCCTGCCTATGTCTCATGGCATTCATCTTAGCAAGAATCAATGTCCTCAGACATCTGATGAGCGAGATCGAATGAATAAAATTCCTTATGCTTCTGCTATAGGATCGATCATGTATGCCATGTTATGTACTAGACCAGATGTCTCATATCCATTGAGCACAACCAGTAGATATCAAGCTGACCCCGGTGAAGGTCACTGGACAGCTGTCAAGAATATTCTTAAGTACCTCAGAAGGACTAAGGAAGCATTCTTGGTTTATGGAGGTTTGGATGACGAGTTAGTTGTAAATGGTTACACAGATGCTAGCTTCCAAACCGACATAGATGATTTCAGATCGCAGTCTGGTTTTGTATTCACATTGAATGGTGGAGCTGTTAGTTGGAAGAGTTCAAAACAAAGCACTGTGGCTGATTCTACAACAGAGGCTGAGTATATAGCAGCATCAGATGCAGCTAAAGAAGCAGTTTGGTTGAAGAAGTTCATCACTGAGCTAGGAGTAGTACCTAGCATTGCAAATCCTGTGGACATTTATTGTGACAACAATGGTGCCATAGCACAAGCAAAAGAGCCTAGGTCTCATCAGAGATCTAAACATATACTCAGGCGGTACCATCTCATTCGAGACATCATCGATAGAGGAGATGTCAAGATATGCAAAGTTGACACAAACGATAACATAGCGGATCCATTGACTAAGCCTCTCTCACGGGTCAAGCATGATCAGCACACTAGATCTATGGGTCTCAAATATTTGTAGGCCTAGTGCAAGTGGGAGATTGTTAGTGTATGTGCCCTAGGCCATGATTTGGATATTTATGTTATGCATTTATTATTAATAAAAGAGGTTTTATTATCATTATTGTTGGTTAGTATGTTACACAATTTTGATATATGTCCCTGATTCATTATTGTTATGGAGATAAGATAATTTATAATCAGTATGAGTATTGATTTGATAATCATGAGATGATTATGTGTATGGTGATACGAATCAATCTCATAGATACTTGTTAGAGAACAGTGTATTGGATAGACCCATCATGAGATTGCTACATGGATTAGCGTCATAAGTAAATCTCATGATAGTCATGTTTTAATCCTTTGACTTGAGATTGTCATAGTTTCCAACATAAGGACTATTATATTTTGACATGATCAAACGTTATCCGTAACTGGATAATAATAAAGGTCATGATTGAATGTGATAGAAATTATGTAGAGGATATTGAACAATCAAGATAGAATTTGTCCCTCTCTTTTGAGAGAGATATCTTTGGGCCCCTCGATTAGTGAGACTGTGAAATGCATGGCCGTGCTCAAATGAATTGATAATGTGATCATTATCATTTGTTTTATCAGTCTACTTAGAGATCGAGTAATCATATGTTTGAACAATATAAGTATGACGCTGACCATGACTTATGTTCAAACTAGATATCGTGTGACAAAGGGATTAATGCATGTACTATTATTAGGCTAGTTGGACTTTACTCGTATTAATTGGGTAGTTGTAATGCCTTGCTAGAGGCCAATTACGACTTGTTGGTTTAATAGAGATTCAATCAACTGCCAATTAATATGGGCCTATCGGGTCACACACAAGAATGCGTAAGGCTGAGATTAATAATATTAATAATATTAATATTGGATATTAATTATTATTATTATTATTATCGTTTGAAGAGCTAGCACTCCGGACGGAAGCGTTCGTGTGGATACCGACAGAGGGTGATCGTATTTTCGCACCTCTTCCATCTACAGATTTCGAATCTACGGAGGTACTTTTTGTTTTTTTTTGTCGAATTAAACGAACAACATGGATCCTTGGTAGGAAATCAGAGATCAATTTTTGTTTTCCGCTGCGCGTTTTTGCAGTGATCTCGGTTGATTTCCTAACACTTTCTAGAAACATAGCCACACATTTTAAGGTTTATTTGGCGTAAGTTTCAACCCTTTTGGACAAGTATAAGTCATTTAAACATCAAAAGTTCTGAGACTAGTGCAGTCTGATTTTCAGTCTTGCAAAGGTTGAGACTTTGAACAAATTTGACTAACTTTCCAATGGTATTTTTCAAACCTTTTTCTACCCAAATAAATACACATAATAAGGGATTTGTCATTAAATTTTCAGAGCATTTGGAGTCACGGTTTAATCGGAATTAATTTGTTAAATCAGACTACCGTTTCTGGCAAATTTGCGCAATCTGACAACCAACAATTTTTAAAGGGGTTAAAGGTTGAATTTTAATCTAAAATTTTTAGAGATACTTAGAACATCGGAGACTAAGATCTCTCCAAATTTCAGAATTTTTGAATACCTGTAACCTACTTTTCAAGACGTTTCAAAACAGGCCCTGAAAACAGAAACTGTTTTCAGAAGTTGGGTTTTTGGTTTAAAACAATTTTAAAAACCAAATTTTCTGCACCCACTATTCAACCTCCCCTTCTAGTGGTGCCTTGCAGATCCTACAAGTGGTATCATAGTGCATGAACACTCACAACAAGAAGATCCAACGATCTAAATGAGATGGCAACCACTAGCTACAAAACCGTGCAAGAAAGAATGTCAACAGTAAGGCCTCCTCTTTTTGATGGAAAAGGTCCAGAAGGTACTACGAAGTCTTCCATCTGAATGGGACCCTAAAGTCACAGCAATAGGGGAAAGTAAGGAAGCCAAATCAATAAAAATGGAGGAACTAATCGGATCTTTAAAGGTATATGAAAACAAACTCACTTTAAAAAATTCCGAATCTATTTCTAAAAATGATAAGGCTATAGTATTTAAATCAAATGAATATGTCATAAATGATATTGACACAGATTTCGATGATGAGGATTTAATCACAATGGCTAAAAGATTAAGAAAAATCTTGAGAAAATCGATTAAAAATAAACATAAGTCTACTTCATCTAAGGATCATAAAAATAAAAATAAGGAAGTAAAGTGTTATGAATGTGGACAACCTGGACACTTGTCATATGATTGTCCGAACAAGGACAAACAAATGAACAAATACCATGACAAGGATCGGACCAAAACTAGACTCGTCTCAGAACCTAAACAGAGGAGAAGAGCCTTCAAAGACTCCACTTGGAGTGACACATCCGATTCTGAGACTGACGATACGGAAGAACAAAAGGCACAAGTATGCTTTAAATCTAAGGCATCAAATGAGGTATCTTCCGACTCTGATTATGATTCTGAATGTTCTTATGAACCTAATTCGGGCCTATATGACATGACCGATCAATAGAAATATTCCACCTTCGTCATATATTCCATACAACACACTATATAGATAATCTATCTAATCCGATGATCGATTGTGGAAAGACCACGGTAGCAAGGGAACCAGAAATAACAAAAAACCTGACTTGAATGATCTTGTTTTAAGAGCTAAATTGGTAAAAATAAAGTTCGACGGGCCATGTCAGAAGTTCATCTCATCCTATTATTTTGACTCGTCTGAAATAAGTATCTTCCAAACCAAATAACTTGGATGTGAGAATAAATGAATTATTATTTTTTCTTGAGTTGTTTCTCTCTTTACTATTCAATTGCTGTTCATGATTTATTTAGTCAATATTTAGAGTTGCATAAGTTCTCAAAGAATCTTGCAAAAGGAAAGAAGTGATTAGTTGAAGACAAGAAATTGTTAGAATCTTCTAACACAAATATTGTGTCTCAATTAAACGATTCAAAAGAAGATTCGTCCTGCATCATAAATTCATTAAAGTATGAAATTTCATCATTGACATCCGAGAACACTGAACTGAAAGCGGAGATTTCAAAGTTGAAATCAAGAAACGAAGATCTAGAAAAGACTAGAAAACAATTCGATACAGATACTTTTATTCTAGATCATCTTATCTATTACAGCCCGAAAAATTCATTATGTAGTATCAACCCCCAATACCGTAAACATAATCTCATAGGTATACGATTCATTAGCAAATATAACATAAATGTTTTATAACATAAATGTTTGAATCTACACAATAAAAACTCAAATTAACTTAGTTAGTAACAACTTAAACTATTAGTATAAATTAAATCAAAAAGAAATACATGACACAACAATTTTATACTACTTTAAGTAAAAGAAAATAAAATACATACATGAAAGAAAAAGAAAAGGAAAATGAAAAAGAAGGTGAAGACAACTTGTCTTACACTTTAAACATTTAGCATAAAAAAATTGCATGCTTAAGAATCTTGTCATAAAACCCATCCCTTCGACCCATACTTGCCAAAAGTTTGTCTCCCACCCCATTTTCCCCATGCTTGGCCGGCCACCCCCCTTAGAAAAGTAGAATATTATTTCTTCTTTAACCCCTCACATAATTGCATCTTCAACCAACCAATTTCATACTATCTCCAAGGAAAAACTCAAGAACACTCCAACACCCCCTTCTTCCCTATAGTGGCCGAAAGTTTTGCCTTCAACAAGGAGAAGATTTTCTTCTCCTTTCTTCACACCAACATCACTCAAATCAAGTACCATAAACACTCCATCAACTAAGAAAGATTCAAGAAGGTTGTAGCATCTAGAATCAAAGGAAACCAAGGTAAGAACTTTATAAAGTTTAAGTTTGATTCTTCCATATAATTAGTTTCATAAGTTGCTCACTAGCCCTCCTTTTAAACCCTAAAAACCGTGTATACTAGGAAGGAAGGAAGAAGAACTCTCTTCCAAACCAAGTGAAGGAACCATCTTCTAAGTGTAAGAAAGGTGAACCAAGGCAAGTACTCTTCCTAGATCCTTCATGGCATTCAAAATTTAATACTTATGTTCATATCAAAAATGGGATCATCATGTAGTATGTTCAAGTTTTGTTCTAAGAATAAGGAAAATCTATGATTGTAAGTGATGTAAATATATAAATATATGTAATTATACCTATAAAAGGCTATATATATAAATATATATATACGGTGAGTTTATATATATACATACATAGGTGCATACATACGGTAATATAAATATATATATACAAATAGATATAAACTTTGAACAAATAATATGAAATAAAGAACCTTAAGAAAGGTATACAAAGAATACAACTTTTGCTGTTTTAAATATGTTTTCTTTTATGATGATCATCATGTTTGTATGTTTATGTATTTTAGTGTTCATATGTTTCAAGATCATGTCTTTAACATGTTTATGTATGCATCATAAGCATGATTTATATATATGGTCTAAATGGTTGTTTGATGATCATCATCTTCATATATACACCACATATACACGGCCAAGTGGCCTATTTGAGTATTTCATTTGAGTTTCATCATTCCATCCACAAGATGTGCAATAGATGATGAATATGGCTCAAGAAGTACATTGGTATGTTTTCCATCATGTTTATGTTTATATATATTTTCTAGTTGTTATAATCTTAAGATTAAGAAAAAGGGTAAAAAGCAATATATGCATACAACTTACAACATGTACATAAAAGGAAGAAAAATGAAATATAAATAGGTATAATACTAGGCCAAACTTTCGGCCTATGGTATAAAAATGAAAGAAATGAATTGTGACATGTTAAAGAAGCATACATGGATATAGTTCTACATATATATACACGGTTTAAGTCATCAAGAATATAAATCATCTTATATTTGTACATAGTATTTTGTATATATATATATATACACATAAGGTATATATTCGGCCTCAAGGCCACTTTAGAATCAAAAATGTTCTTAAAGTTAAATGTTATGGACACTTATATGTAAAAGGTGTGGTAATGAATAAAGTATGGTGTAAGTTGAGGTATTGTATGTGGGAAGTTAAAGGAATTAGGAATCGAAGGTTAATCTCCTTAAGTGTTGGAATATGAGTTGTATTTGGAAATACAAATTAAGAAAGTGGTGATGGATGAAAAATGAGGTAAAGTGGGCTGTTTTGGTGGTATGGCCGAATGGCCACCTTGAATGGTCAAAGTGGGATTTTCTTTAAGTTATGATATGTAGGATGAAAATAAGTAAACGAGGATGTTATAAGATGTAGCCTACCATAATACTTCATATGAACAAGTCTCATGTTGCACGAAAATAAAGTTTGAAAGTTGTCTTGTACATATCATGTTTTAAAAGTTTATATGCATGTGAATAATAAACACGAGACGATCGATTTCATTGACACACGATATGTTATGTTCATGATTATGACTATGTTATGTTCGCCGGCGTGACATCGGTACCGGGTGGT
>AP025051.1:9635949-9832400 GCA_036186865.1 Eustoma russellianum
CATATGGTTACGTATATGGCCGAGTGTAACACCGGGTCTGGGACACGGGATCTCCGTCATAGCGCGTCACCGTTAGTACATGTACATATGTTTATGAAGTGTTATGTCGTACATGTGCTATATAAGAAATTGATCAGTATGTCATGTGTTATTATTCTTATGAAAAGTGCTATAGCCAATGATGAAAATGTTATTTCTTCATGTTATGAAAATGTCATGTTTATGAATATGTCATTTTACGCAAGTTATGAAAATCATGTCAAGTTATGAAATGTCATGTTTATGAAAGGTCATGTTTATGAAAAGTCATTTTATTGAAAGTCATGTTTACGAAAAGCCATTTTATGAAAAGTCATGTTTTATGCATCATGTCATGATCATGTCCCTTAGATAGTGAGTAGTGTATTTGTACAATCATGATGCCTTAAGATGACTAAGGAAGATTATAAACGTAGAAGTGATGATTGTAAGTTATGACCTTAGTGTAAGACGGATTAGTGTTCAAGTATGGAAGGTAGCCTAAGGATATGCTGAGGAAGAATGATATGACCCATAAGGTATGATGCAAAATCTTATGTTCTGTTTTATTCTTATATATAATGCTATCATTTGTAAATGAAGATGTAATTAAGTATGTTGTTACTTTATTACTACTTGTCTTCCCATGTATGATCCACATGAAGTATCTATAAAGAATACTTGCTGAGCGATTAAAAGATGGTGGTTATCGCTCATACTTGCCTCTTAATATTTCAGAGAACAGGAACCCTGATTCCGTGTTCATTGAGGAAGAACCCCAGATAGAGTATCCGTGAGCGGAGATGTAGGCTGAAGCTATGTACCTGTTGTGTGAGCTTTATTTCATTGTGATGTAATAAGACTATCGTGAGAAGCTGTATTTGTAGTTTGTGTGGATTTGAACGGTTTGTATTATTATTATGCATGTCGTGAGCTTATTTTAAGTTGCTTCCGCTATATCGATTACGATTCATGTTGACATGCACATGTATAGTATCGATTACGATTCACGGCTCCCAGATTCTCCAATTGGAAACTCATTTGTCGGTACCATGAGTTTTGCCACTCGCATAGTCAGCAAGATGATGTGAGTTTTCTTTGGACACCTACATCCTTGGGGGAGTTTACAATGAGTTTAGCATATGACATATGCCGCATCTCCCATCCCATAATTCTTTCGACTCAATTCATTTGGCATAGACATCACCGCCTAGTTATTCGTAATTTCCTTTGGTGCATATATCATCGTGCACTCCCTATGGAAGACTATATCAGTAAGTTTTTGGTTGCCAGGCCCACACAATGTCCTTTTTGTAAGCAAAAGTCGGCAATAGTGGATCATATTTTTTTGCATTGCCCATGCATCCGACCACTTTGGACTTTTTCCTCGGTGGCTTTAGCGATACCTTTCCCGGCTTGGAGTTTATGGCCTTACTCTCTTGGTGGTTTCGAAGTATGTTATCAACACTTGCTCGTTTTGAAAATTGTCATCCCTGGCCTTATTATTTTCAATGTATGGCGGTGCTATGCCTCTATCACCTATGGCAATGGTGCAGCATTTACGACAGATTCCATCCTGGTGATTATCCGTTTTGATATTTACTTGAGGGCCAAAACTATTGACGGCACCAAGCTTGTGTCTGGATTTCGCTCAGTGCAACATTTGGGCATACTGGCACCCCTCCACATGAAACGTGCGTAAGTCATAAGATGGCTTGTCCCTCCTACTGGTCGATTAAAGTTAAATACTGATGCTGTGGTTGAGAGATCATTTGCAGCAGGGGAGCTATTATTAGGGATAGTACATGAGCGTGTGTTGGGGCACTTTCTTTTCGGCTGCCGCGATACATACCATTTATGGCGGAGATACAAGCAGCATTATTTGGTCTGATTATATTTTTTGCCATTCCATCGTCACATCATTTTGGAGACTGATTGTCTCATTTTGGTGCATGGGCTAAGTCAACACGCCAACGTCGCTGGCCAATATCATTTTCGGTTATGACATTCGTTGATCAACCAGGCAAACGTCATAGTACAGCATACCTTTTGTGAAGCAAACATGGCGGCGCATTATTTGGCACAACATAGTTTGTAGACACCTTGGACAGGTTTTTATACATGGTTTACGCTCCCTGCCTTGGTCCGCAGTTGCGTTGCGTTGGACGTTAACACTGAACACCTTAGACATGCATGATTGTTACTGATGATCCCATTGTCTTCCATATGGATTGGCCATTCACCACATATTCTGCCTGCATTCTAAGGGATGCAGGCAGGCGGGGTATGGTTTTCAGATTTTGGATTTGTCTCTGCTTTTGCTTTGGTTGGTACATACTGATGTTTCTTGGCTTTATGTTTGGTTTTGCATGGACTATCATGGACACCACTTCGGTTACTCGAGTCACTCTCCTGCGATCGATCGGCCATCACCTGAGATCCACAATTGATATGTCCAATTCAAACGGGGTAAATATGTACTCTTTTTCCTTCATGCAAGATTTTGTCCACAAGGGTGGTTTTGCTTGTCAATGTTTTAATGAGGCATATCATACACCGTTTCAATGCTATCTATTACAGTCTCGTTTGCGCCAGATGCTTGTATTTCGGACTTCAAGTAGTTTCATTACGTTATGTTTTGACTTTATTTATAACAATGGTATTCCTCTGCCATAAGTGAGGGTGACATAATAAAATCGGAGCCACGGCGCTCTTTCATTTAAAAAAATATATATGTATGTATGTATGTACGTATATGCATATATATGTGTGTGTGTGTGCGTGTGTGTGTACAAATGTGTGTGTATATGTATCTAAATATGTAATGCGTTGAATGTTAGGTCCGTGAAACGCACTAGAAGGAGGGATTGGATAGTGTGTTTATCCAAGTGTGGTTCTTTTTTGAATCTTTTTGCAATGGAAGTGTTTAGACCAATACTTGATGTGTTTTTTGAAGAAAATAACTTGATGAAATGAAAGAACACCAAATTTATAGAGGCTCAAGTGAAAGACTCTACTCCTCTGACTTCTTGCTTTGAACAAGAAGGATTTTTGAACAACGGATTGTTATTTCTCTTTTAGAGGAGGGGGCAAAAAACAATCAAAGGAAATACAAGAACAAGCTAGATTTAACCAACCTAGCTCAGGAACAATGAACACTCAACCTCTTTGAAGCCTAGCCTCCTTAAGATATTCTTTGCACCAAAGAAACCTTCTATGTAGTATGATGTAGCTCCTACACCAACTAGCTCTTGGGAAGCTTGAGTTTTGCAAACAAGAAGAAGGCGTGCTTCTTGACCAACAATCTCCACTTTGCTCCTCACAATCCTCACTTAGAAGAAGACTTCTTCATTTTTACAATAACACTCTCAATAATAAAGTAATCTATACAATGATTTTGAGAGCAAAATAACAATGAAGAAGAAAGTTGTCTTTGAAAATGGAGTCTTCCAAGACTTATAGATCAATCTTCCAATTGTTAGAGAGAAGAGATACGAGTGAAAGAAGATCTCCTTTCATATGTTGACACCTCATTGCCTTGAAAAGATTTTCTTGGATGAAGTCAAAAGCTTTTTGAGGAAGCTTCTCTTCTTAAGCACAAAAGGGATAAGATTTGCCCACCTACCTTTGATTGACCTTTTGGCTAAAGCTACAAATGTAATGATTGCATAGGTAACATAAAAAGCACTTTTGTCAATAACAAAATGGAAGAGAGAGAAAGCTGTACCTGCGGCAGGCTTCTGTTTGCGCACAAGATATTTTAATAAGACACTCGAAGTGACTTCGCACTCAAAGGCATTTCTTCATGAAGCTCTTTATGTTTTCACTAAAACATTCTATCCAAATTCTTCATGAGATAAAGCGCTTGATGTATCGTTTAATGTTTCTGCAGAGACGTTTGCTTGTCATGACTTTGCACATAAGGCCAAGACTTCATGAATCACTTTATGCTTTTCCCAAAACATTATGTCAAAGAACTTTGTGGAATTAAGCGCTTTATGGAGCGCTCAATGTTTCAACAGAACTTTTCTGTTTTGAACCTTTAAGACATTAAGCGCTTAATGCATCATTTAATGTTGTGAGCAGAGGTTTTCGGTGAAAAACTTATGAGAAACAAAATGTTTGATTAAATAGTTGAAATCCAAGAGGTCGTTTATCACACCTTAATCATTATGAGCAATCGTCAATCAAAAATAACATCAAAAGCAACACATGAGAACCATAATAGCATAAGAGCCACAATAGAGTACTACGTCATACATAGGCATCCTATAAGAAAATAGAGAGAACAGAACATAGTTTTCAGTTGGTCTGTTCAGACCAACCACACCAACCTGAACCATACCATACCATAGTCATCACTACATAAACACAAGTCATCACTACACATACACATCTGATACCATTCTCCCCCCTAAATCATCAAATGAAAGTAAGGGAAACAGGGAAGAATCAGGCAGAAGATAGCTAAATAGATTTTGGTTCATTTTTCAAGGATTTAATAACTTTGGCTATGAGAATCTTAGACTTCTGATATTCGTATCGGGCATCATTAAGAGACTGCTGCTGCACCAACTGATCTTTTTTGCATTTTAAATCAGCCACTTCTTGCTCCAGCACAGAGATTTTATCTTTCAACTCTGTTTCTGCACTTTCCCTGGCGTTCTCAGTATCAACTCCTGCACTTGAACTTCCAGCCTGACTTTGGTGCTTTTGAGCCCCCTTGATTTGAGAAATATTTAGCGCATCATACACACCTTTTAATCCTAGTTTTTCTAAGTGTGTTGAATCCAGGTCAATACCAAGGTGCTTAAGCAATACATAAATGCAATTGGTAAAGGGGAGAGCTTTGGTTTTCTTGGTTAAGGATGCCAACGCGACAACCAAAAATATCCATCCAAAGTTCAGTTTCTTACGTTTCATAATGCAGTAAGTAATGTAGAAATCCAAATTTCTTGGATTTCGAGTTGCCTTCCCGTTTATGCAGGCCATTGGTAGAAATCCTAATTCACTTTTGGCTTCTTCCTCGGTTAGACCATAGATTTATCTATTCCAACCAAACACATCAAATTTGTCTACTCCCACATTTCTAACATGCTGTGCTTCACAAAATGTTTGAAGAGAGAATTTGACAGGTATTTGATCAATAACAGAGTTTAGACAAAATGTTTCACTTCCAGTTGTGTAATCTGCCCAAAAAATTGGCATAGAACATACAAGTAATCCTAGTGGAATAGGAATCCATCCCATCAGAGCACCATAGTTTGTCTAGTGTTTGATTTTCCAGCAGTGTATAAACGATTCCTACCTCAGGATGGTCTTTGAAATCAGAGAGCTTGACTAATTTTAGCGGAACAGTGGCTTTGTGATGGAAATCCCATTCCTCAAATTGGAGTTGAGAAAACCTACATAGATGAACTCCAATTTCGAGTCCAGCAGGCTTCTTGTCTATATCCTTGGTTTTCGTTATCAGCCATGGAAAATTATCCATCTGAAGATTACTCCTAATGGCTCTTAGTTCATCCCTCTCTTCGAAGACTACAGAGGACTTTTTCCTCTACGAATGCTGAGCTCTGGTGCGTTTGGCACCCTTTTGAGTTTCTTGTGAAGAGATGTCATTGAAGATGAAAAAAATTTCTCAGATAAAGATTGAGAAAATTTAGGGATTATAGATTGATTTTGGGGAGGAAATGTGGATAAAGAGGAGAAGAAGAAAAGGTTAATGGTAGAAACCATTCCAGAGAGAGGAGTTTGAACGGTTAATGGGAAGTTGTGTGATTTAAATTTGATTCGACAGTTTTCTGCAGCATTGTTATTTCCCTAGACTAAATCGCTTGATTTTCGTGTGCAGTGAGGTGATACAGCAACTAATGACAACACATTTTCCAACATTTATGATGACATAGAGAGCATAGAGTCTTCAATCAATTTTTCGACTTCTTCAAGTGCTTGATATCATCGAACGATTTAATTAATCACACGAATTGCTGAAAGTTGAGAATATTTAAAATTTTCAACTTCTGAACTGTCTTTGATATACAAATGCTTAAACTCACTTTGAACGCAAGTTCAATGTTTGTTAGAGTGTTTTAAGTTCCTAGAATTTTATTTATTCATGTAATTTAATTAGGATCAATATTTAATAATCCCAGTCTACTTCTAATAGATTCAAACACTTCGCTAGGCAATGGTTTTATGAATATATCTGTTGGTTGATTACTAGTAGAAACAAATTCAACATGAACCAAACCTTTTTGCACACAATCCCTAATAAAGTGATGCCTCACTTTGATATGTTTGGTTCGATTGCGATGAACCGGATTTTGTGCAATATTAATAGCCGAAGTATTATCACATAAAATAAGAATGTTTGAAAAATGAACATTATAATCATTTAGTGTGTGTGACATCCATAATAATTGTGCACAACAAGAGACGGCCGAAACATATTCGGATTCTGCCATAGAAAGAGCAACACTATTTTGTTTCTTGGAAAACCAAGAAACAAGGCAATCTCCAAGAAATCGACATGTTCCCGATGTGCTCTTCCTATCAACAAGACTTTCATCATAGTCGGAGTCACTATAACCTCTAAGATCAAAGCATGCATTCTTAGGATAAAATAAACCAAACTTCAAAGTTCCTTTAAGATAACGAAATATACGCTTTACCACAATAAGATGCATTTCTCTAGGATCACTTTGAAATCTAACACATGAACATACAACATGCAAAATGTCTAGTCGACTAGAGGTCAAATAAAGTAGACTACCAATCATGCCACGATACAAGGTTACCTCAATTTACTCTCCTTTTTCATCTTTGTCGAGTTTCAAGCTTGTCCACATAGGAGCGTTCACATTTCTACCTTCACCAAAGTTGTACTTTTTGAGCAAGTCTTTTGTATAATTGGTTTGAGAAATGCACACACCATCTTGAGTTTGCTTGATTAGGAGTCCAAGGAAATAAGTGAGTTCTCTCATCATATTCATTTGAAATTCACCTTGCATCAAGCTAGCAAATCGCTCACAAAGAAGATTGTTAACAGCACCAAAAATAATATCATCTACATATACTTGAACAAGTAAATGATGTTTACCTTGTTTGATAAACAAGGTTGTATCCACTTCATCCCTTGAAAAACCACACTTAAAAAGAAATGTACTCAACCTATCATACCAAGCTCTAGGAGCTTGTTTAAGGCCATAAAGTGCCTTTTTGAGTTTATAAACATCATGTAGAGAATCATGAAATTCAAATTCAGGAGGTTGAGCCACATAAACCTCTTCTTGAATAATTCCATTTAAGAAAGCGGATTTAGCATCCATTTGGTAAAGCTTGAAATCCTTGTAACAAGCATAAGCTAACAACATTCTAATGGCTTCAAGCCATGCTGCGGATGCAAATTTTTCATCAAAACCAATACCCTCTTCTTGACGGTGTTCTTGAGCAACTAATCTAGACTTATTTCTTGTGACATTACCTTGATCATCTATCTTGTTACGAAATACCCATTTTGTGCCAACAATAGGATGATCATGAGGTTTGGGAACCGATTCCTAAACGTCACTTCTCTCAAATTGATTTAGCTATTCTTGCATAGCTAAAATCCATTCCTCATCAAGAAGTGCTTCTTTAACATTTTTAGGTTCTAAAATTGACAAAAATGCATTTTTTCCATATTTCTTCTAGTAGTGATGCCACGATTTATATCAGCCATGATTAGTTCATGAGGATGAGAACTTTTATGCTTATGTGAACTAGGAAGATTGGATACATCACCTCCAACTTCCTCATGATCACTTTCCGAAAGAGACAAATGATCATTGTCAATGTGTGAATCATTTTTCGGAAAATGAGATGCATGGTCAACATTTTGTGTATCATCAAGAGGAGCTTGTGAAATGTCTCTACTAATTTCACTTTGTTCTTTGACACTAGGTGGTTGAGTTCCTTCAATGGGATCAATTTTTAAATCAATGAAGATTTTTTCTTTAGGTGGTTCATCAAAAATTTCTTCTTGATGAACAACCCTTGGAACAATATCAAGACCTTCTTCTTGAGAAGGATCACCTTTATCATCTTCATTTTCCTCATTGAGTCTGGTTTCATCCCTAAATGATTCACTAAACTTAACATGAATAGATTCTTCCACGTTTTGTCTTCTTTTGTTGAATATGCGAAATGCTTTACTATTTGAGGTATAACCTAAAAATATGCCCTCGTCCGCTTTCAAATCAAGCTTGTCCAAAGTGTCTTTAGTGTTAAGTATGAAACACTTACAACCAAACACTTTGAAATACCCAATGTTGTGGACTTTGTCATTCCAAAGTTCATAAGGAGTCATATTTAGGTATGGTCTCAAATGGACACGAGTAATTACATGAAAAGCGGCATTAACCGATTCGGCCCAAAAATACTTGGACAAATTGAACTCATTAAGCATTTCCCTACTCATCTCTTGTAGGGTTTTATTCTTTCGTCCGGTTACATCATTTTGTTGTGGAGTTCTTGGAGCCGAAAAGTTATGTACATACCCTTTGGATACACAAAACCTTTGAAAGTCTCCATTAAACTCTCCACCACGATCACTTCTAATCGTCTTAATGGTGTCACTCATGTAATTTTCCAATTGCCTACATAAATCAATAAACTCATGACATACATCACTTTTCTTAGCAAGGAACATTACCCATGTATATCTAGTGTAATCATCTACCACCACAAATGTGTAATGTTTGCCACCCAAGATTTTTGTACCAATGTCCTCATACAAATCCATATGTAACATTTGTAGGGGTTTGGAGGTAGAAATATTTGTTTTTGGCCTAAGGCTTGTTTTCATAAGCTTTTCTTTTTGACAAGTGCTGCATAGTTCTTGGTTTTCAAAATTAATTTTGGGAAGCCCTCGAACTTTTTCACTTTCACAAATATATTTAAATGTTTTAAAACAAACAGATATGAGGCATCTATGCCATAGTTGTGCCAAATCATTTTTAGCAACTAGACATGATGCATTTTGTGAAACCAAATCATTTATGCTAAGTTTGTAAATATTTTTATCTCTCAAGGCCTCAAACATAACAACATTATCCTTTTTCATAATGCAATTTGTTTTCACAAATGTCACTTCATAATTGACATCACACAATTGGCTCATGTTGAGAAAAAGTGTTTGAATGATTTACAAATGCATGATTTAAATGGTACGAGTTTATAAAATGCATGCCAAAATTATTATTTGACACGTTTATGTGATATACATGCTTCATATGTTTATATATATTGTTGCCATACTAACAAGCCATGAAGCGTTAAAGCTTACATCATATGGCAAACATTTATTGTCTTTGTACTATTTTCAGGTGCCACAATTAATAAACTAAACTAGTTCATTAAGTGGAATGCTTAAGTTAATGAATTAACTAGTTCATTAAATGAAGACATATTTGGAGAAAGCTTGATGGCAACAAATTGAAAACGTAAAGTCTCCTCATTCATTCAATATACACGCCATTCATATCTTAAATATATATATTCATATTTTTCTTAAAAAGGCTCTATACACATATATTCCGATGCACCAACGACACATCACATATATTATAAATATAAGTCAACGTCACACCAATACATACACCTCATATTTATGAGTATATTCAGGTCTTATAACATATGATATAAGACATGGTGATGAAAAAATTATAACGACATGTTACAAGGTCATAAACCGAAAATTGTCGTATCAGGTGACTACCGAAACTTCACCGACGTGTCACGTACTTGCCATTTAAAGATGTCCAGCCCATATACATCACAAATAGCCAAATTATTTTGGCTCACATGTTCAAATCAGCCACTAAATCATTCCATGTCGGCACACACAAATCACCCACAATTTAGGCTAAAATTGTGGAGATTTCAAATTCACATTCTTTTAAGTACATGGGACGCCTTCTCCATCAGTCACATGAGCTGAATATCTACCTTAGTTTATGTAAATGATGTGTGACATAACATATATGACATGTGCAAGAAGTTTGAATTTAATCGGAGAAAAATCGTGTAATCGACGAAAGTCGAAAATTTGGTTTTCTACGAACACAACACATGGAACGTTTTTTTGGCATGAGATGTAACATGTATCTAGACACTTTTACACATTCAAACATGTTAAATTTTTCTACAAAATTCAAATTAGGGATGATTGCAATTTTCCATACATGTTTAAATATTGTGCATTATTTGACAAAGCATACTAAAATGAAAATTAGCACATGACCAAGTCATACTACACGCCTATTTCACTTTCAATGGAGCCTAGGTGGAGCTTAGTTGGCATCTCAATTGGTGAAAAATATTCCACACAAGGTTAGTGACATAAAAGAGGTCACCACACAAGGAAAGATTTCAAACTACAACACATGCTGAAATTTTCAGCACATGTGTATAGTTGGCCGATTTTGTGGTCTTAATGCTCCTTAATTTTCATCCCAAAATTCAAGGGATTGAAGGCTGGTAGTATGGAAATATTTTGACTACTTTTGAACAAATGTTTTGTAAGTTTTTTTTCAGATTTTACAGCTCATTAAAGGATGCCAAGTTAGACGATAATCAAGTGACAAGTAAACAAGGTCAAGGCATCCTTCCAATCGTGGTGCCAAGTAAGCATGATGGTGTCATCTCTACACAAGGAAATCTTTCAAGGACATTGAAGAGAATTCTCAAGAAAGAAAGAAGCCCTAGGGGGCGGCCACATATGCATAAAAGGAGAAGAGTAGTGCAAAGAAGGCTAAGACTACAACTCATATTCTCTCAAGTGCAAGAAGCAATACTACTCTCTTCTTCTCATTTTCTTTCTTCTTCTTCTTCTCTCAAGCCTGTTGTTCATATATTCTTAATATTGTATAGGCTTTGAATATACCACCCACACTCATTCATTTTTGTAAAAGGTTGATCAAGGTGTGATCAAACCTTCATTCAATCGGTGGTGGTGTTCGTGATTTGTTTGTTGATTGTATTGTTTGCAAAAGGGTGAAGTTAGTGTGTAACTCCAGTCACCCTTGTGGTAAGGTGTTTATTGTATTTAGTGATAACCGAGGAAGGTTTCCTCGAAGACTATAGTAGGTTGATTTAACTGAACCAGTATAAAATCCTTGGTGTCTTTACTTTACTGCACTTTACTTTCACTTTCCAGCATTCAACATCAATTTCATTGCAAAGATAAAAATAGCAAACGAATTTCAAAAATCATAAAAGTTTTTAGAAACATAGAACATCTCTTAGTTTTCATTTGGCGCAAGTTTCAACTCATATGGATAAGTATAAGTTAGTCAAACCTGAATAGTTCTGACACTAGTGCAATCTGATTTTAAGAGTTGCAAAGGTTGAGAACATCGAAGTGATTGACATACTTCCCAAAGGAATTTTCAAACAATGTTTCAACCCATTAAAATAAATATCTTGAGGGTCTTGTCATTACATTTTCAGACCATTTGGAGTCACCAATTAATAGGAATAAATTTTTCAAGTCGGAGTAGTGTTTCTGGCAGATTTGCGCTATTTGACCAAAAACATATTTTCAAGGGGTTAGGGGTGGAGGTTTAATTTGAACTTTTTGTGAGACACTTATAACATCTGAGATTTCATTCAAACAAAATTTCACAATTTTTGGAGGTCTACAACTAGGTCGTTTAATTATTTCAAATCAGGGTCTAAAAATAGAAACTGTTTTTTGAAGTGAGGTTTTTGGTTCAAAAGTTTTAAAAACCAAATTTTTCGCACCGACTATACAACCCCCCTTCTAGTGGTACTTCAAGTCCTACAAATGGTATCAGAGCACAGGTACACTCACTACAAGAAGATCCAATGATCTTTGTGATATGCCATCCACTAGTTATAAAACCGAGCAAGAAGGAATGTCAACCGTAAGGCTTTCTCTTTTCGGTGGTGAGTCTTTTATACAATGGAAAGTTAGAATGAAACTTTTCTTTATGGCTATTGATATAGACTTATGGTCCATCATAGAAGACGGTCCTTTTATTTAGTCTAAAATTACTATGATTGATGGCGTTATGTTAGAAGTAGTAAAGCCTAAGCAAGAGTATATCGTAGGCAATAAAAAGATATAAAGTATGAATGTCAAGGCTATGCAACTTCTTTTAAATGGCCTAAGTAAAACTGAATCAAGTTATATGTCTAGTTGCTCTAGTGCCCAAGCGATGTGGAGAATTCTGCAAATGAAACATGAAGGGACTAGTGAAGTTAAAGAGTCTAAAATAAATATGCTTATGTCTACTCTTGAGTCTTTCAAGTTATTACCAAACGAATCTATTGTTGATATGGACTTACGCTTGACTAACTTCTACAATTCTCTTGAGTCTTTTGGAAAAGCTTTTTCTACACAGGAAAAGGTTCAAAAGGTGCTAAGAAATCTCCCATCCGAATGGGACCCCTAAGTCACAACGATTGAGGAAAGTAAAGAAACGAGATCAATAAAAATGGAGGAACTAATCAGATCTTTAAAGGTATACGAAAACAAATTTACTCTAAGAAATTCTGAATCTACTTCTAAACAAGATAAGGTTATAGCGATTAAATCAAATGAATACGTCGCTACCTCTTATGATCGCGTAGATGATAGTGACAAGGATTCCGATGATGAAGATCTAATCACGATGGCTAAAAGATTAAGAAAGATCATGAGAAAATCGATTAAAAACAAACATAAGCCCACTTCATCTAAGAATCATAGAAATAAAAATAATGAGGACATAAAGTGCTATGAATGTGGAAAACTTGGACACTTGTCATATGATTGCCCGAACAAGGATGAACAAATAAACAAAAACCGTGACAAGGACTGGAACAAAAATAGACCCGTCTCAGAACCTAGAGAAAGGAATTCAAGAAGAGCTCTCAAAGCCTCCACTTGGAGTGACTCATCTGACTTTAAGACAGATGATACCGAAGAACAGACGGCACAAGCATGCTTTGCATCTGAAGCATCAAACGAGGTATCTTCTTATTCTGATTCTGATTCCAAACCCTCTTATGATGATTTGTTTAGTCAATATCTTGAGTTTCATAAGTTTTCTAAGGCTCTTGCAAAAGAAAAGAAACGTTTAATTGGAGACAAGAAATTGTTAGAATCTTCTAAAACGAATCTTGCATCTCAATTCAATGATTCAAAAGACGAGTCATCTTGCATGATAAATTCATTAAAACCTGAGATTTCCTCCTTAAAGTCCGAGAACAATGAGATGAAATTCGGGATTTCTCATTTGAAATCAAGAAACGTGGATTTAGAAAAGGCCGTAAAACAATTTGATTCGGGCACGAACATGCTAGATCGCATCATATCCTCGCAAAAGCATGAAAGTGCCAAAACCGGATTAGGATATGTTGAGGAAAATGAAACACAAAATTGTTGAGAAAAAAGGGGTTTGAGTGATTCACAAAATGCATGATTTAAATAACGTGTGCTAAAGAAATGCATGACACATTTTATGACTTGATACATTTTTGTGATAAACTTGCCTTATATACATTATATATAATGTTGCCATAGTAACAAGCCATGAAGCTTTAAAGCTTACATCAAATGGCAAACATTTATTGTGTTTGAACTAATTGCAGGTTCCATCATTAATGAACTAAACTAATTCATTAAGTGAAGTACTTAGTTAAATAAACTAAGTAGTTCATTAAATGGAGAAATATTTGGAGAAGGCATAATGGCAACAAACATAGAAATGGAAAGTCCCCTTCTACTCTTAAACCACACATTTTTCATATATATATATATATATATATATATATATATATATATATATATATATATATACATATATACATATATATTCGCTGATGCTTCTCTCTGGCGATCAACCCCGGCGGCGCTAGCCGCCGCTGCCGCTGCCGGAACTCCATCTCTATCACACAGTCCCGCTTCTGATTCACTACCCCAGGCAATCCCGCATTTTAATCGCCCATTCTAGTCCCTGCAATTCATTTCGCCGATTCTTTTCTTCATTATTATCGTGACTCACATGACATCTGCACCGAGTTTCGCTGTGGTTGTCGCCGGCGCGGCTCATTCTGGTAATATAGACATTGCGCCGAAAACTGTTTCCCGATACAAAGGACTCCCGTTGATTTCCTTTCTAGATGCTGAAATTGATGCATTGGCAGAACCCTACAGGTATTCTTTGGTTGGCACTTTTTGGTATGGCAGGCCACCTTTAAAAGTTATACGTGAGGTTTTTGAGAAAATTGGTTTCCATCAAGATTTATGCATTACATTGATTGATCAATCGCATATCCTTTTGAATTTCCGCAATGAAGCGGATTATTTGCGCTGTTTTTATCGTCGATCATGGCAGATTTCTGGATGCCATATGAGGATTACAAAGTGGACTGTAGATTTTGATCCAAGCGCTGATGTACCTATTGTTCCAGTCTGGGTTGCGCTGCCATCTTTACCGATTCATCTGCATCATCGTGCCGCCCTCTTTGAAGTCGTCAGGCCGATTGGTACACCGTTGAAATTAGATGTCGCCACTTCAGATGGCTTGCGTCCATCAGTGGCTCGAGTCTGTGTTGAAGTTGATGTATCACAGGATTTGCCTCAAAAAATTTATCTGCAGGCAAAAGGACGAATGATCTTGCAATCCATAGTTTACGAGGATCTACCACTATTTTGCACATCATGCCGCAGATTAGGTCATGCAGCAGTTGCATGTCCAACTAAGGCCAATGGTAGGGCCCGACCACCGCCGCCTCCTCCCCCGCCGCCACCTCCGCCAAAGTCGGATCACCCACCGCGGCAACGTTGGACCCCAATCAAGAAGCGAGTGACGGAGTCGACCTTGTCTCAGCCCGAGATCATTGCTGAACCTGCTACCGGGGTGGATCACTCCCCGCCTAGGACGGAATCCCAACAGAATCTGCCTCGCGCCAGACACCCAGATGTTGACGTTCCTCCATCGGCTTCACCACATCCCTGTGTTGCTGCTGCCCTCTCTGAAGAGGAATTTTGTGATGCTGCGGATCAACAACTGCCCGTCGAGCCAGCCCACGTCGAAACAGCTCACTCATCTGACACAGATTTACCTATTGAGGGGTCGGCTGAGGAGATTTCCAATGTTCCAGAGGATGTAGCCCGTCGAATGCAGTGTCTACCACGCTCGCCGGATGAGGAGGTTTTGATATCACGTTTGACAGATACCGAGACTGCGACAGAGTTCATACCAGTAGTGCCAAGACGCAAGCGCCGAGCTCGTAAAGATTTGCCGCCTCTTCCACCTTCCACGATCTTAACTCGTAGCGCTTCTCACATCGTCCAGGGAAGTACCTCTCTTTCTCAATGAATAGCCTAGTTTGGAATATTCGGGGCATGCGTGCCTCCTTGCCTAGATTAAGACAATTGATTTTGGAGCATCGTTTGCATTTACTAGCTTTAATAGAGCCCAAACATACTCCTTCAAGCATATGTAGATTCATGTTGTAGCTTGGTTTTACACATTCTTACGCTTCACAATCACATCGTATTTGGTTTTTTTGGCGTGATGCTGAGTTTCGATTACTTGCTACTCAGGATCAAGATCAGGTGGTGCATTTTACTCTTCAATCCATTTCGCTACAATGGACGTTTGTATTTTCGGTGGTATATGCCAAAGCTACGTCTACCCAGAGACGTCCTCTTTGGCAGGCATTGTGTGATTTTGCTGTTTCGTGTCATTTGCCTTGGATGGTTGGTGGTGATTTTAATACTTTTCGAGCATTAGAGGATCATCGTGGTCGGTCTATTCCAGCATTAGTAGCATTACAAGATTTTAATGACTGCATTGAACGGTGCTCTCTTATGGCTCCTCCGCACCAAGGCTCAAGATTTACTTGGGCAGATGGGAGAGGTCTTGGTCGTATAAGTCGCAGGTTAGATTGGCTGTTTATTAATTCTGCATTTCAAGATAGCTTTGCGGAGCTGCAGTTATCACATCTGCCGAGGGTTGCCTCTGATCACATGCCATTACTGCTGTTGTGTCGCCGAAATAGGGTTAATAGCCGGCGCACATTCCGGTGTTTAGACGCCTGGTTACATCACTCAGATTTCCATACTTATATGAAGCAGGCATGGTTATCATATCCTACAACTGGTGGTATGTATGGTTTCTATAGAAAATTATTCTCATTCCGAAAGGATATTCAGAGGTGGAATATTGATATCTTTGGCAATATTTTTAATAACCTCAAACATGCGGAGACTCAATTAAATTATGCAGAGGCAGCCTTGGATGCCCAGCCAACTGAAGAAACAAAGGCCGCATATAATAAATCCAAAGCCAAGTATCTGCGAGCATCCACCTCTGAATTACTTTTCTGGAAGCAAAAAGCTCGAGTTAAATGGCTTCATGAGGGTGATGCAAATACAAAGTTCTTCCATTCTATAGTTAAAGGGAAGAGGACACACTTGCGTATTCAGCACATACATAATGCTGAGGGCCATTTATTAACGGAGCCGTCTGACATCATGGCAGCTGTGGTTTCTTTTTATACTGAGTTGTTTGCACCGGCATCCACGCAGAATCATTCAGCTATACTTTCGTACATCCCTCGGCTGATATCAGATGCGGACAATATTATGTTGACCAGACTTCCGACTGCTGCCGAAGTTAAAGATGTTGTGTGGCATCTGGATCCTCACAGTGCAGCTGGCCCGGATGGTTTCCATGGTATGTTTTATCGTTCATGTTGGTCGGTCATACATTCTGATGTGGTAAAGGCTGTGCAGGAATTTTTCATGGGTATCCCGCAGCCGTCTATTATGGCTAGTGCAGTCATTACTTTGATTCCCAAAACATCATCTCCGCAGTCTTTCAGTGATTTCCGACCAATCTGTTTGACAAATTTCCTGAGTAAGGTATGTACCCGTATTATAGCAACGCGCTTGGGCCTGCTTCTTCCCAAGCTGATTTCTCCAGAACAAACAGGTTTCCTTCCAGGGTATGATATCTCGACACAAGTCTTATTGGTACGGGAAATGGTACATATGTTGGATAATGACCCTTCACATTTATGCCTGAAATTGGATATGATGAAAGCTTTTGATCGGGTCAGTTGGGATTATCTGGAACGCCTTTTGTTACAATTTGGTTTTTCAGGATTTTTCACTCGGATCATCCTCAATCATCTCCGTGCCACTACATTATCAGTTTTGATCAATGGTGAGTCCGTCACCAGCGTTTCGCCCACATCGGGGTGTGAAACAGGGGGACCCTTTATCCCCTCTGCTTCTCATTCTGGCATCGAGGGTTTCAGCCGAGGCTTATCATCGTTAGTGGCTGCGGGCCACATACAGCCATTTAGGCTTGGTCGTATTCCATTTGCCATATCTCATTTAGCTTATGCAGATGATCTCCTTATTTTCCTGCAAGGTACACAGCGTAATATACGCCATTTTAAAAGGTTCTTAACGGAATATGAAACTGCTTCTGGACAAAAGGTCAATTTTCAAAAGAGTAGTATCATTTTATCGGCTCGTCTTTCCACGCGGCGTGTTTGAAACTTGCAGGAAATACTCGGGATGAGACTTTCGGCATTGCCCTTCCGCTATTTGGGTTCCTATCTTCACAAAGGTATCAACCGCTCTCGGTTTTGCGCTACTCTTTTACAGCATTTCGATGACAGGTTACATGGTTGGCATTCCCGTCTTCTTTCTTCTGCGGGACGTTTAGTCTTATTGCGTTCTGTACTTTCGGCGCTCCCCCTTCATGTCATGGCAGCAGGCGGCTTGCCAAAGTCTGTCATTAAAATGATTCATCGGAAAATGGCCACTTTTTATTGGGAGAATCGACACCACTGGGTTGCATGGTCCAGTATTACTTTGCCTGTTGAGGAGGGCGGCTTGGGGCTACGGGATCTCAATGCATTACAGCAGGCATATCAATGCAGAATATGGTGGTTATACCATAGGCAGGACACTTTATGGAGTCGTTATATGCAGGCAAAATATGGACGAAGGGGAGATTTTCAACCACGTCTACCGGATTCGTCAGTTTGGAAGCTTATTTGTCGCATCAATAATATTTGTGTTTCGCACACAGCAGGCGCGAATACCTATCTAACATGGCAACCTTCGACCTCGGGGGAATTCACTTTAAAATCTACTTACGATATATGTCGATCATCTAGACCAACATTGCTCTCAGCTAAGTTCATTTGGTTTAAGCAACATTCGCCATCCATCAAGTTATTGCTATGGCGTTTGTTCCATGCTGCCTTACCATTTGAAGATTATATTGGCAGCTATTTGGCAGCCCGTCCTACGTAGTGCCCTTTTTACAAGCAGCACTCGGCAACAGTTGATCATGTATTTTTGTATTGTTCGCCAATTCGACTACTATGGATGTTCTTTGCGGCAGAGTTGCAAGGAGTTTCTCCCACTGCTCTACCTCTACGCCAATATTTATTGTCTTGGTGGTATAGATCCTCATCTTCTTCAATATATGGGGTACTGAAAATTGTTGTCCCTGGAATCTTAGTACAGAACATTTGGCGTTGCTATGCTAGTTTGGTGTATGGAGACCAGGCTTCCTTTTCTGTAGCTGCACTCCGGGCTAAAATCCATTTTGATATAGATATGTGGGTTCATACGCTTCATGGTTCCAAGCTAGCCGCAGGGCCTTCCCCGCCGATATCATGGATTCCAAAGGTTCGCTCTCCGCGTCTTCAAGTGATCAAATGGCTCACTCCTCCATCCGGTCGATTTAAACTTAATGTTGATGCAGCTGTTGGACGCTACAATGCTGCAGGCGGAGTCATTCTGCGTGACTCTTATGGCGCTTGTGTGCGTGCCGTAGCATTCCGCCTACCTCCGTGTACCCCATTACAAGCTGAAATTCAGGCAGCTTTATTTGAATTGCTATATTTTTTTCCACTATATCGGACGCTTATTATAGAGTCCGACTGTGCGCAGCTGCTGCTGCGTTTACGTCAGCAGCAACCCGTATTTGGCAACTTTCACCTCAAGTTCCTACAGATGTTGATTATTCAGAATAACTTGGACATTAATCATGTATACAGAGAGGCAAATATGCCAGTACATTGCCTGGCTCATCATACAATGATGTCGCCACTCACTTCCTACTGTACCTCCTCCAGTCTGCCTCCTATGGTTCGTGCTGCAGTCTCTTTGGACCTTGCGTCAGCGTTCTTGCATATGCGGTAATCATTAAGTCTTCCGAATGGATTGGCGCACTTTCTTATCCTCTGCCTGTACTCATTTGAGTGCAGGCAGACATGGTATGTTGCCCGTACTTTTTCAATTTCTTATCATTGGACCTCGCAATGTTTATACACATATTATTTTTCCTTGCACATGGTTTCCACTTTGCGAGGGCGCAAGTGTTTTCATTGTAAATGGTGAGGTCAACGCTATCAAGGTCTTCCACATGGATTGGCATCTATATGCTGTTGCTGCATGTACTCTTGTCAGTGCAGGCAGCTTTGGTGAGCTCAACATCTTGTCGGTATATTTTCTTAATCTGTATTTGCTGTGCATACGTGACGTATTTTCTGATATTACTGCTGCATGGGCATTTTCGTGTCTTCAACAGTTGATGGTCGCTATTCTCCTGAGTTTCCGTATGGTTTGGATTACCTTTCGCTCAACTGCCTGTGCCTTGGTGGACACTATTATGACACATTGGCGTCTCATCCTTATGCCGTCTCAGATTGTCTTCCACAGGGATTGGCGTTTCATGAATCTTCCTGCCTGTCTCCTACGGGATTCAGGCAGGTTTGGTATGTCTTGTTATCTTTTGGCCTGCATTCTATGCTGTTTCCTCCTGCTTCATAACTGCCTTTTATGCTTGCTCTTTCATGTCTTGGACTATATCTATTGGTGGAGAGATATGTTTTTTCTACATTGGCGGCCTCAACGGTCAACCCACATCGCCCATCCATATATTGGAAGTTTTACATCACTGACATTTCTACACTTTGGCTTTTCTCGGAGGTACTCCATGATGCGACAATCTCGTGCAACAATTTCCGCTGTTTCAACTGCCACACTCGAACCACGCCTCTGTCTGCCGAATACACACATTTATACTCAGACTTAGATTTTATATATCTCAATAATGGTCGTATAAATATGTACGCTTTTTCCTTCGCTAGGGTTTTGTCCACAAGGGTGGTTTTTCCTGGCAAGGTTTTAATGCGGCATATCGTATACGACTGGAGATATGTTCTTATTAGTTCGTTATTTCATTTATTCGCATACTCTGATGTTTTGTAATAAGGTTTTCCTCCGCCACAAGTGAGGCTTTCTATTAATAAAATCAATGTTTAATAAAAAACATATACATATATACATATACATATATATACATATATATATATATATATATATATATATATATATATTCAGATTTTTTTAAAAGGCACTATACACATATATTCCAACGTACTACTGACACGTTATATATATTATGAACGTACGTTAACGTCTCACCACTATGCTTACCTCATATTTATGAGTATATTCAGGTCTTATATCACATGATATTATTCATGGTGATGAAAAAATTATTACGACACATTACAAGGTTATAAACCAAAAATTATCGTATCGTGTGACAACCGAAACTTTGCTAAAGTGTCACATACTTGCCATATATAGATGGCCAGCCCCTACACTTCAAAAATAGCCACAAATTTTGTGGATTACATGGTATATTTAGCCATAAAATCATTCCATATTGGCACACACAAATCACCCCCAATTAAGGCCAAATTGTGGAGATTTAAAATTCAATATTTTTGTCACATGGGGCACCACTTTTAATCCGCCTTTAGAGCTGAATATTCAAGTTATTCTATGTATATTATGTGTGACATAATATATATAACATGTGCAAAAAGTTTGAATTTAATCAGAGAAAAATCGTGTAATCGACAAAAGTCGAAAATTCAGTTTTCTATGAACACACACATGGAATGTTTTTTTGGCATGACATGTAACATGTATCTAGACACTTTTTACATATTCAATACATACTAAAGTTTTTTATAATATTCAAATTAGGGATGATTGGAATATACCATATGTATAATTATTGTGCACTATTTTACAAAGTTTACAAAAATAAATTCAGCACATGTTCAAGTTTGAATCACACGCCTACTCAGCCTTGATGGAGCTTATGTGGAGCTTAGTTGGCATCTTGATTGGTGAATAATTGACTACACAAGGTAAGTGACTTAATGGAGGAAGCTACACAAGATAATATTTCAAACTATGTTACAAATGTAACACATGCTGAAAATTCCGCATGTGAGACATTAAGGGTGGCCGAAATTTTGAGCCTTACTTGTAACAAATTTGATTCTCCATTTTTAAGGGATTGATGTGATAATATTACGGTAATAATTTGAAGTCTTGAGATTTAGCACATGCTAAAAATTTCAGCATGTGTTGCAAAGGTGTTGGCCGATTTATTGGTCTTGATTGAGACCAATTTATGTTGCAAATTATGTGGGATTAATTATGTCATATTTGACAAGGTTTTACTACTAATTTGGCACATATTTTAAGTGTAATTCTCAGATTTGTACAGTCATGAAATGATGACAAATCTCATCCAATTAAGAAGTGTCAAATAAGCAAGACCAAGACAATCATCCAATGAGGTGGTGCCAAGTAAGCAAGTTGATGTTACATCTGTACAAGGCGTTCTTCCAAGGACTTAAAAGAGAATTTCCAAAGGGAAGAAAAGCCCTAGAGTGGGCGGCCACTTTGAGATAAAAGGAAGAGAAGAAGAGCAAATCAAACACAAGACAAGTCTTACGATTTCTAAAGTGCAAAAAGTCTCTCTACTCTCTTCTTTTACATCTCTTTCTTCTTCTTTATCTCTCAAGACTAGTGTATTTATATTCAAACATATTGAATAGGCTTCACTCATACCACCATACATGCCCTTTTATTGTAAAAGGTTGATCAATGTGTGATCAAACCTTCATCCGCTCGGTGGTGGTGTTCGTGATCATTGTGATTGTTTGTTTCAATTGTAAAAGGTTGGAGTTGGTGTGTAACTCCATCAACCTTTTGTGTTAAGGTGTTATTTTGTTTAGTGATAAGTGAGGAAGGTATCCTTGAAGACTGGAGTAGGCTGATTTAACCGAACTAGTATGAAATTCCTTGTGTTCTCTACTTTTCTGCACAGTACTTTCAGTTTCCTACACTTTGCATCTATTTCATCACAATCTTAAAAATAGTAAACTAATTTCGAAAATTGTAAAATTTTTCAGAAACATAGTCACATCTTCTAAGTTTTATTTGACGCAAGTTTCAACCCTTTTGGACAAGTATAAGTTATTCAAACGTCAATAGTTCTGAGACTAGTTCAATCTGATTTTCAGACTTGCAAAGGTTGAGAAATTGAACGTATTTGACATACTTTCTAAAGGAATTTTTCAAAACTGTTTCCACCCAATTAAATATATATAGTAAGGGGTTTTTCATTAAATTTTGAGACCATTTAGAGCCACGGTTTAATCGGAATACATTTTTCAAATCAGACTACCGTTTATGGCAGATTTGCGCAATCTGACCCCAAACGCTTTTTCAAAGGGTTAAAGGTTGAATTTGGATCTGAAATTTTTAGGAGATACTTAGAAAATCTGGGACTACAATCTCTCCAAATTTCAGAATTTTTGAAGGTCTGTAACCAAGATTTGCAAATGTTTCAAAGCAGGTCCTGAAAACAGAAACTGTTTTCAGAAGTTGAGTTTTTGGATCAAAACATTTTTAAAAACCAAATTTTCCACACCCACTATTCAACCCTCCCCTTCTAGTGGCGCTTTGCAGGTCTTACAAGTGGTATCAGAGTGCAGGCACACTCACAACAAGGAGATCCAACGATCTTAGTAAGATGGAAACCATTAGCTACAAAACCGTGCAAGAAGGAATGTCAACAGTAAGGCCTCCTCTTTTCGATGGTGAGTCCTTTACTCAATGGAAACTTAGAATGAAACTTTTCTTTATGGAAATTGATATAGACCTATGGTCCATTATAAAAGATGGCCCTTTTGTCCCTTCTAAGTTATCTATTGTTGATGGTGTCACAGTAGAGGTTATAAAAACGAAACAAGAATACACGAATGATGATAAAAAGTAGTTGAGTATGAATGCTAAAGTCATGAAACTACTTTTAAATGGGCTAAGCAAAAGTGAATCTAGTTACGTATCTAATTGCTCTAGTGCACAAGAGATGTGGAGAATTCTTGAGATGAAACATGAAGGGACTAGCCAAGTAAAGGAGTCCAAGATTAATATGCTTATGTCCACACTTGAGTCCTTCAAATTATTGCCCAATGAATCTATTGTTGATATGGATCTAAGATTGACTAACATTTACAATTCTCTTGAGTCTCTTGGAAAGGTATTCTCTTCGCAGGAGTAGGTGTAAAAAGTGCTAAGAAGTCTCCTATCCGAATGAGATTCAAAAGTCACTGCAATCAAAGAAAGTAAGGACACTAAATTGATAAAAATGGAGGAATTGATTGGATCATTAAAGGTATATGAAAACAAACTCACTTTAAGAAATTCAGAATCTATTTCTAAAAATGATAAGGCTATAGCGTTTAAATCAAATGAATACGTCTCTACCTCTTATGATTGCATAGATGATAGTGACATAGATTCTGATGATGAAGATTTAATCACAATGGCTAAAAGATTATAAAAGATCTTGAGAAAATCGATTAGAAACAAACATAAGCCTACTTCATCTAAGGATCATATAAATAAAAATAATGAAGATATAAAGTTCTATGAATGCGGGAAACTTGGACACATGTCATACGACTGCCAAACAAGGACAAACAAACGAACAAATACCTTGACAAAGATCAAATCAAAATTAGACTAGTCTCAGAACCTAAATAAAGGAGAAGAGCTTTCAAAGCCTCCATTTGGAGTGATTCATCCGACTCTGAGACTGATGATACGGAAGAACAAAAGGCACAAGTATGCTTTACATCTAAGGCATCAAATGAGATATCTTTTGACTCTGATTCTGAATGTTCTTATGATGATTTATTTAGTCAATATTTAGAGTTACATAAGTTGTCAAAGACTCTTGCAAAAGAAAAGAAACGATTAATTGAAGACAAGAAGTTGTTAGAATCTTCTAACACAAACCTTGTTTCTCAATTAAACGATTCAAAAGAAGAGTCATCTTGCATAATCAATGCATTAAAATCAGAGGTCACATTATTAACAAAACAAAACAATGAAGTGAAATCCGAGATTTCAAAGTTGAAATCAAGGAATACGGATTTAGAGAAAATGATGATACAATTTGACACGGAAACTAACATGCTAGATCGCATTATTTTGTCGCAAAAGCATGATAGTGATAAAACCGGATTAGGATACAATGAAAAGTTAAATAAGGCAACCAAATTCATTCCATCTAAGAAAACAGATGCATCTAAGACATATGTGGCGCCTTAGAAGACGCCTAGAATCCCCCTATGTCATTTCATCGTGCTTCATCTTCATATCATATGAGATATAATTTTGCACCATACAAATATGAAAAGAAGCCATTGATGCATATGAGAAATCCATATCATAAAAATGCATCTAGATCACGCCCCGTGCATGCAAACCAAAATGCTTATCCAAAACAAAGATCATACTTTGTGCATGATGGCATTGTCGGCCAAAGGCCAAATGGATTTGCACCAAACGTCTATTATATTGCATCTTCATCTCCTTTCTCACCTTTTGGAAGACCTAAAAGGTCACCCAAATTTGGGTACCAAAAGGGACATTTGCAAAGGGTTAAATGAATAACCTTAAGAACGAAATCGAAATGCATGAGTTTTTTTCTTACTTATATGCACTTTTGATTTTATTTCCAAAATAAAGGGGGAGAGAATGCATGATTTAAGGGAGAGAGAGAGATTGATTGCACAAATCAAGGGGGAGAGAATTCAAAATTCAAAATTTGAATTTGTGCACGATTGGAGGAGGATCGACTAAATTTAAATCACGAACTTAGGTTATTTTGTAAATCAACAAAAAGAGGAGATTGTTGAAAAAAAAAAGGGTTTGAGTGATTCACAAAATGCATGATTTAAATAATGCGTGCTAAAGAAATGCATGACACATTTTATGACTTGAGACGTTTCTGCGACTAACTTGCCTTATATACTTTATATATAATGTTTCCATACTAACAAGCCATGAAGCTTTAAAGCTTGCATCAAATGGCAAACATTTGTTGTGTTTGAACTATTTTCAGGTGCCAACATTAATGAACTAAACTAGTTCATTAAGTGAAGTACTTAGTTAAATAGACTAAGTAGTTCATTAAATGGAGAAATATTTGGGAAGGCATAAAGGCAACAAAGAAGGAAATGGAAAGTCCCCTTCTACTCTTAAACCACACGTTTTTCATATATATATATATTCAGATTTTTTTAAAAGACACTATACACATATATTCCAACGTACTACCGACAGGTTATATATATTACGAACGTACGTTAACGTCACACCACCATACTTACCTCATATTTATGAGTATATTTAGGTCTTATATCATATGATATAAGTCATGGTGATGACAAAATTATTACGACATGTTACAAGGTTATAAACAAAAAATTATCTTATCGGATGACAACCAAAACTTCGCTAACGTGTCACGTACTTGCCATATATAGATGGCCAGCCCCTACATTTCAAAAATGTCCACAATTTTGTGGCTTACATGGTAGATTCAGCCATAAAATCATTCCATGTTGGCACACACAAACCACCCCCAATTAAGGTCAATTTGTGGAGATTTAAAATTTAATATTTTTGTCACATGGGGCACCACTTTTAATTCGCCTTTAGAGCTGAATATTCAAGTTATTCTATGTATATTATGTGTGACATAATATATATCACATGTGCAAAAAGTTTGAATTTAATCAGAGAAAAATCGCGTAATCGACAAAAGTCAAAAATTCGGTTTTCTACGAACACACACATGGAACGTTTTTTTAGCATGACATGTAACATGTATCTAGAAACTTTTTACATATTCGATACATACTAAAGTGTTCTATAATATTCAAATTAGAGCTGATTGGAATATACCATATGTGTATAATTATTGTGCACTATTTTACAAAGTTTACAAAAATAAATTCAGCACATGTTCAAGTTTGAATCACACACCTACTCAGCCTTGATGGAGCTTATGTGGAGCTTAGTTGGCATCTTGATTGGTGAAGAATGGACTACACAAGGTTACTGACTTAATGGAGGAAGCTACACAAGATAATATTTCAAACTATGTTACAAATGTAACACATGCTGAAAATTCAGCATGTGAGACATTAAGGGTGGCCGAAATTTTGAGCCTTACTTGTAACAAATTTGCTTCTCCATTTTCAAGGGATTGATGTGATAATATTATGGTAAAAATTTGAAGTCTTGAGATTTAGCACATGCTGAAAATTTCAGCATGTGTTGCAAAGGTGTTGGCCGATTTATTGGTCTTGATTGAGACCAATTTATGTTGCAAATTATGTGGGATTAATTATGCGATATTTCGCAAGCTTTTACTACTAATTTGGCACATGTTTTAAGTGTAATTCTCAGATTTGTACAGTCATTAAATGATGACAAATCTCATCCAATTAAGAAGTGCCAAGTAAGCAAGGCCAAGACAATCATCCAATCAAGTGGTGCCAAGTAAGCAAGTTGATGTCACAGCTATAGAAGACATTCTTCCAAGGACTTAAAAGAGAATTTCAAAGGGGAAGAAAATCCCTAGAGTGGGCGGCCACTTTGAGATAAAAGGAAGAGAAGAAGAGAAAATCAAACACATGACAAGTCTTACAATTTCTAATGTGCAAAAAGTCTCTCTACTCTCTTCCTCTACATTTCTTTCTTCTTCTTTATCTCTCAAGCCTATTGTATCAATATTCAAACATATTGAATAGGCTTCACTCATACCACCATACATGCTCTTTTATTGTAAAAGGTTGATCAAGCTGTGATCAAACCTTCATCCGCTCGGTGGTGGTGTTTGTGAACATTGTGATTGTTTGTTTCGATTGTAAAGGGTTGGAGTTGGTGTGTAACTCTATCAACCTTTTGTGGTAAGGTGTTATTTTGTTTAGTGATAACCGAGGAAGGTATCCTCGAAGACTGGAGTAGGCTGATTTAACCGAACTAGTATGAAATTCCTTGTGTTCTCTAGTTTTCTGCACAATACTTTCAGTTTCCTGTACTTTGCATCTATTTCATCGCAATCTTAAAAATAGTAAACGAATTTAAAAAATTGTAAAATCTTTCAGAAACATAGCGACATCTTCGAAGTTTCGTTTGGCGCAAATTGCAACCCTTTTGGACCAGTATAAGTCATTCAAATGTCAATAGTTCTAAGACTAGTGCAATCTGATTTTTAGACTTGCAAAGGTTGAGAACTTGAACGTATTTCACATACTTCCCAAAGGAATTTTTTAAAACTGTTTCAACCTGATTAAATAAATGTAGTAAGGGGTTTGACATTAAATTTTCAGAACATTTGGAGCCACGGTTTAATCGGAATAAAATTTTCAAATTAGACTACCGTTTCTGGCAGATTTTCGCAGTCTGACCACAAACGATTTTCAAATGGTTAAAGGTTGAATTTTGATCTGAAATGTTTAGGAGATACTCAAAACATCTGATACTACAATCTCTCCAAATTTCAGAAATTTTGAACTCCTGTAACCTAATTTTTCAAACGTTACAAAACAGGTCCTAAAAACAAAAACTGTTTTCTGAAGTTGGGTTTTTGGATTAAAACATTTTTAAAAACCAAATTTTCTGCACCCACTATTCAAACCCCCCCCCCCTTCTAGTGGTGCCTTGCAGGTCCTACAAAAATAAGTCAACCAAATTTATTTTATCCTCATCTAAGAAACTGGATGTGTTCAAGACAAGTGTACAACCTAAAGAGACTTCTAGTACACCACACATTATATCTCATCGCACTCCTGTTTTTCCATCACGTGCAAGGTATAAATATGTGCCATATAAATATGAAAATAAACCACTGATGCATACACAACATTCATATAACATAAATGCATCTAGATCATGCACCATGCAAACTAACACAAAGGCATATCAAAAACGAAAATCATACCATGTGCATGATGGCATTCTCAGCCAAAGGCCAAACGGATTTGCACCGAACATCTATTATATCGCTTCTTCATCTCTTTTCTTAGCTTTTGGAAGACCGAGATTGTCACCCAAGTTTGGGAACCAAAAGGTACATTTGCAAAGGTTTGAATCAATAACCCTTAGGAACGCACTTGAAATGCATGATTTCTATATGCTATATTGCTATTTCTTTACATTCTTACATGTGCTTTTGATGCCATTACAAAATAAATGGAGAGAGTAAAGCATGACTTAATGGGGAGAGAGAGCATGATTTAAGGGGGAGCACACGATACTATAAAATTCAAAATTCAAATTTGTGCATAATTGGAGGGGGGCAATTATATTTAAATCATGAACCAATGTTATTATGTAAATCATCAAAAGGGGGAGATTGTTGAGAAAAAGTGTTTGAAGGATTTACAGATGCATGATTTAAATGGTACGAGTTTACAAAATACATGCCAAAATTATTATTTGACACGTTTATGTGATATACATGCTTCATGTGTTTATATATATTGTTGCCATACTAACAAGCCATGAAGCGTTAAAGCTTACATCATATGGCAAACATTTGTTATTTTTGTACTATTTTCAGGTGTCACAATTAATAAACTAAACTAGTTCATTAAGTGGAATGCTTAAGTTAATGAACTAACTAGTTCATTAAATGAAGACATATTTGGAGAAAGCTTGATGGCAACAAAATGAAAATGGAAAGTCTCCTCATTCATTCAATATACATGCCATTCATATCTTAAATATATATATATTCATATTTTTCTTAAAAAGGCACTACGCACATATATTCCGACGTACCAACGACACATCACATATATTATAAACGTACGTCAACGTCACACCAATATATACACCTCATATTTATGAGTATATTCAGGTCTTATATCATATGATATAAGACATGGTGATGACAAAATTATAACGACGCGTTACAAGGTCATAAACCGAAAATCGTTGTATTGGGTGACTACTGAAACTTCACCGACGTGTCATGTACTTGCCATATAAAGGTGGCCATCCCATAAACATCAAAAATAGCCAAAAAATTTGTGGTTCACATTTTCAAATCAGCCACTAAATCATTCCATATTGGCACGTACAAATCACCCTAAATTTAGGCTAAAATTATGGAGATTTCAAATTCAAATTATTTTAAGCACATGGGGCGCCTTCTCCATCAATACCATGAGCTGAATATCTATGTTATTTTATGTAAATTATGTGTGACATAACATATATGACATGTTCAAGAAGTTTGAATTTAATTAGAGAAAGATCGTGTAATCGACGAAAGTCGAAAATTCGGTTTTCTACGAACACAACACATGGAACATTTTTTTGGAATGAGATGTAGCAAGTATCTAGACACTTTTTACTACATGTTAAAGTGTTCTAGAAAATTCAAATTAGGGCAGATTGCAATTTACCATACATGTGTAAATATTGTACATTATTTGACAAAGCTTACTAAAATGAAATTCAGCACATGGCCAAGTCATACTACATGCCTATTTCACTTTCAATGGAGCCTAGGTGGAGCTTAGTTGACATCTCAATTGGCGGACAATGTGCCACACAAGGTTAGTGACATAAAAGAGGGCACCACACAAGGAAAGATTTCAAACTACAACACAATCTGAAAATTTTCAGCACATGTGTATAGTTGGCCGATTTTATGGTCTTAATGCTCCTTAATTTGCATCCCAAAATTCAAGAGATTTAAGGTTGGTAGTATGGCAATATTTTGACTACTTTTAGGCACATGTTTTGTAAGTTTTTTCAGATTTTACAGCTCATTTAAGGATGCCAAGTTGGACCGATAATCAAGTGACAAGTAAGCAAAGTCAAGTCATCCTTCCAATCATGTGATGCCAAGTAAGCAAGATGGTGTCGTATCTACACAAGGCAATCTTCCAAGGACATTAAAGAGAATTCTCAAGAAAGGAAGAAGCCCTAGGGGGTGGCCACATATGCATAAAAGCAGAAGAGTAGTGCAAACAAGGCTAGGACTACAACTCATATTCTCTCAAGTGCAAGAAGGAATACTACTCTCTTCTTCTCATTTTCTTTCTTCTTCTTCTTCTTCTTCTCTCTAGCCTATTGTTCATATATTCTAAATATTGTATAGGCTTTGGATATACCACCCACACTCATTCATTGTTGTAAAGGTTGATCAAGGTGTGATCAAACCTTCATTCAATCGGTGGTGGTGTTCGTGATTCATTTGCTCGATTGTATTGTTTGTGAAAGGGTGGAGTTAGTGTGTAACTCCATTCAACCTTGTTGTAAGGTGTTTATTGTGATTAGTGCCTCGAAGAGTGTAGTAGGTTGATTTAACAGAACCAGTATAAAATCCTTGGTGTCTTTACTTTACTGCACTTTACTTTCACTTTCCAGCATTCAGCATCAATTTCATTGCAAAGATAAAAATGGCAAAGGAATTTCAAAAATCATAAAATTTTTCAGAAACATAGCAACACCTCCTAGTTTTCATTTGGCGCAAGTTTCAACTCATTTGGATAAGTATAAGTCAGTCAAACCTGAATAGTTCTGAGACTAGTGCAATCTGATTTTCAGAGTTGCAAAGGTTGAGAACATCAAAGGGTTGACATACTTCCCAAAAGAATTTTCAAAAAATGTTTTAACCCATTAAATTAAATATCTTGACGGCCTTGTCATTAAATGTTCAGACCATTTGGAGTCACCAATTAATCGGAATAAATTTTTCAAGTCGGAGTACTGTTTTTGGCAGATTTGTGCAATCTGACCAAAAACGTATTTTCAAGGGGTTATGAGTGGAGTTTTAATTTGAAATTTTTGTGAGACACTTATAAAATCTGAGATTTCATTCACACAAAATTCCATAATTTTTAAAGGTCTACAACTAGGTCGTTTAATTATTTCAAATTAGAGTCTGAAAACAGAAACTGTTTTCAGAATTGAGGTTTTTGGTTCAAAGGTTTTAAGAACCAAATTTTCCGCACACACTATTTAATCCCCCCCTTCTAGGTGCTTTACAAGCCTACAGCTCATAGTTATCAAATGATACTTAAGCCCATCTACATAAAGTACATCACTAACAGAGAAAGAATCATTACCCACTTTACCATGTCCTTTGATTTTGCCTTTGCTACCTCTGAAGTGGACAACAATTCCATCTTGCGTAGTGATATTATGAAACAATCTTTTGTTTCCCGTCATATGGTTGGAACACCCACTGTCCATGAACCGTTGGACACCTTTGTCCTTGATGTCTCCATTTAATGCTAGGGCCTACAAAATCAACATATGACGTTGGTACCCTTTTTGTTTTGGGTCCTTGAGGGTTGGTAACATGCACTTGACCCTTTGGCACCATACAAGATGTGTATTTCTCTTAGCTCTACAAACGCTTTCTGCATGACCTTTCTTATTGCAATAAAAACATGTAGGAATATGTTTGTGAGTGTGAGAATGATCATGATGCTTTTGTGTAGACATAATCTGTGATTCATGTTTATGGATGTTCTTCCTTGGTACTAAGGAAGAGGTTTTGGCAATGGGTTTAAAAAAGGCTTTGATACCTAGGTTGCTTTTGCCTTTTCATGAGGCGTATGCCTTTGTTTTTTCAAAGATGATTTTGATTCTTTGAAGGAGGGAGTGGATGCATTACTTGGTTTGGCAAATTTAATCAAAGGCATAGTTGAAGGTTTCATACTCACACTAGATGCATCATAGCCTAATCCGGTTTAATCAATTCTAGCTCTTTGACTAATTAACGTCTTGTTTAAAGCATGCTTGCCCTAAAACATTTTTTCCATTGTATTCAAATGAATTTCACTTTCATATCTTAAACAACAATTCTTATTAGAAACTACTTTATGCATGGTCATAAGAATATTATACTCAAGTTGCAATGCAGTGTTGTTTTCAAGAGTGATATTATACTCATTTATGCAACTCCAAAAATCTCATTTAACACGCTGATATTTGAGACTTAACAAATTATTTTTCTCAATCATATCATCAAATGCATCTTGCATTTTGTAACGAGAAAATTTTGTGCATACCTCCATATCATCGTCGATGGCCATGAAACAAGAATATTCCCTCTCAAGATCATCATTACTTATGGCTATGACAGCAAGATCCTTGTCATCATCATGGTCACATTCGGAGTTGGATAGGAGACTATCCCAATGAGCTACTCTCGCTTGAAGAGCCTTCTTCTTTAGGTAGATGGTTTTCTTATCTTTTGGGTGCGGATCTTTCACTCGACAATCTTTCATGAAGTGACCAATAGTTTCCACATTTGAAACATTTGTTATCTTGGTCCTTCATCTTGTCTTTTTTCCTTGGATAGAGTCCCTTTATGAACCGTTTAGCTTCCTCTGTGTTCTTTTTGGCAAACCTTTTGAACCTCTTTACAAGAAGTCTAAACTCATCATCCGAATCATCCATGTCACATACCAATTCCTTAGGCGATTATTTGATAGGATTATTTTTCTCTGGTTCCTCAAGTTGAATCTCATGAGTCATAAGATTCCTATATAATTCATCCAATGTAAGAGTTTCAAGATCCTTTCATTCTTCAATGGTCGTCACCTTGGGATTCCATTCTCTTCCCAAGCTATTTAGAAGTCGGTGGTTAAGATCCTCTTGTTCGATCTTCTTTTCCACCGCATTAAGCAAGTTGGCAAGTTTGGTGAACCTTTAAATAATTTCTTCAATCTTTTCACCTTGGGGCCAGAAAAATTATAGAATTTCTTCATCAATATCCTCCTCCTTGCCTTCCTAACTTGAGAAGTACACTTATGGATCATTTCCAACTTTATCCATGCTTCATGAGTGGAGTGAACACCTTGAATCTTAGCTCTCTCATTTGAAGTTAGAGAACTATTCAAGATGTCAAGAGCTTTTCCATTTATACCAAATAACAACTCTTCTTCTTGGGTTGGATTATTATAGTCAATAAGAGCCTTTGATCCCTTAGTAACCTCTTTCCAAATCCAATAGCCACAACCCCTAAGATGAGTCTCCATGTTGGATTTATATAGAGAGAAATTATTTGGATCAAACATAGGCACTGGTATGAATATTTGATACATAAGGCATCAAAGTCTCTTGTCTTCTTTTTCTTGTTCTAGAAGACTCACCACCCAAATATTCTCAACAATAAGGTGTTTCTTCCATACTTGATAGGATCAAGCCTTACTATTTGAGTGTCAAACAATCAAGGTTAGGCTCTGATACCAATGTTAGGTACGTGAAACACACTAGAAGGGGGGTTGAATAGTGTGTTTATCCAAGTATGGTTCTTTTTCGAGTCTTTTTTCAATGTAAGTGTTTAAACCAATACTTGATGTGTTCTTTCAAGAAAATAACTTGATGAAATGAAAGAACATCAAATTTATAGAGGTTCAAGTCAAAGACTCTACTCCTCTACCTTCTTGCTTTGAACAAGAATAATTTTTGAACAAGGGATTTTTATTTCTCTTTTGGGGAAACAACAATCAAAGAAAATACAAGAACAAGCTAGGTTTAACAAAACTAGCTCAAGAACAATGAGCACTCAACCTCTTTGAATCTTAGCCTCCTTAAGATCTTTGCACCAAAGAAACCTTCTATGGAGTATGATGTAGCTCCTACAGCATCAACTAGCTCTTGGGAAGCTTGAGTTTCGTCAACAAGAAAACACCATGCTTCTTGACCAACAATCTCCACTTTGCTCCTCACAATCCTCATTTAGAAGAAGACATCTTTTTCTTTACAATAACACTCTCAACAATAAAGTAATCTATACAAAGATTTTGAGAGAAAAATAACAATGAAGACTTGAGAGTTTAGAGGAAGAAAAAATGGAGTCTTCCAAGCCTTATAGATCAATCTTCCAACCGTTGGAGAGGAGAGAGAGGAATGAAAGAGGACCTCATCTCATATGTTGACACCTCATTGCCTTGAAAAGATTTTTTTGGATCAAGTCAAAAGCTTCTTGAGGAAGCTTCTCTTCTTAAGCACAAAAGGGATAAGCTTTATCCACCTACCTTTGATTGACCTTTTGGCTAAAGCTACAAATGTAATAATTGCATATGGAAAATAAAAAGCACTTCTGTCAACTACAAGATGGAAGAGAGAGAAAGTTGTACCTGCGGCAGACTTCTGTTTGCGCACAAGATATTTTAATAAGACACTCGAAGTGAATTCGCACTCAAATGCATTTCTTCATGTAGCACTTTATGTTTTCACTAAAACATTCTGTCCAAATTCTTCATGAGATAAAGCGCTTGATATAGCGTTTAATGTTTCTGCAAAGACTTTTGCTTGTCTTGACTTTGCACTTAAGGTCAAGACTTCATGAAGCACTTTATGTTTTTCCCGAAACATTCTGTCCAAGAACTTTGTGGGATTAAGCACTTTATGGAGCGTTCAATGTTTCAACCGAACTTTTCTGTTTTGAACCTTTAAGACATTAAGCGCTTAATGCAGCATTTAATGTTTTGAGCAGAGGTTTTCTGTCAAAACGAGGGAGATGCTAATACTAAATATTTTCATTCTTTGGTTAAGGGAAGACGTGCACAGCTAAGTATACAGCAAATCCGAAACTCTGAGGGCATTCTCCTTACTTCTCCGGAGGATATCATGGCTTCTGCAGTTGAGTTCTATACTGCGTTATTTGCAAGAGAGGAAACGCACGCTCATTCGGCGATACTTTCGCACATCCCATGTTTAATATCAGCGCATGACAATTATATGCTCACGCAGCTTCCGACCGAGACAGAGGTGAAGACAGCGGTGTGGAGCTTAGATCCTCACAGTGCTGCAGGGCAGGATGGTTTTCACGGCTCTTTTTACGGTTCCTGCTGGCCTATCATACATTCGGATGTATTAAAAGCAGTGCAGAAATTTTTTCTGGGAGTTCCACAACCAGCAGTCATGGCTGGTGCATTGATCACGCTGATTCCGAAGATACAATCTCCACAAACATTCAGTGACTTTCGCCCCATTTGTCTGGCGAATTTTTTGAGCAAGGTATGTACCGGATACTTGCAACCCGCTTGGGGACGCTCCTGCCACGATTAATATCCCCAGAGCAAACAGGTTTTTTACCGGGACATGATATTTCGACACAAATATTATTAGCCCAGGAGATGATACATATGATGGATAAAGTAGGCTCTCAACTCTGTTTGAAATTGGATATGATGAAGGCGTTTGACAGAGTAAGTTGGGAATACTTGGAGCTTTTATTGCGTAAATTTGGCTTTTCGGATTTCTTCATACGGGTGGTTATTAATCACCTTAGTGCCACATGGTTGTCAGTGTTAATTAATGGCCAGCCATCTGCCCAGTTTCGCCCTTTCCGTGGGGTAAAGCAGGGTGATCCGTTATCTCCACTGTTATTTATACTGTCCTCTGAAGGTTTCAGTAGGGGATTGAAGTCACTTTCAGCAGCAGGGCATATTCAATCTTTTCGTCTGGGGCGTGTCCCACTATCGATCACGCATTTGGCTTATGCGGATGACTTGCTCATTTTTCTACGAGGCACACAGCGTAACTTACGACATTTTAAATTATTCTTAACTCGGTACGAAGCAGCATCTGGCCAAAAGGTTAATTATCACAAAAGTAATATCATTCCTTCGTCCAATGTTGCCTCGCATCAGCAGCGCATCTTTAAGGAAATTCTGGGTATGCGGCTCTCTTCTCTCCCCTTTCGATATCTCGGCTCCTATCTACACAAGGGTATCAATAGGGCACGGTACTGCACCTCTTTGTTGCAACACGTGGAAAATCGGTTGAATGGGTGGCACACACGACTCCTTAACCATGCTGGTCGATTGGTTCTGCTACAATCAGTGATTGCTGCTCTCCCATTACACATTCTAGCGGCGGGAGGTTTACCTAAATCAGTAATCCGTATCATCCATAGAAAAATGGCTTCTTTCTTCTGGGGCGACCGACATCATTGGATATCCTGGTCCAAAATTACACAACCAATCGATGAAGGTGGACTGGGTCTTCGAGACCTAATTTCGCTACAACAGGCATATCATTGCAGAATCCGGTGGACGTATCATAAACATGACACTTTGTGGAGCACCTATATGCATATGAGGTATGGCAGGAGAGGTGATTTTGTTCTGCGACTTCCAGACTCGCCGATATGGAAATTAATCTGTCGTATACACCCTACGGGTATCTCTCATACAACGGGTACAGGTCAATTCCTTTCGTGGACTCCATCATCTACAGGTGAGTTCACACTCAAATCAGCTTACACTGTTTGCCGTACATCTGCTCCAACGCAATTATCATCCAAGTTTATTTGGTTTAAGCATCACTCTCCATCCACGAAGATATTGTTATGGCAAATCTTTAGTTCTGCATTGCCTTTTGAGGACTACATTGGCCGTTACACAGTGATGTGTCCTACGCAGTGTCCTTTTTGTAAGCAAGCTTCTGCCTCTGTTGCTCACGTCTTCATGTTCTGCGACTGCATCTCTCCAATCTGGGCCTTTTTCTCCTCCGAACTCCGGGGTTTGCTGCCGACCATGTTGACGCTTCGGCAATACTTACTATCATGGTGGTTTCGTTCTTCGGCCTCTTCGCTTTCTGGAGTTTTAAAAATTGTTATCCCAGCAATCATTGTCTCAAACATCTGGAAACTCTATGCACAGCTCACATATGGGGACTCCACATCCTTCTCGTTTGCCATGCTACGGAATGTTATACACTTTGACATTAATATGTGGATTCACAAGATACAGGGAACCAAGCTTACAGCTGGATCATCTATTTCTCTTTCCTGGATTCCACGCATTCGGTCCGCTCGCCTCAAGATTGTTCGATGGCAATGCCCGCCATCTGGCAGATTTAAGCTGAATGTGGACGCTGCGGTAGGTGCTCGGTATGCTGCAGGAGGAGCATTATTGCGCAATCATCATGGAGAGTGTGTGTGGGCAATCTCCTTCCGACTGCCGCCCTGCACACCGTTGCTGGCAAAAGTCCAGGCAACTTTATTTGGTCTCTTATATTTTCTTCCATTATACCGATCCATTATGATAGAATCAGAATGTGAGCATTTGGTGTCGAGATTGCGCTCCACGCGGCCTATTTTTGGCAACTATCACATGCATCTGCTACATTCATTACTTCAGGCGCATGGGCTACCTATCATATATGTCTATTGAGAATCTAATATGCCAGCTCACTATTTAGCTCAGCATGCAATGCTAAATCCGGAGACAGCATTCTTCGCCAGTCAGAATCTACCATCTTTGGTCCGTGCCTCTCTCCTTCTCGATCTCACCTCAGCAAGTCTGCGCATAGGCTGATCATCAAGTCTTACAAATGGATTGGCACACTTTTTTATCCGCTGCCTGTGCTCATATGAGTGCAGGCAGACATGGTACATTGCCTGACCTTTTTCATCTATTCATCTTTGCTCTTCCCAATACTCATACACAAATTATTTTCCCTTATGCATGGATTACACTTTTCGTGGGATTGAGAACTATCATCGGATATGTCGAGTGCTATCCTTCCTATGTCTTCCACATGGATTGGCGAAGATGTGCTGTCGCTGCCTGTGCTCTTGTCAGTGCAGGCAGCTTTGGTGAGATTAACATCTTGTCGTTACATTTTTTTAGTATATATTTTCTATGCACGATTTATGTCAGTAATACTGCTGCATGGGCGTATGGGCGTCTTCAACGTTTGCTGGTCGCTGACCCCCTGAACTTCTGTATGGATTGGCTCATCTCTCCCCTGCCTGTGCCTCGGAGGGTACAGGCAGATCGGGTACGTCTTACATTCATTGGGGTGGTTTCTTTTCCTTATGTCAATATGTGTTTCACGCACGCTGTGATTTGTATACTGCATGGATGGACACGATGGAGGCTTGCTTCCACGAGGCTACTAGAGCTTGGTCACGCAATGGCGGTGCTTTTCGCTCGGACGACAATACATGCCAGATCATTGTACTCAATATTTCCCACACATGATATCAATGACAGTCGTATAAATATGTACGCTTTTTCCTTCGCCAAGGTTTTATCCACAAGGGTGGTTTTACTTGGCAAGGTTTTAATGCGGCATATCGTATATGACTGGAGATATATCATTCTTAGCTTTTTAATTCATATATTTGCGTATTCGGACACTTGTAATATGGTTTTCCTCCGCCATAAGTGAGGCTTTCTCCTAATAAAAATTTCGCTTTTCATATATATATATATATATATATATATATATATATATATATATATATATATATGCATAAACACACATCTTCTAAGTTTAGTACTAGAATCCTAAAATTCCTAGGAGCTGACTTGTTAGAAACAAGTTAGCAAACCATAGTTTCAATTTGGTATTAGCTTATCAAGTAACTAAAACATATGTATGAACATACACGTACATATATAAGTACATGTTTGAGTAATCATGTGAATTTAAGTCTTATTAACATACACACATATATATCTATGTGTAACGCAAGTATTTATATAATTGTATGCCAAAATTAAATTTAGTTACATGCTTATAGAAAATGAAAACGATAATGTATGGTTATATATTCAGTGGTGAAATGTTTTTTAGTTGGACACAACTGGATTAATCAGAGCCCAATAAAGTTCTTATATTTTGAACCCAACTAAAACCTAGACAACCATTTAAAGATCAGACAGTTTAAAACCCACACTAATGTTAAAAAAAAAAGAAAACTAGGCGTGCGTACGAAGTGAACCAAATCAAATCTCTCATGTATCAAACATCTTATAAAATAAACTATACTTGAAATCAGCTCGAGATAGATCGAGTAAGAAATAAATTGCGTGAGATTGTAAAAATTGACTAGTGAAACCAAAAATATCAAGAACAAGAAATACATTGAAATAAAATTGAGAGAAATTGGTGGAGAAAATTGGGAGAATTTTGTTATTCAACTCATCGGGTATTGAGGAAGAACCAGGATTCAATTTATGCATTCAAACTGAGAGGGAAGATGATATAGTAAAAAGACAATTCTACCCTTACTATCTACCATTACCCAAACATAAAAATGGGGGCATTAAAGTCATTCTACACGTTTAAAAAGCCTCCTGTCAGCACTACTTCTTCTCCAGACAAGCTCCCTTTCTTCGACGCAACCTCCACTCCGGATTTTTGGAATCCGTACACTCCAAGCAGTTACAAGCCCTCTACAAAGATTGGCATCTCATCATCTCAACATCTTGTCATTTGATTCTTTATCTGATCCAATGGTTACTGCTGCTCCAATGCTACTCATGATCGGATTGTGCTTCTTCCGTTCAATCGATCCTGCAACACCCCCCCCCCCGAACCTGGCGTGCTGAAAATATTGCATACACCCAGAAGTCAAGTTCTGATCTGTCATTGAATCAAATGCTTTCTAAAGACGTCTGCCAGCCGAAACTCAGTTTTGACTGGCATAGGGATGATTACACCTTGTTGATACTTATCCTTTACAACATGACAGTCAATCTCTATATGTTTTGTTCTTTCATAAATCACCGGATTCTCCACAATGTAAGTTCAACTCTTATTATCACAAACGAATGTAATAGCTTTGGAATGCTTTATGCCCAAATCATTCATCAAGTACAAAAGCCACTGTATCTCACATATTGTCAATGTCAAAGCCCTGTATTCTGCTTTAGACGAGGATCTGGACACAGTGCTCTGCTTCTTAGCCTTCTAAGATACCGAGGAATCACCCAAAAACATGCAGTAACCTATAACTGACTTCCTGGAATTAACACAGCCTCCCCAATATGAATCAGAAAACCCCTTCGACTTCAGTTTGATTATGCTAAGATAGAATAATCCTTGACCTGCTGCACCTTTCAAATATCTAAGCAATCTATGTGCTTCTTTAAGGTGTAACTCAGAAGGTGTCAAGAAGTTGACTAAACTATTTTACTGCAAAGGAAATATTAGTTCTATTTATGGTAAGGTACAACAGCTTAAAAATGAGCCTCCTATACCCAGGGGCATCTAATATAAGTGCGGAGTCTCCATATGCCAGCTTTAAATTCTACTCTATGGGACTTTTAGCTGGCTTAGAACCCAGGAAGCCTGTATGCTCCACCAACTCCAAGGCATATTTTCTTTGACAGATCATAATCTCTCCTTGTGACCTAGCCACCTCAATGAAAATAAAATACTTTATGGGACCCAAATCTTTGATCTAAAAGCTTGGTGCAAAGCCTCCTTAAGCTAATTGATTTGAGAAAGAGAATTGCTAGCAACTATGATATCATCAACATAGACTAAAAGAACCAAAACGGCATCTGAAGTTCTTCTAGTGAACAGGTTATAATCATGTTGGGATTGAACACAGCCTTGACTGAGTAGAAAATGTGTGAGTTTGAAATTCCATTCCCTAATGGCTTGCTTCAATCTATAGAGAGATTTGTGAAGCCTGCAGATTTTATTGGATGCAGGAGCAAGAACCCCTTCATGTAAAGTCATGTAAATCTCTTGGCTTAGGTCAACATGTAGGAAAGCATTGTTGACATCCAACTGATGCATATGTCAGTGTTGCAAATAAGAGACATCTAAAAGCAATCAGAATGCAGTGAGCTTAGAAACAGGAAAAAAAGTATCTGTGTAGTCAATTTCTAGTTGCTGAGTGTAGCCTTTTGCCAGAAGCATTGCTTTGTATTTGTACCTCTCAATATTGCCATCAGCCTTATGTTTAACTTCCTAAACCATTTACACCCAATGGGTGTTTTTCCTGCAAGTAAAGGAACCAGTGACCAGGTTTAATTGGCCTCAAGTGCAGCTAACTCCAGCTGCATTGCCTTCTTCTAGTAAACAGATTCGACTGCTTCTTAATAAGATCCTTGTTCCTGTTGCACACTAATATTGAGAGCATATGATCTATAATCAGGTGTTAGTGAATCAAAAGACATGTAATACTCAATAGGGTAAGAACCAGAAGGAGGGATAGAGGGAAGAGAGGAATCAGATAGAAAACCACAATAGTAGTCTTGCGAGTATTTAGGAGGGTATCTGAATCTACAAGAGGTAGCATACTCAGAGGTGACAGGAGGGACAAAAGGTAAATGAATCTCAATAACAGTGCAAGGATGGACATGCAAAGGAGGTGGAGTGGAATCAGAAGTAGAGGGACTAGATGAGGATGTAGGCAAGTCACCAGAGGCCTCACGAGGAGAAGCTAGTGTAGGAGTAGATGAAGGTGCCATGGGATCTGAAGTGGAAGTAGATGGTGAAGAAGAAGAAGGTGGTGCAAGGTCATGTAAAGAAACAACATGAAGAGAAGAAAGTGGTGATGGAGTAGAAATATCAGAAGCAAAGGGAAATGTATGTCCATAGAAATGAACATCCCTTCAAATTAAAATGACTTTATTATCCTGATTGATAATAGATACCCCTTGGTATGATGAGGTATACCCAGATAAAAGCAAGAAATGGCTCTGGGGTCAAATTTGGCTTTGTGAGGTGAGGTATTGCTAGCAATAGCCAAGCAACCAAAGACCTTAAGGTTCTGGTAGGTAGGAATGGTTCCAAAAAAAAGCTTGTGAGGTGTCTATTGTTTGAGTAGATGAGTGGGTAGAATATTAATGAGATGAACTACATATTGGATGCAAAATCCTCAATATCAGATAAGAATATTGGCTTCAAATTTGAGAGCTCTAGCTGTATTGAGTATGTGTTGATGTTTGCATTCAACTACTCCATTTTGCCGTAGAGTGTAAATAAAGCTAGTTTGGTGGTTTATACCTTTGCTCATAAAGAAATAGTTCATCTTAAACTCCTGACCATTACATGGTCTTGTGCATTTGATGCATTTAGCAAATTGAGTTGTGACATATTGGCAAAAGCTTTCAAATACAAGGTCTGGTTTCTGATTTCAGTTTCAACAAGTATAACTAGGTGTATCTTGTATGATCATCAACATTGGTTAAGAAATAATATTGACCATATATAGTAGGGTGCCTATAAGGGCTCCATACATCAATGTCGTCATCATCATCATTCAAACCCAATACATCTCAACGACAGCAAAAGCTATCGTTAGGGTCTGGGGAGGGTAAGTGGTAGGCAAAAAATATCTCTATCCCTTAGGATAGAGAGTCTGCTTCCAGTGAGACCCCCGGCTCTATATGTACCTGCACAAATGACATAATAATAGAGATATGATGTGCTAGTGTGTTAGTGAGGAAATTCAAGAAATACAAAGAAAAGACTTTCGATATTAAAATACATATCACGTGTATATGTACATGTAATATAAAACAACGGTATAACATACGCAACCAAGTGGAAAGTCAACCTAAAGCGTAGATAGTGTCTACGCCTATCTGTCCCTAAATACAATCTAAAAGTGTCCCTATATATGACCTATACCTTGTTAACCTTAATCTTATGTCTCCATGAACTCCTATCCTTGACCATGTCCTCAGAGAGATGCAAATCTAGTAGGTCATGCCTAATCTGCTCATCCCAAGTCCTTTTGGGCCTGACTTTACTCCTGTTCCCCTCTACAATGAGGCTTTCAATTGCTCTGACTGACGCCGTTGTCTGTCTCCGCTTGACATGCCCAAACCATCTCATTCTTCCCTCCCTTATCTTATCTGCTATACTAGCCACGCCTAACCTTTCTCGAAACGCCTCGTTTTTGATCCGGTCTAGCCTTGTATGCCCACACATCCACCTCAACATCTTCATCTCTGCCACTTCCATCTTCTGTAATTGTGACCTCTTAATGGCCTAGCAGTCTGTCCCATATAGCATTGCCGGTCGCACTGCCATCCTATAAAATTTTCCCTTTAATTTAGTTGGGAAATTTTTGTCACACAGCACACCTAAGGCCACCCTCCATCTACCCAGCCAGCTTGAACTCGATGTGCTACATTATAATCTGCTCCATACATCAATGTGCAAAAGATAAAAGGGATGTTCAGAAGGAGATTCAAAAACAGGAAAAGAAGTTCTTTTCATTTTTGCCAAAGGACATACAGTACATTTATGAAAAGCATCATGAGAACAAACAGAACTGTCAATATTTTGTATATATTTTATTTTAGATTAAGATGGATGTCCTAGTCTATAATGCCACAATAGAGACGAGTCTGTGGATTAGCAGCAGCTGACAAGCAGCCGGTTGAAGGAGTGGCTTGCTTGGGAGTGCCATGAAGGTAAACCAAACCCTTATGTTGATCAGCTGAACCAATCATCTTCAGGGATACACGTTCCTTAATGATAAAAGAATTACCCAAGAATTGAATAAGTATAGAAGGAATAGAAAGCAATTTGCTTAGAGAAAGGAGGTTATAATCAAAAGGAGGGACGTACATCACATTGTGAACAATCAAGCATCATTGTTCCAATGTGTGTAGCAGAAACTGAGAAATTATTAGGCAGTCTAATAGATACATTCAACAGGCTTATAAGAGTGGAATAGTTTGAGGTCATATGCTATATGATCAGTAGCACCTGAATCTATAATCCAAATGTTCAAATTATTAGGGTAACACTTACCTTGATAATTACTTGAGAGGGCACACATAACTGCTCCCTGGCTTCGAACAACCTGTTCGTGAGTTAAATCATTCTTATCTCCATCATTCACTGCAAACAATGGCAAGAGCCTCTGAGTTTGTTCTGGTGTAAGCAAAGGTGCTTGACATGTCTTATTGCCTTGATCCATCTGCATAGACTCATACTCACCATCAACTGCTTCAGTAAAGTTTACTTGACTCTTTGGTTTAAAACTAGGAGGAAAACAATGCTTACGATAGCATCTTTGTTCAATATTTCCAATCATACCACAATGTGTACACTGTTGTGTCCTGGTACCATCAGGGAAGAATCTTCCACTTCCCCTCCTGTAACCATTGTTTCCACCTCTGCCAACATAAGATTAGCATTTGCAACCGTATTCATGCCATCGTCCTCTTCAGCCATGAGTACTGTGGGATTATTATTGAAAGAACCTTGTGAATTCAAGCCAGTTAACTTTGTTTCATACTTCAAAGCCATACCAAAAACCTCATCAACCTTAGGCAAAGGTGGCATTACAAACACTAGTGATTTAACTGGTTCAAATTCTTCATTAAGTCCTTTTAGAACCTTAATGACATAACCTGTCTCCACAAGTTCATGCAACTTAGTTCTAATATTACACATACAACCACGACATGTACACATGGGAAGAGGCCTTAACACCATCTTTTCTTCCTACAGAACCTTCACCTTAGTGAAGTAGTCATTCGCTGTGTCATTTTCTTGCTTAACAAACAAAAGTTTTCAAACAAATCAGAAAGTCTAAAAGCATCTCCAGTACCATACCTACATTTCAAATCATTCCAAACTTCCACTGCACTATCATACCACATCACACTCTGTGCAATGGAAGACATCACACTATTCATAATCCAGGAATGCACCATCGAATTTACCTGCCTCCACGCATTGTACTGTGGATCGTTCATTGCTGGCTGGTCAATAATACCATCAATGAAGCCAATTTTATTCTTAACAAGAAGTGACATATGAAACATCTTGCTCCATGAATGAAATTGTGAGGATTCAAAGGTGGTTGTGCAAGAATGGTAGCTGGACTATCACTAAGATGGAGGTAATACGGATTGCTAGTAGGATACTCTGCTGGTTGTGATCCACCGATTCTCTGAGCTACAGAAGTTGAATCCATAACAACAATCAACAAATTCAAAAACAAATGAACACAAAATCAAACAACAAACACCACAGACAAATCAGTGGCCAAGAAATCGCTCTGATACCATGTCAAAATTGACTACTGAAATCAAAAATACCAAGAATAAGGAATACACTAAAATAAAATTAAGAGAATTTGGTGGAGAGAATTGGGAGAATTTTGTTATTCAACTCATCGGGTGTTGAGGAAGAACCCGCATCCAATTTATGCATTCGAATTGAGAGGGAAGATGAAATAGTAAAAAGACAATTTTACCCTTACTATCTATCTTTACACAAACTTAAAAATAAGGGCATTTTTTTCATTCTACACGTTTAAAAAGCCTCCCACCAGGACTACTACTCCGCCCAAGCTCCATTTCTCCGGCGCAACCTCCACTCCGGATTCTTCGGAATACATGCACCCCAAGCAGTTACAAGCCTCTACAAGGATGGATGGCTCATCATCTCAGCATCTTGACCTTTGATCCTTTATCTGATACAATAGTTACCTCTGCTCCAATGCTACTTATGATTGGATTGTGCTTCTTCCCTTCAATCGATCCCGCAATAGAGATTGTATTGTATGAATTTTACAGGTCGTCGGCTCAACTTAAATATGCTCGAGTACTTCCGAGATTTCAAGTTCACTCTCGGTTGCGAGCTGCATGAATCGCTCGAATGGTCGCGACCATCTAGTTGATCATTAATTATTTAAACACTATATGAACAGATACAAGCAGTATTACAGATGAACAGATTTTGTGTTAAACCTTGATACCAAGATGAGCAAAATACATAAGCAAGCAAAATTAGCGAGCAAAATTACAAAGCATACGAATAACTAGATTTCATCCATATGCATTCTGCACACATAAAAGCCCTTGTCCTACTTGAAGTGCTCCTGACTGGATATCAATTGTTGAAGTGAATTATTGTTGAAGTGAATCACTTGACAGCGCAGAGATCAATACAAGAGGAATGGACGTTCTTCTACCTGCAAGCAAAAGAACAGAGAATTCTGGGTTGGACCTCTGTTTAACTCCACCTTTTAATATTTAAAGACAGACAGACACATAGAAAGTCCTATGAGTTGCGGGTCTGACGCCCATGAAATGATAAGTGAACAGAAAACAACTACAAGTCTCAGCTTAAAAAGGACAAAAAACAGAAGACCTTTAAACATAGAAATTCAAAAGTCTAAAAATACATAGTTACTGTGGGTGTGTGGAAACGTGCAGCACATAGTGAGATTTCTGTGAAAATTCGATCCAATGCTCATGTGATCACGAACACAACGAAGAAATTCACATCAATCACTAAGAATTACAGAATTGGACTGATTGAATGGATTACACCAATCAACAGAACAAATGAGAAGCCAAGAAAAGAGATTGAGAGAGAGCAAAAATACGCAAAGAAAGGAGAGGTTTCACTCAACTGAAAATCTGGAAACAAAAAACGTCGAACGGGCCATATAATGAAGCCTCAGGAAGGAGATAGAATAACCGTCCCCGCAAATTACAAGAATGTCTCTAGAATTAAACGTATCACATTCTAACTAAAAGGACAAAACCGTAATTTCACACGTTTAAACTGCTTCCCGCGTCCTTGCTTTCTTCTTCTGCGCGCACCTGATGTCTTCAGCAACCACCTGCTGAACATTCAACTCAATTCCATCAATCTACTCCTCTACCAACCAACCAATCATCAGTTTCCCCAGATTAAACAACCAATCAGATGATCTACACCATTTTCAACAAGGATCACCACACTCATCATCCTCAATCATCTCTCCCATCAATTGTTTACCTCCTTAAACTTCTTGAGTACCATCTTTGACACCCCCTCCAGCCTAGCTTGCATTAGATATTGCACGTTCTTAGCATCTTGAGCAACAGAGTCATCTTCCTACCATCCAAGGCTTTAGTGAAAAGGTCTGCTAATTGAAATTGAGTCCTGACTGGCATCAACTTAACTACATGTTGTTGCACTTTGTCCCTCACTATATGATAATAAATCTCTGTATGCTTCTTCCTTTCGTGAAATACTAGATTTTTAGCAATATATAGTGCGCTCTTACTGTCACAGAACAACTCAACTGGTTCTTGTTCTGTGCGCATCAAATCCTTAGCCAAAAAAATCAACCACTGCACACTGCTGAGGCCATGGCCCTGTACTCTGCTTCTGCTAAGACCTAGAGACCGGGTTTGCTTCTTTGCCTTCCATGATATCAAGCTCTCATCTAGAAACATGCAATAGCCAGTGACTGACCTCCTTGTTTCATAACAGCCAGCCCAGTCAGAATCTACAAATCCCTTCAGCTTAAGCTCTCCAGAACTTGATTGTAAGATACCTTGTCCAACTAACCCCTTCAAGTATCTTAGAACCCTATGTGCTGCTCTCAAATGATTCACAGTGGGACAATCCAAGAACTGACTTAATTGTTGAACACAAAAAGAAATGTCAGGTCTTGTTATAGTAAGGTAAATTAGCTTCTCTATGAGCCTCCTGTATTCAGTACTATTGCCTAACAATTCTGAATCATTACAGAAAAGCTTCAAATGGCTCTGCATAGGAGTGGCTACTGGCTTAGATCCCAAAAAAACCTGCTTCCTCCAACAACTGTAAAGTGTACTTCCTCTGGTTAATTACTATGCTCTTATGTGACTTAGCTACCTCAATACCAAGAAAGTGCCTCAGCTCTCCAAGATTTTTGATGTGAAATTCTAAATCCATGGCCCTCTTTATCTTCTGAACCTCATCTAAGTCTTTACTAGCCACAATAACATCATCAACATATGCCAGCAATACCAAAAATGACTCACCTGATGACCTAGTGAACAATGTATAATCATTTTTGGACTCAGAGAAGCCTTGTGATATAGAAAACTAGTAAATCTAGCATTCCACTCCCTACTAGCTTGCTTCAACCTATACAGGGACTTCTGTAGTTTACAAACTACATTAGGATGCTCCACCACTATTCTAGGAGGGGCAGTCATATATATTTCTTCATGCAAATCACCATGTAAAAATGCATTATTGACATCTAGTTGGTGCACACACCACCCAAGCCTAGATGCTAGGGCCAGTACTATCCTCAGTGTAGTCGTTTTAGCCACTGGAGAAAAAGTATCTTGATAATCCACTCCAAACTGCTGTGTATAGCCCTTTGCCACTAGTCTATCTTTATACCTTTCCACTGATCCATCAGGCTTGTATTTAATCTTATATACCCACTTACATCCAATGGCTTTCTTCCCTATAGGTAGCTCAGTCATTGTACAAGTTCTGTTGGCTTCCAATGCAGCAATCTCATCCTCCATGGCCTTCGGCCATTCAACAGAACTAGAAGGCTCCGCATAGGAGTTAGGTTATGTATGCATGCTAATGCTCAATGCATATTCCTTGAATTTTGGTGCCAGAGTTTCAAAAGAAAAATATTTATGAAGTGAATGAGGGGTGGAAGTAGTATGGGATCTGGGAATCACTGTGTCACCCTGGCCTGATAAGACTTGATTACAATAGTATTCATTGAGATATTTGGGAGTGTGCTTGGTAAGTTTTGGTCTAGACAATGGAAGTTCAATGTGAATTGACTTAATGAGTCTCTCAGGTGATTTTTCTGAATCATCTGATCTGGGACTTAATGGACTGGGATGTTGGGCCATATGATGGGGAGTATCTTCATTATCGTTTTGTGATCTGGATGGTGACTGTACATGAGTCAGTTGTTGAGATTCAGTGTTTTGATGAGGTGAAGATATGGGAAAATCATCTCCAATGGCAGATCGTTTGGTGAGGAAGTGTCATTAACAGTTTCAGGAGTCATGGATGTTGAGATAGGAAGACTATAGTTTGGGAAGATGTTAGGAAAGGCAGGGTAATTTTGTGAAGGCATAGTGGACATAGGAGTGAAACCAGAAGGAGGTAACAACTTAGACTCAAAGGGAAAGACATTTTTATGAAACACCATATCTCTTTAAACAAACACATCTTTGGTTGCCCAATCTTGTAAGGCGTAGCCTTTTGTAGTATGGGAACGTCCCAGAAAAACACTTTTTCTGGCTCTGGGAGTGAATTTCTCTTTTGAAGGAAATGTGTTGGTGGAATACACACACCTTGAGATGACTGTATGATGGAGTTTTATCAAAGAGTATCTGATATGGAGTTTTATGGTTCAATAAAGGAGAAGGAGTAATATTAATAAGGTATACTGTGTGTTGTATACAAAATCCCCAATAACTAACTGACATCTGTGCCTGAAACTTCAATGCTCTAGCTACATTGAGAATGTGTTGGTGTTTGCGCTCAACTAGCCCATTTTGTTAAGGAATGTATACACAACTACTTTGATGAACTATTCCTTTTGATGCAAATAATGAGTTCATCTTAAATTCACTCCCATTGTGACTTCTTATGACCTTGATGTATGCACCAAATTGAACATGTACATATGCCCAGAAACTTTCAATAATGCTCCTAGTTTCAGATTTTGTTTTCATCAAATATACCAACAAAATCTAGAGTAATCATCAACAACTATAAGGAAGTAATACTGTCTATACATTGTGGGGTGTTTGTATGGCTCCCATATGTCCATATGTACAAGACAGAAAGGAGAATCAGATTTTATGGAAGAAACATGAAATGGTATTCGCTTTTGTCTAGCTAGGGGACATATAGTGCAAATAGAAGAATGAAAAGAAACATCAACTTGAGGATCTATTCTATTTATTTCTTTAAGCCTAGAAGAAGAAAGATATCCAAGCCTTGAATGCCAAAGAGATGACTCTGAAGAAGCAACAGCATGAACCTGAAGAGAGGTCATGAACTTGGATGAAAGAATTTGGTCCGATAGACGATATAGTCCTTGGTTCACTCTAGTTGAACCAATCATCTTCTTGATGGAATGATCCTATAGCAAGCATATATTAGAATGAATGATCAGATCTATGTCACCACCTTTTGTTAACTGGCTTAGTGACAATAGATTGAAGGAGAAAGAAGGGATATGTAGGACACCATAGAGTGTCAAATGAGGCCTAATACATACAGTGCCAACATGCGTGACCGGGGCTTGGATGTTATTTATTAGCTTAACTGACATAGATTTAACTGAATGAAAAGATTCAAAGAGTGATAGAGAACATCAAATATGATCCGTGGCTCCAGAATCCAAGAAACATTGTAAGATACATTGCCTGACTGCTTGGCAGGGACAACAGACTTCTGAGTTGACATTACGGCATGGAGTCCCTTGGCTTCATCAGCCAACCCACTGCTCTCCTCATACCTCCTGCCCTTCTGTTCCTGCAATAGCTTGATCAATTGGTTATACTGTTCATGAGTGAACATTGAAGTCACTTGTGAGGATGAGCTTAGCAAACCGTCCTGTACAATATCACTGTTCTGATTTTGCTCATAAGCACCCTGGCTAATCATCTATCCATATTTGCCTATACACATCTCATTTTCAACACAATTCATCATTCCTCTGGGTTTGAAGCCCGGAGAAAAACCATGTTTCTTGTAACATCTTTCCACTGTATGGCCCAGCGTGTTACAGAAAGTACATAAAGGAGCTTTAGGATTTTGAGAGGGTGATTTTTGAAAATCTCTTCTGAAGCCTCTGCCTACTGGTTTGGGCCAACTGCTCCCAGAACTTGAGCTGGCAGGTTTCTGTCCATAAGAGACATTTCTGAAACTGCCATTAGCATTAAATTCCATGGATGGATTATTAGCAAACTGATTATGTCCTGACGCATAGTTGACTTTTCTCTCCAACTTAACAACCATTGTAAAGGTAGTTTTAAGATCAGGAAGCGGACTCATCAACAGAACTTATGATTTTACAGGTTCAAACTCTTCATTTAGTCCTTTAATGAACCTAATCACATAATCATCCTCAATGAACTTATTCATTTGCCCAGAGACATTACAAGTACACCTGTTACAAACAAAATTAGGAATAGAACGCAACACCATCAACTCTTCCCATATCACCTTCAGTCGAGTATAGTATTCAGTAACCGAACTACTTTCTTGTTTAGTGGCGTAGAAGTGTTCTTGTAAATCAGACATTCTAAATACATCCGCATTACCATATTTATGTTTCAAATCATTCCAAATATCATACGCATTATCAAACCACATGATGCTTTGACCAATGGATGGTATGACAGAGTTAACTATCCAGGATGCAACCATATTATTTGCCTCGGTCTAGGCAGCATACCTCCGATTCATTTCAGTAGGTTTATGAACCATACTTGTCACGAAGCCTACCTCGTTCTTAGATTCCAAGGCTCTTCGAAAGACCCTACTCCAACTTTGAAAATTGTTTCCATCTAACAAATGCTGGACAAGTACAAGTGAGGGACTATCGCTTGGATGTATGTAGAGTGGATCTTCTCTGGGATCCGTAGGTGTGAAATTCGCAGCACTGAATTTTGATTGTTAGCCATGAATGTACCAAAATTCATCTGAATTGGAACATAAACTCTGATACCATGTGAAATTCGATCAAATGCTCATGTAATTAAGAACACAACAAAGAAATTCACATCAATCACTAAGAATTACAGAATTGAACTGATTGAATGAACTACACCAATCATCAGAACAAATGAGAAGCCAAGGAAAGAGATTGAGAGAGAGCAAAAATACGCAAAGAAAGGAGAGGTTTCACTCAACTGAAAATCTGGAAACAAAAAACATCGAACGGGCCATATAAGGCAGCCTCAGGAAGGAGATGGAATAACCGTCCCCGCAAATTACAAGAATGTCCCTAGAAATAAACGTATCACATTCTAACTAAAAGGACAAAATCGTAATTTCACACGTTTAAACTGCTTCCCGCGTCCTTGCTTTCTTCTTCTGTGCGCACCCGATGTCTTCAGCAACCACCTGCTGAACCTTCAACTCAAATCCATCAATCCACTCCTCTACCAACCAACCAAGCATCAGTTTCCCCAGATTAAACAACCAATCAGATGATCTCCACCCTTTTCAACAAGGATCACCGCATTCATCATCCTCAATCATCATGTTTACCTCCTTGAACTTCTTGAGTACCATCTTTGACAATTTCATTTTTTAGTTAAAGGAAAATAATTCCAACCAATTTCATTGCATAACAGAAACTGAATACATAAGATTACTTAATGTGAATCAGGTCAATGGAAGCATCATGTGCTTGCTGCGGACTGTCAACCAGCGGCGGAAGTTGCAGTTGGGCTCAAAAAAACATCAATGAGATTTGATGGAAGTAATTCATTCCAAAGAAATCCAATAAATATGAGCCACAAAATGGATATTCCTAAAGTTGAAAGGAAAACTCAAAAGGGAATGGTGGCTCTTGGTTCTGAGGCGTAGTTCTAGTCGGGTTAGGACATTCTAACAAGAGATCGCAGGTTTAAAACAACACGCAAATGGATCAATAGTGCTCTTTTTGACAATAATGGCTTAAGTTATTGTATCCAACCTAATTCGATTAAAAGGTTGCTGATTCGGTTTGCCGTAGACAACTTCTATGGACTTCTATCATCGTCTTAGCAACTTAAAAAACCATTGAATTTTTGAGTTACATTCTCTACGCAGTTTCATAAAACTTGAACATCGAAAATGCCCAGGCCGGATATTATGCCTTTTGTTGTTAGGTCCGTGAAACATACTAGAAGGAGAGTTGAATAGTGTGTTTATCCAACTATGGTTCTTTTTGAATCTTTTTGCAATGGAAGTGTTTAAACCAATACTTGATGTGTTCTTCGAGGGAAATAACTTGCGGAAATGAAAGAACACCAGATTTATAAAAGTTCAAGTCAAAGACTCTGCTCCTCTAACTTCTTGCTTTGAACAAGAATGATTTTTGAACAAGGGGATTGTTATTTCTCCTTGGGGGGAAACAAATAATCAAATAAAATACAAGAACAAGCTAGGTTTAACAAACCTAGCTCAAGAACAATGAAAACTCAACTTCTTTAAAGCCTTTGCACCAAAGAAACCTTCTATGGAGTATGATGTCGCTCCTACACAATCAACTAGCTCTTGGAAGCTTGAGTTTCGCCCAACAAGAATCAGCTTTGCTTCTTGACAAGTAATCTAAATCTTTCTCCTCACAATCCTCACTTAAAAGAAGACTTTTTCTCCTTTACAACACACTCTCAACAATAAAGTAATCTTTACAATGTTTTTGAGAGCAAAAAAACAAAGAAGACTTGAGAGCTTGTGGATTGAAAGTTATCTCAAAAATAGAGTCTTCCAAGCCTTTTGGAAAAATCTTCTAACCGTTGTAGAGGAGAGAGAAGAGTGGAAGAAGACTTTATCTCATATGTTCACACATCATTGTCTTGAAAATCTCTTCTTGAAAGAAGTCAAAACTTCTTGTGGAAGCTTTGCCTTTTAAGCTCAAATGGGAAAGATTTTCCCAACTACCTTTGATTTGCTTTTTGAAATAGAGCTACAAAAGTCATGAATACATGGGAAAGATAAAAAGTACATTGGTCAACTAAAAAGATAGGAGAGAGAAAACTGTACCTGCAGACACAATTTTCGTCATGCATCAGACGTTTGGATGAAGCACTTGAAGTGCAGCTTGAAGAGGCTTCGCACTCAAGTACGAGAGTACATGAAGCTCTTTATGTTTTTACCAAAACATTCTGTCCAAGATCTTTACGGGACGAAGCTCTTGATGTAGTGTTTAATGTTTCTGCAGAAAACTTTGCTTGAAGTGACTTCCCACTCAAAGGCAATACTACATCAAGCTCTTTATGTTTTCACTAAAGATTCTATCCAAGAACCTTGTGGGATGAATTGCTTTATGTGGCGTTTGATGTTTCTTCGAAAACTCTCTATTTTAGATACTTCAAAAGATGAAGCGCTTTATGTGATGTTTCTTGTTTTTGCGAAAACTCTCTGTTTAGACACCTCACGAGATGAAGCGCTTTATGTAGCACTTCATGTTTTTGGCAGAAACTCTCTGTTTTGAAGTTTTGAGAGATTAAGCGCTTAATGCAGTGTTCAATGTTTGAGCAAAAGTTTCTATTAGAACCTTTTGAGGGATGAAACACTAGATCAAGCGCTTGAAGTCTGAGGGGCAGTTTATTAATCCAATTTTGAGACTTTTAACTTGTGCAAAGCATCCAAACCAATTTGTACAATAAAAATCTCCCTCTTTTTGATGATTTCACAACAAACTCCCTCTTACGAGACGCATCATTTGCTCCCTGTTACTAGATGCATTTTCATAGGGTTGATTTTATTTCACATATTCAAGAATACACATTCAAGATAGCATGATGTGAAGAAAATCTACTAGTAATATGCTAATACTTGAAATAGAACCATTTCAACCATTCCAAAAGCCAAAAAACACAGAATCATCCAACAAATACATGTCTGTGAACAAGAATTAACCCGACTTCTAACAAGCAACACATCTCCCATTGACAAGCAATAAACAATACATGTTTTTAACTCCTAACAAGCATCACCACAAAACAACACAACACAACAGCACACACAACAGCACAACAAGCACAACAAAACAGCACAACGGCAACAGCACAGCAACACAACACAACACAACAGCACACACAATAGCATAACAAACACAAAAAAACAACACAACAGCAACAAAACACAACACAGCACAACACCACACATAATAGCACAACAAGCACAACACAGTACAACAACACACAGCACATCAAACATATTTAGCACATCAGTACATTTCTCCCCCTAAATCATCAAAAAATTAAAACCAAAATGTAAGAATCAGGACAGAGAGAACTAAACAATCTTAAGTTCATCATCAAAGGTTGCAACAACTTAGGCATGGAGAAGTTTGGATTTCAAATACTCAAAACAATCATCATTAAGGTTCTGCTGCTGCAAGAGATGAGTGTTAAATAGAATCAAGCCCAATGCCACAGTGCACAAGCAATACATGAATGCGATTTGCAAAAGGTAAGACTTCTGTTTTCTTGGTTAAGGAGGCAATGACTACAGCTAGAAAAATCCACCCAACATTTAGCTGCCTGCCAGTCAAGATACAATAAGTAATACAGAAATCACAATTTGTTGGATTTCTAGTTGCTTTTCCACTCACTCAAGCCATAACAATCCCTAACAACACCTGTTGACTAGAGGCATTTGTTGGAGTTTCTTATACGGAAGAAAGTCTTACTCTGTTTTAACTACTTCCTCTGTCAAATCATAGGCTTCTTTATCCCAACCAAAGATATCAAACTTTTCTAACCCCTCATTTTTAACTTGAAGTGCATTACAGAATGCTTGAAGGGAAAATTTTAAGGGACACCATCAATTACAGAATTTGAAGAGGTTGAGGAGTTTTAACTGGATTGGGGAAGAGGAATGAAGGAAATGACTAGAAAGTGGAGGAAGGCAGTTTAAGTGAGGGATAACGTTAAAATTGACAGCTACAACGGACAACGTGGTTTAAATGCAGGGATTTTGAACGTTTTCAACCGCTTAAAGTTTGAATTTTGAAATAATTTTGCTTGGGGCAGAGCACTTGATCCTGTGCGCAACGTCCACGTCAGGCGCTTGGTAAAGAAATTGAGGGCACACTGAACAACAGTGATAATGACATAGAGCGCTTAAAGTCACCAGTTTTGAAAATTTTCCATAGTTTCAACTGTAGACATTTTGAACACGTCAAGCGCCTAAACTCAACTTGAGTGAAAGTTCAAGCGTGATAAAGCGCTCAAAGTCAATAGAGATTTATATTTTATACCATTTGACTTTGATCAATATTAAGCAATCCCAATCGACTTGTAATAGACTCAAATACTTCGCTAGATAGTGGTTTTGTGAATATATCCGCTAGTTGGTAATTGTAGGGACAAATTGGACACAAACCAATTCTTTTTGCACACAATCCCTAATGAAGTGGTGTCTCACTTCGATATGTTTGGTTTGACTATGAAGAACCGGGTTTTGTGCAATATTAATAGCCGAAGTATTGTCACACAAGATAGGTATCTTGGAAAAATGAACATTGTAATCATCTAATATGTGTGACATCCATAACAATTGTGCGCAATAAGAGGCGGCCGAAACATATTCGGATTCCGCCGTAGAAAGAACAACACTATTTTGTTTCTTGGAAAACCAAGACACAAGACAACCTCTAAGAAATTGACATGTTCTGGATGTGCTCTTCCTATCAACAAGACTTCCGGTATAATCGGAGTCACTATAACCTCTAAGATCAAAGCATGCATTCTTAGGATTAAATAGACCAAACTTCAAAGTTCCTTTAAGATAACAAAATATATGTTTTACCGCAATGAGATGTATTTCTCTAGGATCACTTTGAAATCTAGCACATGAACATACAGCATGCAAAATGTTCGGTCGACTAGTAGTCAAATAAAGTAGACTATCAATAATGCCACGATACAAGATTACCTCAATTTACTTTTCTTTTTCATCTTTGTCGAGTTTCAAGCTTGTACTCATAGGAGCGTTCACATTTCTACCTTCACCAAAGTTGTGCTTTTTGAGTAAGTCTTTTGTATACTTGGTTTGAGAAATGGACATACCATCTTGAGTTTGCTTGATTTGGAGTCCAAGGAAATAAGTGAGTTCTCCCATCACACTCATTTCAAATTCACCTTGCATCAAGCTAGAAAATTGCTCACAAACAAGATTGTTAGCAGCACCAAAAATAATGTCATCCACATATATGTGAACAAGTAAATGATGTTTACCTTGTTCTTTGATAAACAAGGTTGTATCCACTTTATCTCTTAAAAAACCACTATTAAGAAGAATGTACTCAACCTATCATAACAAGCTCTAGCAGCTTGTTTAAGGCCATAAAGTGACTTTTTAAGTTTATAAACATGATGTAGAGGATCATGACACTCAAACTCGGGAGGTTGAGCCACATATACCTTTTCTTGGATAATTCCATTTAAGAAAGCGGATTTAACATCCATTTGATAAAGCTTGAAATCCTTGTAACAAGCATAAGCTAACAACATTCTAATGGCTTGAAGCCGTGCTACGGGTGCAAATGTTTCATCAAAATCAATACCCTCTTCTTGAGGGTATCCTTGAGCAACTAATCTAACCTTATTTCTCGTGACATTACCTTGATCATCCATCTTGTTACTAAATACCCATTTTGTGCCAATAATAGGATGATCATGAGGTTTGGGAACCAACTCCCAAAAAATCACTTCTCTCAAATTGATTTAGCTCTTCTTGCATAGATAAAATCCAATCCTCATTAAGAAGTGCTTCTTTAACATTTTTAGGTTCTAAAAGTGAAACAAATGCATTTTCTCTATATTGCCTTCTAGTAGTGATGCCACGATTTATATCACCCATGATTAACTCATGAGGATGAGAACTTTTATGCTTAAATGACCTAGGAAGATTGGATACATCTCCTCCAACTTCCTCATGATAACTTTTCGGAAGAGACAAATGATCATTGTCAATGTGTGAATCATTTTTCGGAAAATGAGATGCATTGTCAACATTTTGTGTATCATCAAAATAAGCTTGTTAAATGTCTCTACTTATTTCTTCGTTCTTTGACACTAGGTAATTGAGTGCCTTAAACGGGATCAATTTTTAAATTAATGAAGATTTTTCCTTTAGGTAGTTCAAATTTGTTTTTGGTGAACAACCCTTGGAACAATATCAAGACTTTCTTCTTGAGAAGTTTCACCTTCACCATCTTCATTTTCTTCATTTTGTTTAGTTTCATCACTAATTGATTCACTAAACTTAACATGAATAGATTCTGCCATCTTTTGACTTCTTTTGTTGAATACACAAAATGCTTTACTATTTGAGGCATAACCTAAAAATATGCCCACATCCGCTTTAAAATCAAGCTTGTCCAAAGTGTCTTTAGTGTTAATTATGAAACACTTACAACCAAACCATTTGAAGTACCCAATGTTAAGGATTTTTCCATTCCAAAGTTCATAAGGAGTCATAATTAGGTAAAGTCTTAAGTAGACACGATTAATTACATGACAAACAGCATTAAACGCTTCGGCCCAAAAATACTTGGACAAGCCGAACTCATTCAACATTGCCCTACTCATCTCTTGTAGGGATCTATTCTTTCGTTCGTCCACACCATTTTGTTGTGGAATTCTTGGAGCCAAAAAAATATGTACATAACCTTTAGATACACAAAACCTTTGAAAATCTCCATCAAACTCACTACCACGATCACTTCTAATCGTCTTAATGGTGTCACTCATGTAATTTTCCAATTTCCTATACAGATCAATTAACTCATGACATGCATAACGTTTATTAGAAAGGAACATTACCCATGTATATCTAGTGTAATCATCTACCACCACGAATGTGTTATGTTTGCCACCTAAGCTTTTTGTACCAATATCCCCATACAAATCCATATGAATGTGTAATGTGTAATGTTTTTAACAAACTTTGCTTTTTGTCAGTTGCCACAAAGTTCTTGGTTTTCAAAATTCATTTTGGGAAGCCCTCGAACTTTTTCATTTTCACAAATATATTTAAACGTTGAAAAACAAACATGTCCGAGGCATTTATGCCATAGTTGTGCCAAATCATTTTTAGCAACTAGACACGATACATTTTGTGAAACCAAATCATTTATGCTATGTTTGTAAATGTTTTTATCCCCCAAGGCCTCAAACATGACAACATTACCCTTTTTCACAATGCATTTTGTTTTCACAAATGTAACTTCATAATTGGCATCACACAATTGGCTCACACTTATCAAATGATACTTAAGCCCATCCACATAAGGTACATCACTAAGAGAGAAGAAATTGTTACCCACTTTACTATGTCCTTTGGTTTGGCCTTTGCTACCTGCGAAGTGGACAACTCCTCCCTCTTGCATAGTGATCTTATGAAACAACCTTTTGTTTCCCATCATATGGTTTGGAACACCCACTGTCCATGACCCATTGTACACCTTTGTTTTTGATTTCTTCATTTAATGCTAGGGCCTAAAAATTCAATATATGACATTGATACCCTTTTTGTTTTGGGTCTTTGAGGATTAGTAACATGCACTTGACCCTTTGACACCCATACAAGATGTGTATTTCTCTTAGCTCAACAAAATCTTTCTACATGACCTTTCTTATTGCAATAAAAACATGTAGGAATACGTTTGTGAGTGTGAGAATGATCATGATGCTTTTGTGTAGACATAATCCGTGATTCTTGTTTATGCACGTTCTTCCTTGGTACTAAGGAAGAGGTTTTGGCCATGGGTTTACCAAGGGCTTTGATGCCTTGGTTGCTTTAGCCTTTTTATGAGGCATATGCCTTTGTTTCTTCAAAGATGATTTTGATTCTTTGAAGGAGGGAGTGGATGCATTACTTGGTTTGACAAATTTAATCACAGGTATAGTTGAAGGTTTCATAATCACACTAGATGCATCATAGTCTAATCTGGCTTTACCAATGCTAGCTCTTTGACTAATTAGCATCTTGTTTAAAGCATGCTTGCCCTAAAACATTTTTCCATTGTATTCAAATGAATTTCACTTTCATAACTTAAACAACAATTCTAATTAGCAACTACTTTATGCATGGTATAAGAATATTATACTCAAGTTGCAATTCAGTGTTGTTTTCAAGAGTGATATTATACTCATTTATGCAACTCCTAAAATCTAGTTTAACACGCTAATATTTGAGACTTAACAAATTATTTTTCTCAATCATATCATCAAATGCATCTTGCATTTTGTAATGAGAAAATTTTGTGCATACCTCCATATCATCGTCGGTGGCCATGAAACAAGAATATTTCCTCTCAAGATCATCATTACTTATGGCTATGACAGCAAGATCCTTGTCATCATCATGGTCACATTCGGAGTCGGATAGGAGACTATCCCAATGAGCTACTCCCGCTTGAAGAGACTTCTTCTTTAGGTAGATGGTTTTCTTATCTTTTGGGTGCGGATCTTTCACTTGACAATCTTTCATGAAGTGACCAATAGTTTCTACATTTGAAACATTTGTTATCTTGGTCCTTCATCTTGTCTTTTTTCCTTGGATAGAGTCCCCTTTATGAACCGTTTAGCTTCCTCTCCATTCTTTTTGGCAAACCTTTTGAACCTCCTTACAAGAAGTCTAAACTCATCATCCGAATCATCCATGTCACATACCAATGCCTTAGGTGATTGTTTGATTGGATCATTTTTTTCTTGTTCCTCATGTTGAATCTCACGAGTCATAATACTCCATAAAATTCATCCAATGTAAGATTTTCAAGATCCTTTGACTCTTTTATGGCCGTCATCTTTGGATTACATTCTCTTCCCAAGATTTTTAGAAGTTGGTGGCTAAGATCCTCTTGTTCGATCTTCTTTCCCACCGTATTAAGAAAGTTGACAAGTTTAGTGAACCGTTGAATAGTTTCCTCTATCTTTTCACCTTTGGGGACGGAAAAATTATAATATTGCTTGACCAACATCCTCCTTCTTGCCATCCTAACTTGAGAAGTACCCCCATGAACCATTTCCAACTTTATTCATGCCTCATGAGCGGATTGAACACCTTGAATCTTAGCTCTCTCATTTGGGGTTAGAGAACTATTCAATATGTCAAGAGCTGTTCTATTTATAGCAAATAACAACTCTTCTTCTTCAGTTGGATTATCATAGTCAATAAGAGAACCTTTGAGCCGTTAGTGACCTCTTTCCAAATCCGGTAGCCACAACCCCGAAGATGAGTCTCCATGTTGCATTTCCATATAGAGTACTTGTTTGGATCAAATATAGGCACTTTGGTATGAATTTTTGATACGGAGGGTATCAAAGTCTCTTGTCTTCTTCTTCTTGTTCTAGAAGACTCACCACCCAAAGATTCCCAATCATAAGGTGTTTCTTCCATACTTGATAGGATCAAGCTTTGCTATTTGAGTGTCAAACAATCAAGATTAGGCTCTGATACCAATTGTTAGGTCTGTAAAACACATTAGAAGGGGAGGGGTTGAATAGCGTGTTTATCCAAGTATAGTTTTTTTCCAAATCTTTTTGCAGTGGAAGTATTCAAACTAATACTTGATGTGTTCTTTGAAGGAAATAACTTGTGAAAATGAAAGAACGCCAAATTTATAGAGGTTCAAGTCAAAGACTCTACTCCTCTAACTTCTTGTTTTGAACAAGAAAGATTTTTGAACAAGGGGATTGTTATTTCTCTTCGGGGGAAACAAACAATCAAATAAAAATACAAGAACTCGCTAGGTTTAACAAACCTAGCTCAAGAACAATGAAAACTCAACTTCTTTGAAGCCTAGCCTCCTTAAGATCTTCTTTGCACCAAAGAAACCTTCTATGGAGTATAATGTAGCTCCTACACCATCAACTAGCACTTGGAAGCTTGACTTTCGCCCCACAACAAGCACCCTTGCTTCTTGACCAACAATCTAAATATTGCTCCTCACAACCCTCACTTAGAAGAAGACTTCTCCTCCTTTACAACACACTCTCAACAATAAAGTAATCTTCACAATGATTTTGAGAGCAAAAAAAATAAGGAAGACTTAGAGAGGTTGAAGATAGAAGGTTATCTTCAAAATTGGAGTCTTCCAAGTCTTATAGAAATATCTTCTAGCTGTTGTAGAGGAGAGAGAAGAGTGGAAGAAGACTTTGTCTCATATGTTGACACCTCATTGTCTTGAAAATCTCTTCTTGGAAGAAGTCAAAACTTCTTGTGGAAGCTTTGCCTTTTAAGCTCAAAACGGAAAGATTTTTCCAACTACCTTTGATTTGCTTTTTGAAATAGAGCTACAAAAGTCATGATTACGTGGGAAAGATAAAAAGCACATTGCTCAATTAAAAAGATAGGAGAGAGAAAATTGTACCTGCAGATATAATTTTCGTCATGCATCAGACGTTTGGATGAAGCGCTTGAAGTGCAGCTTAAAGTGGCTTCGCACTCAAGTACTAGAGTACATGAAGCGCTTTATGTTTTTACCAAAACATTCTGTTCAAGATCTTTACGGAATGAAGCGCTTGACGTAGTGTTTAATGTTTCTGCGAAAAACTTTGCTTGAAGTGACTTCGCACTCAAAGGCAATATTTCATGAAGCGCTTTATGTTTGCACTAAACATTCTGTCCAAGAACCTTACGGGATGAAACGCTTTATGTGGCGTTTAATGTTTTTGCGAAAACACTCTGTTTTAGATACTTCAATAGATGAAGCGCTTTATGTGGCGTTTCATGTTTCTATGAAAACTCTCCATTTTAGACACCTCCGGAGATGAAGCACTTTATGTAGCGCTTCATGTTTTTGGCAGAAACTCTCTGTTTTGAAGTTTCAAGAGATTAAGCGCTTAATGCAACATTCAATATTTGAGCAAAAGTTTCTGTTAGAAATTTGAGGAATGAAACACTAGATCAAGCGCTTGAAGTCTGAAGGGCAGTTTATTAATCCATTTTTGAGACTTTTAACTTGTGCAAATCATCAAAACCAATTTTTACAATAACATTTGCAAGGAAAGGTGGCTCTTGAGTATAGCTTATGAAAATGTCAAGTGCTGCTGGAGATTTATTGATGCAGCACCGAACCGTCAAAAGTTCACCCCATTCATCCCATCCATCAAAATAAAGTAAATCATTGCATAACATGACTGAAAAGAAAAGCTCTTCTATTAATGCACAGTAGAAGTGGAACCTTTTCACGGTAATAGAATCCTTCAAATTGGCACAATCTGTGAAAGACTCTTAACTCATCATTTCTTCAAATTATCGTGAAGGGCTGATGGCAAAGAAAAATGGTAGGGTTTTGTTTTGGATGAATGTGTGGATGTAGTGAGAAATGTGGTGAAGTCGGGAAAAGTGTTTGAGATGCTCACCTAGACGTGGAGTATAGACAGTAAAGATTAAATGTGTATTTCCTATATTTGACCATTGGAGAAAAGAAATCAAGACGCTCAAGATTGGTTCAAATTCTTTAACGAGCAGCTTGAATTCAACTTAAGGTCGACTATCTTCAGGCAAGTGAACCATTCTAGAAATCGATCACGAACCGCTCATAAACAGTTTGGTTCATTTGCATCTCTAACTCACACTAAAATGGACTGCATAATATATTTTCAACTTTAGCCCAAATTCAAATTATAAACTTATTTAGCTGATCCAAATTGAAGATAAAATTTTGGGGCGGACGTTGGCAAGTACATATTTTGTATGGAATTTACTCCGTGTCTCACTCTTTAAGGAAAAAAAAGACAATTATGCAAAAATTCCCCATCTTATTCGCTTACATATATACCGCCCACATATATGTATATAAATGTATATAAGTATGCATACCTCTCTCGACCCACTTTGCCCCCAATCCACAGCCCAACTCACCTCATCTCACATGCACCACCCTCGGCCCTCTACTAACCAACACCATCAGACCTTTCCCCTCCCCTATCTCTCTCGGCCCAGCCCCCTCTTTTCTCCCCGATACTCAAACTCCACTCAACTCACTTCCTACTCCTCATTCTCCCTCTAAAACGCACACCACCCATATTTTCTCACATCTAATACCTCAGACAGCTAATATGACTCATGCCTAACGCACTGCCCCAAAAATCACCATTGCACACGCCTCCACGCGTCCTCATGCGCCGCCAAAAGCGTGCCTGCATGCAACCACTCGCCATCTCATATGGCTTATGCGCCGCTGTCCGACAACTTCGACCACCAGAATTCATGCTTTTCCAATTCTAACCTTATTACATCCTCAAACTGTGCAAAATTCCAACGTTTACTAATTTCAAATTTGTACAAATACCAGACAAAACTCCCATTTTTATCCACATAAATTCATACAACACAATTCATCTATGTACCAAACTCAATCTAAATTATACTCATCATCACCCCCCAACCCGCCGAATATTCAACTTCCCAAAAACATCCATGTAATTGGTCATAACATACAAAAAGAATGCACGTCATATATATGCATAATTAATATACATATATATCCAATATATGTAAAACATATATTGGATATATAACATATGTAAAACATTTCTTAATCTATACATATATAACATATATACACCCACGGTCTCCTCACATTTTAGGCCATCATACCAATTGGTAACACACACACATATATATACACATACACACACAAGTTCATATATTCATGGAAGCAAAAATATAACATGCATGATCCAAGATTAATATTGAAAATATAACATATATTTTGCAAAAAAAAAATCATCGGAATCATAATGAGGTTACTTACATTGCTTGGATTATACTATACCGTAGTTGAATCGGGGTTGGAATAGACAAGAATTTCTTCTTCCTCTTCTTTTTTTCCTCTTTTTCTTCTCCCATTCCTCCCTCACTCACGGCTGTTTTTCTTTTTTTTTTTCCTCCTATTGGTGATGCCCGGCTGAAAAATGGAATGAGGAGGGGTGGATTTTACTGATATTTAAGGATGTGAATGGGGTTATGGGAGGTATAGTGGGGTTAATGGGTATAATGGGAGGAGGTTATGGAAGTTATAGAAGGGTAGTGAAAGAGGTGGCAATTATAACATTTTATTACAAATTGTTTTGTTAAACCGGTGCAAACATAAATAATACATAAATATATTTTTATTTATTTTTAAAAACGTGGAGTGTAACACATATCCTCAGCATTGGTTATGGTAATGCTGTTGCTTGATTCTTAGAAGTTACAGGCGTGTTTGGTGTTGGATTCATCGGCTGGAATTTCTATCGTCCATTGGCAATCGGCATCATATACTTCCGCATAGGGCAGGGAATATGTTAGGTTTAGCTTTTACCTATTGACATATATAAAACTAAGTCAAACTATGACGTGCATAAATGTCTACTTTGATGTGGTACGTTGACAAGTGTGTACTATCAATAAAAAATCCAACATATAATACATATATCAATTGTCTTAAGCATGATATGTCTTGCATCAGAGGAAGATATTGAAACATTCTTTGTATTTCAGAAAAATATGAAAATGCATGTACTTAATGTTTAAAGAGAAAAGCACACTGCCAAATATATGATAGGTTAAAGAAAAGAGAAAATTGAATCCTAAACATCAAAGGGCCTCAAAATATACCTGATCATAGAAATTTATGTAAGAAAATGAGTAGGAATATGGACACCAAATGAACAACAAAGATAATCAACAGCCGAGACGTGACTAGAAGGTCACTGTTCTTAAAGCAATTTTGCCTCTACCAGTGAGTAAGGTAATCTTCAAGCAAATGCCTCTTAGGATATAACGGCTTTCTCTCTTTCTTTTGCTCTAAGAGAGAGAGATTGAACTTGCTTATAGAATTGATTGATTGTGGAGGAAGAAGAAGATGGAGGAAGAAAGATGTTGAAAATTTTCAGATTTTGCAAAGATTTTCTTCTATACTTTAAGATACCAAGAGTTATTATTTATAGGCCTTGGGTTGTGTAAAAACCACTTTGAAAATAGATTTTAGTAGTTTAATTAAGCTCCATGTCAGTTGCATAACGTTCATGTATGAAGAGAGATGATTCTTGGATCAAAAGATGCAATTCAAAGTGAAAAGTCCTGACTTCTGGCACATCGATCGAACGATGACATCGACCGATGTTGGACAGAGAGTTCAAAATTTTCATCCTAACCACATCGATTGATCGATATCACATTGATCGATTGATGTCATCGATCTATGTTGGACAGAGAGCTCCAACTTTGCATCCAAACCACATCGATCGATCGATGTCGATGTCATCAATCTATGTCGAATAGAACACTCAACTTCATTTCAGCTTTCACTTGGTTTGATCCAACTTATCATGGATCGATCCAAGTGATTTCTTACATGTTTAAAGTTTTCAAATCATCTTTCAATCTCCCAAACAACATCATACATTTTTTATATAAGTTTGAAGCACATTTTAAAGTACTTTGACATACTTTTCCAACAATCCGCCGCATGATCCAAACTCATATACAAACCTTCCCGAACGTTAATAAATCAACCTCTCCACTATCAAATGAAGATAATGACACATAACAAAGTAGTGACAAACGCCTTGAACTGGCCGGTAATAGAATTTGTAGCTATATAAATGGAAATAGGGTGACAACCGTCTTGACCCACATATTTCACTACTGTTTATATAAACACAAATTATGACATGCCATTATCTAACTTCTTACAAGTTTGCGGTGTGGTGCATTAATGGCCTTGCACCCAATCCCAGGATTCGTAAGTGATCAGAGTTTTTCGGGCTCTCATAGGAAGCGACCCAACTTCCACACTCATATAGGTGATATTGATCAAGTGTGTACTACAACACACCATCATCTGTAATGGCTATGAATTATTCATTAAGAGAATTAGATCTCACCCTCAAACATGCAGTAAGTACTATCCTCAGACATCAACACAAGAAGGGAAAATGTATAATAATACTTAACAGGACTCTTTTACAATGTGTTTTTACCACATTGAACTCCGTTTGTAGGATCTCTACTAATAATGAGTTGGGTTTCTGTCATAGAGAGTTCACACCAGATGGAATTAGTCTCATTCCTCTCGATGTTCTTAGAACCATCTTACAGTTCAGTCCTTTAGTTAAGGGGTCTGAAAGGTTCAACTCGGTTCTCATACTCCAAGTTGACCATCCCAAAACTAATCAAATCACGCACAATATTGTGCCTCAAACAGATGTGCCGGCTCTTTCCATTATATATTTTATTCTTTGCTTGAGCGATTGCTGCCTGTGAATCAGAATGAGTAAACACAGAAGGCATAAGTTTAGTCCACAAAAGAATATCAACAAGTAAATTCTTTAACCATTCCACTTCTGTACATGCAAGTTCTAAGGCAACAAATTCTGGCTCCATTGTTGATTTAGCCTTACAAGTTTGTTTAGAAGATTTTCACGAAATAGCACCACCTCCCAAAGTAAATACATACCCACTAGTGGAGTTAATTTCATCATTATCAGTGATCTAATTTGCATCACAATAACCTTCTAACACTGCTGGAAAATCATTAAACGTGAGTCCTAAATCCATAGTTCCTCTTAGATATCTCAATAATCGTTTTAGAGCATCTCAATGTTCTTTACTAGGATTATGAGTATATCTCGCTAACCTGTTTACAGAATATGCAATATCTAGCCTAGTGCAATTTATGAGATACATGACACTACCAATGATCCTAACAATTCACATTGAGATACACTATCTTTTTATTCTTCTATAATCTCATAGATGAATCATATGGAGTGCTAACAGGTTTAACATCAAAATGACTGAATTTTCTCAAAATCTTTTCAACATAGTGAGATTGAAAAAGCATACACTCCCCCCCACATTTCTCTACTAATCTAAGACTAAGTATTAAATCTGCGTTTCTCATGTCTTTCATTTCAAAGACAGAGGACAAGAATGATTTAGTACCACTTACAACTTCAATATTTGTTCCAAAGATTAATAAATCATCCACATATAAGCAAATAATCACACTATTAAGATATTCAAATTTTCTATAAATTCATCTATCACTTTCATTTTCAACATATCTATTAGCCAACATGGCATTGTCAAACTTCTCATGCCATTGTTTAGGTGTTTGTTTTAAACCATACAAAGACATCTTCACTCTACAAACCTTATATTCTTGGCCCATAGCAATCATTCTTTCTGGTTGTTTCATATAAATTTCTTCTTTAAAATCTCCATTTAAAAATGTTGTTTAACATCCATTTGATGTACCACTAATGTATAAATGGAGGCTAATGCTACTAATACCCTGATATATGTTATTCTATCAACTGGTGAATGTGTGTCAAAGAAATCTATTCCTTCTTGTTGTGTGAAACCCTTAGCAACAAACTTAGTTTTAAACTTATCAATTGTTCCATCCGCCTTTAGTTTCTTTCTAAGGACCCATTTACACTGATAGGTTTGCAACCTCTAGGCAAGTCTACAAGTTCCCAAGTGTTATTACTAAGAGTGGAATCAAGTTCACTATTAATTACTTCTTTCCAAAATTTGGAATCTATAGACTTAATAGCTTCTTGATACGTCTTTGGATCTTTTTATATAATAAAGGCAGTAGCAAAATCATCTCTGAATGATTTTTCTACTCTCTTCCTTTTACTTCTTCTAAGCAAACTGTTATCATTATTCACTATCTTACTAGACTCACTTTTTTCATAACCCGAATATACTATTTCTTCTTTCTCCATAGATAAAATATGCTCAAAAAACTCAGCATTCTTAGACTCAATAATGGAACCATCATCTATTGACAAGAATCTATATGCGGCACTATTTTGAGCATAACGTATGAAAATACAATCGTTAGTTTTAGGACCTATTTTACTCCTTTTGAAATCTGGAATTCCAACCTTGGCTAAACACCCCCGCACCTTTAAGTAATCCAAGTTAGGTGCATAGCCTTTCCAAAGTTTATAAGGAGTTTTATTAGTCTTCTTATGTGGAATTCTATTTAAGATGCGGATTGAATTGCTTCTCCCCACATATTATTAGGCAAACCAGAACTTATTAGCATGACATTCATCATATCCTTAAGAGTTCTATTTTTCCTTTCAGCAACTCTGTTTGATTGAGGTGTGTAGGGTGGTGTGAAGTCATGAATAATTCCATTATCTTCATAAAACTTTTGTAAAGACAATACATTGTACTCACCCCCTCTATCTGTCCTTAACCTTTTAATTTTTCTATCCAGTTAATTTTCAACTTCATTTTTATACCTAATGAATATGCTTTCAGATTCATATTTATGAGCCAACAAGTAAACTCTAGTGTATCTAGAAAAATCGTGAATGAAAGTAATATAGTATTTCTTGCCACCTTTACTTGTATAACTTTTAAAGTCTCCTAAGTCACTATGAATCAGTTTCAATTTATCTGTAACTCTTTCAATTGACTTAAACGACTTTTTATGGTGCTTAGCTTCTACACAAAATTCACATTTATCAAAGTCACCATACCTTGTATAAGATATCAAGTTTGTAAACTTTAACCTCTATAAAGCATCCTTATTAACACGTCCTAGTCTAGCATACCAAACATCAAGAGAATCAACAATATAAGCAGAACTAGATGCATTCTTATTATTGATAACACAAGTAGCATCAAGAACAAGTAGCCACCCAGAGCAAAATCCATTCCCAACAAATTCCCCAGTCTTTGAAAGTAAAAGCTTATCAGATTCAAGAACAAGTTTGATATTAGCCTTGTTCAGTAGTACTCCGGAAATTAAGTTCCAACGCATGGCAGCAAGTACATGTAGCACATTGTTAATTCCAGTCTTTTGCCTGAATTCAACTTGAGAAGCACCTTTTCTTTTCCAAGAATTGTGCATCTCCCAAGAGGACTTGTTCACCATCACCTGTTTCTTGATAATCAAATAATAGATCCTTGCGGGTAGCAATGTGCTTGGTAGATCCTGTGTCTACCAGCCATTCCGTAGCACCACTGACAAGGTTCACCTCAGATAAGACAACCACAACAATGACTTCTTCGTCCGCGTTAGAGATTCCACTAGATTGCTTGACTGTTGGTTTGGCCTTTCAGCTGGTTGCACTTGGCAGATCGGTGGCCAAATTTTCCACACACCTAGCAGGCTCTTTTAAGTTTCTTCCGTCCTTGTCCCTACACAAAAGTCTTACCATTGCCATTGTGCTGAATCTTTTGCTTTATGGGTTTGTGCTCCACCATATTGGCTTGAGAGTCTCTTTCATCACTCTGCTTGTCATCCATCCTATTATTTTCTTCAATACGAATATGCTTGATGACTCCATCCATGGTTAATTTGGCATCATTATGCTTCCTCTCTTCTTGTATTTGTTCCAAGAAGATAGAAGCTTCTCTAGCAAGGAGGCTGCTTGAAATGTTTCGTCAATTTTGATGCCTTCTTGCTCCATATTATCTGCCAATTATTGATATTGGTGAAGTTGATCATTGCTTGGTATGTGGTTCACCATTTGAAATTTCAGAAATTCACTGACCATATACTTTCTTTTGCCAATATCTTCAGAGCCATATTTGTTTTGAAGTGCTATCCAAATGTCCTTTGCTGACGAGAATTTGACATAAATGTCAAACAGGGAATTGGAGAGGAAGTGCAAGATATGTCCTCTACAAATTGTATTGTCAGCATCATATTTGACACTTTCTCTTTCATCTGTTGGTTTGTCTTTGGTCATCACATATGAAATAGAGAGCATCTCAAGGAAGAAAAGCACCTTGGCTGCCCATCATTTGAAAAATTTGTCATCGAATGGCTCCATGTTAGACATATCAGGAACTGGTGCTTGTCTAGCTGCCATATTTAACAAAAATTGCTTTAAGAATGTAAGAAAATGAGTAGGAATATGAAAACCAAATGAACAACATGGATAATCAAGATCCGAGACGTGACTAGAAGGTCATTGTCCTTAAAATAATTTTGCCTCTACCGGTGAGCAAGGTAGTCTTCAAGCGAATGTTCCGAGGATGTAACGGCTTTCTCTCTTTCTTTTGCTCTAAGAGAGAGAGAGAGAGAGAGATTGAACTTGCTTATAGAATTTATTGATTGTGGAGGAAGAAGAAGATAGAGGAAGAAAGGTGCTGAAAATTTTCAGATTTTGCAAAGATTTTCTTTTATACTTTAAGATAGCAAGACCTATTATTTATAGGTCTTGGGTTGTGTAAAAACCACTTTGAAAATATATTTCAGCAGTTCAATTAACATCCATGTCAGTTACATAACATACATGTATAAAAGGAGATGATTCTTGGATCAAAAGATGCAATTCAAAGTGAAAAGCCTAACTTCTGGCACATCGATCGATTGATGTCATCGATCTATGTTGGACAGAGAGATCCAACTTTGCATCCAAACCACATCAATTGATCGATGTCGATATCATCAATCTATGTCGAATAGAACACTCAACTTCATTTCATCTTTCACTTGGTTCAATCCAGCTTACACATGGATCGATCCAAGTGATTTATTACATGTTTAAAGTGTTCAAATCATCTTTCAATCTCCCAAACAACATCATACATGTTTTTATATAAGTTTGGAGCATATTTTAAAGTACTTTGACGTACTTTTTCAACAATCCCCCACATGCACTGGGGTAAACTTTTTGTTGTGTATTGATCGTTTCCTCGAAGGAAAAAAACAATGTTCAAGGCAACAAATACTCACTCAAAGAAAAAAATATGTAACAAATGCAGTGATAACGGTTACAACTTAACCATTTCTACATTTCCAACATGAAATATGTTATTATCACTATTGGCTAAAGTATGTAATAAGTGTCTAATTTTACTGGATAATTTATGTGGTGCTATAGGATGTGTCTATTATCATTTGTTAATTTGCTTTCGGTGTATCCGATTTATTTAATTAGTGACATTACTAAAAAAAAAGAGTCCTAGACGAGTTAAAAATTTCACTAATCTTGAAAACATGGTCGGCTTTCATATAATCGCAAAAACATTTTAGGTGTTTTTGTTTTTCAAGAACGTTCAGATCTTAAAAGTCTTCCGGGATTATTACTTCTTTTACTATTGTTAATTTTAATATGAACTTGTAATGAAAGTAAAAAATCCAAATTATACGGAACGATAAAAACATGAAAAGGAAAGAGCGTATTTATGGAGAAATTGACGTATTGCAAAAACAAGAAGAAAGGAATTGATTACAAAAATCAGGAGCAAATGTTCAATTGAATTGTATTGACATGGGGAGAATTCACCGGATACAATGGTCAGCAAGCAACCAAAAATTTTCAGCTGAACAAAACTGCAGTAACCGTTCCTATTTAAACACAAAATAATTGTGTGAAATGACAAGAATGTCCCTCTACTATTTCTCCACTCCTTTTCTTCATTAAGGGCAAAATGGTCAAATCTCACCATTTAAACATTACCCGCCAAACCAACGTCTTCTTTCTCTCAGCGTAGTCCCCTCAACCACTCACTCCTCTGTAGCACCTGACCTCCTAGATGTCCAGGCGGTTACATAACTATTTGGGCCCACCAGATAATATCTAAGCTTCCTAATCTTCCACTGCACACCTCAATTTTGCACTTGCACTTCAAACTGTCACGAATCATGCTCCTTGATCACTAAGTGCCATGGATCATGCTCCTTGATCACTAACTTCAAAACCCCTCTCAAGCTGTGCTTGGTGTAGATATTATAGACTCCCAGCATCTTCATGATCTCTCCCAGCCTCCTCTTATCTAACGCTTTAGTAAAAACATCAGCTAGTAGCAAGTTTGTTCTGATTGACATCAGCTTTAACATTCCCTCCTGTACCTTATCCCTACAACGTGGCAATCGATTTCGATGTGCTTTGTTCTCTCATGAAAGACAGGATTCTCTGCAATATGAATGGCACTCTTGCAGTCACAAAATAATTCTACAGGTTTTTGATCAATCATCCTAAGGTCCTTCATCAAAAACAGCAACCACTGCAATTCACATGTCACCATGGTCATAGCTCTATATTCAGCCTCATCTGATGATCTTGAAACCGTAGATTGTTTCTTAGCTTTCCATGACGCTAATGCATCTCCCAGGAACATACAATAGCCAGTAACCGATCTCCTTGTTTCATTACATCCACTCCAGTCAGCATCCACAAAACCTCTAAGTCTCAAGTCTCCTGTTCTTGGAAAAAAAGTCCATGTCCAATGGTCCCGTTTAGATATCTAAGCACTCTATGAGCTGCTTTAAAATGGTTTGTCGTTGGGCAGTCCAGAAACTGGCTCAACTGTTGAACTGCAAAAGTAACATCAGGCCTACTGATGGTCAAGTATATAAGCTTCCCTATTAACTTTCTGTATTGAGTAGCATCAGGCAACAGTTCTGAATCATTGTGGGTCAAGGCTGTATGTGTCTCCATGGGGCTTTCAGCAGGTTTAGAGGCCAAAAAACCTGTTTGTTCTACGAGCTCTATAGTATACTTTCTCTCATTAATATGAATCCCCCCCTCAGCCTTAGCCACTTCTATCCTAAGGAAAAATTTCAAATCGCCCATGTCTTTAATCTGAAAATGGTTGTGTAAGGCCTGCTTAATGTCATGAATTGCTGCAATATTGTCACATGTAACAATGATGTCATTAACGTATACTAACAATATGATCAGAAAGGATCCCACTAACTTGGTGAATAGAGTATAATCGCATTTTTACTACATAAATCCTTGGTTCAGTAGAAATGTGGTAAGAATCGCATTCCACTCTCTACTTGCTTGTTGCAACCCATAGAGGGATTTTTTCAACTTACACACCATGTCAGTTTGAGGAGTATTCAGACCTGGGAGAGGTGTCATATAGATCTCCTCATGAAGATCTACATGTAAAAATGCATTGTTGACATTCACTTGATGGATGTGCCATCTGTATCTAGCTGCAAGTACCATTACCATTCTAAACGTTGTCATCTTGGCAACAGGGGAAAAAGTATATTGATAGTCAACACCGTATTGTTGAGTATATCTCTTTGCTACCAGTCTAGCATTGAACCTATCAACAGTCCCATCTGGTTTGTACTTGACCTTATAAACCCATCTGTAGCCAATTGGTGTTTTGCATTTAGGTAAAGGCATCATCTCCCAAGTTTGATTACTCTCCAGAGTTGCTAACTCCTTGGCCATAGCTGCTTGCCATTCAGGTGAACCGGATGCCTCTGCATAAGAGTTAGGCTCTACATATTGACAAATACTTAACGCATAGGATTTATATTTTTGAGTTAATGAATCATAGGACAAATATCTGTGGAGAGGATGTGGAGAAGTGAGAGTAGGAACAGATGAATGTGTGCAAGAATCAACTTGATTGCAATGATAATCTTGTAAGTAAGCTGGAGGGTGCTTGGCACGCTGAGGTCTCAGGCCAGTTATGGGCAGATCAGGCTGTGGACTGTTGATGTCTTGTATGGATATGGGCAGATCAATGACAATGTTGCCAGGGAATGGATGGGTAGTGACCACAGGGCTACCATGGTTGTGAGAATTTTGACTTGCACTGGATGAGGAATCAGTAGATGAATAAGAAGAATTAGTGGCGTATGATCACTGGAACTTATGATTGGAGTTGATGTTGAGTCAATGGGTGAAGGATGAGGAGGTGTTATGTGTGTCTCTGGCATATATGGACCTGAAAAATTATGACTGGGTAAACATTGAGATAATGACGAAGGGCCAATGTCCTGAGATGATGTAGATAGAGGATGAGTGGACAAAGGGAATGAGTTCTCATGAAATCTGACATCCCTTGAGACATAAACAGTTTTTGTCTCAAGGTCCTGCAATCGGAACCCTTTGGTTGTGTGTGGGAGTCCCAAGAATACACTCCTTTTGGCTCTAGGAGCAAATTTATCTTTACGAGGTTGATTGTCTGTCCCAAACGCTAAACATCCAAAAACTTTAAGGTTATCATACACTGGTTGGGAATTGTATAAAAGCTCATGGGGAGTCTTCTGGTGCAGGATAGGGGATATAGTAATATTTATAAGGTAAACGGAGTGCTGGATGCAAAAACCCCAGTAAGGTGAAGGTAGACTGGACTGGAATCTCAAGGCTCTCGCAACTGATAGGATGTGTTGATGTTTTCTCTCAACAATGCCATTTTGTTGTGGGGTGTAAACACAACTAGTCTGATGCACAATGCCAAGGGAAGAATAAAAGGAAGGCATATTGAATTTGTTGAGAAATATGTTTGTATAATGATTTTAAGTGGTGAATACTTAGAAATGTCACACATGGTGTTATATGTGATTAAAAGTTGAAAAGTTGAAAAAGTTGACATCGATCTCTCAGGTTGTTGCACTTCGATCGATCGATGTCTAGGGTTTTTAGAAATATTTTTCTAAAAATGTGATAAAATGGTTGTTTTCATTTGTATATGATTTATACATGTTCATTATGTGATTATTATGTGTTTTTGATGATTATAATTGTCTTGTGACTAACATGCCTTGGAAGTTTCTACAACTTACCAAAAAGGGCAAAATTGGTATTTTGAGTTTTGTAGGAACATGATATGGTGGAAATATTTCAAGAGCATATTCTTATACTATTTATCATGACAAAGTTGATATCATGATTATTTATGATCATCCGGGACATTTCTGGAGTTTTCTCACACCAGGGGTATTTTGGACATTTTACCCCCAAGGATATTTTTGGTATTTTCACTCAAGGAATCTCTTGAGCATATTATTATATTCATTCTGGAGCTGTGTTATTGTTAGTTTGAAGATTATATGGTGATCTTATATCTTATTCTCTCAACCGATGATATTATTGACTATAGCTGGATATGTGACGATTTGAGATGTCACATTCTATTTTTTCTTGAAGACCCTCTTATATATGTTATAAGAGAACATTTATCATCAATATTCAGAGATATTAAAGGTGTCAAAGGTGTGGAAATGTTATTGACACATAAGAAGAAATATTGGGGAATTTCGGTGTTACACGTTGACATAATCTTGTCAAGTGTTATCTATTTATTTCTTCTTCAAAAATCTGAGTTTCTACACATATATATATGTTGAAAAACGTGAGTTTACAGTTGGGAATGATACATTATTCATTTTATGAGTTGGAGACAAGTGGACCAACCAAAAAAGAGCTAGTTGGCAAAATTGCCAACTTGGAGTTTACTAAAAATAGCCAACGGCTATATTGTTTTTCTTGGGTATTTTCAGCAGATTTTTAAAGTCAAATAAAGACTTCACATGTCCTATTATGGTGCTTGAAGTTGGGGATAATTTGGTAGTATTATCCTTTCTTATTTTATTAAGAAAAAACAAAATATATGTTTGGAAAATGTTAAAAGTAGCCAACGGCTACTACACATGTTTGAAGCTGATTTTTAATTTGAAAATATTCAATTCTCACATGCCTATTATCTTGCCAAAGAGTTGAGAAGATGATGGAGTTGTTATGGTGCTATTATCTTCACATTTTCAAGATAATTCCAAGTCACTTTTAGTTGAAAATTTCGGCCAACATCATTTTGCCAAGGTGGACCAATCATTGTGTTTTATTTTGCCAAGTATACAAAGCCAACCAATGATGAGAAGATATTTGGACTTGATGATGAAGATGGTGACACATTGGCATTCTTATCTTCAAGGCTCAAATCACACTATAAATAGAGGCATTGGTGAAGGAGATGAAACACACTTGAAGCTCACAAGCATTCTATAGCTTTCATATTCATCTTCTTGTTCTTGTTGTTGTATTTTGTTGCAGCAAAGGTGTTCTTGATATTTTTGTTGTGCTACAAGCCTCTTGAGCTTCATTTGTAAGATTGATTAGCCATCTTTATAAGGCTACATCAATAGGTGTTAGAGGTGTTGCAACTAAGTGTTGCTTAGAAGGTGATTATCCAAGTCTTGAGGAGGGTTGGTGTATAACCCAAGGATCAAGCTTGGCTCTTGTTGTAAGGTGTTCATTTCATAGTGAAATCCAAGGAAAGGTGTTCCTTGGGACTGGAGTAGGTCACATTGACCGAACCAGGATAAATCCTCGGTGTTCTTCTCTTGTTTCTTTATTTCTGTTTTCTGCCCGTTTTTGACTGCAGTTTTCACTCAACTTCACGCAATTTGAAAAAATAGCTAAACATTTTCAAAATTCGTGATTTTTGGTGGAGTTATACTTCAGACTGTTAGCTTTCATTTTCAACAAGAATCACTTGATTTGAGCAAGGGAAAGTTAGTCTTTCAGTCTTTGCAACATAACTGCTCTAATCTGGCTGCAATCTGACCAGTTTTGAGAAAAGTTAAATTCTATATTTTTCAAGAATTGTTTAAGGTCAGGGCCTTTTGGAAACTTTATCTACACATCCTAAGGAGTGTTTTGATATAAAGATCAACCTGTTTGGTTGAGTATTCAAAGAGAAACATTATTTGCAAAATCAGCAACATTCTGTCCAATTCTGTCCAGATTGACCATCTGAATCTTTTTATTTGTTTGAAGGGTCAAACGATCTTCTTTTTGTCTGATTTTTGGACAGAGTCTTGTTAACTCATTGAAGTTCAATTCTGGAAAGTTTCATAATTTTTGGAGTTGTGTACAATTATTTGTGAATTTTTGAAAAACGGGTTCTGAATCTGAGGTGGTCTCAGATTCTGTTTTCAAAGGGGATTTTAACAAGGGGTTGTAGTGTAATTTCCGCTAACCACTATTCACCCCCCCTCTAGTGGTGTTTATTGCAGGTGCACGGTCCAACATTTGGTATCAGAGCCAGACCAACACCACTCAAAAGAAGCAAGATTCAACACCGTACGAACAATACAAGGCCAAAAAACAACAATTCTTTATATACTGCTTGTCTCAAATCCAAGGTACATACTATGGCTATTGTTTCTCACAAAGGTGAGTTGGAAGGTATGTCTACACAACGCCCTCCTCTTTTTTATGGCAATAATTTTGTTCATTGGAAACTAAGAATGAGGCTATTCTTAATGGCTATAGACATCGATTTATGGTCTATAGTTGAAGATGGGCCGTACATTCCAACGAAAGTTATACAAGTTAGTGGAGTAACTCAAGAGGTTGAAAAATATAAAAGTGAATGGTCATCGGATGATAAAAAGAAAATGTCCATGAATGCTAAAGTTATGCAATTACTTTTAAATGGACTTACAACTTCTGAAGCAGGTTATGTGTCTAATTGCACAAGCGCATACGACATGTGGAAATCACTAGTATTAAAGCATGAAGGTACTAGTGGTGTTAAAGAATCCAAAATTAACATGCTTATGACTGAATTAGAGACTTTCAATATGTTGCCAAACGAATCCATAACATCTATGGATTTGAGGATTACTAATATTTTCAATGCCCTTGAAGCTTTAGGGAAGTCATTTTCGAACAGTGAAAAGGTTCAAAAGGTGCTACGAAGTCTCCCTGCTGAATGGGATTCAAAGGTGACGGCAATCGAGGAGACAAAGTCAATCACCAAGATGGATGAATTGATCGGGTCTCTTAAAGTCTATGAGGTAAAACTGAACCAACGAAAGTCTGAATCTTCTAAGTCATCTGGTAAGTCAATAGCTTTCAAAACAACCGAAACACATGCTAGTAACGATGATAGCAATAGTGATAATGAATTAGACGATGACTTGTTATTGATCGCTAGAAAACTTAGAAAGTTTTTCAAACGTCCAAATAGGAATAGACAACGTAATTCTTCTTCTTCTTCTTCTCAACCTGGGAAGAATAACACAAACAAATGGTATAATAAAGAATTAAAGTGTTATGAATGCGGTCAAAAAGGACATATTTCATACGACTGTCCCACGAAGAAAAATAATAATAAACAAGCCAAGGACAATGAGGCTCAAACGACAAAGACAAAGGAGTCTAAGGCAAGAAAAGGGAAACGAGCAATGAAGGTGAGCACATGGAGTGACTCATCCGACTCCGAATTCGAAACCGAGGAAGCTCAAGTCTGCTTCGTATCCAACGAGGATAAACGCAAGGAATGCAAGAAGGAGGCAAAGTCAAAGAATCTGAAAACCAAATGGTTTTTAGATAGTGGATGTTCGAGGCATATGACGGGGAACCCCAAGCTATTCATCGAATTGGAACATATTAAGAATGGAGGAAAAGTAACATTCGGTGACAACAACAAAGGACAAGTTGTTGGAAAAGGAACAATTGGGGACCCTAACACATTTCAAATACGAAATGTGTTATTAGTAAGGAATCTATCCTATAATCTACTTAGTATTTCTCAACTTATCGATTGTGGTTATAATGTCTCCTTTCTTCCCAATTCTTGTGATATAATAAATGAAAAAGGAGAAATAGTATTAAAAGGAAATAGAGATGGAAATATTTATACTCTTACCTTAGATAACATGTTAGATGCTAAGGTTAAATGTCTAATATCACATGACTTAGATGTAAATTTATGGCATAGAAGATTAGGCTATATAGGAATTTCAACCATTAGGAAATTATCTAAAAAGAATTTAATTAGAGGTATGCCTAAGTTAGACTTAGATAATTTTCAAATGTGCGAAACATGTATTAAGGGAAAACACATTAAAGAAACCTTAAAACCGAAACATGAAGTGAGTACTAGTCATGTACTAGAATTGCTTCACTTAGACTTATTTGGTCCAAGTAGGACAAGAAGTCTAGGTGGACACTACTATGTGTGTGTCATAGTAGATGATTACTCACGTTACACATGGACATTGTTCTTAACACACAAAGACGATGCTCCATTAGCAATCGAAACCCTTATCAAGCAACTTGAAAACATTTATGAAGAAAATGTCAAAAGAATTAGAAGTGATAGAGGTGGAGAATTTAAAAACAAAGATGTAATCAAATTTTGTGAATTATATGGAATTAAACATGAATTCTCACCACCTAGAACACCACAACTCAATGGAATTGTTGAACGTAAAAATAGAACAATTCAAGAAGTTGCTAGGACAATGCTGTGTGAAAATAAAGTACCTAAATATTTATGGGCTGAAGCTGTTAATTGTGCATGCTATATTATAAATAGGCTTACTATTAGAAAGAAATTAAATAAAACGCCTTATGAATTGCTAAACAATAGACAACCTAAGATAGATTATCTTAAAGTATTTGGATGTAAATGTTTTGTGCTAAACACTAAGGATAATCTAGATAAATTTGAACAAAAGTCTATTGAATGCATATTTGTTGGGTATTCAACTAACTCAAGAGCATATAGGTGTTATAATCCTGTATCTAGAAAAATAATTGAATCCATACATGTGAAATTCAATGAAAATGCATGCTTTGAAGTTAGTAATAAACATCAACATAAACAAGAAACAAATGTTGAAAATATGTTTGATGATGATGTATTACTTGAGCCTGTACTTGATCATCTAGAACCAACTCCCCCTGAACTAGACATGCATGAACCCTTAGGTGATATAAATGAAGAAACTTTGCAATTGGAAGATAATGTAACTAATGATCCAGTTACATATGATAATGTTCACACTAATGAAACATTTGAACAAGATGAGGGTGAACCTAGTCGATCTAGGAATTGGTGGCACCCTAGAGAATTAATCATTGAGGATCCAAGTGTTGGGGTTAGAACACGTAGAAATATAAGTCAACTTGAAGGACATAGCTTAATCTCCCAATTAGAACCTAAGAACATAAAGGAAGCCTTAGGTGATATCTCTTGGTTAGATGCTATGCATGAGGAATTAAATCAATTCACAAGGAACAATGTGTGGGACTTAGTACCTAAACCTGAAGATAAGTCTATCATAGGAACTAAGTGGGTGTTTAGGAATAAGATGGACGAACAAAGAAACATTACAAGAAATAAAGCTAGACTAGTCGCACAAGGATATAATCAACAAGAAGGTATAGATTATGAAGAAACCTTTGCACCCGTTGCACGACTAGAAGCAATTAGATTGTTACTTGCAATTGCAAGTCTAAGCAATATTAAGCTCTTCCAAATGGATGTCAAGAGTGCTTTCTTGAATGGATACATCCAAGAAGAGGTGTTTGTCAAACAACCCCCTGGATTCGAAGATCCAAAGAATCCTAACCATGTGTACAAGCTTAAGAAAGCTTTATATGGTTTGAAACAAGCTCCAAGAGCTTGGTATGATAGATGTGCAAACTTTCTTATTGCAAATAATTATCAAAGGGGAACTATAGACAACACATTATTCCTAAAAAGAAAAGGTAATGATTTGTTAATAGTTCAAATATACGTTGACGATATCATCTTTGGTTCAACCAACCCTACCTTAGTAAAAGACTTTGAAGAGTGTATGAAGTCGGAGTTTTAAATGTCAATGGTAGGAGAGTTGAATTATTTCTTAGGACTTCAAATTAAACAAACCCCTCAAGGAATTCATATTAGCCAACTTAAGTATGTCAATGATATGATTAAGAAGTTTGGTTTTGAAGAGTTGAAACCTACAACTATCCCCATGAGTGTTAGTACCAAACTTGATAAGGATGAAAATGGTAAACCTTTTGATAACACACTCTATAGGTCTATGATTGGATCACTGTTATACTTAACTGCATCAAGACCTGACATCATGTTTAGTGTATGTATGTGTGCTAGGTTTCAATCTTGTCCTAAAGTATCACATTACAATGCCGTGAAAAAGATCTTTAGATATCTTAAGCATACACCTCACTTAGGACTATGGTATGATAGAAACGCTAAGTTGGAATTACACGCATATAGTGATGCTGATTATGGTGGTTGTAAGTTAGATAGAAAATCCACTAGCGGTACTTGTCAATTCATAGGAACCAACTTGATTTCTTGGTTTTCTAAAAAGCAAGCTAGTGTAGCTCTTTCTACCACTGAAGCCGAGTATATCGCTTTGAGTTTATGTACAACCCAAATACTTTGGCTTAAACAGCAACTTAGTGATTTTGGCATTAAAATGAAAAAGATTCCAATTTTCTGCGATAGCACCAGTGCAATCAATCTTTCCCGGAATCCGGTGCTTCATTCTAAGGCCAAACACATTGAGGTGCAATACCACTTTCTTCGCGATCATGTTCAAAATGAGGACATAGTGATAAACCATATCAGAACTGATCACCAAATTGCTGATATTTTTACCAAATCCCTTAATCAAGCCACGTTTGAAAACTTGCGTGCCAAGTTAGGTATGCTGACTTACGATACCATTGTATAGTTCTATCTTTTGCATGATTTGCAAAATAAAGGGGGAGATAGAATAAGCACATGATTTTAGATTTTAGTTGGTAAGTCATCATTTGGTATGAAATGATAGGTTTCAATTGGTTATGAGTTGAGTATAGGTTAAGGGGGAGAGTATGAGTTGAGGGGGAGCAACATACTATTTAAAAGTTGAAAACATTTGGTTAAATTTTTAATTATAAGTTGTGACATTAAAATCATGTTAGGTTATTTTGAAAATCATCCAAAAGGGGGAGAATGTTGAGAAATATGTTTGTATAATTTTCAAAGTCATGATTTTAAGTGGTGAATACTTAGAAATGTCACACATGGTGTTATATGTGATTAAAAGTTGAAAAGTTGAAAAAGTTGACATCGATCTCTCAGGTTGTTGCACTTCGATCGATCGATGTCTAGGGTTTTTAGAAATATTTTTCTAAAAATGTGATAAAATGGTTGTTTTCATTTGTATATGATTTATACATGTTCATTATGTGATTATTATGTGTTTTTGATGATTATAATTGTCTTGTGACTAACATGCCTTGGAAGTTTCTACAACTTACCAAAAAGGGCAAAATTGGTATTTTGAGTTTTGTAGGAACATGATATGGTGGAAATATTTCAAGAGCATATTCTTATACTATTTATCATGACAAAGTTGATATCATGATTATTTATGATCATCCGGGACATTTCTGGAGTTTTCTCACACCAGGGGTATTTTGGTCATTTTACCCCCAAGGATATTTTTGGTACTTTCACTCAAGGAATCTCTTGAGCATATTATTATATTCATACTGGAGCTGTGTTATTGTTAGTTTGAAGATTATATGGTGATCTTATATCTTATTCTCTCAACCGATGATATTATTGACTATAGCTGGATATGTGACGATTTGAGATGTCACATTCTATTTTCTCTTGAAGACCCTCTTATATATGTTATAAGAGAACATTTATAATCAATATTCAGAGATATTAAAGGTGTCAAAGGTGTGGAAATGTTATTGACACATAAGAAGAAATATTGGAGAATTTCGGTGTTACACGTTGACATAATCTTGTCAAGTGTTATCTATTAATTTCTTCTTCAAAAATCTGAGTTGCTACACATATATATATGTTGAAAAACGTGAGTTTACAGTTGGGAATGATACATTATTCATTTTATGAGTTGGAGACAAGTGGACCAACCAAAAAAGAGCTAGTTGGCAAAATTGCCAACTTGGAGTTTACTAAAAATAGCCAACGGCTATATTGTTTTTCTTGGGCATTTTCAGCAGATTTTTAAAGTCAAATGAAGACTTCACATGTCCTATTATGGTGCTTGAAGTTGGGGATAATTTGGTAGTATTATCCTTTCTTATTTTATTAAGAAAAAAACAAAATATATGTTTGGAAAATGTTAAAAGTAGCCAACGGCTACTACACATGTTTGAAGCTGATTTTTAATTTGAAAATATTCAATTCTCGCATGCCTATTATCTTGCCAAAGACTTGAGAAGATGATGGAGTTGTTATGGTGCTATTATCTTCACATTTTCAAGATAATTCCAAGTCACTTTTAGTTGACAATTTTGGCCAACATCATTTTGCCAAGGTGGACCAATCATTGTGTTTTATTTTGCCAAGTGTACAAAGCCAACCAATGATGAGAAGATATTTGGACTTGATGATGAAGATGGTGACACATTGGCATTCTTATCTTCAAGGCTCAAATCACACTATAAATAGAGGCATTGGTGAAGGAGATGAAACACACTTGAAGCTCACAAGCATTCTATAGCTTTCATATTCATCTTCTTGTTCTTGTTGTTGTATTTTGTTGTAGAAAAGGTGTTCTTGATATTTTTGTTGTGCTACAAGCCTCTTGAGCTTCATTTGTAAGATTGATTATCCATCTTTATAAGGCTACATCAATAGGTGTTAGAGGTGTTGCAACTAAGTGTTGCTTAGAAGGTAATTATCCAAGTCTTGAGTAGGGTTGGTGTATAACCCAAGGATCAAGCTTGGCTCTTGTTGTAAGGTGTTCATTTCATAGTGAAATCCAAGGAAAGGTGTTCCTTGGGACTGGAGTAGGTCACATTGACCGAACCAGGATAAATTCTCGGTGTTCTTCTCTTGTTTCTTTATTTCTGTTTTCTGCCTGTTTTTGACTGCAGTTTTCACTCAAATTCACACAATTTGAAAAAATAGCTAAACATTTTCAAAATTCGTGATTTTTGGTGGAGTTATACTTCAGACTGCTAGCTTTCATTTGCAACAAGAATCACTTGATTTGAGCAAGGGAAAGTTAGTCTTTCAGTCTTTGCAAGATAACTGCTCTAATCTGGCTGCAATCTGACCAGTTTTGAGAAAAGTTAAATTCTGTATTTTTCAAGAATTGTTTAAGGTTAGGGCCTTTTGGAAACTTCATCTACACATCCTAAGGAGTGTTTTGATATAAGGATCAACCTGTTTGGTTGAGTATTCAAAGAGAAACACTATTTGCAAAATCAGCAACATTCTGTCCAATTCTGTCCAGATTGACCATCTGAATCTTTTTATTTGTTTGAAGGGTCAAACGATCTTCTTTTTGTCTGATTTTGGACAGAGTCTTGTTAACTCATTGAAGTTCAATTCTGAAAAGTTTCATAATTTTTGGAGTTGTGTACAATTATTTGTGAATTTTTGAAAAACGGGTTCTGAATCTGGGGTGGTCTCAGATTCTGTTTTCAAAGGGGATTTTAACAAAGGGTTGTAGTGTAATTTCCGCTAACCACTATTCACCCCCCTCTAGTGGTATTTATTGTAGGTACACGGTCCAACAGAATTCTTGCCCATTGTCTGTCTTGATAACTTTTATTTGCACAGTAAATTGAACAGAAACGAAATGGCAAAAGCTTTGAACAATGGATCTAACTTCTGCCTTTGATTTCATCAAATAAACCCAATAGTATCTACTGTAATCATCAACTAGAGTAAGAAAGTATTGTTGTCTGTACGCAATGCTTATAGGGTCCCCATATGTTTTTATGTACAAGATCAAATGGCATCTTTGATACAGAATCGGAAATTGGGAAGGGGAGCCTCTTTTGTTTGGCTAAGGGACAAACAGTAAAGTGGTGTACATCATCTGATACTACCACAACAGGATGGTTTTTATGAATCTGTTTGATCCTTGATGATGATATGTGGCCAAGCCTTGAATGCCACAGTATAGACTCAGAAGATTAAACAGATAGGACTTTAGAGGAATGGACAGTAGTGTACTGAGAGCTAGGAAGTGGAACCTTCAGTGACCCTTGAAGATGGTACAGCCCTTGGCAAGCCTCAGCTGAACCAATCATCTTCTTGGTCTTTAGGTCCTGAATCAAACATTTATTTGAGCAAAATGAAACTTGAATGGCATTAAGCTGTGTTAGTTTGCTCAGGGACAGCAAATTGAAAGAAAACGTAGGAATGTAAAACACATTATTCAGGACTAGATCATCATTGACCTTTATAGTGCCAATGTGGGTAACTGGTGCAACAGATTCATCAGGAAGCTTTACAGAAATATTGAAGGCAGGATAGTAGGAATCAAAGAGATATATGCAAGAACAGATATGATCACTCACTCCAGAATCTAAAATCCAAATGTTTAAGTTTTGGAAAGCAGAATCACCTAGCAACTTACCAGAGCCAGCAGTCATCTGAGCTGACATCACAGCATGGGAGGAATTAGCTTGATTGGCAACATCATTAACATTTCTGCCTGCTCTGTCATTATGCTCCTGCAATATGTTAACAATTTGTGCATACTGTTCTGGGGTAAAAGTTGGTGCTGAATGAGGTGCAACTGACTCTATCTCCTGATCACAACAATTATATGCCTCATATGGACCAAACTCTCTTGTTCTAGCCATCCTCACTACCAAGCTGGCTTCCATCTTAAACATTCACCATATTAACTTGTGACTTAGGCTTATAGCCTGGTGGATACCCGTGCTTCTTATAGCACCTATCAACTGTGTGCCCAGACATGTTACAGTAAGTACATAATGGAACTTTAGTGTTACCCTTACCGTATCTAGGAAAATCCTTCCTGGTCCCCTTATTCATAGTTCCTGACACTGGAAAACTTGCATTTTCACTACTTGAACCTTTATACCCATACGAACTGTTCCTAGGACCATATGTGATATTCATGACAGTTATGGATTATTTGTAAATGAAGCTTGAAACTGTGATCCAGAATACAACAGTTTCCTCTCAAGCTTGACTGCCATGGCAAATGCAGTCTTCAAGTTAGGCAGTGGTGTTGTCAACAAGATTTGAGACTTAACCGCTTCAAAATCATCATTCAATCCTTTTAAGAATTTTATAACACAATCATCCTCTATGAATTTATTTATAGAACTACTCAAATTACCCACACACCTTCTGCACGTACACACAGGAACAGATTTCAAAATTGACAGTTCTTCCCAAACTCCTTTCAACTTAGTGTAATACTCCGTAACTGTCATACTACCTTGCTTAACTCCATAAAATTCTTCTTGCAAATCAGACAAGCGAAATGAATCTACATTACCATATCTAAATTTCAAGTCATTCCATATATCAACAGCATTATCTAGCCATACAACGCTTTGAGCAATACTAGGAATTAAAGAATTAACTAACCAAGATGCAACCATATTATTGGCTTTGATCCATGCATTGAACCTCCTGGCTCCTTCTGCAGGTTTTTTGACTGAACCATCAACAAATCCAACTTTGTTTTTGGATTTGAGCGCTCTCTTGACTGACCTACTCCATCCATGGTAATTGTTGCCATCTAGCAACGACTGTACTAAAATCATAGAAGGATTGTCACTAGGATAAATATAGTAAGGATCCTCAGATGGATCTGTAATCGTCTGCTGCACATTCATCGCCACAGGGGAAGCATTGCTACTTGACGCCATAAATGATCCAAAGTTCATTTAATTCGCTCTGATACCATATGAAGAAATTGACATATAGCAAAAACAAGAAGAAAGGAATTGATTACAAACAACAGGATCAAATATTCAATTGAATTGTATTGACATGGGGAGAATTCACCAGATACAATGGTGAGCAAGCAACCAAAAAATTTCAGCTGAACAAAACTGCAGTAACCGTTCCTATTTAAAAACAAAATAATTGTGTGAAATGACAAGAATGTCCCTCTACGATTTCTTCACTCCTTTTCTTCATTAAGGGCAAAATGGTCAAATCTCACCATTTAAACATTACCCGCCAAACCATCGTCTTCTTCCTCTCAGCGTAGTCCCCTCAACCACTCACTCCTCTGCAATGCCTGGCCTCCTAGCTATCCAGGCGGTTACATAACCGTTTGGGCCCACCAGATAATATCTAAGCTTCCCAATCTTCCACTGCACACCTCAATTTTGCACTTGCACTTCAAACTGTCACGGATCATGATCCTTGATCACTAAGTGCCACGGATCATGCTCCTTGATCATTAACTTCAACAGTATTCTTATACGACATTTCACTTAGGTCCTCAGCATGTGTGATCATAATTAACATATGCATCAGGCTAGCATTCTTTCAAAACATAACGGCAATAATATTTACTTTGAAGGGCATTTCTTACCCATGATTGGCTGCATAGTTTGTTGTTTTGTGTTATTTGCTATTGTGGGGTTTTAGTGGCAGTGGAGGCAAAACGTAGATTTGCCTCAATCAGGTTGCTGGGAACATGTCCTACCCACGACAAGTTGTGTGACACGGGCCTTCCTTGTGATGACAATCCTTGCTTATGTGACTGATGTTGAAGGCTCTATTGGCACCAAGAGGAAGGAAGAAGCACAATCCAAAGAAAGTAGCATTGGAGAGAAGTAAGCCATTGGATTATTGGAGGTATCAATGGCTGAGATGTTTACAAAGATGGGATGGCAGTTATTGGGAGCCCGTAACTGCCATGATCATGTGGAGCAGTGGAGGTGACAAGGTGTAGGACGAATGTGGAGTGCAGAGGAAGATTGAGGAAGAAGAAGTTGGCAGCTGGAAGTTTAAATGAAGTGAAATGTCTTGTTTGCCCTTCTGTCTATGTAATAGGAGTGGCATTATTAAGGGCAGAATGGTCATTTCAGTTGTTTTAATTTTCCCTCTCAATTGTATAAGAAGGAGTCGGATCCTTCTTCTTCACCCGGTTGGTTCAATAACTGTAATTTGCAGCAGTTTGTTACAGTTTTCTCTCATCCTTCATAGCAATAATTCGTATTCCTTTGTTCTCTTTCGATTGTTCAATCAATTTTAACATGGTATCAGAGTGTTGTTTCGCTGCTGATGTAATCTGTGTTAGTTTAATCTGAGTTCCACCAAATTGATCTTCCTTGAATTTTGTTATTGCTATTGAATTCAGTTGAATACTTGATATGGATTTAACATCTAGAAGCCAGAGATCTGCTGGTTCACAACCAACAGAAAACATCACTAATAATCCATATTATCTTCATCCAAGTGATAGTCCAGCCATTATCCTAGCGCAACTCCCGTTGAATCTGCATAATTTTCATTCATGGAGTCGAATGTTTTAGATGGCGCTCTTAGTCAAGAACAAGATAGGATTCATTGATGGCACCATTGAGCAGCCTAATGTGAATGATCCGCAATATGGCGTATGGAGACAGGTGAATTCAATGGTGCATTCCTGGATCATGAACAATATGATGCCGTCAATTGCTCAAAGCGTGATGTGGTTTGATAGTGCGCAAGAAGTCAGGAATGACTTGAAACGCAGGTATGGCACTGGAGATATGTTTAGGTTGTCTGATCTTCTTGAGAATTTTTATTCTGTTAAGCAAGAGAATGACTTTGTTAACGATTACTTCACTAAGGTAAAGGTTTTATGGGAAGAAATGATGGTTTTGAGGCCTCTTCCCATGTGCACTTGTCGTGGTTATAGGTGTAATGTTGGTGTGAAATTGCGTGAGTTTGTAGAGACGGATTATGTTATCAAGTTCTTGAAAGGACTGAATGATGAGTTTGAGCCAGTTAAGTCTCAAGTATTTGTCATGACACCATTACCTAAGATTGATGAAGCTTTTGCTATGGCTTTGAAATATGAGAGGAAGTTGACTGGATTGAGCGCACAGAATTTGTTTAGTAATAGCCTTACGGCACTTATGGCTGAAGAGTGTGATGGAGGTAGCATGGTAGCTGCGGTGAACACTCATGCTGGTAGAGGAACAAATAGTGGTTATAGAAGGGGAAATGGAAGGTTCTTCCCTGATGGAAGCAGAAGGCCACAGTGCACTCACTGTGGCATGGCTGGACATGTTGAACAGAGATGTTACCGCAAACATGGTTTTCCTCCTGGATTCAAGTCAAGGAATCAGGTGAATATGACAGAAGTAGTTGGTGTTGAAAGTCAGCCAATGCAGATAGAGCAAGGAAACAAGGTGTGCCAAGCCCCTTTGCTCACCCCAGAACAGATGCAAAAGTTGTTGGCCTTGCTAGCAGTGCATGATGAATGTAAAAATTCTCCTGCTCATGGTCAAATTGTTAGAAGTCAGGGAGCTGTTATGTCTGCTCTCTTAGGTAATGATCAAGGTAAGCTTCATTCTGATAATATGAACATTTGGATTATAGATTCAGGTGCTACTAATCATATAGCATGTGACCTCAGACTTTTTCATTCCTTCAAATCTGTTGATCATGTTTCTATTAAACTCCTAAACAATCTCTCAATTTCAGCCACACACATTGGAACAGTCATCATTAATCAATATCTAGTCATTCACAATGTACTTTTTGTTTCCACTTTTGCTTATAATCTTTTGTCTCTCAGCAAGTTGCTTTCTGTGCCTTCTATACTTATCCAATTCCTAGGTAAATCTTGTATCATTCAGTAACGTGTGTCACTGAGGATGATTGGTTCAGCTGATCAACATAAAGGCTTGTTCTATCTTCATGGATCTCCCAGACAAGCTGGTTCTAGTCCCTCATCAGTCAGTTGTATGTCAGCCAATATCCAATCTTCATCTCTTTCCATGTTGTGGCATTATAGGTTAGGACATCCATCTCAGTCCAGAAAAAAAGAAATACAGAAACTAGACAGTTCAGTTTCTGATCATGATACAGTTCATGTTTGTATAGTATGCCCTTTGGCAAAGATGAAGAGAAATGTTTTTCCAATTTCTGATTCTGTTTTTGAGTCTGCTTTTGATCTTATACACGTTGATATCTGAGATCCATATAAGCATCCCACTGTACATAAACAGCGTTATTTCTTAACCATAGTTGACGACCATACAAGGTATACTTGGATATACATGATGAAACAAAAATCAGAAACCAGAAAGATTATTGAGAGCTTCTGGCAATTTGTCACAACTCAATTTTCCAAAAGCATTAAGTGTATAAGAATAGACAATGGTCTGGAGTTTAAGATGGACCAATTCTTTATGAATAAGGGCATAATTCATCACACAACCTGTGTCTACACTCCACAACAAAATGGAGTTATAGAAAGAAAGCATCAGCATATACTCAACGTAGCACGGACACTCAAGTTCCAAGCTAATCTGCCCATAGAGTATTGGGGATTCTATATTCAATATGCAGTTCATCTCATAAATCTTTTGCCAACTCCTCTACTCAAACAGCAAACGTCTTATCAGCTTTTGTTTAACAAACCTCCTGTCTATCAGAATTTGAAGGTCTTTGGTTGCTTAGCCTTTGCTGGTAACAGTTCTCCCCACAAGAACAAATTTGATCCAAGATCTGTCTCTTGTATCTACCTGGGTATACCTTATCATATCAAGGGGTATATCTTGCTCAATCACAGAACAAAAGAAATCTTCATCTCAAGGGATGTTCAGTTTTATGAACATGTCTTTCCCTTCAGTTCTTCAGCAACACCTGCGCTTGATGAACATCTTCCTGCAGTTGATCCACCATCCTTTGATGTGTCACCACCTAATCATACTCCAATACATCAGATACCTCTTCAAGTTCCTACTGACTCCACACATGTGCCTAGCCCTGACAGCTCTAGTGACACATCACTCACCTCTTCAAACTCACATTTTCCTTCTAGTTCATCTTCTGCTGGCACTCTGCCTGTAGAAGTCCATCTTGTATTGGACTTGAAGTTCACTTGCCTCCCATATCTTCCAATGTCTCAGATTGTACTGTCTCAAAAAGATCTAGACATCCACCTAAGTATCTACAAGAGTATTATTGTGGTCTTCTGACTGGAACTTCTAAACCTTCTGGTCATTCTTCTACACCCTATCCTATTGAGGCCTATATGTCATTTGATTCTCTAACACCTAACTATAAATCATATGCTCTTAATATCAGTATGCAGCAAGAACCAAGATCCTACCAAGAGGCAGCCAAAGCTGCTCACTGGCAGAAGGCAATGCAGCTGGAGTTAGCTGCCCTTGAAGCAAACCAAACATGGTCCCTGGTTACATTGCCCCCTGGAAAGACACCTATTGGCTGTAGATGAGTGTACAAAATCAAATACAAGCCTGATGGCAGTGTTGAGCGATACAAAGCTAGGCTTGTGGCCAAGGAGTATACCCAACAGCTAGGAGTTGATTACACAGATACATTTTCTCCAGTTGCCAAGCTTACCACAGCAAGACTACTTCTAGCTGTGGCTTCTATTAAACAATGGCATGTCCATCAAATGGATGTCAACAATGCCTTCCTACATGGTGACCTCAGCCAAGAGATTTATATGACTTTACCTGATGGAGTTGATGCACCTATGCCAAATACAGTATGTAGATTACATAAATCACTTTATGGCCTAAAGCAGGCTAGTAGGGAGTGGAACATTAAACTCACACAGTTCTTTATCAGCTAAGGGTGTGTACAGTCCAAGCATGACTACATCATGTTTACAAAAAGAACATCAGATGCATTTCTGGTTCTTTTGGTTTATGTTGATGACAACATAGTGGCAAGTAATTCTCTTCTACTCATTAATCAATTGAAAAGCACTCTACATCACACATTTTAGATCAAGGATTTAGGCCCCCTAAAATATTTTCTTGCCATCGAGGTGGCGAGGTCATAGTGGGGGATTATGCTTTGTCAAAGAAAATATGCACTGGAACTTGTAGAGCAGGCAGGTTTTCTGGGATCCAAACCAGCTAGGAGTCCAATGGAGCAGAATGTGAAACTGGCACATGGTGATTCTGCTTTTGTCTCAGATGTGTCAGAATATAGGAGGCTAATTGGCAAGTTGTTGTATCTCACAATAACTAGGCCTGACATTTCATTTGCGGTGCAACAGTTAAGTCAGTTCTTAGATGCACCAACTGAGCTACATTTGAAAGAAACACATAGGTTGCTTAGATACTTGAAAGGCATATTGCTAGCACAGGGAAGTTAGAACTAAAGGCTTTTAAAGACTCAGACTGGGGAGGATGTGTGGAGTCTAGAAGGTCGGTCACAGGTTAATGTGTGTTTCTTGGTAATTCCTTGGTGTCCTGGAAAGCAAAGAAGCAAGGCACCGTCTCTAGGTCCTCATCTGAGGCAGAATATAGGGCACTAGCATTGGCAACGTGTGAGGTTCAGTGGCTTTTGTATCTGCTTGGTGATTTGGGCATGACTCAGTCTGGACCTGTTGAGTTATTTTGTGACAACAAAAGTGCAATCTATATAGTTGAAAATCCAGTCTTTCATGAGATGACAAAGCATATAGAGATAGATTGTCATGTTGTGAGGGACAAATATCAACAAGGGATGATCATTCCAATGCCAATCAAGACGGAGCATCAGTTGGCGGATGTCTTTACTAAAGAACTTGATTCAGTAACACTTCAGAACATGACTTCTAATATGGGTGTGTGCAATGTGTTTAGTATGTCAGGTTTGAGGGGGGGTGTTGAAGGCTCTATTGGCACCAAAAACAAGGAAGAAGCACAATCCGAAGAAAGTAGCATTGGAGAGAAGTAAGCCGTTGGATTATTGGAGGAATCAATGGCTGAGATGTTTACAGAGATGGGATGGCAGTTATTGGGAGCGCGTAACTGCCATGATCACATGGAGCAGTGGAGGTGACAAGGTGTAGGACGAAGGTGGAGCGCAGAGGAAGATTGGGGAAGAAGAAGTTGGTAGCGGAAAGTTTAAATGAAGTGAAACGTCTTTTTTGTCCTTCTGTCTATGTAATAGGAGTGGCATTATTAAGGGTAGAATGGTCATTTCAGTTGTTTTAATTTTCCCTCCTCAATTGTATAAGGAGTCGGATCCTTCTTCTTCGCCCGGTTGGTTCAATAACTACAATTTGCAGCAGTTTGTTACAGTTTTCTCTCATCCTTCATAGCAATAATTCGTATTCCTTTGTTCTCTTTCGATTGTTCAATCAATTTTAACAACTGATACACATGTGGAGATCCAAACAATTATATTTATTTAGGAAGAAAAACGTAAATTGCAAAATAAGAGAGAAAAAAACTAAACCTAATATATAATGTGGCTGTCATTTGGCAGACTTATTCACAAAACAAACAGAAGAAAAGAAAGCAAGGCCGCAGAAGGCGGCAGAGGTGGGTTGGGCAACAGAGATGAAAAGAAAGAAAAGGGGAGAATCAGGCATAATTCTTCTGGTAAACAACCAGGAGATAAGGTCTTAAGTGTTATTCTCTTTCATAATTTTGTTTTATACGTTTTAATTGCCAAGAACGGAATATGAATTTTATAATGTCACCAAGATTTTGATTATATGAACTGACCTGCGTCGTATGATGTGGTGTATATTGTAAGACTATGAAATTGATCATTAAATTGATGCTAATTTGGCGTTGGGAGGCAAAGTATATGGCATAGGGAAGGTGTAACATGATTAGAAGTTGATTTGGGTCTATTTTGAACTGAAAAAGCTGGAGAAATTCATCATCTGCATGCGGCTATGAGGATCATTTTTTGGAGTTTTTATTTTAAGCGGTTTGCAAAAATAGAGAGAATACAAACTTTCAGATAGCTAAGAACACTCAACACAAGGCTCTGGAGCGCTCCCCCATTATAAGAGGGTGGTGGTTATTGTTTTCCTTGTACATAGAGTTCCAGAATTGGTATTTAGATGATTCAAATTGTATTAGAAACTCATTCAGGCTCTATAACTTTTATGTTTATATAGAATTCAAGTTCATTTTTTATTGAGGCCAGATTGTATGAGAAGTTATAGGGTGTAGATTGCTTACCAAACTGCGACTTGATTTAATTGTATATTTGCTTTACGTTGACTACGGGACATTTGGTGTCAAACCAGCCTAAATTAGAGAGCATCGTCTATGGTGCATATGCATCGGATTAGAAACAATGGCATTACGAATACTGAAGTAATTGGCTCGTTGATCGTGACTACCTGAGGAGGAATGAGACCTAAAAACAGTTGTACGGGATATTCAGGATTGTATCGAAGCTAATGTCAAACCCATAAGGAACATTAAAGTAATTGGCCTTCGATTTGGTTGTTTTGCACCTACGTGACAGAGTATGTGATCACAACGAGAGTAGTCAGGGAAGCTAAGATGGTTTTGAACAAATCATAGTAATTCAATAGTCTTAGACATACCAGTCTTAGAATTCAATTACTGAACGGTTCTAAGCTCATTAGCCCTGGAGTTTGGTCATCTTACATCATAAAAACTGAATGGTTCCACGCACACTAATCATGGAATTCATGCATTGTAAAATTAGGAATAGTCCTCGACAAACTAGGCTAAGAGTTACATCCAAAGTAATGGAATAGTTGAAATAAAATGTGCCATTGAAGTTAAAGTCAAAGTCAATTAGGCATACAGTTGGTTTCATATGTTGTATTTCTGAGGTTTGAGTCAAGACAGCCGGTGCATTAACATTGATATTGGCATGATTATCGGCATTGCATATTTGTCTACTTTCTTACTTGTAAAGTAAATGTGTAGGGTGGCCCTAAATCTTTATTGAGCACGTTACTTTTTTTCACGCTTTATCATTTTCAGCGCATAAAGGTACCAAAAATGATCGAAGTGGTTGATTGCTTTGTAGCCTAATTGTATTTGGTACCTATTTCATGTGCCATTTTGTTTGTAAATGTTTTATGGTATTTTGTATGTGTTTTTCGGGGTATAAGGAAATACTCTGGCGAGAGCTTTTAAGCTCATACAACAAGTTTTACATAGAAATGGCCAAAAAAACATCGGGTTTACTATTATGATTCTAATCAGAAATCAGATTGTGACAACACCAAACATAATGAAGATCCCATATGTGTTACACGTGGTCAACGGTAGCAGTTACTACATTATGGCGGGACTAACAACAAAAGTTACCTATTGTTCGTGCCATGCAAGTCCCTGATCCAATTCCATATCTTTTTCTTTTCGTTCTTTCTCGCATCAAAGTTAAAGGTTTATATACCTTATGGAGCAGTTGTGGAAATTTTCTTCTTCCAGATTTCATCAACGTCATATCATATGTTTTCAGATGTTAGTAACGGTTAAATAATTGTGCTTCCTTTATGTGATTCTCTTCTCTTGTTATGACGAAAGGTATATTATTATAATGAAACATGAATTTGTAGAAATTGAAACAAGTTTACTGAATTCTGAATGACTAGTGAGACTCCAGAATGTTTCACTACATATCATGTTCTCTAACGTACACAAGTCCTAGCCGTCAAAATTTAGATGGTGTATCTAATCCTGAATGTTTCACTATATACTCGAAATCTGATTCAAAATCACATATGAAAGAAAAAAAGAAAACACCCGCCCCAATTTTTCAAACAGACGTTAAGCTTCTTCTTCACTTGCTATCTCTAATCTCTATGGACCTACTTAATTGTGTTTGATTATGTATTTTCCGTTCTTCATATATTACACTCATCTTTGAAAATCTAAAAAAGAAAGGTAAATGATACACAAACATGGAATATTTGAAAATATAACTAAATTTTCGGTGTAAAAGTTTGGTGATAAACTACAGCTAGCTGCATAAATTATTATGGCAAAGGAACTTTAGAGTAAAAGGTGAAATCTCTCACCCTAGGTCCTAACGTCCTAGCCCCAAAGAACATCGTACAGGATGTAAATCAAAAGCTCAGCGGCCTCCTAGGTTGGACGAGGATTTACGGAGTGATCCACACAAGGTGCTCCCGCAAACTAGGCATTCGGCTTAGCAGCATTGGAGCACCCGTTCATATCTCTGGATTCGAACTTTCAACTTCTTGGAGCAAATTCCAACTCGACTACCAACTGGACTATGCCAAGAGGGATATGTCAAAGGAACCTCATTTACTGGGGAAACAGGCCACAATTTATTAGCTAATGTCTAAAGAAAGTGCAGGGAGAATGCATGGAGATACACTCGTTATCAGCACATGTCAAACCATGCCAGGCTGGTAAATATGGTACGATATTTCCAACTCTCTCAACAATTTTTAAATAGGTAATGATGAAGTCGGATCTTCACCAAGGGTCTAAGGTGATTTCAAATAAACGTCGTCAGCTGGATTGAAGAAAATAGCTGGAATATCTTCCTGGAAAACCTGCACAAGGAAGCACAAATCAGAGGTCCAAGGGGTGTGGCCCTAGGTAAAACCCTCCAACGCTCAAGTCAGTTTGGGTCAATTCTCACTGAGAATATAATTTGGTATGTGGAGTTAGAAAGTTCTCACAGTTCTTGGCTGAGGAGAAAATTCAATGTATTAGGTCCAGGAGAGATGAAAATGTTTCGATCCCCTTTTCTGGTCTGCGTTAGCTTGCTTTTATTAGTTCCCCCTTGCTCTTTGCCTCTGACAGTGGATGAGACGTTTTCTTGGGACAGAAAACCTGTGACACAATAGGTCTGCTGATATGATTGGTACGTCTGCGGATGTGACTAGTAGGTCGGCTGATGTGACCTTCGCGTGTACAGGATGAACAGCCCGACGTGTATTCTTTCTTTGAACTACACTTCTGCCTGATGGTCTCATACTTGGTATAAAGCTCTGCTTGATTTCCTCACCGAAGTGCAAAACCGAGCTTTGCAAAAGTGCAATATCGAGTCTGACCGAAGTGGTCTGAAGCGTAACACTTTGGTTGAAGTTGAGGTTGAAGTTAGGTGCCGAGGTGCAATCCTTTAGCATATTCTTTGATAATAAGAAGGATGCCATGGGGCACAGCCGAAGTGCAGTCAAGGCTGAACAACAACGCCTGGGTGCTGAACTGTGGGAGTTATGTCGTTGACTGTTGTTGACTAACAGACGATTATTTCTGGTTTTTCATTTGTCCCCAGATTTTGTGTGGCCGAGCTGATCTGTGAGGGTAGACAAATCTATTCTGAAGTGCCAACGACGTGTCCTTATTAATTAGGCAGTTATCCTCTTGGCTGAGCGGTAATTCCCGCTAACTGCGTATTTATCCTCATAATTGAACCGTTATTCCCCTTTTAATATCAGCGCCAATTCCAACGCCTCATCATTATTTTTTCGACGGTTTCAGTACCCGAGAAGGGGGAAAACACATGAACCGTCACCTTATCGAACTTTGAACGAAAAGTTACAACTTTTCGTTTTTCTTCCTATAAATAGGGGTAATTGCCCTAATTCTTTCTTCTTCCTTTTCCTGCAAACGCTTTTCTGCTATCCTGCTCTTCTTCTTCGTCTTCGAAGCCTACACTCTTATTCCGGCGCTTTCCAGTTCAGCCCTTCGATCTTTCTGTAAGCTTTTCGTCCCTCTTTTTTTATCCATGGCTTTATTGTACCATCTTCTTCTTCTTCTGATTCTCAAAATAGATCAGTTGGCTCTTTCCCCGCTGATCAAGAGGGGGACCAAGAGGTCCAATCCCTCTAGGAGAGGTTGGACTCCAGTGAGGACAACCGCCCCTTGAGGAGATTGCGCCTCATTGGTGAACCTTCTAAGGTTACTTCCACCTCCTCTTCCATAATACCCCTGCCATCCATTGACAGGGGTTCACCTTCTTCAGCAGTGCAAAATTCAGTGAGCACTATGAAAGCCGCTGAACTTTCTCAACTATGCCAATACTATAATGTTGATAGGAGTACCTTTGCCCCCATTCTTCCTCTACCTCATCAGACTGCTTACGACCCTCCCTTAGGATATGAAGCAGTCTATGAGGAGTATTTTAAGTCTGATTTTAATCTTCCCATTCCAGCACCCTTACTTTATATTCTGGACTTTTATAAACTGAGGCTTCCCCAAATAATGCCAAATGGCCTAAAAGTTATCATCAGCTACCTACTCTACCTCAGAGCTGCTGAGAAAACCTTTTCCGTTGCTGTCTTTAGAGGAATATTTGTGTGCAAACACAAGGAGAGTTGGTATTATTTTAGCAGGAGACACCCAAATAGCGAAATCAACCATGCCATAAATATTCCCTCTTTTGCCGAAAATTGGAAGAGACGTTTCTTCTTTGTAAAGACTATAGGATTACCCGGAAGGACCCTTTGGAAATCGGGCAGCGCAAATAACACGAGGCGAAGCGAGAAATCTTGCGATGAAGCCTCCAAATTGTTACATTTGCCCATGGACGTGGATTGGAAGAAGGTGGACAAGCCAGTTGTGAGGTTTGCCGACCTGGAACACCTGTGGCCAGAATATAACTTTTGGCCCCTCATCCCAGTCGCTTTGAGAATAGTTTGGGGTATGTAGCAATTTTCTGAACATCTTTGACTTGTTCTAATGTTTTCCTTGCATTCTGATTAACTTTTTTGTTGAAATCCTGCAGGAGCATGGTGTCCGAGACCCTTGCAAGGCTAAAGAAGGTGGTCCCCAAAAAGAGGAAAAGGACTGAAGGGCAGCCTTCCTCTTCAGGGCAGGCTTCTGCCATAACTCCTTCTGAGATGCAGGTGATTCCTGCTGATCTGGCTTCAGCCGAGACTGAAGTTCTAGGTAAAGTTCTTTCCTTATGTTGGTTTTGAACATACCTTGTTTTCATTCAGCCAATTGACCTTTTGTTTTTTCTGTAGCTGGAACTTCTGATAATCCCATCCAAATTGCATCTCCCGTCCCTGCCTCAGCTGCAGCTCAGCCAGACGATGGAATTAGGGAATTTGACGCCCCCATCTTGACTCCTTCCCCTCCAGTTGTAGAAGAAGAAGTTTTGCCTCATCCAAGGCCGGTTTCTTCTGAGGCTGTTCCCCCCTCTGAGTTTTTAGGGGAAACTTCCGGGGGAAATGATGTACTGGAAGGAGAATCTTCCCAACGAAACTGCCGAGGCAAGAGAACAATGGAGTTCTCTTTTTCTGACACTGCTATAAATCCTAGCGTAGCTAGGAAAGTAACTGAGATTTCCGTGTTACCCAGAGATTGGCAACTTTTTGGCAGTCTAGACTGGGACACTGCCATGAATTCGTTTGCAAGCAACATGTCCATGGTAAGACTTCCCGATATTCTCTATCTTTTTCAGCTTGATCACTTATGTTTTCTCTAATCAACCTGATTTCTGCAGTATCGGGTTCAAGAGTACAATATACTCAAATGGGCTGAGGAGTTGCGTGCCAAATGTAACCAACTCTCTAAGATCAATGCCAACCTCAGAAATGATTATGACGGGTTGGCAGAGGCGGCAAGACCTAGCAATACAAGGTTGGAATAGCTGGAAGCACAAGTGAACAGTCTGAAGTCTGAAGTGTCTGTTCTTTCTGAAGAAAACTCCAGGCTTCTAGAAGGGAAAAAAGATTCGGACATCAAGTTGGCCACTGCCAATTCCCAAGTACACGAGCTGAAAGAAATGGTGACCAATGTTGAGTTCATTTCATCCAAAACCCAGGCTGAATTGGAGTTTTACCAGAAAGAGCTCAACACTTCTGAACAAGAGCTGTCCAGCAATAAGAGTCAGCTGGAAAAAGAGAGCAAGAGCAAGGCTAAACTCATTCTTCAGTTTGAACTTCAAGCTGAAGAAATCAAGCAAAAAGCAATTGCTGAGTTCAAGCAGTCTGAGTTCTTCACGGGTAACTTCTTGAAGATGCAAGGCTCGGCAATAGCCATTGGACAGACTTGGGAAATCAATGCCTCCTCTGAAGTTTACCTGGACTTGGACAAAAGTCATCCTCAAATTGCTGACCTCCACAACCCCGAAGCTGAAAGCTTATTTGAGAACCAACCTGCGCTATTTCAGAGTGGGGCCGATCTCAGAGATGATGAGGATGATAAAGAGTAGAATAGGGCCTTCTCTTTTTGAACTTTCGTAGTTGTAATAGATAATTTCCTTAATGAAAATTTCACTTTCTCCAACTTGTGCTCTTCGGCTTTACTTGCCATAATTCTCATAATTTTTGCAAGTATTTATCTTTTGCTTTTTTACTTCTGCTCTGCCAAAGTTCTTTAAATTATCCTCCGTAGTAATTGTTTGTCCTCGGCTCTGCCATAAAACACTATTTTATTCGAACTTCGGCACTGCTGATAATTACACATGATTTACACTTTTCTTAGCACTGCTAAAAAAACCGTGAATCCTATACACAAGAGTGTGTCCCTCTTCGGGTATTTGCCTCAGGCCTGCTGAGATCTTGTTAAATCGAGTCCTCCTCGGCCATCTCAGTCCTGCTTGGGTATAGGGAAACTTGCCCCAAGTGTTGAGTCCTGCTCAACCCACTCAGTCCTGCCGAGGTAAAGAATTCATTGGAAACCTGTTCCAATGTGTTGAGTCCTGTTTAACCCACTCAGTCCTGCTGAGGTGAGATATAGGAAAACCTGTCTAAGTGTTGAGTCCTTCTCAACCCAATCAGTTCTGCTGAGGTAAAGAATTCATTGGAAACCTGTTCCAATGTGTTGAGTCCTGATCAACTTACTCAGACCTGCTGAGGTGAGATATAGGGAAACATGTCCCAAGTGTTGAGTCATGCTCAACCCACTCAGTTCTGCTGAGGTAAAGAATTCATTGGAAACCTATTCCAATGTGTTGAGTCCTACTCAACTTACTCAGACCTGCTGAGGTGAGATATAGGAAAACTTGTCCCAAGTGTTGAGTCCTGCTCAACCTGCTCAGTCCTGTTGAGGTAAAGAATTCATTGGAAACATGTTCCAATGTGTTGAGTCCTGATCAACCTACTCAGACCTGCTGAGTTGAGATATAGGAAAACCTATCCCAAGTGTTGAGTCCTGCTCAACCTACTCAGTCCTGCTGAGGTAAAGAATTCATTGGAAACCTGTTCCAATGTGTTGAGTCCTGCTCAACTTACTCAGGCCTGCTGAGGTGAGATTAAGGAAACATGTCCCAAGTGTTGAGTCCTGCTCAACCTACTCAGTCCTGCCGAGGTAAAGAATTCACTGGAAACCTGTTCCAATGTGTTGAGTCCTGCTCAACTTACTCAGACCTGCTGAGGTGAGATATAGGGAAACCTATCCCAAGTGTTGAGTCCTGCTCAACTTACTCAGTCCTGCTGAGGTAAAGAATTCATTAGAAACTTGTTCCAATATGTTGAGTCCTGCTCAACCTACTCAGACCTGCTGAGGTGAGATATAGGGAAACCTGTCCCAAGTGTTGAGTCCTGCTCAACCTACCCAATCCTGCTAAGGTAAAGAATTCATTGGAAACCTGTTCCAATGTGTTGAGTCCTGCTCAACTTATTCAGATCTGTTGAGGTGAGATATAGGGAAACCTGTCCCAAGTGTTGAGTTCTGCTCAACCTACTCAGTCCTGCTGAGGTAAAGAATTCATTGGAAACCTGTTCCAATGTGTTGAGTCCTGCTCAACCTACTCAGACCTGTTGAGGTGAGATATAGGAAAACCTGTTCCAAGTGTTGAGTCCTGCTCAACCTACTCAGACCTACTGAGGTGAAGTGTAGGGAAATCTGTCCCATTTGGAGTGTAGTTATGCCCCCACTCCCGTTACAGGTTATACAGTGGATGTTGGGTGGGCATAAACTGTTCCACTTGTCTAAATGAGTCTCTTCATGCACCATAATGTGACTTAACCTTCTTGGTTGAATACCGAATAAGAGGATTAAGCCGAACAGAGCTGGGCGAGAGTCTATTAAAAGATTGATCCTCAAATAATACAAGGCTGAGTTGAAAAATGTCGAATGCGCGCAAGAGGAATTAAATCCTAATTCATTTGAATTACGGACTTTTGCCGTTAGGTCAGCCTTGAATGCTAAGGAACCCGCAGCCTGTTTTCATCTGAATCTGAATCCTCATCTCTTGGCGACTTGTGCTGATGTTCAAGTCTGCAATTTTCATCCGGAGGGGGTCTACCAAAATCCAGCCTGTTGTGCAGCCTTGACCTCGGATTGTAAAACCGTTGTAGGTGACCGAGCTCGATTAGACGCCCAATTTCTTGTACGAGCTGTCTACAGTCTTCTGTATCATGCCCAATATCATGATTATAAAGGCAGTACAGTCGGTGATTTCTTTTGTGGATTGGTCCTGCCAGGGGCTGAGGTTCCCTTGCTAAGGTCTTCTTCCTCATGTAGGAGAGAATGTGGGCCTTTGAAGCCAATAGAGAGTTCCTTTCTTTTCCTCGGCCTCCCAACCGAATCTTGACAGAGCACCTTTCTTGAAATAGGGCTTTGCCTTTATTGTCAACTTCTCTGTCGTGTTTGAATGGTAGCAACGCCTTTTGTGCGCGTTTTATGTTCTGGTGGCTAGACCCTTGTCCTGAACGCCTAGCCTCAGTCATAAATTCGGCCTGACGCCTGGGATGATAGTCATGCCAAGTCGGAGAGTACCTCAGGTGTTCTTGCGGGTGAGAGTTACTGGAGTGAGACCCACTGAGCCACGCTGCAGAAGCTTTCCCCTTCATTTCTCTCACTACAGCTTGGAACACACCCGGATTTTGAACCACATAACGTATGGCTCGCATATGTTCTTTATATGTGAAGGCAGCGGTAGGAGTTGAGGATTCTCCCCGCTCCGAGGAACACTGTTCCGTCTGTTGTTGAGAAGATCTCTGACTTCTCTTAGATGTCATATGTTGCTTGGACCCTTTTCCATCCTTTTTCTCCATCTTTCCCGCAATAGCCAGGTAGGATCAAAATTAAGAAAGCCTTGAGAAACTATTTTAAGGAATTGAGGGACCCTCCTTCTAGCGCCAAATGATGAAGCCGGATCTTCACCAAGGGTCTAAAGTGACCTCAAATAAACGTCGTCAGCTGGATTGAAGAAAATAGCTAGAATAGCTTCCTGGAAACCCTGCACAAGGAAGCACAAATCAGAGGTCCCGGGGGCGTGGCTCCGGGTAAAAACCTCCGACGCTCAAGTCAGTTTGGGCCATTTCTTACTGAGAATATAATTTGATATGTGGAGTTAGAAAGTTCTCACAGTTCTTGGCTGAGGAGAAAATTCAATGTATTAGCTCCAGGAGAGATGAAAATGTTTCGATCCCCTTTTCTGGTCTGCGTTAGCTTGCTTTTATTAGTTCCCCCTTGCTCTTTGCCTCTGACAGTGGATGAGACATTTGCTTGGGGCAGAAAACCTGTGACGCAGTAGTTCTGCTAATATGACTGGTAGGTCTGCGGATGTGACTAGTAGGTCGGCTGATGTGACCTTGGCGTGTACAGGCTGAACAGCCCGATGTGTACTCTTTCTTTGAACTGCACTTCTGCCTGATGGTTCCATACTTGGTATAAAGTTGTGCTTGATTTCCTCGCCGAAGTGCAAAACCGAGCTTTACCGAAGTGCAATATCGAGTCTGGCCGAAGTGGTCTGAAGTGTAACACTTTGCTGAAGTTGAGGTTGAAGTTAGGTGCCGAGGTGCAATCCTTTAGCATATTCTTTGATAATAAGAAGGATGCCATGGGGCACAGCCGAAGTGCAGCCAATGCTGAACAACAACGCCTGAGTGCTGAACTGTGGGAGTTATGCCGTTGACTGTTGTTGACTAACAGACGATTATTTCTGGTTTATCGGGTAAGATGAGAACATTTTCACCATCTAGTAGCCTGTGTTGGACTGCTTGATTGCAATGTTTTTTCAGCCACATTCTTTTGTCCATAGTGCCATATAGGCAGGCTTAGGAGGAACAAAAACGAAACGAAATGATTGGAAGGACATTTTATTCAACAATAATTTAAGGCTCCTTCCATATGGCATTCACGAATTCCAAGATTCCAGTTTTTGCCCTTAATATTTTAGATTGTCTCTGCAAAGCATTCCGACAATTGGCAGGCATGTAGAAATCAACTATTCTAAATTTTGGTCTGATCCTGAAGATCTACATAGGCCGGAGAAACTTGGTCTTCAAATCCAATTGTGCAAACAGGTTAACCACAATAAGCCAGAAACCCAAATGAAACAAAAGAACTGAAGTGTCAACCCTCTTCCAATCATCGTCAATTGAGATTAAAGAAATCTTTTTGGGAAAGGGACAAATGAGTTTTCCCTAATTCGAAGAACAAATCCAACGTTCAAGGAAAATCCAGAATTATCAAAATATGCCAAATGCAGTTCCCACCTAAAATGCAAGTTTCATCCATAACTGCGAACCGCCGTATTTCTTCTAAGAAGAATTGTGGTAAATTAGAGATATTGGGCATAATTCACGTTAAATTGACTTCTGTACAATTTGCTTTTGCAATAAATCAGTGGCCGACTTACCGAGCTCAGGGTAGGCTGGATTGATCTGCTAAATCGAGACAGTTCAGATAGCGCAATTGAGTTTGCGTTCTGAAGAGTCAGCCGACCTGCCGACCTGAACTGAACAGCACTTTAGAACAGTAGTTCTGTTCTATAAGCCTTCCAGCCGAGCTTAACGAAATCAGCCTGATCAGACAAATTAGATCAGTCCAGTCAGCGCAATTGTGTTTGTGTTCTGGGTTAATCACCGATCTGCCGACCTTGGCACTTCTGCACAACTACGAAAGTTTGAGCTTTCAGCCGCTTCAGCCGAGCAGAGCTCAGCACGGCAATGCTGCAGAACAACGAATGTTCTTAGCCAACAACATAGCTCAACACAACAACACTGTACAACAACAGTGCTGCGGTATCCCACGATCAGCTGGGCTCAGCACAAAGCAGAGCTCAGCACGACAATAACCTTTACAGCTCAACTGAGCAAAGATCCGAGGTGAGTCCAGGACTCTGTCCTTAAGACGTGTTGCTTCGATATACTATGCCCAACCGAATGGAGCAATCGTCTCCCAAGATGCGATGGAAGTCAGTTCAGACGAGCAGCACTCCAGCATATGAACTCTACAAACCTGTAAGATGCCATGAACTTCTCGGACTTGATGCAAAATGTAGAAGTAGAAGAGAGGAGAAGAGCACGTGTATGCAGAGGAGGAGATGAGGAAAAAATCAGATTCTGAATAAGTGTGTCTAGAGAGGTCAGCTAAGCCACTTTTTATAGAAAAAATTTGATTAGGGTGGTAAATCGACAATTTAACCACGGCCGTCGGATCAGATTGCCACCGTTAGATCAGATAACACATAACCGCTTTTCAAATTTGAATTACGGTTAAGTAACCGTTTTTCAAAATTAAATTACCATTAAGTAACTAATTTTCCAAATTTAAATTATGATTAAGTAACTGATTCTCAAATTTGAATTACAGTTAAGTAATCGACTTTCAAATTATTTTATCCCTACTATGAGCATTAATTTCTCATTCACCCATTTTAATTTCTCCAACAACCCCCACTTGAATGGGAACTAATGTAAGCGTTTATGCAGACTCTACCGAGAAGTCGGACAAGAAAATGTTGCATCAGAAGAGGTAGCTTCTGGCTTTGAACCTTACTTAGTGATATACTATCGGATCCACTCGGCTAATTAGTGAACTTAATGCCTTGAACTGACCGGCCTCTAGTGTGGACCTAGACAATAATACTCACACAACATTTCCTTTAACACCTTTTTTGGTTCTCATGATTGTGATCATTTTGGCCATGAACCGCCTGGTTTCAGAAAGTGTGCTAGAGAACTTTGGGCTTACAAAATTCTCATAGAAGCGGCCACACTTCACACTTACATAGGTGTTTCCTATCAAGAGTATTCTGCCATACCTTACTTGACATATCAAGATATAGGAACCATTAAAAGCCTCAACTTATCCTCATTTCTCTGCAGACAACGCTTTTATTTAACAGAATTGGTAAGTGCTCATTGAACTCCATAATTTAGTTGTCCCATTGAACCAAGATTCTGGGATCTCCAGTCAACAAGGATGGGTTACCGTTACAAAAATTCATGCATTATTAGTCCCATTCCGTTTGTCAAAATTGACATCCGATCTCTAGGCAAGCCTTTTGTAAGGAATGCGCAAGATTCTTCTTTGATTTTATATAATCAATGGAAATCACACCATTAGAGATCAACTGCTTAATGGTATTGTGTCTCAAACGCATGTGTCGAGACTTACCATTATAGATGCTGCTTTGTGCTCGTCCTATAGCCGACTGCAGTGTATGCTGATTGAGGCCAGCATGGCACATCTTCCAGGAAATTCCGAAGATATTCAGCTTCTTCCTCAGCTTTATCAAGTGCTATAAACTCCGCTTCCATCGTGGAACAAGCTATGCACATTTGCTTTGTGGATTTCCACGACACAGCACCTCCACCAACAGTGAATAAATATCCACTTGTGGACTTCGAATCTTTACTGTCAGATATCCAGTTGGCATCACAATAGCCTTCCAACACTGCTGGGTATCATGAGTAATGTAATCCAAGATTCATTGTATACTTTAAGTATCTCATTGCTCTATTCAAAGCTTTCCAATGATCATCACTTGGATTACTGGTAAACCTGCTCAATTTGTTTACCGAACACGCGAAGTCTAGCCTTGTAAAATTTGTTATGTACATTAGACTTTCGATTACTTGCGAGTACTCCAATTGAGCTACTGGCTCGCTTCGATTCTTCCTTAAGTGTATACTTAAGTCGAGTAGAGTCTTCACCAGCTTCACATCAAGCATATTGAAACATTTTAGAACAAATTCAATATAGTGAGTTTGTGATAGTACGAGTCCCATCCTAGAAATTTTAATTTCTAGAATAACATTGGCAACTCCCATATCATCCATATCGAAGTTTCTCGTCAACATCTTCTTTGTGTTTAAGATGATGCTCCGAGTACTCCCCATGATTAGCATGTCCTCTACATAGAGACATACCATCACATATGTATTCTGTGTGTTCTTAATGTAGGCACACTTGTCACACTCATTGATCTTGAAACCATTAGCTAGCATAGCTTGATCAAATTTCAAGTGCCACTGTTTTGGCGCTTGCTTAAGTCCGTACAACGACTTAACAAATCTACAAACTTTCGACTCTTGTCCTGGAACCACAAACCCTTTGGGTTGTTCCATATAGATTTCTTCATCCAACTCACCATTCAGAAAAGCAGTCTTCACATCCATCTGATTGATTTCCAAGTTATAGACTGCAGCAACAACAACTAGCACCCTTATAAAAGTGATCCTAGTTACTGGTGAGTAGGTATCGAAAAAGTCAAAGCCTTCCTTTTATCGATAGCCTTTAGCTACCAACTTGGCTTTATACTTTTCAATAGACCCATCCTCTTTCAGTTTCTTCTTGAAAGTCCACTTGCAACCAAGTGGTTTACTTCCAAGTGAAAGGTCAACCAACTCCCAAGTGTGATTTTGAAGAATAGAGTCTATCTCACTGTTAATTGCTCTTTTCCAGAATGGAGCTTCTAGATTTGGCATTGCCTCAGAATAGTTCCTTGGCTCTTTCTCTACCATATAGGTTAGAAAATCTGGTCCAAACGAAGTTGGCATTCTGGCACGCTTGCTTTGACGAAGCTCCTCAATTCCTTGAGGAGTCGCTTCACGCATTCGCTTACCAGATCTTATTTTTTCTTGATTTTTGTCTTTCTTCAGAAAGACATCTTCGAAGAACATTGCATTCCGTGACTCCATGAAAACATTTTCATGTATGTCAGGAATATCCGATTTGTGCACCAAGAACCGATATGCACTACTGTTAGTCGCATATACTATAAATATGCAGTCAACCGTTGTAGGCCCGATTTTAACTTGTCTTGGTTTAGGTACACAACCTTTTCCAAACACCCCCACACTTTTGAGTGTTTGTAACTAGGCTTTTGGCCTTTCCAAAGCTCGTATCGGGTTTCATTCATCTTCTTAGATGGAATTCTATTTAAAATGACGTTAGCTGAGAGAACGGCTTCCCCCCCACAAGTTTTAAGGTAAACCTGAACTTATCAACATAGCATTCATCATCTCTTTTAGAGTACGGTTTTTGCGTTCAGCAATACCATTCGATTGAGGTGAATATGGTGCAGTCTTTTGATGAATAATGTCATGTTCTGAACAGAATTCATTAAACGGTGTATCATATTCGCCACCTATATCACTATGAATTGCTTTAATTCGTTTGCTAAGTTGATTCTCAACTTCATTTTTATAGTCCTTGAAAGCATCAAGAGCCTCATCTTTGCTTCTTAGCAAATAGACATAACAATATCGTGTGCAATCGTCGATAAAAGTTACGAAATACTTTTTACCACCTCTCGTTTGCACAAATTTTAAATCACACACATCGGTATGAATTAAATCCAAAGGTTCAGTGTTCCTTTCTATTGAAGGAAATGGCGCCTTTGCCATCTTCGCTTCAATGCATATTTGGCATTTTTCATTATCAAACTTTAATTTGAGAAACAAGTCAAGATTAACCATACGTTTTATTGACTTATAAATAACATGTCCCAAATGAAAATTTCATAAACAAGAAGACTCAAGTATGTAAGCAGAAGAGGAAACATTCTCATTAGCCTCTGCAGGCAAATCTCTTTGGGTACAATAGTGATGACATTCAATTTAAACATCCTATTCGACAAGTACCTCTTCCCCAAATACATGCCATTTTTCAAAAGAATAACTTTATTGGATTCTAACACTAGTCTAAAACTATGCATGACTAGAAGAGATCCAGATACTAAATTCTTCTGAATGTTGGGGACATGCAGCATATTCTACAGAGTCAGATGCTTCACTGAGGTGAGCTTCAGAACAACTTTGCCCTCGCCTTCGATCTTCGATGAGGCCGAGTTCCCCATGTAAAGTTGTTCGTTGTTCCCGGGCTGGTACTCTATGAACATCTCTCTGCTGGAGCAGATATGTCTCGTGGCGCCAGTATCGAGCCATTATTCGTGTATATTCCGCACAGCATTGCACTGTGAGACCACCGCGCAGAGGTTCAGATTATCTATGGCATCAACGATGTTTTCCTTTGCCTTGGTCTGCTTCTTCTTGGGCTTTCTGCATTCATTGCTGGTATGCTCCTGAATGCCACAGTTGTAGCATTTTCCGGTGAACTTCTTTGCGATCTGCTTGCCTTTCTTGTTCACCCCGAGTTGGCCCTTCTATTTCTTGGCCTCTGCAACATGGGCATTGGCCTGACCAGAGCTTGATTATAGCTTTCTCTCAGATCTGCAATTGTCTTCCTCTATGCGGAGTTGGATAATCAGATCTTCCAATGTCATCTCCTTTCTCTTGTGTTTGATATAGCTTCTGAATTTCCTCCACGAAAGAGGTAGTTTCTCAATCACCATAGCCACCACGAAATATTCACTGAGCAACATGCCCTCCTCTTCCATCTTAGCTACCAACGTGTGAAGTTCCTCAACTTGAGGAACAAAAGTACGAGAGTGAGACATTTTGAAATCCAAGAATTTGTTGATAATAAATTTCTTAGTGCCGGCATCTTCTGTACGGTATTTTTTTTCCAAAGCCTGCCACACAGACTTTGCGGTTTTGTACGTGCAGTATAAACCATACAAAGAGTTGTCCAAACAACTTAGAATATGGCTCAAACAATCATAATTGTCGAAGTTCCATGCTTGAACAGAAAGTTGTTTTGCATATTCTAGGTTTGGTCCTCCTCCAGATCCAACACAGGTGGGTATTCGGTCTGGAACGAAGCCAACCCCATGGCAGTCAAGAAGAACAACATCTTCTGCTGCCAGTGCTTGAAGAAGCTCTCACTGAACTTATCAGGTTTCTCCACTTAGGCCACTACAGGACCTTGTGCAGGAGGAGCATGTCTCGGCATCCCAGCATTTGGTGCTATTGGGGAAGAATTGTGTACGTCTTCACCTTGAACCGAGCTAGAGCTTGCGTTCTCCATCAGGTTTCTGTAAGATCAGAAACAAACAGGAATCAGTACAGAATCAAAACCATTACGTCTTAAGAATTGTTGGGCATAATTCATGTCAGATTGACTTCAGTACAATTTGCTTTTGCAGTAAAGTAGTATTCAACCTGCCGAGCTCAGGGTAGGGTGGATTGATATGCTAAATCGAGACAGTTCTGATAGCACAATTGAGTTTGCGTTCTGAAGAGTCAGCTGACCTGCCGACCTGAACTGAACAGCACTTTAGAATAGTAGTTCTGTGCTATCAACCTTTCAGCTGAGCTGAATTAAATCAGTCTGATCAGACAGACCAGATCAGTCCAGTCAGCATAATTGTATTTGTGTTCTTAGATGATCACCGATCTGTCTACCTCGGCACTTCAGCACAACTAAGAAAGTTGAGCTTTCAGTCACTTCAGCTGAACATAGCTTAGCACGGCAATGCTGCAGAACTACGAATGTTCTCAACAAACAACAGAGCTCAGCACAAAGCAGAGCTTAACACAACAACACTGTACAATAACAGTGCCGCGATATCCCACGATCAGCTAGGCTCAGCACAAAGCAGAGATCAGCGCGGTAATAACCTTTATAGCTCAACTGAGCAGAGGTCCGAGGTGAGTCCATGACTCTGTTCTTAAGACGTATTACTCTTGTATACTGTGCCCAACAGAATAGAGCAACCGTCTCCCAGGAGACAACGGAAGCCAGTTCAGACGAACGGCACTGCAGCGTATAAACTCTACAAACTTGTAAGATGCCCTGAACTTCTCGAACTTGATGCAAAATGTAGAAGTAGAAGAGAGGAGAAGCGCACGTATATGTAGAGGAGGAGAGGAGGAGAAAGTCGGATTCTGAATGAGTGTGACCAGAGAGGTCAGCTAAGCCACTATTTATATGAAAAAATTTGATTAGGGTGGTTAGTCGACAGTTTAACCACGGCTGTCGAATCATATTGCCACCGTTAGATCAAATAGCAGACAACCGCATTTCGAATTTGAATTACGGTTAAGTAACCATTTTTCAAAATTAAATTACGGTTAAGCAACTGATTTTCCAAATTTGAATTACGGTTAAGTAACCGATTCTCAAATTTGAATTACGGTTAAGTAATCAACTTTCAAAATATTTTATCCCTTCTTTGAGCATTAATTTCTCATTCACCCAATTCAATTTCTCCAACAAGAGAATCAGTCAAGGTTAGTTCGGACCAAGACAAACCAAGCCAACAACATGAAGAGGAAGAAAGATTGGATCTTTAACTTTTAATAATAACAATACAAGCACTTCTTGAATCAAGAACGAAAATGTCTTTATTCACAAATCAATCAATCTATTCACAAAACACTTGAATATACCCACTTGAAATATGATGAATAACAACGAAGAACACAAGGTTCTTCTCTACCTTTCATCTATCCAAACACTAAGATATATATACATGAACAAGGAAGTAGATCTTCCGTCGTGAAGTGAGCCCAACGGCTCTCTGCAGACTGCGCTTCCGACATATACATTTGCAGCAGGGGAGGAAAAAATAATGAGCCTTTTTATTAAAGAGAATCGGGTATATAGGTGTATATACATAACGAGCATGCTTTGTGTAATGTGTAAGATTTGACTATTTTGCCCTCTTGACTTTATGTTGAATGATTTTACCATTTTGTCCTCTTGACTTAATATTGAATGCACTAGTTTCTCTATACTCCCCCCTCAAACAAAGTGCATAGAGAGTTGCACTTGGTTTGTAGTCTGAATCTGAAGCTTCAGCATCACTTGTGTTCCAAAAAATTGATTCTACTGTTTCTGCAACCTGACTCCCTGACTGATTAAGATCCCTTTAACTTTCCTGAGGAGCAACTTCATAGCATGCTGGGGACACACCTGACATAACAAAAAATGTAATAAGTTTTCTCAACAATCATTTAGTTACTAACATACCTTGTTTGGGCTCGTTGTCTAATGCTTCTTGTTTTGAATATGCATGAATTAGTAAGAAACTGTTTGCAACATTTTCTAAGAGAAAAAAACTTCTGTTCTTGTGAATGGAACAACCTGACAGAATGTTATCATAGAGGCAAATAGAATTTTACTGGATCATCTAGTCCCCTGCAAAGAACGTTAGTCCTCAACACAAACACTTCATGGACACATTAGTTCACAAAAGATGGTAGGATCAGCCTCTCCAGTATACCTATCCATGTATTAAATACTGAGTTGAAAAAATATGTTCGGTCTTGCTTCTGCAAGCAACGATTAATTTGCTCCTTGTCAGGGAAAAATAAGCTTTATGATATTGTAACACCTGTAGGTAAAACATGTTAGTATCCAGTCCTTGCTGTTTCTGCAAATAAAGGATTGGCCACCTGTAATCAAGATTTTTTCTTTTGATAGAATGCAGCTTGGAGAGATTAGGGATATTCAACACAACATTATAGAGAGTTAATATACGAGAAATTCCTAACAGATGCACAAACTACTATCAGTTACTGAAAAAGATTTAAGGTAGGACTTGTATAACCATAGCAGAATGATCAAGAGACCAATGAGATGAAGAGAGAGAGCTTAAATATGGAACTAGAATAGAGCATGCAAATTCCTATAGTCAACATGTTAACACAATACAAAAAGGCAGACAACAGATGCAGTCCTTGAATATTTTCGAGTATCTGCAGCAGACATCAGATTCTTATTGAGGTCATAAAGGCTATTCACTTCAAGACAGAGATTTTTCAGATAATAGAATTAGTTATTTACATGATGTCAAATATGTGTTGCTGTCTAAGTATTCATTTCTTAGTGACTGTCTTTTGAGGAATATAGATATAATAAACCAATTCCCATTTCTATTACCTGGAAAACCCCGCCTCAAAGGAGTATAGTACAACAATATTTTTCCTGATTCATAGGGTATCATAAGTAACGTGATAATATAATTTAGCACCAGGAAGTGACAATAGAGTAATGAATGCAACTATCAAGTATTCACAGGTTCAATTGATTATTTGGCCATATGCCATGTGATCAAAAACGGCATAGATGGCTCATTAGGTCATAAGTTGCTGAACATACCATGTATGATGATTTCTCTGGAAGAAATCAGTCACCAAGAATTATGGATAAGTAGAAATCAATTTACCTTGCTTCAGAGACACTCTGATTATGGATTAATTTCAATGACATTCAAAATAATGAGATATATGATACAACATTGACATATTACACTACAGAGTGACAGAATCGCCAACAATATAAGAGAAATAGAGAGTCTGAGTTTGCTGAAGTGATCAGGACATGTTTATAAATAATAGGCAGAGAGGTAAAAACAAGACTCAGACAAGAGCATTCAGCAGTTAACTTATGCAAGTCAGCATAATAGTCATATGACAATTATTTTGAGGTCTATATTTCATTATCAAATACAAGACATAGGATTCTATATTCATCCTTGATACAGATTAATCCATTATCCTAAATTCTCATGATGAATCAATAATCCTTGACTTCAGAGCCAGACCCCAGGACTTCACAGGAACAACCCCAGCAATAAGATTTATAACACTATCATTAGACACAGGATAACAGATCCTAGACTTATTATTCTCAGAGACAAATCAATCCTCAAGAGTACATGGAGTTCATTAATAAACAACAGTGAAACAAATCAGCTTTGTACCATGTGGAGCATCAATTAATCCAACAATTGACATGAGATATGCATTACTTATTATAGTATCTATTTAACATATTCAGCTAACTGTTGACAGGGGAGCACTTGCCCATACCATAAAAGTAATCATAACATATGCTCCCCCTAAATTGGTTGCTAGTAGACTTGAGACCGACATTATATGGATCACTTGCATATGCAGTTAACATGAGTATACAGACTTAAACTTAATTCAACAGTTCCATATTTACTTACACAGGAATTAATGAGTTGCATCCATGTTTCAAACTTTTCTTCACTAATGAAGGACAAAATACTTTAATTCACAGAGAGGTAGACATAGCGCTGGATTTAAGATTCAAAAATAGGAACATGAGGCATATGAATACATACAACTGATTAACATATGCAGCAGCAATCAATTATGACCAGAGTTAGAATCCTCCACACCTGGAATGCTGACAGATTACATACGTCAAACAGCGGATAAGCTCACCAACTTAAGAAATAGTTCTTGAATCCCGTTGATATCTTCAATTTCTCCTCTGTAATCCAGAGTTATTTTCAAGGAGAATACTTCTTGATTATGTAGATAAGTCTTGATTTGAATACGAAGGAAATTAGTGTCACAAAGTAATTCCTCAGGATTTTTTAGATTTTCATTCAGAATCAGCAAAACATGACAAGATGTCACAGAAATTTCACAAATTTCATATGTCTCAGTTCTACTTCTCACTACTTTCTAAGATTTACATGTGATTCCCTAGATTTCTTAGAAGCAAACAATTTTAGATGCTCAATCAACAACAATTTCAAACTTGAGCAAAATGACTATCTCAATAGTAGACACTTAGAAACATAACAACCAAGAACTTGCATACACAACCTGGTTTCAAATAATTGAAATCAGAATTTTTCCAGACAAGGTCAATTTCTCACGAATTGATAAAAAACTTATTTTAGGTCTTGAGAAATCGAGGTTAGATAACAGAGCAAAAAATAGAAGGAGAATACTTCACAGATCAGTTCTCAGCATTGTGCATGCAATCAAGAATCTGAATAGCGTTTTAAACTTAAAACTTAGAATTTAGACATGCAAACTCTGCACATAACACTTTTGACTAGAAATTAAATCAGAATCATAGATTTGTTTCAGAATAAATGACTTCACAAATATTTCTCAGAATCGAGACCAGTGGCTTTAATAAAGATAAACAATCTAGCAGCAGAGACTTGCATGTACTCACAACATTTGAGTGTACAGTTTGAAAAAAAGGTTTGAAAGAACAGATCTTTCCGGAATCAGGAAACAATTTCTCAGATTTTCCAGAATCAAGCAGTGGACAACAGATTCAATCCCTAAGGTTCTGACATTCTTAAAAAATAATTTTTTTTCCCTTCAGAATCATACAGAACAAATTTTCAAAAATGCTGTCTCAGAATCGAAACATGAACTTAACAAACTTGAGTTCAAGGATCCGATTCTGACAGATTCTTTCAGAGAGAATCAAATAATTTTTTTTTCAATCGCTTGAACACCGTAAAAAAACAAAATTTAGAATCGAAGCTCCAAATATCACCTTTGAGCTCAGTGGCTCTGATACCATATTGTAAAATAACAACGATACAAACACTTCTTGACTCAAGAATGAAAATTTCTTTATTCACAAATCAATCAATCTATTCACAAAACACTTGAATATACCCACTTGAAATATGATGAATAACAACGAAGAACAAAAGGTTCTTCTCTACCTTTCATCCATCCAAACGCTAAGATATATATACATTAACAAGGAAGAAAAGATTCCTTCATGAAGTGAGCCTGATGGCACTCTGCAGACTGAGCTTCCAACGGATACATTTACATGCAGGGGAGGAAGAAATAGTGAGCCTTTTTATGAAAGAGAATCGGGTATATAAGTGTATATACATGATGAGCATGCTTTGAGTAATGTGTAAGATTTGACCATTTTGTCCTCTTGACTTAATGTTGAATGATTTGACCATTTTGCCCTTGACTTAATTTAAATGCCTTATTTTCTATATAAGAATGAACAGTGTCACACTAATTAATATGTAGTTTGTAAAATAAATGATCATTAAAATCGGCGAAGATAGCTCTGTCGAAGACCCTCTCTAGTTCTTAAGTTTGTAGATATTTGATTGAGAGCAAGATATATAATTTCTTTTAATATAGAGGGTGGCCTTTGTAGATCTTGGAAATTACGATTAGAGACCTCATGTGACTCTTTCCCCCTCTGCCTTAGAGGATTAGACCTCACATGCGACTCTAGGACGATATGTCTCATCCCCGAAACCCTCACATTCGACTCCAGGACGATTTTTCTTTGGGTTCATGTAATAGAGTTCCGAAATCTGTATTGTTCAAAGAAATCCTTATTGTATAGCATGATAGAATATACTAGATCCAGGTCTTTGAATTGCAATAATAAAGCGTCCGAGTCTTTTTTGGATGAAATGCAAATTGTATTACCCGAATATCAAGACATCGAAGGGATGTATCATATACAATAGCCCTACGTATAGAACGGCCTACTGATCTATATGCACTAATCAGTAATGTAAACTATTTTAAATAATAGAAGCATCGCCTATTTCTAAAATATGTGGGAAGAGCTTGTACGTTACTCTGTACACATGGGTGCGTATTTTACGTATTACATCTCTGGATACAAAAGCTATGTTTTCAAAAATGTAGCTGGTCTGTGCCTGCCAAATGTGATACACCATAGCTGCCAATGCAATTTTTGCTGCCTTGGCCTTTAGTGCCTTCCCTTTCAATTTGCGTGAGCTCCAGGTCAGCAATCTGTGATTTGTGTTAAGTCTCCGTGGAAGTCCAAGCAAGGTGAAGATCAATGTCCAAACCTATTTTGTGGCCGAGCAGGAGAAGAAGAGGTGGGGTAATGTCTCTTGCCCTGCCAAGCAGAGGTGGCATGTTTTGTCATCTAAGCAAAGAAGCCTGTTCTTGATGGCCAGTCTATTCAGCCCTACCAACCAAAGTGTAAAGGAATGTTTGGGAGTCACAGCTGAATCCCAGACAATCTTAGCCCAATTGATTTTCCTACCTTTTTCCCTGAAATAATTGTAGATCAGGCAAGGTTTTAGGATATCATCCACTGTCCATGAGGTTAGAACACTTACTGCCGAGCTGGGGGAGTCCGTGCTAGCCAGCAGTTTGTTTCTGATCTCTAGAAGCTTTTTCAGGAGGGGAGAGTCAGTACTGCATCCAGCTCTTGTCCATAAGGAGTAATGTAGCTTGTACTTATAGTTTATCTACTGCACCCAGAGAGTGTCTTTTTTGTGATGAAGGTCCCAAAGGTGATTTACTAGCAGAGCTAGATTCCATACCTTCAGCTGAAGAACACCTAAACCCCCTTCTTCCTTAGGCATGCCAATCTGAGACCATGATACCCAAGCCTTTCTAGTCCCTAGTGAGGAGCTACCCCATAAGAAGTATAGGCAAATTCTATTCACGAGAAACCTGACCTTTACCGGTATAGGAAGCGCACCTAACCAGAAACAGGATACGCTTTGCAGCACTGATTTGATCAACTACAATCTGCCCGCATATGATAGGCTATTTGTATTCCATAGGCTCACCTTGTCCATCAGTTTCTTGATGAAAGGAGTATAGTGTGTGCACCTGAGTTTGTGACCAGGAATGGGTACGCCTAAATATATGAATGGCATAGTTCCAGCCGAGAAGCTTGTGCTGACCAGTAGCCAGTTACTGACCTGACCTATACCTGCATGAAAGAACTAGGACTTGGTCAGGTTAGCCCTAGCCCAGAGCATTCACCGAATGTATTCAGCGCCTCCATGATTCTTTGTACAGAGTCGGCATCACCACATGAGAAGAGGATGAGGTCATCTGCAAGTTGAGGCGAATGATGTTCTGCTCAGCACATCCAGGGTGGAAGCAGAATTCTTTGTCGCGTGTAGCTGCCGCAGGAGTCTTGAGAGGTACTCCATGCCATCACCAACAAGAAGGGGGATATAGGGTCCCCTTGTCTGAGCCTACGTTTGCCTTGGAAGTGACCGTAAGGTCGGCCATTAAGCAAAACAGAGTACGAAGTGAAGGACACACACTCTATAATCCATCCAGTAAATATGGCAGGGAAGCCAAGTCCGAACAGCATGTCTTTGAGGAAAGACCAGCTGGTGGAATCAAAAGCCTTCCTTATATACACCTTGAGCATGCATTTGGGGGTAGTTCTCTTGCTCCCATACACCCTAATTAGTTCCTATACCAAGAATATATTTTTCATCATGGATCTGCTCTTAAGGAAACCGGCCTAAGCAGGGTCCATGAAAGAAGACATAGCTGATGTCATTCTGATGGCTAGTATCTTAGATATAGCCTTGTATATGACATTGCAGCAGGAGATAGGCATGTGGTCTTCAACTCTGTTGACATGCGCAGACTTTGGAACCAAAGCGATGATGGCATGATTTAACTGCTTCAGCAATACCCCATTTCTGAAAAATTCCTGAACCGCATTGACAAAATAACTCCCTACTATCTCCGAGGCTTTGATGAAGAACTGAGATATATAGCCATCAAGCCCCGGAGATTTGACTTTACCTATGGAGAGCAGAGTTGCTTTGACCTCATCCTCCATGATAGGAACCGTAAAGGTGTCAGCCTGCTGAGATGAGATCAGTAGGCCTCCACTTAATACTTGTGCACTAATGGCTTGCACTGGCTGAGCTGAGCCAAGCAGGTCTATGAAGAACTTAACAAAACGCATTGCTGATTGTTCAATAGATGATGACATAGATTTATAAACTAGTTGTACGCCCGTAATGTTGTTTCTTGACCTGTTTCTTTTAATTATATAGTGAAAGAATTTTGTGTTCTTGTCACTCAAAATTAAATAGTTACCTTTGGCTAGCTGCACAAAGTATTTCCTTTCTGCCTCCTTTAGGTTGAAGGCAAGAAACCTTTTCTTTAGCAACTTGTCCTTCCATTCGGGGGAGCCCCAATTGTCTATAATTTCCTGCATGGATTTCAGCGCTTCCTCAGCTTGGTTAGCTCGGCTGGGGATGTGCGAGAAGACTTTCCTGTTCAGACCCCTCAGGAGGCCTTCAGGGTCTTCAACTTCTTGCAGATCTGAAACATTGCTGAACCATACACTCTTTGTCTTTAGTGCGAGCTTACCAGAGGAAGGAAGTCCTCATGGTCATCCCACATGTTAAAGAACTTGAAAGAGCTTCTTACTGCTGACCTGGATGGATCAAGGCATAGCACTCCAGGAGAGTGGTCAGAGAGACAACCTGCGGGAAAAAAGCGTACCTTAGCCGTGGGGAACATCTCTAGGAAGGTAGCATTGGCAATGACTCTGTCCAGCCTAAATTTGATCGAGCCATTATCCCATGTATGAAAACAGCCTGAGGAGGAGATCTCCATTAGCCCACTTTAGAGGCAGCAGCTGAGATGGTCCTGCAATTCATAGTTAGTGGCCGGCCTTCCTCCAATTCTCTCTTCTTCACCAAGAATGCAGATGAAATCTCACATGACTAGCCAAGGGTTAGTCGATTCTTGGCTCTGGTTGAGAAGAAAGTTCCATAATGGTTGCCTTTCTACTATCCTGTTGAACCCATAGACAAGGGTGGCTGACAAGCATAACCCAGTTACCTTAGATACAATTGTGCAGTGTATGAATTGAGGACCTACTGAGCTGACCTGAACATCTATGGAGGACGTGTTCCATCTTAACAAAATTCGCTTGCCTTCGTGATAGTTAAAGGTATTTACAAACTCCCAGCCTACAAACTTTTGTCGCAATAACAAAGACATTTTGTGGTTTAATTTTGTTTCAAATAGTCCAAGGGCATCCATACTATGTTTTTTTTACAAAGTTATAGGCTCCATTATGCTTTAGAGGCTTGTTACATCCCCTAATGTTCCAAAAATAATAATCATTGAGTTCAGGTCATTCGTACCTTGGCCTTACCATGAGGAGCTTTAAGTTTCTTCCTCATGGATTGTGCCTTCGATTTGGATATTACATTTGTGAATCCATCCTGGAGTAGGGACATTGTTCTGTCGACGTGGTGCTCCTTGTACACATTTGTCTGTAGAGCCAGATTTGGGATGGTTGGGGTTACCTCAGGCTGGACTGAGGTGATTTGAGTAGGGTCTAGGAAGAGCTGCTGGGCCGAGGTGGAGGATGCTCGAGCTGATGGGATAGGGGGTTGTGTTGAGCTGACAGTGGGCCGACCTGGGCTGGAAGGTCGGGCGGTGTCAGTTTGGTCTTTGTGATTTGTTGTGGTCTTTTGTGGCTATGCTGAGCTGGTTTGTTGAGGCCAATCTGAGCTGGGCCTAGGTCTGCTCGGTCTTCTGGTGGGTAATTGAGGGAACAAATGTTAAGTGGGAAGGCTGAGCTGATCTCAGTTGTGCTGAGCTGACTTGGATTGTATGAAGGTCGACCGAGATGGGATTGTCTGAGGTTTGCATATCAGCTTTTTTGTGAGAGGCTGCACTATGGCCGAGTTGTATGCAGTCCCTGTAGAACATCGGCAACCTTTCATATACTCCACCTTTTGAATTATAGTGGTGCCATTTGAGAGCACTAGTTCCACTAAGCTTAGCAGCTCCTTACTAAGATCAACTTCAACTAGCGCGCGAGCATAGTTCCATGTGCTTCTTCTTACAATTAGTTAGTCTGCATATAGTGGTGTACCGAGCTGAGAACAAATACTAGAGAGGACTTGGTCTACGAAGAGCATGACTGGCAGGTTGGGAAATTTCACCCAAACTGGGACTTGTGCCATTTCAGTTGTCCCAAATGTGAAGAATCTGGGCATCTTCTTGAGGATGAGAGACCTTCCATATACAAAGTATGGCCCTGCATAGAAGATCTCTTCCAGCATACTCAAATTCGAAGATAATCCATCCAGGCACATGGTATTCCACTTTGTATTTTGCCTTCCATGATTTAGAAAGAATTTGCACTGCTTGCTGACCTGTGAATCGTCCGTTAAAGCAGCCTACAAGACAGCGAGCCACCTCTTTGTCACTGCGCAGCTCATCAATATTAATGTGTACCTTACCAGGGGTGCACACTTCAATTTTTTTTAGTCTGAGGCCATGCTCAGGCTTCCTGTTGTTTTTGAAAATCGAGTCTCATGCGCTGGCTTGCGTTAGCTAAGCTGCTGTCGGGGTTGGCTGGATGATTGATGGGTAGTTTTCTGGGGGGTGTGGTTGGTGGTTAGTTTGCCGGGGGGTGGGCATGGTTATTTGAATTTGGGCTATGTCAACTCTTGTGCCAGAAGGCGCCTCAGGAGCTAATAGGTTGGTGGCCGCAGGACTACATGGCATATGGGGATTGGTGTGAGGGAGGAGAGAAGGTGTAGCAGTCACGTGAAGAGGGATGTTGTTTGGTTGACTGTCTACTTTTGTTACATCATCCCCACTTTTGCCCGTTGGGTAATTCCTCTGGCAGGATTCTCTGTTCCAGGCAACATCTTTCTTGGGATTCAAACATGAGATCCCTGCTTCTTCATCCGAAGGTGATGAAGAAAAAGTGCCACCAGCTGCTGCTTGCAACCCACTCTTGGGCTTTGTGGTGGAGCCTTCCTCTTCCGAGCTGTCATTGAAGGAAGGGGAGTCTCTATCTTCAGAACTTGCTACCTCAGAACCTGGGTGGCACTGTTTTTTCCTTGTTATTTTTGCTGACATACAGCTCGTGCTGGAGCTAGATGCCCCATTGGCGTTCTTCCTAGAAGCATATTTCAGTTTTAACATAGCCTTGGCTGCCTTTGTTTTGGGCATATTGTAGCCCGTATAATATTAGAATAGTATAGTAGAAGAAAGGATGCTAGGATGCTAGGGAAAGAAGAGTTCCTTTTAGAGAGAAGGCAGAGAGTTTCTCTCTCTAACTTCTTTTCCCCTTAGTTATGTTATAGCGTCCGAGTCTGTTTTTACTAGATCTTGCAATGAGTATTCAAGTTTTTTTTAACATACTCTCTTAAATAATACAAGCTCTACCATTTCCCTCTGCTCGTGCTCAAATGTTATAATTTATAGGCTGGAATCTATCGTCCATTGGTCAAGAATTGTTACAGATACTGATGAAGCTCATCAAACACAAAAAAAGATAAGAAGCACAATTCAAGAAAAGTAGCACCAATTGAGAAGTATTTGTTGGTTCAAAATGACAATCAAGGGTCAGGATGATTGAATGATGAGTTGGCAATCCAGTTACTGGCACGCATGTGATTCCGAGAATTCCGGATTTTGGTGACATCGGAGAGGCAAGGTGCAGCAAGAGAAGAAAGAAGTAGTTATCAAATAACGACAGTCTAGTAATTTCAGTTTATTTTCTTTCTCTCCTTATTCGATTGTATAAATAGGGCTGGGTAATTGCAGTTAACCCGAGAGCTTTGGGAAAAAATTCTCGCTCCATATCTACTCCATTTTCTCTCTAGATTGTGTAATTTAAATCATTATTTCTTGAATTGTTGATTGTTTTAGTCAATTTTATCATGGTACCATGCAAGTCAGTTTGTTTGATCTGTGTTTGAAGATTTTATTTTTTATGTATCCTTTTGTTTGTGAATGTTCCCGAATTAGTGATGGCAAATAACGCTAATAATGTAGCAATTGTGCTCAAGCACCAGAGAATCCGCTTACCAATCCGTATTGTCTTTATCCAAATGATAGTCCAGCAATAATTTTTGTTCAACCTCCCTTGAATTCTCACAATTATCATTCATAGAGTAGAGTTTTCGCTCTGGCATTGATTATGAAGAATAAAATAGGTTTCGTTGATGATACGATCACACCTCCCAATAATAATGATCCTTAGTATAAATCTTGGAGGCAGGTTAATCCCATGATTCAGTCATGGATTATGAGCAGTGTGTCCTCAACTATGGCTCAGAGTGTGATGTGGTATGATAGTGCAGCTGAGGTATGAAGTGATCTTAAACGAAGGCATGGAAGCTGTAATCCTATTAAACTTTCTGATTTGCTTGAAAGTTTCTATAGCATAAGACATGAATCAGATTCTGTGAATGATTATTTCACCAAGCTTAAAGTTTTATGGGAAGAGATAATGGCTGTAAGGCCTATCCTAAAGTGTACCTATCGTGCTTGTACATGTGAAGTTACTGCTAATATGCGATCTTATGTGGAGAGTGACTATGTAATTAAATTTGTGAAAGGCTTGAAAAAAGATTATGATCGAGTAAAGTCACAAGCGTTTGTCATGACACATTTTCCTAACATAGACTTTGTGTCTCCATGGCCTTGAAGTATGAGAGGAAACTGAATGGTAATGGTATTAAAGGACCATTTGTTAATAATCCTACTACTTTAATGGTTGATAACAGTGATTGTGTGAGTATTAGTGCTAATGCTTTTGCTAGTAGAGGGGGAGGCAATGGTTACAGAAGAGGAAGTAGAAGATTTTTCCCAGATGTCTCAAGAAAGCCACAATGCACTCATTTTGGCATGATTGGACACATAGAGCGAAGGTGATATAAGAAACATGGATTTCCTGAAGGGTTCAAACTAAAGGCCAATCTGTCAAAGATGTATGTTGCAGAGTTTGATTCACAGCAGTCTGATCAGAATGGACAAGCATACCAGGCTCCACTTCTTACTCAAGAGCAAGCTTAGAGGTTGCTATCACTTCTGAGTGTCAAGGATCCTAGTCAGTCTGGTGTGGCTCTTCTGCATTCTACTAGAACTCAAGGAGTACTAATGTATGCCTTATCCGGTAATGAACAAGGTAATAGTTTTGCTAATATTTTGAACATATGGATTCTAGATTCAGGAGCTACTAATCAAATTGCATGTAGTCTAACTCTCTTTCATTCTTACCAGTCTGTTCGTGGCATCTCTATTAAACTGCCAAACAAAACCTTAGTTCCAGCCACACACATTGGTTCAGTCATCATCAACCCTTCTCTCATCATACACAATGAGCTTTTTGTGCCTAGTTTTGCTTAAAATCTTCTTTCTCTTAGTAAATTACTTTCTATGCCATCTGTACTCATTCAATTCTTGGGAAACTCTTGTATCATTCAGGACTAAGTCCACCTGAAGACCTTTGGTTTGATTGAGATGCATAAAGGGTTGTACTACTTTCAAGGAGTTGGCAAGAAAACTCTTAATTCCAACTCATGACTCCAAGTGTTTTTTAGCTGCTGTCAAGCTTTTAAATTCACCATCATTGTTGTGGCATTATAGATTAGGCCATGCTTCTATGCCTAGAATAAAAGACATACAGAAAATAGATGCTTTCATTACATTACTTGAACAATTACATTACTGTGTTGTATGTCATTTGGCAAAAATGAAAAGAAATCCATTTCCGTTGTCTAATTCTGTTTCTAAGATGCATTTTGATCTTATACATGTTGACATATGGGGGCCTCATAAGCACTCTACTATCTATGGTCAATACCTTCTCACCATAGTTGATGATTTTACAAGATATACCTGGCTTTACCTTCTTAAACAAAAATCAAAAGCTAGACATATTGTTGAAAGCTTCTGCTATTTTGTGCAAAATCAATTCAGTAGATAAATTAAAATCTAAAGTTCAGAAAATGGTCAAGAGTTCCGCCTCATTTTTACATGAGTAGAGGTATTGTTCATCAATCTAGTTGTGTCAACACCTCTCAACAGAATGGGGTAGTTGAAAGGAAACATCAGCACAAATTTAATACAGCTAAAGCTCTAAAATTCCAATCTAATGTACCCCTTAGCTAATGGGGCTTCTGTACCCAATATGCTGTGTATCTCATCAATATCTTGTCTACTCCATTACTTAACCATAAAAGTGTTGAACAACGAATTGTTTTGATAGATTTAAAAGATGTTTGAAAATGAGATAAAAAGATATTCCATAATTTGGAATTAGAACAAAATCCATTGTGAGCGATAGATCTCTCACATATGGGGAGTTCTTGGGATATGAGTGTTTTGATGAAGCTTAAAAGATGTTTGAAAAAGAATTGAAAAGTTGTCTTATACTTGGAAATAAGAAATCAACATCATACCCTGACATAGATCTCTAACAGAGATCTATGTACACATCATACCCTGACATAGATCTCTAATAGAGATCTATGTATAGATCTTACCCTGACATAGATCTCTATCAGAGATCTAGGTATACATCATACCCTGATATAGATCTCTATCAGAGATCTATGTATACATCATACCCTGACATAGATCGATCGATGTACACAATACCCTCACATCAAATCGATCGATGTCATCCAGAATCAAACTGAAATCATACTGTCCAACATCATACCCTCACATGGATCGATTGATGTACATCATAGCCTCACATAGATCGATCGATCTACATCATACCCTTACATAAATCGATCGATGTCATCCTGAATCATATTGAAACCATACTGTCCAATATCATACCCTCACATAGATCGATCGATGTACATCACACCCTCATATAGATCGATAGATGTACATCATACTCTCACATAGATCGATCGATGTCCCCCAGAATTCAAATTTTTATGAACGTTGGAACAAAATCCAAGAGAGATTCATGGTGTTTTCTCTATCCAATCTTGCTCAAATTTCTTATAGACTTTACTACATCATAATACATGCTTCCTTGACTATTACATCCATATCTAAGCAATCCTAAATTGGCTATTGAGGATCAAATCACTCCATAGGATGTCTAAAGGCTATTTGGATATTATCTTGACATTTGATGTAGTTGAAGACATGGTGGAGGCTTCAAAAATGTGGTGAATATCATCTATAAATGGAAGAAGCTTGGATGAGGCAAATACACTCTTTCACCATCGTCAAGCTTCATGCTTCATTGTTGTATATTTCTCTCATATGTGTAAAATTGCTTAAAGCTTGTTAAGCCTTTCTTTGTTCTTCATTGTTGTATATTGAGAGATAGTGAGTCTAACATAAGAGGAAGCATAAACATTTGACCTCTTGCTTGTCTTTAGACTAGAAAGAAAGTGTGATCCCCACTACTTGTAGGATCTGCAAGGCACCACTAGAAGAGGGGTTGAATAGTGGGTGCGAAAAATGTGGTTTTTAAAATTTGTTTAAACCTAAACAACAACTTCTGAAAACAGTTTCTGTTTTTAGGACCAGTTTTAAAACGTTTTTAAAACTAGGTTGTAGGTCTTCAAAAATTCTGAAATTTGGAGAGAACTTAGACTTAGATGTTATGAGTATCTCCTAAAAATTTCAGATTAAAATTCAACCTTTAACCCCTTCAAAAATCGTTGGTGGTCAGATTGTGCAAATCTGCCAGAAACGATACACTGATTTGACAAATTTATTTCTATTTGTACACAACTCCAAATGCTCTGAAAATTTAACCACTAACCCCTTATATGTTTTATTTAAATGGTTTGAAACAGTTTTGAAAAATTCTTTTGAGAAGTTAGTCAAATACACTCAAAGTCTCAACCTTTGCAAGCCTGAAAATCAGACTGCACTAGTCTCAGAACTTTGGACGTTTGATGGCTTATACTTATCCAAAAGGGTTGAAACTTGCGCCAAAAGAACCTTGAAACGTGTGGCTATGTTTCCTGAAAGTTTTGTGATTTTTGAAATTCTTTTACTATTTTTACGGACGTGATTAAAAACAGTAAACAGTGCTGAAACATAAAATCAGTGCTGAAAGTAAATGACACCAAGAATTTTATACTGGTTTGGTTATCAACAACCTAGTCCAGTCTTCAAGGAACATCTTCCTTGGTTCACACTAATCACACAATTCAAAAACACCTTACCACAGGGTTGATGGAGTTACACACCAACTCCAACCTTTTACAAACCTTGTATGTTCAATACAATGCACACGAACACCACTACCTTGCAAGATTGAAGATTGATCACATATTGATCAATCTTTTACAAAGATATAGAGTATGTGGTGATATATGACAAGCCTATTCAAGAATGAGAATATAAGTAAAATAGGCTTTCAAGAAGAAGAAAGAAAGATGTAGACGAAGGAGGGTATGGAAGACTCTTTTTGCACTTTTGAACTTGCGAGACTTGTCTTCCTTTTGCTTGGATTTCTTCTCCTCTTTTTAATCATCATGGCCGCCCCGTCTTGGCATTCTCCCCCTCTTGAAAATTATCTTCTAAGTCCTTGGGAGAATGTATGGCATCATTATGACATGACCTTGCTCACTTGGCATCTTCTCATTGGATGATCATTTAAGCTTTGCTTACTTGGCACTTCATGATAGGTTGAATGTTGTCATAATTTGATGACTTGGAAAATCTGAATATTTCACTCAAAACATGTGCCAAAATCAACATAGAATAATTTCCATAATCCACAAGATTGTCACATAAAGTTAGCAAGATAATTTTCTCACAAAAATGGTGAAAAATTCGGCCATAATGACAAATGCACATGCTGAAATTTCAGCATGTGTTACATACACTTTTTGTTCAAAATATTTCCTATTTAGCATTGTTTTAATTCAAGAAATCCATCTCCATTTAGTACAAGACATCTTCCTCAATTTTGGAATAAAACTTTATCATCTACAAGCCTAAAAATCGGCCACACTTAGTCTTGCACATGCTGAAATTTCAGCATGTGTAACATCCACCTCTTACTCAAAATCTTGCCTATTTTGTATTGATTTATTCCAAGAATTGAAAGACTAATTCAATCAACATTTAGTATTCAATATTCTCATCATGTATGGAATAAAAGTTAGACACAAATGTGGACTAAATTTCAGTCACTATACATTACACACATGCTGAAATTTTCAGCATGTGTGATATTAAAAAAATCACCATTTTAATTTCATAATTAATTCAAAACACTTCCAAATTGTCTTCCAATTAATCCACTTAATTCAAGAAGTAATATATGCCTTAATACATTGAAAATTTCGGCCATCATATCACTACACATGCTGAATTTTCAGCATGTGTCACAATTGTGACAAAATTTGAATTGTTACCTTTTGTAGCTTCTTTCTTTAAGTCACCAACTTTGTATTATTGATTCTTGACCAATCAATATGCCAAAGAGGCTCCATATATGCTCCATCTCAGCTGTAGGGGCGTGTGCAAGTGTATATGCATGTGCTGAATTTTATTTTTGCTAACTTTGTAAAATAGTGCACATTTAATAATACACACATGTTATATTCCCATCAGCCCTTAATTGAATTTTCTAGAACACTTTAAGATGTATGACATATGTAAAAAGTGTCTAGATACGTGTCATATGATGTGCCAAAAATGTTCCATGTGTTGTGTACGTAGAAAACCAAATTTTTGATATTTATCGATTACCCGATTTTTCTCTAATTAAATTCCAACTTTTTGCACATGTTATATATATTATGTTACACATAATATATATAATATATAATTTAAAATCTCAGCACTTGGCTGGTCTAAAGAGGCGCCATTAACATGTGACAAAATTAAAATTAGAATCTCCACAATTTGGCCTTAATGTGGGGTGATTTGTGTGTGCCAACATGGAAAGTATTTTTGGCTGAATATATAGTCATGTGCACGAAATTTTTATGAAAGTTTGAAGTATAGGGGCTGACCATCTATTTATGGCAAGTACATGACACGTTGGCGAAGTTTCGGTATTCGCCCGATACGACAATTTTCGGTTTAGAACATTTTATCGTGTCGTATTTAATTTGTCATCACCATGACTTATATCATATGATATAAGACCTGAATATACTCATAAATATGAGTTAAGTATAGTGGTTTGACGTTAACGTACATACATAAAATATATAACGTGTCCATAGTACGTTGGAATACATGTGTATATGTCTTTTTCAAAAAATCTGAAAATATATATTTATATATGTATATAGGCGTGTATATGAGTGATAAATGAGGAGGAGGAGACTTTCCTTTCTTAGCCTTGTTGCCTTTGTGCCTTTTCCAAATGTAGCTTCCTTTAATGAACTACTCAGTTTAATTAACTAAGTACTTACTTAATGAACTAGTTTAGTTCATTAATAGTGGCACCTGAAAATAGTATAAACACAACAAATGTTTGCCATTTGATGTAAGCTTTGTAGCTTCATGGCTCGTTAGTACGGCAACATAATATATGAACTATATAAGGCAAGTAATAAGCAATATCATGCACATTTGTCTTATGCTCGTTTTTGTGCACATTTAAATCATGTATTTGAAAATCACTCAAACCCCTTTTTCTCTACAATATCCCCCTTTTGATGATTTTCAAAATAACCTATACTCATGATTTAAATCCTATCGCTCCCCCTTCAATCATGCATAAAATCAAAACTTGAATTTAAAATTCCGAGTCACTCCCCCTTAATTTATGCAATTAGTATCTCTCTCCCCCTTAAATCATGCTATCTCTCCCCCTTTATTTTGAAAAGTAAATCAAAAGATGCCTGTAAATATGAAGAAAAAAATCATGCATTTCATATAACGTGCGTTCGTAAGGGTTATTTATTCAACCCTTTGAAAATATCCCTTTTGGTACCCAAATTTGGGTGACCTTTCTAGGTCTTCCAAAAGGTGAGAAAGGTGATGAGAACGCAACATAATATATGTTAGGGACAAATGCGTTTGGCCTTTGACCAAGAATCCCATCATGCATGTAGTATGGTTTGTGTTTTTGAAAAGCATTTCGGTTTGCATGCACGGGACGTGATTTAGATGCATTTTTGTGATATGAGTATCGCGTATGCATCAGTGGCTTTCTATATGGCATGTCATTTCTCTTTGTATGATAAGAAGCACGATAAGATGAGATAAATGGTGTACTAGTCTTCTTCTCATATTTATACGGCACATAATTATACTTCGTATGAGATGAAGAAGAGATATGACGAGATGTGGGGAGATGGGGTTTTTGCTTTATTTTAGGCGCTACGTATGCCTTTGATGTGTCTACTTTCTTAGACAAAACAAACTTGGATGGTTTAGATGATGCTTCGTTTGTCTCGCTGTATCCTAATCCAGTTTTATCACTGTCATGTTTTTGTGATAAAATAATGCGATCTAGCATGTTGGATCCCGTATCAAATTGTTTCATCATTTTCTCTAAATCAGTATTCCTTGATTTCAAACTTAAAATCTCGGATTTTATTTCATTATTTTGTGTGGTCAATGATGAAATCTTTGTCTTTAATGCATTGATGATGCATGATGACTCTTCTTTAGAATCGTTTAATTGAGCGATAAGATTTTCGTTAGAAGATTCTAACATCTTCTTGTCTTCAATTAATTGCTTCTTTTGTTTTGCTAGAGTTCTAGCAAACTTATGTAATTCAAGTTATTCGACATATAAATCATCATAAGATTGTTCAGAATCCGAGTCAGAATCAGAATTTACCACATTTTCAAATAGTGGAGGCATTTGGCTTGACATACCTTCTTGCTCGGTTTTGTTGCTAGTGGTTGCCATCTCACAAAGATCGTTGGATCCTTTGAAGTGAGTGTTCCTACGCGCTGATACCAATTTTAGGATCTGCAAGGCACCACTAGAAGGGGGGAGGGGTTGAATAGTGGGTGTGGAAAATGTGGTTTTTAAAATTTGTTTAAACCTAAACAACAACTTCTGAAAACAGTTTCTGTTTTCAGGACCAGTTTTAAAACGTTTTTAAAACTAGGTTGTAGCTCTTCAAAAATTCTGAAATTTGCAGAGAACTTAGACTTAGATGTTATGAGTATCTCCTAAAAATTTCAGATTAAAATTCAACCTTTAACCCCTTCAAAAATTGTTGGTGGTCAGATTGTGCAAATCTGCCAGAAACGATACACTGATTTGACAAATTTATTTCTATTTGTACACAATTCCAAATGCTCTGAAAATTTAACCACTAACCCCTTATATGTTTTATTTAAATGGTTTGAAACAGTTTTGAAAAATTCGTTTGAGAAGTTAGTCAAATACACTCAAAGTCTCAACCTTTGCAAGCCTGAAAATCAGACTGCACTAGTCTCAGAACTTTGGACGTTTGGATGGCTTATACTTATCCAAAAGGGTTGAAACTTACGCCAAAAGAACCTTGAAACGTGTGGCTATGTTTCCTGAAAGTTTTGTGATTTTTGAAATTCTTTTACTATTTTTACGGACGTAATTAAAAACAGTAAACAGTGCTGAAACGTAAAATCAGTGCTGAAAGTAAATGACACCAAGAATTTTATACTGGTTCGGTTATCAACAACCTACTCCAGTCTTCAAGGAACACCTTCATTGGTTCACACTAATCATACAACTCAAAAACACCTTACCACAGGGTTGTCTTCCAATTAATCCACTTAATTCAAGAAGTAATATATGCCTTAATACATTGAAAATTTCGGCCATCATATCACTACACATGCTGAATTTTCAGCATGTGTCACAATTGTGACAAAATTTGAATTGTTACCTTTTGTAGCTTCTTTCTTTAAGTCACCAACTTTGTATTATTGATTCTTGACCAATCAATATGCCAAAGAGGCTCCATATATGCTCCATCTCAGCTGTAGGGGTGTGTGCAAGTGTATAGCATGTGCTGAATTTTATTTTTGCTAACTTTGTAAAATAGTGCACATTTAATAATACACACATGTTATATTCCAATCAGCCCTTAATTGAATTTTCTAGAACACTTTAAGATGTATGACATATGTAAAAAGTGTCTAGATACGTGTCATATGATGTGCCAAAAATGTTCCATGTGTTGTGTACGTAGAAAACCAAATTTTTGATATTTATCGATTACCCGATTTTTCTCTAATTAAATTCCAACTTTTTGCACATGTTATATATATTATGTTACACATAATATATATAATATATAATTTAAATCTCAGCACTTGGCTGGTCTAAAGAGGCGCCATTAACATGTGACAAAATTAAAATTAGAATCTCCACAATTTGGCCTTAATGTGGGGTGATTTGTGTGTGCCAACATGGAAAGTATTTTTGGCTGAATATATAGTCATGTGCACGAAATTTTTATGAAATTTTGAAGTATAGGGGCTGACCATCTATTTATGGCAAGTACATGACACGTTGGCGAAGTTTCGGTATTCGTCCGATACGACAATTTTCGGTTTAGAACCTTTTATCGTGTCGTATTTAATTTGTCATCACCATGACTTATATCATATGATATAAGACCTGAATATACTCATAAATATGAGTTAAGTATAGTGGTTTGACGTTAACGTACGTACATAAAATATATAACGTGTCCATAGTACGTTGGAATACATGTGTATATGTCTTTTTCAAAAAATCTGAAAATATATATTTATATATGTATATAGGCGTGTATATGAGTGATAAATGAGGAGGAGGAGACTTTCCTTTCTTAGCCTTGTTGCCTTTGTGCCTTTTCCAAATGTAGCTTCCTTTAATGAACTACTCAGTTTAATTAACTAAGTACTTACTTAATGAACTAGTTTAGTTCATTAATAGTGGCACCTGAAAATAGTATAAACACAACAAATGTTTGCCATTTGATGTAAGCTTTGTAGCTTCATGGCTCGTTAGTACGGCAACATAATATATGAACTATATAAGGCAAGTAATAAGCAATATCATGCACATTTGTCTTATGCTCGTTTTTGTGCACATTTAAATCATGTATTTGAAAATCACTCAAATCCCTTTTTCTCTACACTACTTCCTTCAACCCACTGTGAGAAAGTTCTTGAGAGAACTTTATTGAAGTTGTGAGGAAGAAAGAACTTGTTCTTGCTTATAGTTGTTTTTGTTGAGGTTGCACAAAGTGTATGTGCAACAAGCTGCTGCTATTGTTGGTATTGCACAAATTGATTGTGCAAGAAGTTGCTGCTGTTGTAGTTGTTGCTTGCACTAGAGTTAGTGTAAGTGTTGCTGTCGTTGTTCTTGTTCCTTATCAAAGGTAATAAGAAAGTTGTTTTTGAAAATCTACTTTGAAAGCAAAGTGGCAGTGGAGTAGAATCATTTAAGATTCGAACCTCTCTAAATCTTTTGTCTTCACTCATTATCTCTCATCTCCTTCTTTATTGATTTTGAGTGCATTTGTTTTGTATTGAGCTAAACCGAGAAAATTCTTCAAAATTTCCTAACACTCTATTCACCTCCCTCTAGAGTGTTCATCACGGACCTTACAATTGGTATCAGAGCCTAACCTTGATTTCTTGGCCAAATCTTTGCAAGTAGCAAGGTTAAAGATCATTGGAAATAGGGCAATGACAACCTCTACATCATATAGCTCAACTCTCAAAACAACCACTATATTCACAGCACCAAACACCAAAGGTCCCCTGTTGATACTCAAAACTATTCCTTATGGAAATATATGACGAATGCATATTTGTGTGGATGTGGTTATGACATATGGAGAATGGTCATAGAGGGAGTACCTCCACCAACTAGGTTGGATTAAAACATGAAAGTAGTAATGAAGGAGGTGGATGACTACAATGATGAAGATAAGAAAAATTTTGAGCTAGAAGGAAAAGCTCTTGAAATCCTCCATCTCTCTCTTTCACACGATGAGCTAATAAAGGTTCAAGTCATCGTCTCTCCACATGAGACATGGAAGAAACTTGAGGAGTTATCAAACGATGGTCATCAATCAAACAAATATGAAGATGATCTCAATGACACAAAATCATTATGTCTCATAGCTTTTGAAGATGACAAAGAGGTATCTCTTTCAAATTTCTCATTTGATGAATTACAAGATGAATATATCACCTTAAATGAGGAATTTGAAAAACTTGTTCTAAAGTACAAACATGCTAAAAAGGAACTTAGTTCATCCAAATTAGAAAATGAAAATTTGCATGAATCTCTTGTTTTGCTTCATATAGAGCATGATGTCATCTTAGAGACACAAAAATCCTTAGCTCTAATTACACTTGAAGAGCTCCAAAAGATTACATGTGAAAAGGTTATCCAAGAAAAACCTCTTGTCAAACAAAAGGTAGTAAAAAATAAAATCAAACTTAGGTTTTAAAGATTCTACTACTTTAACTAAGATAAAAGAGGCATCTTTATGTGATTCACCTAAGGTTAAAGTAACGTTTCTAAAGGAAGTGCTTAGAATTTCAACAAGATTTCTAACTCTATGAAGGTAGCTAAACCTTCCAAGCCTAAAAACACACAATCACATCATGCACCTACTTGTTTCTTTTGTAATAAAAAGGGTCATGTGGTAAGTGTTTGTAGAGCTAAGCTCTAAGTATTATTAAAGACCTAAAGGCATGAGAACTAACCTAGATGGACCCAACAACAAAAAGGTACCTATGGATAGACATTTGTCTTACATATGAGCTTGGAATCCATGAAAAAGGCAAAGTGAAAGAAATCAAATAGCTTATGGAATTGAGATATTCAATCCATATAGCCAACAAAGAGCACCTCTCTATCAAGTTCAAGATCAAAGATGGTGTGGAAGCCCATTTTGGCAATGGGATAGACTAGACCCTTGGAGTTGAAAGAGTTGGTAAACTTTTTAACTTTTCTTTTAGTCTCATAATATGTATAGAAGGGACATGAGCTAAAATTTGATAAGTGTTATCTATTGAGGTGATGATAATACTTAAAACAAGAAAATATTTTGATGTTTTTGAGATTTTTTTTAAAAAATGTTTAGCTTACAATGATTTATTGTAAAAAAAAACTCATATGCCAAGTTTTTGGAATTTGTCTATCTCATGGAATAGATGACCTAGATATATTGCTTACAAAGTTTCTATGAACATTTGAAAGTATCAACCTATCAAAACATTTACGAACCATGATGGCAAATGTGATACTTATAAATTGACTAAAGCATTGATAATTAAGGATTTAAGTTTGGTATTAAAAGTACATTCTCTAAACTCTATAAATGCTTCATTTCTTAAGAGTATTATGCATGCTTAAGGTATTAAATGATTTCTTTACAACTTGATTGACTTATGTGGCTTGCTTGAGCATTTGAAACTGTTTGATATTTTTACTTGGACATGTTTCTTGCTAGAAATTATAATATATGATCATGAGTCCCTAAAAATCTTGAAAATGAAAATGCCCATAAGATTAATGTATCAAGAGAAATAGAATTTGGAAGTTTGAAGAAAATATCAAGATATTTGTCAAATGAAAGGATGTTTTTCACGACGTCTTGGTATCTAAACTTCTGAACAAAATCGAATAGAAGATAGTAAAATTAGATATGTCTAGAGATAAGTTCTTCTTGAGTTTTTTCTCTGTCCAAACATTTTTAAGTGAGAAACTTAAGTGTTGATTGATCATTAAAATTATGTAATTAAGGAATTATCTTGATATGACTTTCTAAGCGTCTTGAAATGATAGAATCCCTGCTCTAAAATATTTTATGATATTTAGATATAAGGTTTTCATAATTAACATCAAAGATGATTTAGAAAGACTTGAACTATAGATGATAATGAACATGTCAATAAGAACATGTATTTTGAACAAGTCTTAGCTTGAATACTTCACTTTAAGAGGAATTCTATGAACAATTTGAGGATTCAAATGATAAAGGTTATCTGGACATTCATGAGGATCAAAAGCCAAAAAAAACTTCTAAGCTATATGAGTTCTTTAAAGTTTGGGACATTCAAAGCACACATAATGTGGAAGATCGTCCAAGCTTTAGATTAAAGAATACGAAATAATAAAACCAAATGAAGAAGAGATATTGAACTACAGCTCTAGACTATTATCAAGATATGGATGAAACTTGTGTCTTACCTTGCAAGATTGAAAGAAGCTTTCTAGGCTATATTTGGCTTAGAAAATCAACTATATGTCAAATTCACCATCCTAGACAAATATTTAAAATGAATATGTGGAGCTTAATCTTTTAATATCGAAGACCTTGATGAGTCAAATCATGCTTCAAGTTTGAAACATCCTTGTGTGACTTGAACCAAACTCCTATAGTTTGGTATGAGAGGTTAAGATAATTTTTAAGAGAAAAACAAGTCATCACATTCTTCATAATATTCTTGTTAATATCGACGTGGGTAATACATTTGGTTCAAATATAGAATTGTTTGTGGAAAATGTGCACAAATCGATGCATGACAAGTTTGATGAAAGTACAAATAAGAAAAACACACTTGTCCTCTTTGAGTTCCATATTATACAAACTATAAAATGCATTTGTGTGGCGCCCCGCACCCCGGCCCCGCCGGAGTCGGTGCACCCGCCGTACTTCACTAAGGAGAGTACTAGGCATCTTCCATACGCGTCGTGATCCATGGTAAAATTACATGGATTTTCGTTCCTTCGTGCAATTAGTAATTGAAACCGAGGCAGAATTTAAACTCCAAACATAAGTACCATCAAAAGCAGTTAGGGTTTACATCCCACACGACAAAGTCAGAAAGCGATAAAAGTAAATAGTTTCCCATCACTATTACAAACATCATCATCATTCCTTCATGCTGGGTGCTCGGTCCACCAATCCTGGCCCTCCTCTAACGCCCTCACGGATAGGGTACCCTAGGCTCGTCATCAATCCATTCGACTTTATCTCCTGCCACCTCTGGAGAGGAAAATAGGGTGAGTGACAACGTCACCAGCAAGTATACTATAATAATCATGAGTTAAATGGAAAGTACGAGCAAGAACCGAACCCCATATTATACTTGGTTTGGAAACATACCTGTCCTCCAATCATCATTTGATAAGGATCATAGCTTAATGCAATAAGATCATAACTTAATAACATCACTAAATAGAATGAAAATATAACATAAGGAGAACGGAACGTGCATTTATTACTAAAACAATAATCACCATCATTTAGGACTTGCGAGATCGTGACTACTCAGCATCAGTAACCTGTGACGCTACATTACGACTCCACAAGTGACATGCATGCATATGCACATGTAATGCGTTATGATAAAATGCGAAAATGCCTTTTCATGCTTTACTCTTTTAAAAACATCATCGTCATAAAACCATAGAGTGTTCAGATCTATCTTCCCGGATCTGAGGCGGTAACTTCTCCCCTTCGAATCTATTAATCCCGGATTCGGATCGGTAACATCATTCCTTTCCATTCAGATCACTTAACCCGGATCTGCTCAGGTTCCTTTCTGTTCAGATCTATCTTCCCGGATCTAAGGCGGTAACTTCTCCCCTTCGAATCTATTAATCCCGGATTCGGATCGGTAACATCATTCCTTTCCATTCAGATCACTTAACCCGGATCTGCTCAGGTTCATACTGGCCAGCTCATACACACACACGGTACCGGTGGGGAAGCGTTTTAAGAAAACAAAACGAAGTCATCCTTTTTGAAAAACGCTTTTCATTATTCCTTCACGTAAAATCCATATCATAAAATCATGCATGTGACGATGATGCAATGTATGACATACAACGTGCAAACTCGAACACGGCATATGACACAAGAACGGGCATGTCTTGCTAATAATGCTGGAATTTTTCCAGCTTCGTATCATTCACTTATTTTAACGAATTCCTTGCTAAACTACTCGTGTTAAACTCATGTAACCACATCTATTCATCCGTGACCGTCATAAGCGAGTGTCATGCATGCATTGCGGACTTACGATGTCATTAAGAGACCCATTTACTCCTTTTTACGTATCCATGCAATCAAAATTCTGAAATGACCATATTTTACTATAAAATATATCGTGGTCAATCCTTTGATCTTTTTCCAGAAATTCCAACTCCCTAACCTCATAAACTCTTTGAGCTAACATCCTACCAATTTTTAGCCCAAGATCCATTCTTTAAGGCCTTTTTCCAGGCCATGCAAAGTGGGTCATAAATTCTGTTTACCCAGCCTAGTTCGATTTGACCAGTTTTAGTAGAAACTTTATTAAAAATAAACCACAACTTATTTTGAGGGAATTCCAGCTGTCATTTCTTCTTCATTCATGAGGCTAATACCCTGCCGAAAATTAGTGGATTTCCATACCTCTAAGGTTCATTTTTAAGCTGATAAACATATTGCTTAAGTTCTGTCCAGTACTCATTTTCCAGCAAGACCAAATCTTAGTAGGAAATTCCTTAAAAATAAACCGTGTATCTTTTTGAGGTGATTCTAACTCTCACTACTAACAAACACATAAAACTATCATCACACCAAAAATAACTGAAATTGAAGGTCCCTAAGGTCCCTTTTCTGGCTTTGCAAGTCAGCCTAATTTCTAATCCAGCTCCAGAATTTTCAGTGGACATAAATTCTTCCTAAATGTTCTTGGCTTACCCTTATTGTCACCATAAATGGTATCAGCCCTAAGATGAACACACCCACACACCACGTCAGCCCCATTTGCGGATGTCAGAGAGAAAATGACCAAAATCGAAAGCATTTCAATCCTAACATGCACAAGATCAAGTCTTTCCGCCATTTTCTTGCTTTGTTATCATCTTACATGCAACTTCACCCCTTCTCCCCATATCCCTTCTACCGTGGCTACCTTCAACCCAAAAAAAGAAAGCTTTAACACATTCAAGCCTAGTTTAAGACATAAACATGCATAAAGTCATCAAAGAACTCATCTTTAGAACAAAGTGCTCTTCCTACACTCTCATGTGTATAAAGCCGAAAGCTTTTGGCTTAAAGCTTACCATTTCATCACTAAGATCAAACCTTAAGTCTTTCTAGTCATTCATACACACACTTTCACATTCAAACCATGAAGATTATAGTGTACTTGCCTTGCTTGCCTACTCTTCTTGGATATGTGTCAAAGTTGAAGCCTTTCTCCTTCTCAAAGGAGGTGTGAGTTGTCCAACTTGGCTAGAGTTCTTGAAGGCTTGGAATCCTTGAGCCTAGTGACCATGAAGGTCACGGTTTTGGGACAAAGAAGAACACCCATGAGTTTCATCTTCATAAAATCATAAATGTCACTCTTAGGAGGTTGTGAATGCTTACCTAAGCTTACTTGGTCTTGGAAGAGTTCCCTTCTCCTTGGTGTGCACTTGGCCGTGAGTGGGGAGGGAAGAAGGGGATAGAAGAGGTTCCTTTTTGGCTTGAAATGTTTGAGTGTAAGTTGGAGGGAATTCTTTCCTTCTTTGCTATCCTAGCCGTGGAAAATAAGGGTGGGGGTTAGGGTTTGTGCTCTAGCTCCTTCAAGTTAATGCTTAACCTTGGTTACCTTGGGTTAACCAGGGTTACTTTCCACTTACTAAGGTTACTTTTGGGTCAACCATGGTTTCTTTTTCCTAACCATGGTTTATTTTAGGGTTGGTTAGGTTACTTTTAATTATTAGCCACCTTCTCTTTAAATTGTGTTTTCCCTCCCCTCCTCTCTTTATGGTGGCCGGCGGTTGGGGTCTTAAATGACCCCAACTAGCCAATATATTTATTTTTTTTCTTTTTTCCCTTCTTATTTATTCTTTTCTAGTAAATAAATATCAATATATTTATCTCATGCCAACTAATCATCTTCCTTATTGGTTTGGGCCAAAAACCATAAAGCCATAAAACAATAGATCCTAGTCTTATGAATACATATAGTGTCCTCATGCCTTACTTACAACAATTACCAACTAAATTAACTCTAAGCACAACGTGCATGGCCACATATTAACTAATTCATCCTTAGGTACAAGAAGGGCTTGCAACAGGGTTATGACAATTTGACTCAAACTATGTGCAAAAATATTAGCTTAAATGGAAAGTGAGAGAATTATAGAATATGATTATAAAGGTTAAATGTGATATCAAATGACTTTAAATCTCTTGTAGCTAACTACTAGGTTTAAAGATTAAGATTGCTCGAATCATATCCTCAAAAGGTCATTTATGGACTTAAAACACCTGGATCTTGGTATGATAAACTGAGAAATTTCTTGTCTTTTAAGAGGAAAAGTTGATACATACTTGTTTATCAAATAACAAGGAAGAAATCATTCATTTGCTCAAATATATGTTGATGACCTTGTGTTTAGTGCTACTAATGATTGCCCTTGTAAGCACTCTACTAAGGTAAAGGAAGAAAATTTGAGATGAGTATGATGGATGAGCTCAACCACCTCTTTTGGGCTTCAAATCAAGCAAATCAAGGATGGAGTGTACATCTCTCAAACAAAGTACACCAACGATCCTCTCAAGAAATAAAAACTTGAAAACGGAAGGAATGTAAGCATACAAATGAGCACAAGTAGAAAGCTTGATAGCCGGTCAAGGTAACAAAGTTTAAGAGTATGATTGATAGTTTGCTTTGTTTGACTGCTAGCTAGCCAGATATATTATATGCTATGTGCTTTTATGCTATGTGCTTTTATGCTAGACTTTAAGATATGCTAAAGAAATTGCATCTACTTGTGTTAAAACGTATTTTTTTAAAGATTTAAAAGGTACATTGAATGTTTGGGTTTTTTTTTGACTTAAGAGAGTATAGTGATTCAGACTATGCTAAAAATCCTGTTGATGAGAAAAGTACCTATTTTATGTGATAATACCTCATCTATAAATATATCACAAAATCCGGCTCTGTATAGTAGAACCAAGCATATTGAGGTTAGACATTGCTTTATAAGAGATTATATAAAAAAAGGAGTTAACTTCTATTGAATGTGTTTCCATACAAATTTAGAATCTCGTTATAAAAAGAAATCAAAATGAGGAGAAAGAATACTTTACAAAAGGTCAAGAAACTTTAAACATAGTGAAGGAGGATCATGCAATCCTTCTCAAGGCCAAAGCACACAATCTCTACTGAACCAAGAAGCTGGACGGTTAGGACTAGATGCACGGATTTCGCCAAGACTGAGAAGTTAATGGAATGAAGGAGATGGTTAACCATCTACAACTTCTTGTGAATAAAACTTGCAGAATTTAAAGCGTTAGATGTGAATGAGAGGACATCGACTCCCTTGGAGTTGTTGAAAATCAAGGATTTTGAGAAAAATGATGAGTTGATGCTAATCTTAGATTGAATAGATGTTCAAAAATAGAGACCTCTTTGGAATGAGAAGTAGATTAACAAAATGTCTAAAATGTTCACTAGACTATTTTTTGCACACTTGTAGGTGGAATACTTGAATACTTTTCCATATGCAATGCTTAATGTGATTCATGGTACACACCTAGAATGGAATGTTAGGATTATAAATGATTTGCTTGTGGCTCCTGATGAAGGGTTATATAAGAATTGATATATGAAAATGGGATGGGGCAAGATGAAAGGTCGATGAGGACCAAGCTAAAAGCTTCTTAGTTTCCATCCTAATAAAACAATATGTCATTGGTATATCGAGTGTTGACTATGACAATCATATTTTGTGTAACTAGGAATTTCTATAACCTTCCTAGTAACTTTGACTTCTACCTATCCCACCTCCTTGCAACAAGAAATTTCTTTAACTTTGTGGAGTTATCCATGGCAAATATGATAGAAGCATCCACTAAGTCACACAAGTCGCTTCTTATCGCAACCTCATCTACTCTATGTTAAAGAAATTGGATATAGTGATGGATGAAAATGATGTTGACAAGAATTTTTACAAAAATTGTTATGATAATACTAACATCAAACAAGTCCTCAAGGATATAAAAGAGAAAGTGCGGGTTCCAGAGGAAAACTTTACCCCTTCCTAACTAGGTTTTAGTTTATCACTTATTTTGTATTAAATTTGTACTTTAAAAACTTGCATGATCCTATCATTTATGTTCATCTCCTTTATATGGTCTTTTATTGTGCCTTATTGTCCTTTAAAAAAAGGAGAAGAAAAATATACAGATTTATGGAGTATATAATACAGAGTATATATATAAGGCATGTGATGCAATATGAGATTAATATAAGGTGATATGTATTTGAAGGTTAATATGTATGAACAAAAATGAGTTTGAGATATGGGTGAGATATGTGTTGCTAGTATATCTGAGATATGTATATATGGCAATATGAGTGTAGCATATGTTAAGGGGGAGCCTGAATACTTTGAATAAGAGGAAATGTAATATTTTTTGTTTTGTCTTAGAAAATTTGGATGATTACAAAAAGGGGGAGAATACGCATGTTGGTACATTGGTGTACATTGGTATACTTGTGTATAAGCTTGATATACGGTATATGGGACAAAATGGTATATCTTACGCTTGCTTACTTGGATAAGCACTTATGTTTGTGTTCGAACATACTCTTGGATATGATGGATGAGTGTGTAGAAATGATGGTTTGGGTATGCTTGTCTAATGGATATGCATGTGATAGAGATGATATGTTTGCTTGCTTGATGTGCTTATTTAGTATGACATGGTGAAGCTTGAGTTGCTATATGCTTAGATGCATGAAGATTAGCCTGCTTGCTTGCTTGATGTAAAAATGAAAGTTTGGCATATATGTTGAATAACTAGTGTAAATAGGAATATGCCATGATGTATATGTTGCACTTACAAATTGGTGCATGGTTTGATTGAGGGGGAGTTTTGAAAAATCTTTTCATCACATCTATTGGTTTTGAGAGGATTATATATTGAGGGGGAGATTTGAATAAGTTTTCATGTTCATATATTTGAGGGGGAGTTTCAAAAAGTCTTGAAGTAAATTTGAATCAATTTTTATGTATTTAATGGGAGCTTAAATGCATTGACAAAGAGGCAGAGGTAAAATTTTAAGTTTTGAAATCTTTAGTTAGCTCAAATATAGTTTTCAAACAAAAACATCTTTTAGAAGTCTTGGTTTTGAAATCATCAAAAAACGGGAGATTGTTGGAAAATGAATTGTTTTGATAGATTTAAAAGATGTTTGAAAATGAGATAAAAAGAGATTTCATAATTTGGAATTAGAACAAAATCCATTGTGAGCGATAGATCTCTCACATATGGAGAGATTGTTGGGATATGAGTGTCTTGATGAAGCTTAAAAGATGTTTGAAAAAGGATTGAAAAGTCGTTTTATACTTGGAAATAAGAAATCAACATCATACCCTGACATAGATCTCTAACAGAGATCTATGTACACATCATACCCTGACATAGATCTCTAATAGAGATCTATGTATACATCATACCCTGACATAGATCTCTATCAGATATCTATGTATACATCATACCCTGACATAGATCGATTGATGTACATCATACCCTCACATATATCGATCGATGTACATCATACCCTCATATAGATCGATCGATGTCATCTAGAATCAAACTGAAATCATACTGTCCAACATCATACCCTCACATAGATCGATCGATGTACATCATATCCTTACATAGATCGATCGATGTCATCCTGAATCATATTGAAACCATACTGTCCAACAACCTACCCTCACATAGATCGATCGATGTACATCATACCCTTACATAGATCGATCGATGTACATCATATCCTTACATAGATCGATCGATGTCATCCTGAATCATATTGAAACCATACTGTCCAATATCATACCCTCACATAGATCGATCAATGTACTCATGTTGAGAAATATGTTTGGATAATTTTCAAAGTCATGATTTTAAGTGATGAATACTTAAAAATGTCACACATGGTGTTATATGTGATTAAAAGTTGAATAAGTTTAACAAGTTGACATCGATCTCTCAGGTTGTTGCACATCGATCGATCTATGTACATAGATCTCTCACATCGATCGATCTATGTAAGGCAGAATAGTTTAAGACCTTTCTGTAAGACATCAATCTCTAAACCTGAGACACATCGATCGATCAATATACATCGAACTCTCACTTCGATCGATCGATGTAGGTCAGAGACAAAACCTGAACCTTTATGTGAGACATCGATCTATGAAGCTGAGGCACTTCGATCGATCGATGTCTAGAGTTTTTAGAAATAATTTTCTAAAATGTGATAAAATGGTTGTTTTCATTTGTACATGATTTATACATGCTCATTATGCGCTTATTATGTGTTTTTGGTGATTATTATTGTTTTGTGACTAACGTGCCTTGGAAGTTTCTACAACTTACCAAAAAGGGCAAAATTGGTATTTTAAGTTTTGTAGGAACATCATATGGTGAAAAATATTTCAAGTGCATATTATTATCTTTGTTATCATGACAAAGGTGGTATTGTGATTATTTCTGACCATCGGGGGCATTTCTGGAGTTTTCTCACACCAGGGGTATTTTGGTCATTTTACCCCCAAGGGTATTTTTGGTATTTTCACTCAAGGAATCTCTTGAGCATATTATTATCTTCATTCTGGAGCTGCGTTATTATTATTTTGAAGACTATATGGTGATCTTATATCTTATTCTCTCAACCGATGATATTATTGACTATAGCTGGATATGTGACGATTTGAGATGTCACATTCTATTTTTTCTTGAAGACCCTCTTATGTATGTTATAAGAGGATATTAATCATCATCTTTTAGAGATTACAAGGTGTCCTTGGTGCAAGATTCATCACAATATGTAAAGGAGAAGAAAGTACGAATTTTGGTGTTATATGTTGACATAATCTTGTCAACACTTATTCATTATTTTTTATTCACAAAATTTGAGTTGGTATACATACATACAACATCAAAAACGTCCATAAACAGGTGGAGAAGGTGGTGTACTCATTTTATGACTTTTGGACAAGTGGAAAATTCAAAAACAAGCTAGTTGGGAAAAGTTGCCAACTTGAAATTTCAAATTTGAATGTAATGGAGACAAGGTTGTTGGAGATGATTATGGAGGTGCTTTAATTCAAAATTCTCAGCCATCACATGGTCTAAAATTTGGAGAGAATATGCCATCTATTCACACTATAAATAGGAGGCAAGGTGAAGAAGAGAAGACACACACTTGAAGCAAAATTGAAGATTGTTGTCTTGCTATTCTCTTCTCATATTTTCGTTCATACTTTGTGTAGCTAAGGTGTTCCAATTTTCTTTGTTGTCCAGCTACACTATACACACCTTCTTGAGTTAGATTTGTATGATTGATTAGCCAAATTTATAAGGCTACATCAATAGGTGGTAGAGGTGTTGTAACCAAGAGTGGTGTTCATTTGATAGTGAAATCTAAGGAAAGGTGTTCCTTGGGACTGGAGTAGGTCACACTGACCGAACCAGGATAAATTCTCGGTGTTCTTCTCTTGTTTCTTTATTTCTATTTTCTGTCCGTTTTTGACTGCAGTTTTCATACAACTTCTCACAATTTGAAACAAAAATAGCTAAACATTTTCAAAATTCGTGATTTTTGATGGAGTTATACTTCAGACTGTTAGCTTTCATTTGCAACAAGAATCACTTGATTTGAGCAAGGGAAAGTTAGTCTTTCAGTCTTTGCAAGATAACTGCTCCAATCTGGATGCAATCTGACCAGTTTTGAGAAAACTTAAATTTTGTAATTTTCAAGAGTTGTTTAAGGTCAGGGCCTTTTGGAAACTTCATCTTCACATCCTAAGGAGTGTTTTGATATAAATATCAACCTTTTTGGTTGAGTATTCAAAGAGAAACACGTTTTGCAAAATCAGCAACATTCTGTCCAATTCTGTCCAGATTGACCATCTGAATCTTTTTATTTATTTGAAGGGCCAAACGATCTTATTTTTGTCTGATTTTTGGATAGAGTCTTGTTAACTCATTGAAGTTAAATTCTGGAAAGTTTCATAGTTTTTGGAATTGTGTACAATTATTTGTGTATTTTTGAAAAACGGGTTCTGAATCTGAGGTGGTTTCTGATTCTGTTTTCAAAGGGGATTTTAACAAAGGGTTGTAGTGTAATTTCTGCTAACCACTATTCACTCCCCCTCTAGTGGTGTTTATTGCAGGTGTACGGTCCAACATTTGGTATCAGAGCCAAACCAACACCACTAAAAAGAAGCAAGATTCAACACCATACGAACAATACAAGGCCAATAAACAACGATTCATTATATACTGCTTGTCTCAAATCCGAGGTACATACTATGGCTATTGTTTCTCACAAAGGTGAGTTGGAAGGTATGTCTACATAACGCCCTCCTCTTTTTGATGGCAATAATTTTGTTCATTGGAAACTAAGAATGAGGCTATTCTTAATGACTATAGACATCGATTTATGGTCTATAGTTGAAGATGGGCCGTACATTCCAACGAAAGTTACACAAGTTAGTGAAGTAACTCAAGAGGTTGAAAAATGTAAAAGTGAATGGTCATCAGATTATAAAAAGAAAAGGTCCATGAATGCTAAAGCTATGCAATTACTTTTGAATGGACTTATAACTTCTGAAGCAGGATATGTGTCAAATTGCACAAGCGCACACGACATGTGGAAATCACTTGTATTAAAGCATGAAGGTACTAGTGGTGTTAAAGAGTCAAAAATAAACATGCTTATGACTGAATTAGAGACTTTCAAAATGTTGCCAAACGAATCCATAACATCTATGGATTTGAGGATTACTAATATTTTCAATGCCCTTGAAGCTTTAGGAAAGTCATTTTTGAACAGTGAAAAGGTTCAAAAGGTGTTACGAAGCCTCCCTGCTGAATGGGATCCAAAGGTGACTGCAATCGAGGAGACAAAGTCAATCACTAAGATGGATGAATTGATCGGGTCTCTTAAAGTTTACGAGGTTAAATTAAACCAACGAAAGTCTGAATCATCTAAGTCATCCGGTAAGTCAATAGCTTTCAAAACAATCGAAACACATGCTAGTAACGATGATAGTAATAGTGATACTGAATTAGACGATGACTTGATATTGATAGCTAGAAAACTTAGAAAGTTTTTCAAACGTCCAAATAGGAATAGACAACGTAATTCTTCTTCTTCTTCTTCTTCTCAACCTAGGAAGAATAACACAAACAAATGGTATAATAAAGAATTAAAGTGTTATGAATGCGGTAAAAAGGACATATTTCATATGACTGTCCCACGAAGAAAAATAATAATAATAACAATAATAATAAACAAGCCAAGGATAAGGAGGCTCAAACGACAAAGGCAAAAGAGTCTAAGGCAAGAAAAGGGAAACGAGCAATGAAGGTGAGCACATGGAGCGACTCATCCGACTCAGAATCCGAAAGTGAGGAAGCTCAAGTCTGCTTCATATCCAACGAGGTATGTTCTTCTTCTGATAGTGATTCCGATAGTAACATGACATTTGATGAAATGTATGAAGAATTCTTAAGAATGCATGCTCGCTGTAAGAGACTCTCTAAAGAAAAGAAGAAACTAGTTGAAGAAAATGACAAGTTGAAGACGTCCAACTTGGAATTCTCCGATCAACTAGAATCTCTTAAACAAGAGTCTATTAATACTCTTGATTCTTTAGAGAATAAAATTGAATCATATAGGAAAGATGAACAAAAGTTACAAATGGAAAATAAAATGTTAAAATCCAAGTTAGAAAGTTGTGAAAATGAAATAGTACAACTTAAGTCTTCTAAATTTACCTTAGAAAAAATGATAGAACAATTTAAATCTGGTGCAAATATGTTAGATACACTTATATCATCACAAAAGTGTGGAAATGATAAAACTGGATTGGGATATAAAGAAGAAGATGAAAAATTAGATAAAAAGACTAAGTTTGTATCATCAACTACGAAACAACCTTATAAAGTTATAAAAACAAACTTGTCTGCTAAATCTTCTTCTACTCCTTCTTCTTCTTATTCAAAGATAAAAATGCAGCATGCATCCATAAAAACACACACGCATAACTATACATCTAGGCCAAACTTTGCATCTAGACAATCTAGAAATTATGCCTACATGTATACAAATGCAACTAGACCAAATAAAATGCATACAACTTATTATGAACCTAAATATAGGCAACACTCTTATAAGTCTTATAGAAATGCCTACAAACACACTTATATAGCGCCATATAAGAAACAAAATCGCATGCCTTATGCACATTATAAAATTCGGCCATCCTATAATGATTATCAACCATGTCACAACATGTATAACAATGTATCTTCACTTATGTGGAATAATCATGTATATGCTAATTCTTCTTATTTTCCAAATTATAAAAATGCTAAAAATGTGCCTAGAAGGTATATTCAAGTTTGGATACCTAAGGGATATCTAAACAAGAATAGTGCCCCTAACATTCAAGGACCCAAATAAAGGGTACCTAAAACTTTGTCTCCATTGTAGGATAAACGCAAGGAATGCAAGAAGGAGGCAAAGTCAAAGAATCTAAAAACAAAATGGTTTTTAGATAGTGGATGTTCGAGGCATATGACGGGGAACCCCAAACTATTCATCAAATTGGAACATATCAAGAATGGAGGAAAAATAACATTCGGTGACAACAACAAAGGACAAGTTGTTGGAAAAGGAACAATTGGGGACCCTAACACATTTCAAATACGAAATGTGTTATTAGTAAGCAATCTATCTTATAATTTACTTAGCATTTCTCAACATATAGATTGTGGTTATAATGTCTCCTTTCTTCCCAATTCTTGTGATATAATAAATGAAAAAGGAGAAACAGTTTTAAAAGGAAATAGAGATGGAAATATTTATACTCTTACCTTAGATAACATGTTAGATGCTAAGGTTAAGTGTCTAATATCACATGACTTAGATGTAAATTTATGGCATAGAAGATTAGGCCATATAGGAATTTCAACTATTAAGAAATTGTCTAAAAAGAATTTAATTAGAGGAATGCCTAAGTTAGACTTAGATAATTTTCAAATGTGTGAAACATGTATTAAGCGAAAACACATTAAAGAAACCTTAAAACCGAAACATGAAGTGAGTACTAGTCATGTACTAGAATTGCTTCACTTAGACTTATTTGGTCCAAGTAGGACAAGAAGTCTAGGTCGACACTACTATGTGCTGTGTCATAGTAGATGATTACTCACGCTACACATGGACATTGTTCTTAACACACAAATACAATGCTCCATTAGCAATCGAAACCCTTATTAAGCAACTTGAAAACATTTATGAAGAAAATGTTAAAAGAATTAGAAGCGATAGAGGTGGAGAATTTAAAAACAAAGGCATAATCAAATTTTGCGAAGTACATGGAACCAAACATGAATTCTCACCACCTAGAACACCACAACTCAATGGAGTTGTTGAACGTAAAAATAGAACGATTCAAGAAGTTGCTAGGACAATGCTGTGTGAAAATAAATTATCTAAATATTTATGGGCTGAAGCTGTTAGTTGTGCATGCTATATTATAAATAGACTCACTATTAGAAAGAAATTAAATAAAACGCCTTATGAATTGCTAAACAATAGACAACCTAAGATAGATTATCTTAAAGTATTTGGATGTAACTGTTTTGTGCTGAACACTAAGGATAATCTAGATAAATTTGAACAAAAGTCTATTGAATGCATATTTGTTGGGTATTCAACTAACTCAAGAGCATATAGGTGTTATAATCCTGCATCTAGAAAAATAATTGAATCCATACATGTCAAATTCAATGAAAATGCATGTTTTGAAGTTAGTGATAAACATCAACATAAACAAGAAACAAATGTTGAAAATATGTTTGATGATGATGTATTACTTGAGCCTGTACTTGATCATCTAGAACCAACTCCCCCTGAACAAGACAAACATGAACCCTTAGATGAAATAAATCAAGAGACTCTGCAATTAGAAGATACAACTAATGATCCAATTACATATGATAACGTTCACACTAATGAAATATTTGAACAAGATGAGGGTGAACTTAATCAATCTAGGAATTGGTGGCACCCTAGAGAACTAATCATTGGGGATCCAAGTGTTGGGGTTAAAACACGTAGAAATATAAGTTAACTTGAAGGACATAGCTTAACCTCACAATTAGAACCTAAGAACGTAAAGGAAGCCTTAGGTGACATATCATGGATAGATGCTATGCATGAGGAATTAAATCAATTCACAAGGAACAACGTGTGGGACTTAGTACATAAACCTGAAGACAAGTTTATCATAGGAACTAAATGGGTTTTTAGGAATAAAATGGATGAACAAGGAAATATTACAAGGAATAAGGCTAGACTAGTCGCACAAGGTTATAATCAACAAGAAGGAATAGATTATGAAGAAACCTTTGCACCCGTTGCACGACTAGAAGCAATTAGATTGTTACTTGCGATTGCAAGTATAAGCAAAATTAAGCTCTTCCAAATGGATGTCAAGAGTGCGTTCTTGAATGGATACATCCAAGAAGAAGTGTTTGTCAAACAACCTCCTGGATTCGAAGATCCGAAGAATCCGAACCATGTTTATAAGCTTAAGAAAGCTCTATATGGTTTAAAACAAGCTCCAAGAGCTTGGTATGATAGATTTGCAAACTTTCTTATTGCAAATAATTATCAAAGGGGGACCATCGACAACACGTTATTCCTAAGAAGAAAAGGTAATGATTTGTTAATAGTTCAAATATACGTAGATGATATAATCTTTGGTTCAACCAACCCTACTTTAGTAAAAGACTTCGAAGAATGTATGAAGTCAGAGTTTGAAATGTCAATGGTAGGAGAGTTGAATTATTTCTTAGGACTTCAAATCAAACAAACCCCTCAAGGAATTCACATTAGCCAACTTAAGTATGTCAATGATATGATTAAGAAGTTTGGCTTTGAAGAGTTGAAACCTATAACTACGCCTATGAGTGTTAGTACCAAACTTGATAAGGATAAAAATGGTAAACCTTTTGATGAAACACTTTATAGGTCTATGATTGGTTCATTGTTATACTTAACTGCATCAAGACCTGATATTATGTTTAGTGTGTGTATGTGTGCTAGGTTTCAATCTTGTCCTAAGGTATCACATTACAATGCAGTGAAAAGGATCTTTAGATATCTTAAGCATACACCTCACTTAGGATTATGGTATGATAGAAACGCTAAGTTGGAATTACACGCATATAGTGATGCTGATTATGGTGGTTGCAGGTTAGATAGAAAATCCATTAGCGGTACATGTCAATTCATAGGAACCAATTTGATCTCTTGGTTTTCTAAAAAGCAAGCTAGTGTAGCTCTTTCTACCACTGAAGCCGAGTATATTGCTTTGAGTTTATGTACTACCCAAATACTTTGGCTTAAACAACAACTTAGTGATTTTGGCATTAAAATGAATAAGATTCCAATTTTCTATGATAGCACAAGTGCAATCAATCTTTCCCAGAATCCGGTGCTTCATTCTAAGGCCAAACACATTGAGGTACGATACCACTTTCTTCGTGATCATGTTCAAAATGAGGATATAGTGATAAACCATATAAGAACTGATCACCAAATCGCTGACATCTTCACCAAACCCCTTAATCAAGCCACTTTTGAAAACTTACGAGCCAAATTAGGCATGATGACTTACGATACCATTGCATAGTTCTATCTTTTGCATGATTTGCAAAATAAAGGGGGAGATAGAATAAGAACATGATTTTAGTTGGTAAGTCATGTTTTAGTTGGTAAGTCATGATGAATCATATGCTAAGAGATAGAATAAGAACATGATTTTAGTTGGTAAGTCATGTTTTAGTTGGTAAGTCATGATGAATCATATGCTAATTTTTTATTGGTATAAATTTTGGAGCATAGGTTAAGGGGGAGAGTATGAGTTGAGGGGGAGCAGCATACTATTTAAAAGTTGAAAACATAGTTGAAAACATTTGGTTAAACTTTTCGTTAAACATTTGGTTAAACTTTTGGTTATAAGTTGTGACATTAAAATCATGTTAGGTTATTTTGAAAATCATCCAAAAGGGAGAGAATGTTGGGAAATATGTTTGGATAATTTTCAAAGTCATGATTTTAAGTGATGAATACTTAAAAATGTCACACATGGTGTTATATGTGATTAAAAGTTGAATAAGTTGAACAAGTTGACATCGATCTCTCAGGTTGTTGCACATCGATCGATCTATGTACATAGATCTCTCACATCGATCGATCTATGTAAGGCAGAATAGTTTAAGACCTTTCTGTAAGACATCAATCTCTAAACCTGAGACACATCGATCGATCAATGTACATCGAACTCTCACTTCGATCGATCGATGTAGGTCAGAGACAAAACCTGAACCTTTATGTGAGACATCGATCTATGAAGCTGAGACACTTCGATCGATCGATGTCTAGAGTTTTTAGAAATAATTTTCTAAAATGTGATAAAATGGTTGTTTTCATTTGTACATGATTTATACATGCTCATTATGCGCTTATTATGTGTTTTTGGTGATTATTATTGTTTTGTGACTAACGTGCCTTGGAAGTTTCTACAACTTACCAAAAAGGGCAAAATTGGTATTTTAAGTTTTGTAGGAACATCATATGGTGAAAAATATTTCAAGTGCATATTATTATCTTTGTTATCATGACAAAGGTGGTATTGTGATTATTTCTGATCATCGGGGGCATTTCTTGAGTTTTCTCACACCAGGGGTATTTTGGTCATTTTACCCCCAAGGGTATTTTTGGTATTTTCACTCAAGGAATCTCTTGAGCATATTATTATCTTCATTCTGGAGCTGTGTTATTATTATTTTGAAGATTATATGGTGATCTTATATCTTATTCTCTCAACCGATGATATTATTGACTATAGCTGGATATGTGACGATTTCAGATGTCACATTCTATTTTTTCTTGAAGACCCTCTTATATATGTTATAAGAGGGTATTAATCATCATCTTTTAGAGATTACAAGGTGTCCTTGGTGCCAGATTCATCACAATATGTAAAGGAGAAGAAAGTATGAATTTTGGTGTTATATGTTGACATAATCTTGTCAACACTTATTCATTATTTTTTATTCACAAAATTTGAGTTGGTATACATACATACAACATCAAAAACGTCCATAAACAGGTGGAGAAGGTGGTGTACTCATTTTATGACTTTTGGACAAGTGGAAAATTCAAAAACAAGCTAGTTGGCAAAAGTTGCCAACTTGAAATTTCAAATTTGAATGTAATGGAGACAAGGTTGTTGGAGATGATTATGGAGGTTCTTTAATTCAAAATTCTCAGCCATCACATGGTTTAAAATTTGGAGAGAATATGCCATCTATTCACACTATAAATAGGAGGCAAGGTGAAGAAGAGAAGACACACACTTGAAAGCAAAATTGAAGATTGTTGTCTTGCTATTCTCTTCTCATATTTTCGTTCATACTTTGTGTAGCTAAGGTGTTCCAATTTTCTTTGTTGTCCAGCTACACTATACACACCTTCTTGAGTTATATTTGTATGATTGATTAGCCAAATTTATAAGGCTACATCAATAGGTGGTAGAGGTGTTGTAACCAAGAGTTGCATAGAAGTGATTATCCAAGTCTTGAATAGGGTTGGTGTATAACCCAAGGATCAAGCTTGGCTCTTGTTGTAAGGTGTTCATTTGATAGTGAAATCCAAGGAAAGGTGTTCCTTGGGACTGGAGTAGGTCACATTGACTGAACCAGGATAAATTTTTGGTGTTCTTCTCTTGTTTCTTTATTTCTATTTTCTGCCCGTTTTTTACTGCAGTTTTCATACAACTTCTCACAATTTGAAAAAAAATAGCTAAACATTTTCAAAATTCGTGATTTTTTGTGGAGTTATACTTCAGACTGTTAGCTTTCATTTGCAACATAAATCACTTGATTTGAGTAAGGGAAAGTTAGTCTTTCAGTCTTTGCAAGATAACTGCTCCAATCTGGATGCAATCTGACCAGTTTTGAGAAAACTTAAATTCTGTATTTTTCAAGAGTTGTTTAAGGTCAGGGCCTTTTGGAAACTTCATCTGCACATCCTAAGGAGTGTTTTGATATAAAGATCAACCTTTTTGGTTGAGTATTCAAAGAGAAACACGTTTTGCAAAATCAGCAACATTCTGTCCAATTCTGTCCAGATTGACCATCTGAATATTTTTATTTATTTTAAGGGTCAAACGATCTTATTTTTATCTGATTTTTGGATAGAGTCTTGTTAACTCATTGAAGTTAAATTCTGGAAAGTTTCATAATTTTTGGAGATGTGTACAATTATTTGTGAATTTTTGAAAAATGGGTTCTGAATCTGAGGTGGTTTCAGATTCTGTTTTCAAAGGGGATTTTAACAAAGGGTTGTAGTGTAATTTCCGCTAACCACTATTCACCCCCGCTCTAGTGGTGTTTATTGCAGGTGCACGGTCCAACACATCATACCCTCACATAGATCGATCGATGTCCCCCAGAATTCAAATTTTTATGAACGTTGGAACAAAATCCAAGGGAGATTCATGGTGTTTTCTCTATCCAATCTTGTTCAAATTTCTTATAGACTTTACTACATCATAATACATGCTTCCTTGACTATTGCATCCATGTCTAAGCAATCCTAGGTTGGCTATTGAGGATCAAATCACTCCATAGGATGGTCAAAGACTATTTGGACATTATCTTGACATTTGATGTAGTTGAAGACATGGTGAAGGCTTCAAAAACGTGGTGAACATCATCTATAAATGGGAGAAGCTTGGATGAGGCAAATACACACTTTCACTATCATCAAGCTTCATTCTTTATTGTTTCATATTTCTCTCATATGGGTAAAAGTGCTTAAAGCTTGTTAAGCCTTTCTTTGTTCTTCATTGTTGTATATTGAGAGATAGTGAGCCTAACACAAAAGGAACCATAAACATTTGATCTCTTGCTTGTGTTTAGACTAGAAAGAAAGTGTCATCCCCACTACTTCCTTCAACCTGCTATGAGAAAGTTCTTGAGAGAACTTTGTTGAAGTTGTGAGAATTATAGTTGTTGTTGTTGAGGTTGCACAAAGTATATGTGCAACAAGCTGCTGCTGTTGTTGGTATTGCACAAATTGATTGTCCAATAAGTTGCTGCTGTTGTAGTTGTTGCTTGCACTAGAGTTAGTGTAAGTGTTGCCGTCGTTGTTCTTGTTCCTTATCAAAGATAATAAAAAAGTTATATTTGAAAATCCACTTTGAAAGCGAAGTGGTAGTGGAGTAGAATCATTTAAGATTCGAACCACTCTAAATCTTTTGTCTTCACTCATTATCTCTCATCTCTTTCTTTATTGATTTTGAGTGCATTCGTTTTGTATTGAGCTAAACCGAGAAAATTCCGTAAAATTGCCTAACACTCTATTCACCCCTCCTCCTCTAGAGTGTTCATCACGGACCTTACAAAAAGTGCTTACCAGCTTTTGTTTCAAACTATTCCCTCTTACCAGCATTTAAAAGCCTTTGGATGCTTAGATTTTGCTGCTGATACTGCAGCTCATAAATCCAAATTTGCACCTAGAGCCATCTCTTCTGTTTACCTTGGCCTTCCTCATAGTGTTAAAGGCTATTTGATGTTGAACTTTGACCAAAGCCATTTTTATCTCCAGAGATGTTCAATTTTATGAATACATCGTTCTTTTTGACACTTTTTCTACACCTCAACCTTCTATTGCTCCTACCAATGTCACTCCCTTAATTCCCAATGTCACATACCCTGCTTCACCGACTCCCACTGACTTTGTTCCACATTCTCTGGATCTTTCCTCTTTAGAAACTTCATCTTCTGACTCTGTAGATACTTTCAATAAAATGTATTTACTCTGTTTGGATCACACTCCCACCACTTCAAATAATCATCCTTCTGACTCACCTGATGATCACACTGAGCCAACCCCATGTACTGGCATTGAAATTTGTTTGCCTATGCCACTTTCTGATTCACATTCACTTCCAACAAGGAGTGGTTCATCCTATTTCTATCATATCAGAGTTGCAACTTGCTGATGTGTCTACTAAAGCTCTTGATTCAGGGAAATTACAACACATGACTTCTGCAATGGGAGTATGCAACATCTACAACAAGTCAGGTTCGAGGGGGAGGGGTGTTACAGATGCTGATAAAGCTCATCAAACACAAGAAACATATAAAAAGCATAATCCGAGAAAAGTAGCACCAATTGAGCAGCATTCGTTGGATCAAAGTGACAATCAAGGGTCAGGATGATTGAATGATGAGTTGGCAATCCAGTTAGTGGCAGTTATCAGAGGTACGCGTTTGATTCTGTGAATTATGTGTGTTGGTGACATCGGAGAAGCAAGATGCAGCCGGAGAAGAAAGAATCAAGGCGGCAAGGCAATTTAAATGTGTCAATTGTACTTTATACCCTTAATGATGTAATAGAAGTAGTTATGAGATAAGGGCCGTCTAGTAATTTCAGTTTATCCCTCCCTATTCGATTGTATAGATAGGGTCGGGTAATTTCAGTTAACCCGAGAGCTTTGGGAAAAAAATTATCTCTCTATTTTTACTCCATTTTCTCTCTAGATTGAGCATTTTGAATCGTTCTATTTTTACTCCATTTTCTCTCTAGATTGAGCATTTTGAATCGTTGTTTCTTGAATTGTTGATTGCTTGAGTCAATTTCATCAAGAATAGGCTATATATACACACACCCCCCGCATATATGCGTGTACACACCCCCCCAATTGCATAGTAGTTGACTGCTTAGCACTAAATAAATGTAGATTTTAGAAAGTTCCAAAATTTAGACTTCCTCCACTTAGCTAAGCTTTAGTTATGCTTTGCGGACAAAGTTGCAGAGAATCAAGAGTCAACTTTTATTTTCACGCACTGACATTAAAGTTTTTCTGATAATCGACATTATACGCTTCAACATACGGCAAAGATAATTAGGTTTTAGAGCTTACCTCTTAAATGAGTAATTCTTTTTTTAAGTCCAACTTTCACGTGCACAAAAGTTTGTTAATATAAATAAAATTTCTACTAGTTCAGGTGTTGACGCAGCAATATCTTGAACTAAGTCCAACCTTGATGTGGTACGTTGACAGATTTTTACCATGGATAAAACATCCAACATATAATAAATATATCAATTGTCTTAAGTGTGATATGTATTGCATTAGGTATTTCAGAAAAGATGAAAATAGATATACTTACTGTTTAAAGCGAAAAGCACACCCCAAAATATATGACACCTCAAAGAAAAGAAAACATTGAATCCTAAACCTCAAAGGACCCCGAAATATGCGCGCTCATAGGGCGTTGTATCGTAGTTAATTAAGGATGTAGATCGAAATATATGTCACCATTAAGCCCCTCCATGTCATGCTTTAAACTACGAATGTTCACGGAACCAATTTATTCATGGACGCACTTTGAAGCTATCCTAGCCAAGTTTCTTGAAGATGTTGATCTGATAAGACAGAAAAAAAGATGCATTAGATCAGAATAGGAGGTTTGTTGCAGAGGTTGGTTCGTTGGCATAAAACGTTGGCATGCCTGGTATGTTTGGCATGGTACTTGGCACGCTTGGGTCGATACTTGAAATCCTTGACACGGTCGGCACGGGGCGAAGCGCAGCAGGCGCGTCTGGCACGCTACTTGCTCTTGGCACGTTGGCAGCAGAACTGAAGTTTGGTGCATGCGTGCCACAGCGAATCAAAACTTATTCTACACATGCTAATTGCATTCTAGTTAGTTCTATAGCTAGTATAAATACTTAGAAGTGTTGTAAATAACAAGTGCGTAGAAGAAGATACAAAATATCTTCAAACCATTTTCTCGTTTTGTATGAGATAGCACCTTTGGCGCCATTTTACAGTTTTATCACACTTCCAAATTTGGTTGGGTTTGATTCGTGTTCTCTCTTGTTCACCACTTCATTTTTGTTTGTGAACTGATTTTAACATGGTATCAGAGCTCTGATTATGTGCCATTCATTCTCTGATCACTGTAGCTTGAATTCCTCTGCAAATTTTTTTGTATTCGAGTAGTTCACAATTTTGATTTGATCATGCAAATACAAGTGCTGCTTCCTTCAATTCTCGTAACAATCATTTGAGCAATGAAAATCAATCAAACAATCCATATTACTTGTATCCAAATGATAGTCACCCGATCGTGCTTGTTCAACCGCCACTCAATCCGCATAACATTCATTCATGGAGCAGGACTATCCAAATGGCGTTGTTGGTGAAAAATAAGACATGCTTCATTGATGGTTTTATACCAAAACCAGCATAGAATGATCCTCAATTTTAAGGCTTGGAGGCAGGTAAACACCATGATCTAGTCATGGATCATGAAATTCGTTTCTCCTTCGATTGCACAAAGTATTTTGTGGTATGATAATGCATTAGATGTTTGGAATGATTTAACCATGAGGTATGGTAGTGGTGATTCGTTTAGATTGGCTGATTTGCTTTCAGATTTTTATTCTGTGAAGCAAGAGAATCTTAGTGTCAATGATTACTTTACAAAACTGAAAATGCTGTGGGAAGAATTGACTACGCTAAGATCTATTCCAAAATGTGACTGTCTCAGATGCACTTGTGATATTACTAGAAAGGTGAATCAGTTGATTGAGAATGATTATGTCATAAAATGTGTAAAAGGTCTAAATGAAGAGTTCGATCCTATGAGATTGCAGGTGTTTGTGATGACGCCAATGCGGATATCAAAATTGTGTTTGCTATGGCCTTGAAATTTGAAAGGAAGTTAGTTAACAGTAACACATCAGTTGGTTTTTCCAATGTCCCGACATCTTTGATGATTAATAATGATGAACAGGAAAACTTTGTGGCTAATGCCTTTAGTAATAAAAGGCAGGGACAAATGTATAGAAAGGGAAATGGAAGGTTTAATCAGGAGGGTAACAAGAACAGTGTACTCATTGTGGTATGATTGGGCATACCAATGATAGATGTTACAGGAAGCACGATTTTCTACCTGGATTTAAGTTTAGAAACCAAGTGAATGTATATGAAGCAATACTTGAGAAGGCTGGACTTGGCAATGATGATCAGACGTCTGTGAATTTTGCTGTTTGTTAGCGCAGCAAACTTCTAGTCTTACACCTAAGCAATTTAACAAACTTTTAAAATTGTTGGATACTGATGACAATATTGCAGGAACAACTGTGAATAATGAACTACATGATGCTGTGATGACTGCATAGGTTGACAGACCTAAAGGTAGATATCCTGAGAATATTGATTATGTATGGATTTTAGATTCAGGTGCTACTGACCATATTTCTTCTTCTTTGTCTTTGTTCGATTCCTATTATTTCATTGATCATGTTGCTATTAAGCTGCCAAATAATATTACAGTGGATGCTACTCACAGAGGCATAGTCAGACTAAGTAGTGGTCTTGTTCTGAAGGATGTTTTGCATGTGCCTTCGTTTTCTTTCAATCTTGTTTCACTCAGTAAGCTCACAGATTCCCCCCATCTGCTTGTTTCATTTCGTGACTCTTGTTGCTTTATTCAGGATCAGTTGTCCAGGAGGATGATTGATTCAGCTAGAAAGTGCCATGGGCTTTACTGTCTGCATGATTCCAGTTTGTCTGTTCAAACTGAAGCTTCAAACTTTCCTCTGTTGCCTTCTGTTCTTTCCTCAACCAGCTTGGAGTCAAATTCTTATCTTTGGCATGCTAGACTTGGACATGCTTCATCTGCTAGAATTCAGGAAATACACAAGTTGTATCCAGATATTCCTTCTTTCAGCTTAGAGAATAAATTTAATGTTTGCCCATTAGCAAAATTGAAGAGAACTCCTTTTCCTACATATGTTACTAGCTCTAAGCTTCCTTTTGATGTCATTCATATATATATATGGAGTCTTTATAGACATCCCACCATGTATAATCAAAAATACTTTCTGACCGTAGTGGATGATTGTTCTAGGTATACTTGGACATACCTGCTGAAAGCAAAGTCTGAAGTTAGACCAATTTTGCAAAGTTTTTTTTATTATGCCTCTACTCAGTTTAATGCCCATATCAAAGTGATTAGAAGTTATAATGTCCTTGAGTTTAAGATGTCTGATTTTTACATGGAACATAGGGTTGTTCATCAAACCACTTGTAATTACACTCCTCAACAGAATGAGGTGGTAGAAAGGAAGCATCAACATCTTCTTGTTGTGGCTAGAGCTTTTAGGTTTCATGCTTCCTTACTTATATCATATTGGGGTTTTTGTCTTCAGCATGCCACATACTTGATCAATCTCATCCCATCACCTATTCTCCAGCATATGACTCTATATGAGATACTTAATCATATGCAGCCTACGTATAGTCATTTGAAAGTTTTTGGGTGTTTAGCCTTTGCTTGTGACAACAGTCCACAGAAGCCTAAGTTTGAGCCTAGGTTTATACCCTGTGTGTTCCTTGGGATACCCATGAATGTAAAGGGGTACATCCTTCAGAGCATTGCTGATAAATCAGTGTTTGTCTCAAGAGACGTTTTATTTCATGAAGAGTCTTTTCTTTTTTCTGATGCCACACCAATGCCAGCAACCTCAGTCTCAGTTGCTCAGGGGTTGGTAGACCATCCTGCATCATCTGCTCAAACTCCTCCTCAGTTGAACCCTTTGCACATTATACCTCACACTCCAGATGTTTCTCAATCACAAAATTCTGAGTCGCCTTCAGTTTCACCAACTTCTGCATCTTCCACTGAGGATTCTCCCGCACCTTGTGAGATACCAGTCACACAATTGCAAGTGCATTTGCCTCCTATAATACCTGCTGAGGTGACATTACATGAAGCGTTTGCTTAAAGACCTGCTAGACCCAGACAAGCTCCTTCCTACTTGCAGGACTACTATTGTGGGCTTTCTTCCTCACCTCAGTCTTCTTGTCAGTCACTTGTCTCATCATCCACACCATACCCCATTGTAGCGCCCCGGCCCGGACAGCAGACCCGAACCGGTGCACCCCTCATAGCCTACTAAGAGGACTACCAGACGTCATAACTCTCACATACACATCATCGCTGAAGTAAGAGAGATAAGCACAGAGACTCAAGCAAAATTAAAATCTAAATCCATCGAATCTTTATTCCCAAAAGCACAAGTAAAATAAAAATGTTCATGGACGCAACCATCTAATCCTCGAACGAATGAAAGAAAGTTAAGACAGTTTCCAAGATAAGCTCTATGCACCCTATTCAGCCCACTCGCCGTCGTATTCTATGAAAATCATATCATAATCAGGCTCATCTGCAAGACAACAGGTAGAACCCTTAGCGAAAAACGCTAGCAAGTAACCCGCTTATAAGACATACGGGATCATCACATGGCAAGACATGAGTGAATATCAATATCAATGGGGAATTGGGGCACATGTCCTGAATTACTCCAAAATTCGGTTTTACTTGCATAATAAAAGTAAAGAACATGTACCACACAAGTAAACAATGAGTCACTTACATAACAATCATCATATTAGAACAGAACACATTGTGCATGCCATTTCAAATAATGCTCTACACTACACAATCCCAGATGCTTATGCAATACTTTCCAAAACAGTGCAATGCATGTCACAATGTCCGGTCATATAACTTTATACCCTGTGATGGGCCACAGCTTGTCTTTATACCCTGTGACACATCACATCTTAACTTTATACCCTGTAATGATCTACAACTTGTCTTTATACCTTATGTCACATTACAACTCACTTTGTACCCTGAGATGGTTACAGCTTGTCTTTATACCCTGTGTCACATTACAGCACACTTTATACCCTGAGATGGTTACAGCTTGTCTTTATACCCTATAACGCATCACATCTCATTTCGCAAAACTTTATACCCTGTGCCAAGGCAAAACTCTTATATGAACATAATGCAAATGCAAGTGCCATGATGCAAAGACGCACATTCAACATGTCATTCAATCACTTGAGACTCCTCTTATTCGCACGTTCATGCATACCTCAGCATTAACCTTCATACTAGGGACACCAGGAATATAGTAGACACCCCCACACGTTCCATTTGAACCTTATCAAAGCCTCAAACATTCATCCTTAACCCCTTAGATTATTCACACTGAAGTCCAATTCAAATACCTCACGAAGTCCTCACCGTTGATTCACCATCTTAGGTCGTGTTCCCAGGAATTACACTAGCTTCAATCAGGTCCTAAGAAGCCTCTAGTGTCCCCCAATTGGTCTTCTAGCTTCCCTTTTCCTTCTTCTATTTTCCCACAAAACTGTATAACATCATACCCTACATCGATCGTTCGATGTCACATCATACCCTAACATCGATCGATCGAAGTCCGTCAGAATACTTTTTGCCTCACTTCAGTCGATCCCTCAGCCCACATCGATCAATCGAAGTGACTTCATACCCTCACATCGATCGACCGAAGTCCGTCAGAATACTTTCTTCCTCACATCAGTCTCTCAATCCTCCTACATTGATCGATCGATGTACATCAGTCGATGACATCGATCGATCGATGTCTACGATCCCAGAAAACTTCTTTTTGATTTCTGCAGAAACTACAGAGCCAATCTTTCAACCGTTCCCACACTGCATCTCATTCATTCTAGGCCTAATCCCTGCTATCATCTCCTACTTAAACTACGACTTGAACACTACGCACATACATAGCAAAGATTCAAGCCTAGAACTTAAGAATTTCACCCCATCATTCCAAAGATCTCACCTTTCACCCTCAAACCCTAACCATCAACAAAGTTGTAGCAAAAAGGGTTCAAAGGATGGGGATTTGTAGGTTTTATACAATTATCGACAACAAATCAGATTCACAGCAAACAATGGCCAAAACATCAAATCCAAACACATAAATTGCACAGAATTCACATATAGATAAACAAGGGTATAATACTGCATGGTGATCCAATTTTGATACAAAAGTAAAGTCTTTTTCTTCACAAACCGTAGGAACTTATAAGGAGATTAGTTGCCTTCGATTACTGATAACTGGATTGCAAAACAAGTAGAGGTTGGATTAATTCTTGAAGGCTATCTCCTTCACTGCTAGGTATGTAGAAGTCGACTGACTGGAGAAGAGGAGGAGAAGTCGACACTTTTTCTGAGAATGGGGGAAAACTGACGTTATGTCAGTTTTTGTTATGGGAAAAGGGAAAAACTGGAATTCCTAAATTGTATTTTATTTAAATCCTTTTTCTTTAATTTTTAATGCTATTATTTAATCTAATATTAATTTGATTATTAATTTCTTAAAATTCTTTCTCTCATTTAATTATGTTCTGGAGGGTGCGGGGCATAACATTTCATCCCCCTTGCAAAAAGTTTCGTCCTCGAAACTGATGTACGTTATTGGAAGAGGTGCGGATACAACTCCTTCATCTGCTCCTCAAGTTCCCATGTGGCTTCACAATCCGTATGGTTACTCCATTGAATCTTGATGTACGGAATCACACGTTTGCATAGAACTTGATCCTTCCTATCCAAAGTTTTCACCGGGTACTCTTCACACGTGACATTGTCCTTAATCTGCAATGGTTGAGCCTCAAGAACATGGCTCGGATCCAATACGTATTTCCTTAGTTGCGAGACGTGAAATACATTGTGGACCTACGATAAAATCGGAGGCAATGCTAATCTGTATGCTCTTTCTCTAACTTTGCCGAGCACCTCGTATGGACCAATATACCCTTTCATCATAAACCTCGCAACTCCCTTCATTGGTGAAACTCGCAGATAGACTTTTTCACCTTTCTCAAACTCCAAGGGTCGCCTTTTAGAATAGGCCCAACTCTTACTACGATCTTGTGCCACCTTTAATCTTTCCCTTATGATCTTCACTTTTCCAATCGTCTGTTCAACCAACTCTGGTGCAGTGATCGTCCTTTCCCTAACTTCGTCCCAACAAACCAGAGATCTACACTTCCGCCCGTATAAAGCCTCAAATGGTGCCATATCAATTGCAATGTGGTGACTATTGTTGTATGAGAATTCCATCAGCTTCAACATGCTATGCAGTTCCCTTTAAAGTCCTAAAGCGCATGCTCTCAGCATGTCCTCCAAGTTTTGGATGGTCCTTTGTCCTCTCCGACTGTCCATCAGTCTGTGGATGATAAGCTGTGCTCATCCTTAGCTCAGTGCTCATAGTTTTCTAGAAAGCCGTCCAAAACTTAGAAGTGAATCTGGAATCACGGTCTGACACAATGCTGACGGGAACTCCATGCAAACTCACAATGTTATCCATATATGTGTTGGCCAATTTCTCATAAGAATTATCATGCGGCATAGCTAGGAAATGCGCTGTTTTCGTCAAGCGATCCAAAATTACCCAAATCATGTCATTCCCACTTTGGGTTTAGGGCAACCCCATCACAAAATCCATGGTCACATGTTCCCACTTCTATTTTGGGATCTCTAGTGGCATCATCAAACCGCCAGGTCGCTGATGCTCCGCCTTGACCTGTTGACACACCAAACATCTCTCGGCATACTCCGCAATACTTCTTTTCATTCCTATCCACCAATAATTCATTTTGAGGTCCTTATACATTTTTGTGCTACCCGGGTGGATAGACAACCTCGAGTTATGAGCTTCACGTAGCTCTTCATTTTCTGGGACACATAGCCGGTTCTGAAACCATAGACTTTCATCTTCTCTCAACTGAAAATCTCTTACCAGGCTCGTGTTCAATTTGTCACGGATTTCCTTCAGTGCTACATCATCATATTGAGCTCCTTTTATTCTGTCTGCCAAATCTGGGGTTATAGATAAGGACGTAAGAACATTCACCACTGAATCTACAATATCGAGACCAAACTCCTCAATCTCTCGTTCCAAAGCAAACTGTCTAGCATGGCTAGATTTCTTGCTCAATGCATCTGCCACTCTGTTGGCTTTCCCCGGGTGGTAGTTGATGGTTAAGTCATAGTCCTTAAGTAGTTCCAACCATCTCCTTTGTCTCATCTTCATCTCTTTCTACGAGAATAAGTATTTCATGCTCTTGTGGTCAGTGAACACGGCACACTTTTCTCCGTATAAGTAGTGTCTCCAAATCTTAAGAGCGAACACTACTGTTGCGAGCTCCAAGTCATGCGTCGGGTAATTCTGTTCATATGGTTTCAGCTGTCTCGAAGCATAGGAAATAACTCGTTCATTTTGCATCAGGTCACAACCTACAAACAGAAAGTTAATTCACGTCCAGTATATATATATATAATATATATATATATATAATACAACTATATATATATATATAATATATATATATATATATATATAATACAACTGTTGTAATTATACATATACCTAGTCTTTTCTTGGACGCATCACTTTAGATCACGAAGCCATCGGTGCCAGAGGGTTGCGCCAACACCGCGGCCGTGGTCAATCTCTTTTTGAGCTCAGAGAAGCTCTGCTCGCATTCTGCAGCCCACTCAAACTTAGTTTTCTTCTGGGTAAGTCGGCTCAGTGGAACTGCAATTGTCGAAAATCTTTCAACGAACTTCCTGTAGTAGCCTGCTAGGCCTAGGAAGCTTCTGACTTCTGTTACGTTCGTAGGTCTTGGCCATTCAATGATGGCTTCAACTTCTTAGGGTCCACCAATATTCTATCCTCAGAAATCAAGTGACCAAGAAAGGTCACACTCCTTGGCCAAAATTCACACTTGCTAAATTTGGCATACAACTTCTGCTGTCTCAAAATCTCCAATACCTCTCTCAGATGCTCTGCGTGGGTCTGCTCATCAGGGGAGTATACCAAAATACCATCAATGCACACCACCACAAACCGATCTAGCTGCTCTCGGAACACGGTGTTCATTAAATCCATAAAAGCTACTGGGACAATAGTCAGTCTAAAAGGCATCACCAAAAATTCATAATGGACATATCGAGTACAGAAAGCGGTTTTAGGAACATCACTTGCTTTTACGGGCAACTGATGGTACCCCTGACAAAGGTCAATCTTCGAGAACAATCGGGCATCCTTGGCAGTGGGTATTTATTCTTGATAGTTATCTTGTTCAGCTCTCTGTAATCTATACATAATCTCAAACTGCCGTCTTTCTTCTTGACAAATAAAACAGGGGCTCCGCAAGGTGATACACTGGGTCGGATTAACTTCTTGTCTAACAACTCCTATAGTTGACCCTTTAACTCCTTAAGTTTAGCTGGGGTCATCCTGTAAGGTGCCTTAGATATAGGCTCAGCCCCTGGGATCAAGTTAATTTCAAACTCTACTTCTCTTGATAGGGGTACTTCTGGCAAATCATCTGGAAATACGTCCTTAAATTCATTGATCACCGGGACCTGATCAAGGGAGGGAGTTTCTTGCTTAGCATCCATAGCGTAAACCATAAATTCCTCTGCTCCTTTTTACAAAGCCTTGAAAGCCTTAACCGCCGTTAAATAAATTTTCCTTGGGGCCTTTGTCAGCTTGACATTTCCTTGGACCGTCACTTCATTCATCTCGGAATCCTTAACAGTCACTTGCTTAAGTCTGCAGTCAATGTTGGCATGATGTTTAGTCAACCAATACATGTCCGAAATCACATCAAAATCCCGTATCGTAATCGGAACCAAGGTGGCAGGAAACACTTTTTCATCCAACTCCAGCTCACAGTCCTTGTACTGATGATGTGAGACTAGTACTTGGTCACCAGCTGCCTGCACCCTGAAAGGGGTCTCAAGCCACTCGGGCAGACAATTAAGTCCTTTAGCAAACTTCTTAGATATAAACGAATGACTTGCACCACTATCAAACAACACGTTCGCAGGCACTTTATTTACTAGAATAGCACCTATCAACGAAGAACATAGCACAGAAAATATCACGTAAAGCAAATTTAATTCCAACTTAAACAACTAAAATTTAATCCATACCTGTCACAACAATGGTGTTCTCCTACACCTCGGCATCCGTCATGACATGGACTCTGCCATTGGTTTTGGGCCTAGCTCTCTGCTATTGCTGCGGCCCCAAATCTCCTTGTGGTCTCTGTTTCCACTTGGGACAGTCCTTGATCATGTGGTCCGTCTTACCACACTTGAAGCACGCTCCCGTCTTCTTCCAACACTCCCCTACATGATTCTTCTTGCAATGGGGGCACACTCCGGCCTCCTGATCAGGCTGACTCTGCTGTGGTGCCCTCTGAAACTATCCCGCCTGACCTCTCCGGGGAATTTTGACCCAACGTCTGGGTCTACCTCCACTCCTATCGTCCCTCGGCCTCTTGCCGGTGTCGTCACGAGCCTCTCTAAACTAAGATCTGTGCATATCGCTCTCCACGCGGTAACAATCTTCCATTATTTCAGCAAAAGTTTTCAGACTAGACCCCGCTATAGCTGACCGAATGCGGGGGTTCAGACCTTGCTCGAACTTGAGCATCATCATTCCGTTGTTTTCCAACACCATGGGTGTGAATTTTCCCAAGGCATGGAACCTGTCAGCATAGTCAGAAATGGACATCCTGCCTTGCTCCAACTTATCAAACTGCCTCATCTTCTCCAGTATCACAGTCTCAGGTACGTAATAATCCTTATAAGCCTCAACGAATTGTCTCCACAAAATAGGGGGAGTCATCTTTAGGAGAATACCATTCCACCAAGCATTGGCTCGGCCACTCAACAAGGGCATGGCCACATCCACCTTATGCTCTTCAGGCACCTACACCAGCCTGAAGCACTTTTCAACTTCCTCTAACTAAAACTCGGCTATCTCCGGGTCTGTGGTCCCTTCAAATGTGGGGGCATGCATCTTCCGCATTTCTCAATATAATACCGTATTCCATGTTGAGGCGGTGGTGGAGGAGGTTGCTGCTGCTGAGCAACTCCCTGCGCAATTACTGCTATAGCATCCATTAGGGCCTGAGGCACGACCACCTGTGGTGGCTGAGGATTTTTGTTTCCGTTGCCACCGTTTCCGGGGTTTTCTCTTCTAGGAGGCATCTTTCTACAAGATCAGCTCTTATTAGTGTTCAGCAATTCAAAAGATAGTACTGAAAGCTCATATGCATCGCACAGAACTGAACTTGCATACGTAAAGGGAAATAGATTATATCATCGTTGATTGAATTGTATCGCACTCGCACACATCCAACCCAATTCATCTTATATCTAAGATCAAGTACTTAGACCTATGGATCAACTTAAGGTCAAAATCATAGCTTAAGACTCTATATGACATAACCTAGGTCTCCGAGGTAGATCTGAAGCCTAGGCTCTGATACCACCTGTAGCGCCCTGGCTCGGATAGCGGACCCGAACTGATGCACCCGTCGTAGCCTACTAAGAGGACTACCAGATGTCATAACTCTCACATACACGTCATCGCTGAAGTAAGAGAGATAAGCGCAGAGACTCAAGCAAAATTAAAATCTAAATCCATCGAATCTTTATTCCCAAAAGCACAAGTAAAATAAAATTATTCATGGACGCAACCATCTAATCCTCAAACTAATGAAAGAAAGTTAAGACAATACGAAATAGTCTATAACAGTTCCCAAGATAAGCTCTAAGCACCCCATTCAACCCTCTCACCGTCATCTTCTATGAAAATCATATCATAATCGGGCTCATCTGCAAGACAACGGGTAGAACCCTTAGCAAAAAAATGCTAGCAAGTAACCTGCTTATAAGACATACAAGATCATCACATGGCAAGACATGAGTGAATATCAATATCAAGGGGGAATTGGGGCACATGTCCTGAATTATTCCAAAATTCGGTTTTACTTGCATAATAAAAGTAAAGAACATGTACCACACAAGTAAACAATGAGTCACTTACATAAGAATCATCATATTAGAACGGAACACATGGTGCATGCCATTTCAAATAATGCTCTACACTACACAATCCCAGATGCTTATGCAAGACTTTCCAAAACAGTGCAATGCATGTCACAATGCCTGGTCATATAACTTTAGACCCTGTGATGGGCCACAACTTGTCTTTATACCCTGTGACCCATCACAGCTTAACTTTATACCCTGTAATGATCCACAGCTTGTCTTTATACCCTGTGTCACATTACAGCTCACTTTGAACCCTGAGATGGTTACAATTTGTCTTTATACCCTGTGTCACATTACAGCTCACTTTATACCCTGAGATGATTACAACTTGTCTTTATACCCTGTAACGCATCACAGCTCATTTCGCAAAACTTTATACCCTGTGCCAAGGCACAACTCTTATCTGAACATAATGCAAACGCAAGTGCCATGATGCAAAGACGCACATTCAACATGTCATTCAATCACTTGAGACTCCTCTTATTCGCATGTTCGTGCATACCTCAGCATCAACCTTCATACTAGGGACACCAGGAATATAGTAGACACCCTCACACGTTCCATTTGAACCTTATCGAAGCCTCAAACATTCATCCTTAACCCCTTAGATCATTCATGCAGAGATAAGGGGGTTTGAGTGATTTCAAAATAAGTAACTTGAATGCATATATATATATATATATATATATATATATATATATATATAAACATATACAAGCATATAAACATGTACATGAATGCATGATACCTTGCTATTACTTGCCTTATTCAGCTTATATGTTATGTTGCCGTACTAACGAGCCATGAAGCATTAAAGCTTACATCATATGGCAAACATTTGTTGTGTTTATACTATTTTCAGGTGCCACCATTAATGAACTAAACTAGTTCATTAAGTGAAGTACTTAGTTTAATAAACTAAGTAGTAAATTAAAGGAAGCTACATTTGGAAAAGGCACAAAGGCAACAAGGGTAAGGAAGGAAAGTCTTCTCCTACTCCTTTTTCATTAAATATACACACCACCAATGTATATAAATATATATTTTCAGATTTTTTAAATAAAGGCACATACACATGTATTCTAACGTACTACCGACATGTTATATATTTTACGTACGTACGTTAACGTCACACCACTATACTTAACTCATATTTATGAGTATATTCAGGTCTTATATCATATGATATAAGATATGGTGATGACAAATTAAATACGACACGATAAAAGGTTCTAAACCGAAATTAGTCGTAACAGACGAATACCGAAACTTCGCCAACGTGTCACGTACTTACCATAAATAAATGGCCAGCCCCTATACTTCAAAAATCATAAATAATTTCGTGCACATGACCATATGTTCAGTCAAAAATACTTTCCATGTTGGCACACACAAATTACTACACATTAAGGCCAAAATGTAAAGATTCCAAGTTTAATTTTGTCACATGCTAATGGTACCACTTTAAACCAGCCAAGTGCTGAGATTTAAAGTATATATTATATATATTATGTATAAAATAATATATATAACATGTGCAAAAGTTGGAATTTAAATTAGAGAAAAATTGGGTAATCGATAAATATCGAAAATTCGGTTTTCTACGCACATAACATGGAATGTTTTTCTTGTACATCATGTGACACGTATCTAGACACTTTTTACATATGATATACATCTTCAAGTGTTCTAGAAAATTAAATTAAGGGCTGATTGGAATATTACATATGTGTATTATTAAATGTGCACTATTTTACAAAGTTAGCAAAAATAAATTTCAACACATGTATACATATCATTTAACGCCCCTACAGCTGATTTGGAGCACATGTGGAGCTTTGTTGGCATCTTGATTGGTCAAGGATCAATCATACAATATTGGTAAATTGAAGAGAGAAGCTACAAATGGTAAGAATTTAAATATATCTCACTTATGTCACATGCTGAAAATTTTAGCATGTTGAAACAAGGCTGGCCGATTTTGTGCTATTCAATGTGACATATGTTGTTATCTTTTATTATGTGATTAATTGTAAGATGAAATGGAAAGGTTTTGAATATAATTTAAATAAATAAATTGTGATATTTTACATATCACACATGCTGAAAATTTTTCAGCATGTGTACAACCTTGATGGCCGAATTTAAGTGCCAAAACATGTCCATGTTCATTTCTTAATTGGTAGCAATACTTACCATAAATTGTTGATTCATTTTTATGATGAAAATTCAAAGAAAAATGGTAATGATTTGAACTTTATCCCCATGATGCACATGCTGAAAATTCAGCATGGCAAGAATGTTATGACCGAAATTTTAAGCATGGATTTGGAAGACTTTCTTTGTCTTGCAATTTATGATGTATCTCTTGATTTTTGGAATGATTTTATGATTGATTTTTGGCACATGTTAAAGTGTATATCTCAGATTTTTTTCATGTCATCATGATGACAATGTTGAACCAATAAAGAGGTGCCAATTAAGCGAAGACTAAATGATCATCCAATAAGAAGATGCCAAGTAAGCAAGGCCTTGTCACAATGATGTCTTACACTCTCTCAAGGACTTAAAAGACAATTTTCAAGAGGGGGAAACACACCAAGGGGACGGCTGCATCATTAAAAAGGAAGAGAAGAGAGCAAACAAAAACAAGGCCAAGCATTGCAAAATCAAAGTGATCAAAAGCCTAGTTCTTCTTCTTCTACATTCTCTCTTACTTTCTTTCTTCTTGTAAGCCTATTGTATTCATATTCTTTCAAACTTGAATAGGCTTGAGATAAACCACCATTCATATATCTTTGTAAAAAATTGATCAAGGTGTGATCAATCTTCATTCTAGCAAGGTGGTGGTATTCGTGTGAATTGTACTCGTCATACAAGGTTTGTAAAGGGTTGGAGTTAGGTGTAACTCTATCAACCCTGTGGTAAGGTGTACTGCGTGTGTGTGATTAGTGTGAACCAAGGAAGGTGTTCCTTGAAGACTGGAGTAGGTTGTTTATAACCGAACCAGTATAAAATTCTTGGTGTCATTTACTTTCTGCATTTACTTTTCAGTTACTGCACTGTTTACCCTTCTTGTTTGCATCCGTAAAAATAGTAAACGGTTTTCAAAAATCACAAAAATTTCCAGAAATATACTCACACGTTCTAGGGTTAATTTGGAACAAGTTTCAACCCTTTTGGACAAGTATAGGTCATTCAAACATCAAAAGTTCTGAGACTAGTACAGTCTGATTTTTAGACTTGCAAAGGTTGAGACTTTGATTGTAGTTGACCTACTTCCCAAAAGAATTTTCCAAAACTGTTTCAACCCATTTAAATATAGTATATAAGGAGTTAGTGGTTAAATTTTCAGAGCATTTGGACGTTCACACAAATAGGAATTAATTTTTCAAAACCATCTACCGTTTTTGGCAGATTTGCATAATCTGAGTACCAACGGTTTTTGAAGGGGTTAAAAGTTGAATTTTAATTTGAACTTTTTAGGGGACCCTCATAACATCTTAGGCTAAGTTCTCTCAAAATTTCATAATTTTTGGAGACCTCTAACCTGGTTTTAAAAACGTTTTAAAACAGGTCCTGAAAACAGAATCTGTTTTCAGAACTTGAATTGTTCAAGTTTAAAGAAATTTTAAAAACCACACTTTCCGCACCATCTATTCAACCCCCCCCCTTCTAGTGGTGCCTTGCAGATCATACAATTGGCATCAGAGCGCAGGAACACTCACTTCAAAGAATCCAACGATTCTGTGAGATGGCAACCACAACCGTGCAAGAAGGAATGTCAACTGTAAGGTCTCCTCTTTTCGACTGTGAATCTTTTATTCAATGGAAATTCAGAATGAAACTTTTTCTTATGGCTATTGATATTGATCTATGGTCCATTATAGAAGATGGCCCATTTGTTCCCTCTAAGATGTCAATTATTGATGGTGTCACACTAGAGGTTACAAAAACGAAACAAGAATACACTAGTGATGACAAAAAGAAGTTGAGTATGAATGCTAAAGTCATGCAACTACTATTAAACGGCCTAAGTAAAAGTGAGGCTAGTTACGTGTCTAATTGTTCTAGTGCTCAAGAGATGTGGCCTATTCTTGAAATGAAACATGAAGGGACTAGCCAAGTAAAGGAGTCCAAAATCAATATGCTTATGTCCACACTTGAGTCCTTTAAATTATTGCCAAATGAGTCTATTGTTGAGATGGATTTACGCTTGACTAACATTTACAATTCTCTTGAGTCTCTTGGCAAAGCCTTCACTATGCAGGAAAAGGTACAAAAGGTTTTGCGAAGCCTTCCATCCGAGTGGGACCCTAAAGTAACAGCCATAGAAGAAAGCAAAGAGACCAAATCAATTAAAATGGAAGAACTAATCGGATCACTTAAGGTATATGAAAAAAAACTTGCTTTAAGACATTCTGAGTCCATTTCTAATAATGATAGGGCTATAGCATTTAAATCAAATGAATACGTCGTAGATGATAGTGACACAGATTCCGATGATGAAGACTTAATCACAATGGCTAAAAGATTAAGAAAAATATTGAGAAAATCGATTAAACATAAGTCTACCTCATCTAAGGATCATAAAAATAAAAATAAGGAAATAAAGTGCTATGAATGCGGCAAAATTGGACATCTATCATATGACTGCCCTAATAAAGAAAAACAAACAAACAAATACCCTGACAAGGATTGGAACAAGAATACACTCGTCTCAGAACCTAAGCAAAGGAGAAGAGCATTCAAAGCCTCCACTTGGAGTGACACATCCGACTCTGAGACTGATGTTACGGAAGAACACAAGGCACAAGTATGCTTTACATCTAAAGCATCAAATGAGGTATCTTCCGACTCTGATTCCGATTCTGAATGTTCATATGATGATTTATTTAGTCAATATTTAGAATTGCATAAGTTTTCAAAGACTCTTGCAAAAGAAAAGAAACGATTAATTGAAGACAAGAAATTGTTAGAATCTTCTAACGAAAATCTTGTCGCTCAATTAAACGATTCTAAAGAAGAGTCATCATGCATCATCAATGCATTAAAATCTGAAATTTCATCACTGACATCCGAGAACACTGAATTGAAATCTGAAATTTCGAACTTGAAATCAAGGAATGCGGATGTAGAGAAAAAGGTGAAACAATTTGATACGGGATCGAACATGCTAGATCACATCATTTCTTCTCAAAAGCATGATGGTGACAAAACCGGACTAGGATACGTTGAGAAAAGTAAGCCACAAAATAAACCAACTAAATTCATCCCATCTAAGAAAATAGATGCATGAAAGACATATGTGGCATCTAAGAAGACGCATAGGCCTTTTCTTATGACATCTCAATGTGCTTCTTCTTCACATCATGCAAAATATAATTATGTGCCATATAGGTATGAGAAGAAACAAGTGATGCATACGCGACACTCATATCATAAAAATGCATCTAGATCACGTCACGTACATGCAAAACAAAATGCTTATCAGAAACCATACTACATGCATGATGGGATTCTTGGCCAAAGGCCAAACGCATTTGTCCCTAACATATATTATGTTGCCTTCTCATCACCTTTCTCACCTTTTGGAAGACCTAGAAAGGTCACCCAAATGTGGGTACCAAAGGGGACATTTTCAAAGGGTTGAATCAATGACCCTTACGAACGCACGTAGATGAAATGCATGATTTTTTGGCATCTTTTGATTTACTTTCCAAACTAAAGGGGGAGAGAATAGCATGATTTAAGGGGGAGAGAGACACTGATTGATCTTAATTGCACAAATCAAGGGGGAGCCGGATTTGAAATTCGAAATTCAAATTTCAAATTTGTGCATGGTTCAAGGGGGAGAGATAGCATTTAAATCATGTACACAAGTTATTTTGAAAATCATCAAAAGGGGGAGATTGTAGAGATAAGGAGGTTTGAGTGATTTCAAAATAAGTAACTTGAATGCGTATACATATATATATATATATATATATATATATATATATATATATATATATATAAACGTATAAAAGCATATAAACATGTACATGAATGCATGATACCTTGCTATTACTTGCCTTATTCAGCTTATATATTATGTTGCCGTACTAACGAGCCATGAAGCATTAAAGCTTACATCATATGGCAAACATTTGTTGTGTTTATACTATTTTCAGGTGCCACCATTAATGAACTAAACTAGTTCATTAAGTGAAGTACTTAGTTTAATAAACTAAGTAGTTCATTAAAGGAAGCTACATATGGAAAAGGTACAAAGGCAACAATGGTAAGGAAGGAAAGTCTTCTCCTCCTCCTTTTCATTAAATATACACGCCACCAATGTATATAAATATATATTTTCAGATTTTTTAAATAAAGGCACATACACATGTATTCCAACGTACTACCGACACGTTATATATTTTACGTACGTACGTTAACGTCACACCACTATACTTAACTCATATTTATGAGTATATTCAGGTCTTATATCATATGATATAAGATATGGTGATGACAAATTAAATACGACACGATAAAAGGTTCTAAACCGAAATTTGTCGTATCGGGCGAATACCGAAACTTCGCCAACGTGTCACGTACTTGCCATAAATAAATGGCCAGCCCCTATACTTCAAAAATCATAAATAATTTCGTGCACATGACTATATGTTTAGTCAAAAATATTTCCATGTTGGCACACATAAATTACTACACATTAAGGCCAAAATGTGAAGATTCCAAGTTTAATTTTGTCACATGCTAATGGTACCACTTTAAACCAGACAAGTGCTGAGATTTAAAGTATATATTATATATATTATGTATAACATAATATATATAACATGTGCAAAAGTTGGAATTTAAATTAGAGAAAAATTGGGTAATCGATAAATATCGAAAATTCGGTTTTCTACGCACATAACATGGAACGTTTTTCTTGTACATCATGTGACACGTATCTAGACACTTTTTACATATGATATACATCTTCAAGTGTTTTAGAAAATTAAATTAAGGGCTGATTGGAATATTACATGTGTGTATTATTAAATGTGCACTATTTCACAAAGTTAGCAAAAATAAATTTCAGCACATGTATACATATCATCTAACGCCCTACAGCTGATTTGGAGCACATGTGGAGCTTTGTTGGCATCTTGATTGGTCAAGGATCAATCATACAATATTGGTAAATTGAAGAGAGAAGCTACAAATGGTAAGAATTCAAATATATCTCACTTATGTCACATGCTGAAAATTTCAGCATGTTGAAACAAGGCTGGCAGATTTTGTGCTATTCAATGTGACATATGTTGTTATCTTTTATTATGTGATTAATTGGAAGAAGAAATGGAAATGTTTTGAATATAATTTAAATAAATAAATGGTGATATTTTACATATCACACATGCTGAAAATTTTTCAGCATGTGTACAACCTTGATGGCCGAATTTAAGTGCCAAAACATGTCCATGTTCATTTCTTAATTGGTAGAAATACTTACCATAAATTGTTGATTCATTTTTATGATGAAAATTCAAAGAAAAATGGTAATGATTTGAACTTTATCCCCATGATGCACATGCTAAAAATTCAGCATGGCAAGAATGTTATGGCCGAAATTTTAAGCATGGATTTGGAAGACTTTCTTTGTCTTGCAATTTATGATGTATCTCTTGATCTTTGGAATGATTTTATGACTGATTTTTGGCACATGTTAAAGTGTATATCTCAGATTTTTTCCATGTCATAATGATGACAATGTTGAACCAATAAGGAGGTGCCAAGTAAGCGAAGACTAAATGATCATCCAATAAGAAGATGCCAAGTAAGCAAGGCCTTGTCACAATGATGTCTTACACTCTCTCAAAGACTTAAAAGACAATTTTCAAGAGGGGGAAACACACCAAGGGGACGGCTGCATCATTAAAAAGGAAGAGAAGAGAGCAAACAAAAACAAGGCCAAGCATTGCAAAATCAAAGTGATCAAAAGCCTAGTTCTTCTTCTTCTACATTCTCTCTTTCTTTCTTTCTTTCTTCTTGTAAGCCTATTGTATTCATATTCTTTCAATCTTGAATAGGCTTGAGATAAACCACCATTCATATACCTTTGTAAAAGATTGATCAAGGTGTGATCAATCTTCATTCTAGCAAGGTGGTGGTGTTCGTGTGAATTGTACTCGTCATACAAGGTTTGTAAAGGGTTGGAGTTAGGTGTAACTCTATCAACTCTGCAGTAAGGTGTACTGCGTGTGTGTGATTAGCGTGAACCAAGGAAGGTGTTCCTTGAAGACTGGAGTAGGTTGTTTATAACCGAACCAGTATAAAATTCTTGGTGTCATTTACTTTCTGCATTTACTTTTCAGTTACTGCACTGTTTACCCTTCTTGTTCGCATCCGTAAAAATAGTAAACGGTTTTCAAAAATCACAAAAATTTCCAAAAATATACCCACACGTTCTAGGATTAATTTGGAACAAGTTTCAACCGTTTTGGACAAGTATAGGTCATTCAAACATCAAAAGTTCTGAGACTAGTGCAGTCTGATTTTCAGACTTGCAAAGGTTGAGACTTTGATTGTAGTTGACCTACTTCCCAAAAGAATTTTCCAAAACTGTTTCAACCCATTTAAATATAGTATATAAGGAGTTAGTGGTTAAATTTTCAGTGCATTTGGACGTTCCCACAAATAGGAATTAATTTTTCAAAACCATCTACCGTTTCTGGCAGATTTGCATAATCTGAGTACCAACGGTTTTTGAAGGGGTTTAAGGTTGAATTTTAATTTGAAATTTTTAGGGGACCCTCATAACATCTGAGGCTAAGTTCTCTCAAAATTTCATAATTTTTGGAGACCTCTAACCTGGTTTTAAAAGCGTTTTAAAACAGGTCCTGAAAACAGAATCTGTTTTCAGAACTTGAATTGTTCAAGTTTAAAGAAATTTTAAAAACCACACTTTCTGCACCATCTATTCAACCCCCCCTTCTAGTGGTGTCTTGCAGATCCTACAATTCACACTGAAGTCCAATTCAAATACCTCATGAAGTTCTCACCGTAGATTCACCATCTTAGGTCGTGTTTCCAAGACTTACACTAACTTCAATCAGGTCCTAAGAAGCCTTTAGTGTCCCCCAATTGGTCCTCTAGCTTCCCTTTTCCTTCTTTTATTTTCCCACAAAACTGTATAACATCATACCCTACATCGATCGATCGATGTCATATCATACCCTGACATCTATCGATCAAAGTCCGTCAGAATACTTTCTGCCTCACTTCACTCGATCCCTCAGCCCACATCGATCGATCGAAGTGACTTTATACCCTCACATCGATCGATCGATCGAAGTCCGTCAGCATACTTTCTGCCTCACATCAGTCTCTCAATCCTCCTACATTGATCGGTCGATGTACATCAGTCGATGACATCGATCGATCGATGTCTACGATCCCAGAAAACTTCTTTGCGATTTCTGCAGAAACTGCATAGCTAATCTTTCAACCGTTCCCACACTCTACGATTTGAACACTACGCACATACATAGCAAAGATTCAAGCCTAGAACTCAAGAATTTCACCCCATCATTCCAAAGATCCCACCTTTCACCGTCAAACCCTAACCATCAACAAAGTTGCAGCAAAAGGGGTTCAAGGGATGGGGATTTTCAGGGATTATACAATTATCGACAACAAACCAGATTCACAGCAAACGATGGCCAAAACATCAAACCCAAAACACAAAAATTGCACAGAATTCACATATAGATAAGCAAGGGTATAATACTGCATGGTGATCCAATTTTGATACAAAAGTATGGCCTTTTTCTTCACAAACCATAGGAACTTATAAGGAGATTACTTGCCTTCGATTACTGATAACTGGATTGCAAAACAAGCAGAGGTTGGATCGATTCTTGAAGGCTATCTCCTTCACTGCTAGGGTTGTAGAAGTCGACTGACTGGAGAAGAGGAGGAGAAGTCGACACTTTTCTAAGAATAGGGGAAAACTGACGTTCTGTCAGTTTTTGTCATGGGAAAAGGGAAAAACTGGAATTCCCAAATTGTATTTTACTTAAATCCTTGTTCTTTAATTCTTAATCCTATTATTTATTCCAATATTAATTTGATTATTAATTTCTTAAAATTCTTTCTCTCATTTAATCACGTTCTAGATGGTGCGGGGCATAACACCCATACACCTGTATCACTCTTTTGAGGGTCTGTCTTCTGCATACCAAGCATATACTCTTAATATTAGCCTTGAACAAGAACCTGTAACTTACCAACAGGCAGCTATATCTGTCCCTTGGCAAGAAGCCATGCAAGTTGAACTAGCAGCTTTGGAAGCCAACAATACTTGGATTATTGTTCCCTTGCCACCTGGAAAATAGCCTATTGGATATAAGTGGGTGACAAAGAGAAAGGCTGATGGCTCGGTGAAAAGGTACAAGGGTTGTGGCCAATGGCTATACTCAACAACTAGATATAGACTATGCAGATACGTTTTCTCCTGTGGCTAAGATGACTTCTGTACGTCTACTTCTTGCTTTGGTAGCTGTGAATAACTGGCATGTGTATCAACTGGATATCAATAATGATTTTCTTCATGGTGACTTGTATCAAGAGATTTATATGACCTTACCACCAGGGGTTGAATCCCCTATGTCTAATGCTGTTTGCAAACATCAGAAGCCATTGTATGGCTTTAAATAGGCAAGTAGACAATGGAATGAAAAGCTCACTCTTTGCTTGTTGTCTCAGGGTTTTCAACAGTCCAAGAATGATTATACTATGTTCACAAAGAGATTCTCAGGTTCCTTTACAGTATTGCTAGTTTATATTGATGATATAATAGTGGCCAGTGATTCCTTGATTTTGATACAGAGTCTCAAGGATCATCTTCATTCTACATTTTAAATTAAAGACTTAGGCACCCTGAGATATTTTTTAGGTCTTGAGGTGGCAAGGTCTCAGGGGGATTATGATATGTCAAAGAAAATATACAATGGAGTTGTTAGAAGAGACAGGGTTTTTGGGTGCCAAACCTGCAGTGACACCTATGGAACAAAATCTGAATCTTGAGCATAACGGCTCACCTCTGTTTCCTAATGTATCAACGCATAGAAGGCTTATTGGCAAACTGTTATATCTTAGTATTACTAGACCTGACATATCCCACAATTTTCAACAGTTAAGCCAATTTTTGGATACCCCTACAGAGTTGCATATGAAGGCTGTGAACAGGCTGCTGAGGTATTTAAAGGGAAGTCCTGGACAAGGCTTGTTGTTTCCTAGTACAGGGTCAAAATTACTTAAGGCCTATGCTGATTCTGACTGGGGTGGTTGCTCAGAGACCAGGAGGTCCATCACAGGTTATTGCATGTTCTTTGGTGTTGCCTTAGTATCCTGGAAGGCGAAAAAGTAGACTACTATGTCAAGATCATCTTCAGAAGCTTAGTATAGGGCACTTGCTGCAGCTACATGTGAAATACAGTGTTTATCTTATGAAAGATCTAGGGGTAAATCAGGATCAACCTGTGGAGTTGTTTTGTGATAACAAAAGTGCAATCTATATAGTTGAAAATAATGTATTTCATGAAAGGACAAAACATATAGAAGTGGATTGTCATGTTGTCACAAACAAGTTTAAGGAGGGTGTAATCAAACCAATGCCTGCTAAGACAGACTTTCCGGTAGCAGACTTGTTTACAAAAGCTTTGAGCTCAAGGAGATTGCAATTCTTGACTTCAGCTTTGGGAGTATGTAATATCTACAAGAAGTCAGAATTGAGTGGGGATGTTGAAGATGTTGAGCTGATAAGACAGAAAAGAAGATGCATTAGATCACAGTATGTGGTTTGTTGCAGAGGTTGGTTAGTTGGCATGGAAGGTTGGCATGCCTGGTATGTTTGACACGGTATTTGGCACGTTTGGGTCGATACTTGAAATCCTTGGCACGGTCGGCACGAGGCAAAGTGCAGCAGGCGCGTCTGGCACGCTACTTGCTCTTGACACGTTAGCAGCAGAACTGAAGTTTGGTGCGTGCGTGCCACAGCGGATCAAAACTTGTTCTACACGTACTAATTGCATTCTAGTTAGTTCTATAGCTAGTATAAATACTTAGAAGTGTTGTAAATAAGAAGTGTGTAGAAGAAGATATAAAATATCTTCAAACCATTTTCTCGTTTTGCATGAGAGCGCACCTTTGACGCCATTTTACAGTTTTATCAAACTCTTCCAAATTTGGTTAGTTTTGATTCGTGTTCTCTCTTGTACACCATTTCATTTTTGTTTGTGAACTGATTTTAACAGTTGGTTAATTGGAGATGGCCTATGGCATGTCTATCAGTTAGAGTTAATTCAAGCATAGGCAAGTGTTGAACTGGTGTAAACTTCTTGCTGTATATTGATCCTTTCCTAGGGAAAAAACAATGTTCAAGGTACCATAATCGCAAAAATATGGTAGGTGTTTTTTCAAGAACGTTCAGATCTTAAAAGTCTTCTGGGAGAAGTATGTTGTTGATTCTTTTATGTTATTAATTTTAGTATGAACTTGTAGTGAAAGGAAAAAATCCAAATAAAATGGATCAATAAAAAAAAAATAAAAAAGAAGTGCATATTATGTTAAACATGCATTGCTTTATTAATCAGACTGTGATGTGTGTCGCTATGAAAACCGAAATTAATTCTTTAACTAATCTAACTAACTAAAAGATAAGATAAGTAGGAGCCGAATCTAGAAAGACAATGACCAATAAGTTGTTTAATTTGCAAGATAAATGATGGTTAGTACCTTGTAGAAGACTTTCATTTCTTCAGTGTGAACATTTAAATATATATATATATGTGTATGTGTGTGTCTTTATATGCGAACATATGTATACACATATATACATACATTTGAGTTTGTGGGTTTGTGATACGTGATCAGGCAATGTGCCGAAGGGAATTTCAAAGACTGACAACTACTCAATCATCCCCAAAGAAAGTTTAGTATTTATTAGCTACTGCCGGCCCCACTCTGACAGTTCGATAAATTTGCCACCATGGACTCTAAGAGGGTTCTTTAAATAAAGTTTAAAAGATGCCGCTCAAACATTAGATGAATCTCTTACCTTATTTCCTATATCATTAGGATAGTTTGTGATATGTTAAATTATATCTCAATGGATGACTCTGCACGACTTCTAGGACTATAAATTCGATGCAGACCAACAAAGAAACTTGCAACAATTCTACAAGTCTTGGGTTCGAATACTACCATCTAGGAAATCAAGATCATCATGGCCAAGTTTGGATACTTTGTTTTCCTCCTGCTTGTCGCATCAGGTTAGTATCAATTCAAGACATAACCGCTATAATATTTCGCATAGTACGTGTTTTTGTCCATTGTTTGCTGTGTAATGCCTTATTTTGTTGTTTGCTATGATGGGTTTTCAGTGGCAGTGGAGGCAAACCTTGGTTTTGCCTCCATCAAGCTGATGGAATCATATCCTACAGAGGGCAATGTGTGTGGCCCGACGCTTTTCCTTTGTGGCAATGAGCCTTGCCTCTGCGATTACTACAGCAATACTGAAGAAGATCCCAAGTGTGGAACACAGTGATGGATGGTTGCAGATACATTATTGTTGGAATATGTTAGAGTTTTGATGATTTCCACAATTGATACTTGGAAAGCTTGATTAGGCGCCCAATGTGAAGTGTTTGAAGGTCAGTATACTTCGAACGCCTATATAAGGTGCCTCATGTAGAGGCTCTGGAAACTAGTACACTTCGAACGCCTACATAAGGTGCTTCATGTGTCTTGGTTGAACTCCAGTACACTTGGAACGCCTACATTAGGCGCTTCATGTGAAGTGTCTGGATGCCCGAACACTTCAAATGCCTACATTAGGCGCTTCATGTGTCTTGGGAAAAAGTAGTACACTTTGAACGCCTACATTAGGCGCTTCATGTGTACTACCAAGTCAAAAGTACTTTCCCCCAAAATAGGCACGTACGTCAAGCTACTTTCTGACAAAAGTCAGAACTACTTCGAACAAGCATGAAGGCTGAGATTAGGCGCTTCATGCGACTTTGAACGCCTTCAGTTGTCCACATAAGGCGCTTTATGTGACATCGAACGCCTGTTTAATTTCATATAAAGCGCTCCATGTCACATTGAATGCCTGTTCAATAAACTGATTAGGCGCTTCATGTGACCAACGTTACAAAAGTCTTATGCTTTACTTTCTGACATTCTTTTACTCGTTGTACCCTCCTCTTTTAGTGCTATTTTCACAGGATCTCTCTCATTCTTGAAGAAGTCATATTTCCTCTTCTAGCTTTCAACAAAAAGCTTCTCCAAGCAGTTGGTACAAGCCAAGAGATGATCTCCAATGAAGAGGACATGCCATCACAAGAAGACAAAGCCCATTATTGGCTCTGCAGAGGTTTCAAACGGGTAGAAAAATTCAAAGGAGATAAAACAAGGGTTTTATCTCATTCTTCTCCAACTTTCTATCATTCAAGCTCTCAAATTTCTCTCAAAGTTTCAAGCTCTCAAAATAGTTGTAATCTTATACATTTTACTTTATTGTTGAGAGTTGTGTTGTAAAGGAAGAAGAAGAGTCTTCTTCTTAGTGAGTGAAGATTATGAGAGGCTCTGTAGATTGTTGGTCAAGAAGCTAGAGTGCTTTTTGTTTGAAAAATCTAGACCTTGGAGGGTTAGTTGATAGTGTTGTGGTGCACTATACTCCCTACAAGATTTCTTTGAGGGCAAAGAAGATCTTTGGAGGCTAGACTTCAAGGGGTTAGATTTCTTGGTTGTGGTCTAGGCGTATGGCCTAGTTGTTTGTTGGATTTTGTTTCTTTGATTGCTGTTTCCCCATAGAAATAACAATCCCCGTTTCAAAATCCTTCTTGTGAAAAATCAAGAAGGTAGAGGAGTAGAGTCATTTGACTTGAACCTCTATACATCCTTGTGTTCTTTACGCTTCCGCAAAGTCTTTATTCTTTTCAAGAATACACCCAAGTATTGGTTGCACTCAAAAACGAAAAATATTCAAGAAAATATCCATACTTGGTGAATACACTTTTCGATCCCCCTTCTAGTGTGTTCTAAGGGACCTAACAATTGGTACCAGAGCGAAATCTTGAGTATTTGAGTTCAAATAGCAAGATTTGATCTTTAGAGTATGAATCCCTTTAGTTATGATGATGCTAGTTCCCCTAGTGGTGATGCCTCAAGAAGAAGGAGGCAAGAGACACTCCTCCCTTCCATTTCTAGTGTCCATGTCAAGGTTTCGATGTTTGATCCTCTCACCTACCCACTATGGAAATCAAACATGGAAACATATCTTCGTTCGTGTGGGTATCGTATTTAGAGAGAAGTATCAAAAGGTTCCACAAATAGCAAAGCTCTCACCTACCCACAAATACACTTTAGTTATGTATGATCCTCTCACCTACCTACTCATGAAGAGGAGTTGCAATTTGCCATAAATAGCAAAGCTCTTGCTATTTTAAATAGCTCTCTTACACCAAATGGGAGAGCTCAAATACATGGAGTCCAATCCACCCATGAAGCTTGGACTAAGTTGGAGATGATCCATGAAGGACCATCTCAAGTGAGGAAGGCCAAGAGGAGACAGTTGATCAAACAATTCTATAACTTTAATGTCCCCAGGGTGAAAAGATCGAAGAGTCTATTCAAAGATTCACCAAAGTTGTCAAACTACTCACTGCGGTTGGCAAGAAGGTAGAGCAAGAAGATCTCAACCATTGCTTCCTAAATAGTTTAGGAAGAGAATGGAACGCAAAGGTGACAGCCATTGAGGAGTCCAAAGATCTTGAAAACATTAATTTGGATGAGCTCTATGGGAATTTCATCACTTATGAGATTCATCTTGATGCAAAAGAGAAGAATGATTCTATTAGCAACTCATCAAAAGCCCTTGCATACGAGTCGGAGGACTTGGATGATGAAGTCGGACTTCTTGTTAGAAGATTCCGACGTTTTGCAAGAGAGAATGAAGATGAAGCTAAGAGGTTCATCAAAGAAAAATTCTCCAATGACAAAGTAAAGGACCAAGACAACAAATGCTATAAGTGTGGGAAGTTTGGTCACTTTATGAAGATTGTCAGGTGAAGGAGCCGCAACTCAAAGACAAGAAGGACATCTACCAAAGGAAGAAGGATTTACAAGCGGAAGTAGCCTATTGGGAGAGCATTCTTTCCGGGTCCGAGAGCGACAACAGCGAAAATGATGATCTCGCTCTCACAGGGGTCGTTCATGATGATCTCGACAAGGAGTTCTATGCACTAATGGCCATTGATGATGACATGGAGGTATGTAATATTTCATCTCACTATAGATTAATTGATGAAAGAGATGATTTAGTGCAAGAAAATGATTTTTTAGATTTAAAATATAAACGTGTCAAAAAAGATTTTAGAGCATGTTTAAATGAGTACAATGACACGTTAGAAAATCACATTGCATTACAACTTGGACATGATATATTTTTTACCATGCATATGATTGTACTAAGAGAAATAGATTTGATGAAATCATATGCTCAAGCCCTTGATGAAAAGAAAATTGACTCAAGGGTAAGCACTACAAAGGTAGACGTTGTTAAGGATGCATCTAGGCCAAATATGAAAGCTAAAATCAAACCTAGTGCCATGTATGCATCTAAGAAGGGAACACAAAGAGAACAAGTACAAGTTGTCAAGGAGTCTAAAACCTCCTTGAAGAAACAACGGCACATGCCTAAAGGAAAGGCAAACACACCAAAGGTGTCAAAACCTTTGGTTCAAGTCGTGAAACGAAACCTTCTTTGATTCCAAAGAAGGTCGTTCCTAAAAAGGAATCACGAAATGTGCCAACGCACAAGCATACACATTCTCACAAACATACTCCTACATGTTTTTTGCAATAGGAAACGTCATGTAGAAAGAGTATGTAGAGCTAAAAATAATAAGAATCTTGTGTGGGTCCCGAAAGACGAAATGAAGGTAACTAACCTTCAAGGACCCAAAACAAAAAGGGTATCAATATCATATGGTTCATTTGCAGGCCCTAGCACTCAACGGAGAAAGCAAAGACAAGAAGGTCAAATAGGTCATGGACAGTGGGTGTTCCAACCATATGACGGGAGACAAAAGTCTCTTCCATAGACTCACTATGCAAGATGGAGGAGTTGTCCACTTTGGAGGTAGCAAAGGACACAGCATTGTGGGTAACAATTCCTTCTCTCTTAGTGATGTCTTATATGTAGTAGGATTAAAGTTTAACTTGATAAGTGTCAGTCAGCTATGTGATGCTAATTATGAGGTATCATTTTTGAAAACAAAGTGTGTTGTGAAAAAGGATAATTCTATCTTATTTGAGGCTTTGCATTTCAAAAATATTTACAAACTTAGCATCAATGATTTGGTTTCTCAAAATGTATCTTGCCTAGTTGCTAAAAATGATTTGACGCAATTATGGCATAGACGTCTCGGACATGTTTGTTTCAAAACGTTTAAATTTATTTACAAAAACAATAAAGTCCGAGGTCTTCCAAAAAGAAGTTTCGAAAACCATGACTTATGGACACTTGTCAAAAGACAAAGCTTGTGAAAACAAGTTTTAAACCAAAGACAAATATATCCACCTTCAAACCCCTACAATTACTACATATGGATTTGTACAGGGATGTTGGAACAAAGGGTTTGGATGGTAAACATTATACCTTCGTGGTAGTAGATGATTATACTCGTTATACATGGATGATGTTTCTTGCTAAGAAAAATGATGCATGTAGTGAGTTCATGAATTTAAGTAGACGATTAGAAAATCACGTGGGTGACACCATTAAAACCATCCGTAGCGATCATGGTGGTGAATTTGATGGTGATTTCGAAAGGTTTTGTGAATCCAAATGATACTCACATGACCTTTTGACACCTAGAACTCCACAACAAAATGGTGTGGCCGAATGAAAGAATAAACTCTACAAGAAATGTGTAGAGCGATGTCAAATGAGTTCGGATTGCCCAAATATTTTTGGGCCGAAGCAGTAAATGCCGCTTGCCATGGGATTAATCGTGTATATTTGAGACCATACCTAAATGTGACACCTTATGAGCTTTGGAATGGTAAAGTTCCCAACATTGGGTATTTCAAAGTGTTTGGATGCAAGTGTTTCATACTTAATACCAAGGACACTTTGGACAAACTTGACCTCAAAGCGGATGAAGGTATCTTTTTTAGGTTATGCCTCAAACAGCAAGGCATTTTGTGTTTTCAACAAAAGGAGTCAAAAGGTGGAAGAATCAATCCAAGTTAAGTTTAATGAGTAACTTAATGACGAACTCAAACTTAAGAGGATTGTGAAGAAAATGAAGATGTGACCCCTCTGAAGAAATTCTTGAGGACATTCCTACGGTTGCTCGTCAACAAGAGATTGTTGATAAATCTCCAAATGGAAACATTTTCATTGACTTGAGAGTAGAACCTATTGAAGGTACTCCTCCACCTTGTGTGCATGAACTTACTGAGTCAAATACAAAAATTTCTCATACTCATATTGTTGATACACAAAATGTAGAAAATGCATCGTATGTTCCGGAAAATGAGAATCATTTAAGTGATGAAGTTTTGTCACTTCCAGAAAGTGATCATGAGGAAGTTGGAGGAGATGTCTCTAACCTTCCTAGATCATTTAAGCATAAAATTTCTCACCCACACGAGTTGGTCATAGGTGATTTGAATAGGGGTATCACCACACAAAGGCAATATAGAAAGAATGCATTTGTCTCTCTTATAGAGCCTAAAAATGTCAAAGATGCACTTCTTGATGAAAATTGGATCTTGGAAATGCAAGAAGAGTTAAACCAATTTGAGAGAGGTGATGTTTCAGAGTTGGTTCCCAAACCACATGATCATCTTATTATTGGTACGAAATGGGTATTTCGTAACAAGATGGATGATCAAGGGAATGTCACAAGAAACAAGGCTAGATTAGTTGCTCAAGGATATCATCAAGAAGAAGGTATCCATTTTGATGAGACATTTGCACCCATAGCACGGCTTGAAGCTATTAGAATGTTATTGGCATATGCTTGTTATAGAGATTTTAAGCTTTACCAAATGGATGTTAAATCTGCCTTCTTGAATGGTCTTATTCAAGAAGAAGTGTATGTTGCACAACCTCATGGGTTTGAATGTCATAAATCACCACATCATGTTTTCAAACTTAAAAAGGCCCTTTATGACCTTAAACAAGCTCGAAGAGCTTGGTACGAGAGGTTAAGTACTTTTTTTCTTAATAATGGATTTTCAAGGGGTAAAGTTGACACTACTTTTTTTATAAAAGAACAAGGTAGAAATCAATTAATTGTACAAGTATATGTTGATGATATTATTTTTGGTCCTACTAACAACTGTCTTTGTGAGCAATTTGCTAGTCTAATGCAAGGTGAATTCGAGATGAGCATGATGAGAGAACTAAACTACTTCTTTGGATTACAAATCAAGCAAACCGAAGATGGCGTGTATATTTCCCAAACCAAATACACAAAGGACTTGCTCAAGAAGTACAATTTTGGTGAAGGAAGAGAAGTAAACATACCAATGAGCACAAGTGCCAAGCTTGACAAGGATGAGAAAGGAAAGCATGTCGAGATAACCTTGTATCGTGGCATTATAGGCAGTCTACTTTAATTAACTGCGAGTAGACCTGATATCTTACATGAAGTATGTTTATGTGCTAGATTTCAAAGTGATCCTAAGGAAATGCATCTAATTTCAGTAAAACGTATTCTTAGATACCTTAAATGTACTTTGAAATTTGGACTATCTTATCCTAAAAATGCATGTTTTGATTTAAGAAGATATTGTGACTCCGATTATGCGGGGAGTCTTGTTGATAGAAAGAGCACGTCTCGGACTTGTCAGTTTCTTGGAGATTGTCTTGTTTTTTGGTTTTCTAAGAAACAAAACAGTGTGTCTCTTTCTACGGCGGAATCCGAATATGTGTCGGCTGTCTCTTGTTGTGCACAATTGTTATGGATGACAAACACTTTAAATGATTATAACATTCACTTCTCCAAAGTGTCTATTTTGTGTGATAACACGTCTGCTATCAATATTGCACAAAATCCCGTCCAACACAGTCGAACTAAGCACATTGAAGTGAGATATCATTTCATCCGCGATTGTGTTCAAAAGAACTTGGTTAGTGTGGAATTTGTTCCTACACGTGACTAATTAGCAGACATATTCATGAAACCCTTACCTAGTGATGTATTTCCATCAATAAGAAGTAGGTTGGGGTTGCTCAACATGGGTTAATAATAACCTATCTTGAGTTTTGAGCAAGAAAATTTTAAAAATTTTCAAAATCAGTATACATAAGGCGCTTCATCACAGTTAATTCAGGCGTTCAATGTCACATTAAGCGCCTGATGCTAAAGATGTCACTCGTTTGAAGTAACATCAAGCGCTCTATGTTCCTTAACACAGGCGTTCGAAGCCGGATTGAGCGCTTCATCCAAAGTGGATCACTTGTTCGAAGTGACATTAACCACTTAATCCACTCATCCACAACCATTCCAAGTGACATCAGGCGCTTCATTCTAGTTTATGAAGTCGTTCGAAGTCACATTAGGTGCCTAAACCTTATTTCTTCACTGTCAATCTAGGCGTCTCTTCAACTTTTTGCGCGAATCAATAGACATCAATTCTTGCCGCCATTCCTCTTTCCCATTTCTTCCCTATGTTTCCCCATTTTCCCATTTCCCAACGCCTAATCTTCTTCCTCTCACCCCTTCATCTTCCTCTATTATTCTACCACTTACTCTCACTCTCCCACTATCTTCCCACCATAAATGCCTAAAACTCCTCCTCTTTCCTCTCCTCCTTTAAATTCCATCTTTCTCTTCACTTCATCTCACTAAATCCACTCTATTCACCTTCTTCACAAAGTTCCAAGTTCTTCTCTTCTCAAACCTTTAATCAAACTCTCTCAAATGGCATCAACAGGTCCATCTAAATGCCCACGAAGCCAAAAACGCAAACAAACTGCTGGCATTATTAAACCTCAAGAACTTATCTCTATTCGCGAAGGGCTTTCCAAGGAAAATTTTCCTTGGATGAAAAAAATAGATTCAGACGTTACAAAACCACCTCCTCATGTGGCCAAAGATGCCCATCTATCTCGTTTCTCCCATCTCTTATTTCAAGAGTGGACCTGCAACAAAAGACCAGTGGTGCCTCTAAAACTTGTTCGGATTACCGACTTTATGGAGGAACACAACACAAATCAAGTCATCTCCTTACTTGATTATCAAGGCTGGATGACTCTTTGGTCTAGACAAGATATACTGAAATTCTCCCGAGATCACACTATGCTCTTTTACGCAAACATGTGGACAACTCCACAATCTGAGTCCCAGCAATTCACTCTGAACACCGTTGTTGCTGGTACACCCCTCAGTTTTTCTATCCAAGAAATATGTGATGTTCTTTGAGTCAGAAATGAGGAGTTGTCAGGTTTCTAAGTATTTGACTGGAGCAGCAAGTACGGAGTCGGGATTAGGACGTAAAGTTTGATGTGGGATATCTTCCCACAAAGAAGACTCAGAATATGCCTCTAGTGGATCGCATTTTGTTGGTTGTGGTCACCTACTGCATCAACGGTAAGTCTACTAGAAAACCAAGTAACATGGATTTCTATGTTACTTACCGTATTAAACATGAGACCCAACTTAACTTTGCATGGATTCTTGTGGAAGTCATGATGGCGGCACTTCAGAAAGGTTTAAAGGCCTTACCTTTTGCCAACATTGTTACTATTTTGATGAAATCCAAAGGTATCGATACACCTGATGGAGATCTTACAAAGGTGGCAAGACTGACTTCTACGATAATTTCAACATCGCTCAAGCCGTTTATTCTCAGCGAATGAAAGCCACCACAATTCCCGACATCAATGATGAGGTTGATGAAGGATCTCACGAAGGTGCTGGTGATAGCAATGAGACGTCTTTGCTATCACGCATTGAAGCACTGAACGGACTGTTCAATAGTTGCAACTTCGTGATGAAGAGCATGAAGCTCGTTATGCGTGGAATGAATATCGCATGGCAGCTTTCAAGAATGCTCTCTTGCATATCAGTCCGTGGGAGTTTCCTCCTGATTTTGAAGATTTAGGGGGAGGAAGTGGTGTTGGTACTGGTGGTGGTACTACAGGCGGCTCCAGTGGTGCTGGAGGATCCATGAGCGGATTCACTGATTTTGCATCCAGTGGTGGAGGTTTAGGATTTGGAGGATTCACACCTCCAGGTGGAGGTGTTAGTGGTGCTTAATTGAAATTTTTACTTGTATTAAATTCTCATCGTTTAAGTTAAATGAATTTAATTTCGATTGATGGCATGACTAAACATTGCTTATGATCTGATTGGGTAATTCATCAAGTTCAAAAGTTATGCATAAAGTGAGGGGAGCATAAGTTAAGGGGGTGCTAACTTTAAAAGTTATGCACAATGTGAAATCATCAAAAAGAGGGAGAATGTTGGAATATGTTAGAGTTTTGATGATTTGCACAATTGATACTTAGAAAGCTTGATTAGGCGCCCAATGTGAAGTATTTGAAGGTCAGTATACTTCGAACGCCTATATAAGGCGCCTCATGTAGAGGCTCTGGAAACCAGTACACTTTGAACGCCTACATAAGGCGCCTCATGTAGAGGCTCTGGAAACCAGTACACTTTGAACGCCTACATAAGGCGCTTCATATGTCTTGGTTGAACTCCAGTACACTTTGAACGCCTACATTAGGCGCTTCATGTGAAGTGTCTGGATGCCCGAACACTTCAAACGCCTACATTAGGCGCTTCATGTGTCTTGGGAAAAAAGTACACTTTGAATGCCTACATTAGGCGCTTCATGTGTACTACCAAGTCAAAAGTACTTTCCCCCAAAATGGGCACGTACATCAAGCTACTTTCTGACAAAAGTCAAAACTACTTCGAACAAGCATGAAGGCTGAGATTAGACGCTTCATGCAACTTTGAACGCCTTCAGTTGTCCACATAAGGCGCTTTATGTGACATCAAACGCCTGTTCAATTTCATATAAAGCGTTCCATGTTACAATGAACGCCTATTCAATAAACTGATTAGGTGCTTCATGTAATCAACACTACAAAAGTCTTATGCTTTACTTTTTGACATTATTTGACTCTTTGTACCCTCCTCTTTTAGTGCTATTTTCAAAGGATCTTTCTCATTCTTGAAGAAGTCATATTTCCTCTTCTAGCTTTCAACAAAAAGCTTCTCCAAGAAGTTGGTACAAGCCAAGAGATGATCCTCAATGAAGCAGACATGCCATCACAAGAAGACAAAGCCCATTATTGCCTCTGCAGAGGCTTCAAACGGGCAGAAAAAATCAAAGGTTATCTCATTCTTCTCCAACTTTCTACCATTCAAGCTCTCAAATTTCTCTTAAAGTTTCAAGCTCTCAAAATAGTTGTAATCTTGTACATTTTACTTTATTGTTGAGAGTTGTGTTGTAAAGGAAGAAGAAGAGTCTTCTTCTTAGTGAGTGAAGATTGTGAGAGGCTGTGTAGATTGTTGGTCAAGAAGGTAGGGTGCTTCTTGTTTGAGAAATCTAAACCTTGGAGAGTTAGTTGATAGTGTTGTGGTGCACTATACTCCCTACAAGATTTCTTTGAGGGAAAAGAAGATCTTTGGAGGCTAGACTTCAAGGGGTTAGATTTCTTGGTTGTGGTCTAGGCGTGTGGCCTAGTTTTTTGTTGGATTTTGTTTCTTTGATTGTTGTTTCTCCATAGAAATAACAATCCTCCTTTCAAAATCCTTCTTGTGAAAAATCAAGAAGGTAGAGGAGTAGAGTCATTTGACTTGAACCTCTATAGATCCTTGTGTTCTTTACGCTTCCGCAAAGTCTTTATTCTTTTCAAGAACACACTCAAGTATTGGTTGCGCTCAAAAAGAAAAATACCCAAGACAATCTCCATACTTATTAAACACTATTCAACCCCCTTCTAGTGTTCTCTAAGCGCCCTAACAGTTATGATGAGACTAATAACAGAGAACAGTTATCGTTCGTGCAACAAAAGTGCCTGATCCAATTGGATATCTTTTTCTTTTCTGTTTTTCTCGCATCCAGCTTAAAGGTTTCTATGGAGCAGTTGTGGAAGTTTTTCTTTTTTTCGGATTTCATGAACGTCATATCATACGTTTTATCGATGTTAGCAACCATTAAACAAATGTCCTTCCTTCGTGTGATTCTCTTCCTTCGTTATAATGAATGGTATGTTATTATAATGTTTCACTACAGGTCATGTTGTCTGCCATGTGCAAGTCTTGCCGATCACACCTGAGATGACAGAGTTAATCCAAAATGTTTCATTATAGACGCGAAATCTGATTCAAAAGTAAGTCGGAAAGGAGAAAAAAGCGCATATCAACAAAGGAAAAAACAACCGTCGCTATTTTTCAAACCAGCTTTCAGCTTACTCTTCGCTTGCTATCTCTATGTCTGCCTACTGAATTGTGTTTGATTATGTATTTCTTTTTCTCGATCTATTAAACACAACTTCGAAAATCTAAAAAATAAAACAAAATGATACACAAACATGAAATGTGTGAGAATGTAAGTATAGCTAACTACATAAATTATTAGGTCAAAATAACCTTTTTTTGGTTGAAACCAATTGCAGTTTACAAATGTTAACATATAAGTTAACAATGTGACTTTCAGTGAAATACAACCAGGCAATGGTTTCATATGTAGATTTTCAACGGTTACAATGTTAGTAACGATTAAATAAATTACTTCCTTTATCTGATTCTCTTCTATCGTTATAACGACAGGTATATTATTATAATGAAACATGAATTCATAAAATCTGACACAAGGTGACCGAATTCTGAATGGCTAGTAAGACAACAGAATGTTTCACTAATAATGTTCTTCGACGTATACAGGTCCTGCCTATCAAACTTTATAGAATGGAGTTAATCCAGAATGTTTCACTGTATACGGAAAATCTGATTCAAAATCACATATGAAAGAGAAAAAAAAAAAGAAAACACCTGCCGCAATTTGTTGAAGAAAAAAGGAAAAACGTGCAGTATAATTACACGGCATAATTATAGGAATCAGACATAATTGAGATTTACCATTTTGTAGAACCTTCCTTAGTTAGATGATTGATTGATTATTTTATTCCTTGTATAGATTGTAGACTATACTATAAGAAGGACATTGTAATGTTTACAAATTATCAATGAAAAATCGAAAATTCTGATACTCAAACATGGTATCAGAGCAGGACACCCTCCTCTCTGTAAACTGATTTGAGCTTTTCTGGGAATAGGCTCAGAAAAGCTTCATCATCGCCTCTTACCCCTTCTTAGCCATACGGCATTCGATCAAACAAGCCTTCACAGTAGAATACTGTGTTGCCTGAAAATCTGTTCCCACCATAACCAGTGCAAACCTGCATGACCAAGAAAAATTATGTCAGAAACCGAAAAAACTGAAGAACCCCACAATAAACCAGAATCATCCAACACTTCTGGAACTATTCCTGGAGATTTGGCTATACAGGTAGCCCAAATCCTCAGAGATAGCTTTCGTCCTTCCCCCTAAACACAACCATCTTCTGTACCTGCACCAGAAATCCTCCATATATCAGTCAAACTAAACAGCACAAATTACTCCTTATGGTCTACTGTAATATACAGAGCCATTCTGGGCCAAGGCAAAATTGCCCACTTGACTGGAAATCCCCAGCCACCAATGCCTAATGACCCGTGTTATCCTACCTGGGAACAGGATGACAACAGGGTATTTACATGGATCTTACAGAATGTAGATCCAACCATGATCAGCAACATAACAAGATATCCCACTGCAAAGGCCCTTTGGGACGGCCTTGCACTTACTTACGGCATGGGAGGGGACGGATTGCAGATTTTCGATCTATACAAGCGAGCCACCACCATCCGGCAGGGAAATGGCAGCGTTGAGGAGTGCTGGAACAGACTCCAGGATGCATGGGTGGCCATAGATACAAAAGACCCAAACCCAATGCACTGCCCGGAGGATATCCGACTATAAAATCAAAAGATCCAAACTTTTCGCCTCTATCAGTTTTTAATGGCCATTGGAGACCAGTTTGAACCAGAAAAGAAGGAAATCGTCAAGAGGGAGCCACTACCATCAGTTGAGGCAGCATTCTCAGAGATTCGAAGAGCAGAAATGCGAAATAGTGTCCATAGAGGACGGACTCCCTCAGAACCAGATTCCTCACTGGGAGTAGGGCAGGGACTCATCGGCAAAGCCCCCACAATGGGAAAGAACAGAAGCAGAACACAACAGACGGACAGACAGGGGCAAAACAACAATCCAACCCGCTCAAACACATCATTGCGGGAAGGAAAACAAGACAAAAGTCATCTTGTGTGTAACCACTGTAAGAAAAAGGGGCACACACGGGAACAATGTTTCCAACTCGTTGGATACCTGGATTGGTGGGAGGGGAAGAAGATTACCAACACAGGATTTGGGGGAACTGTAGCTAATATTCCTCAAGGAGAGGAAATCAGCCTAGAAGAGGTCTCAGGACATCGCAGGAGCCAGCCAAAGGAGGCTTCGCAGCAGGAAGGAACCTAGCACGGCACCAGCAGTGCACAGACGGCGGCAGGTATAAGGGGGCTAGTGGGAAACCCTAGCCCCCTTCCCCTTTTATATACGGATATTGTCTCCCCAACCCCCAAGTTTCCTGGAAATAACAGTTCAGTCCCTGCAGGTTTTCCCCCTTCCGTTTCAGCCCCCTCAGTTGTCCCAAACAGTAATCCAGTCCACTCATTTCCTGAACCTCCTATAACTTACCCTCCAGTTTCCAATAAATCCACTCATAACCCTCATACTCTATCAAATACTGCAATGACCCATAATTTACATCATTCACCACAGAAACCCTCCAAATGGATCATTGATTGTGGGGCCACTGACACTATGTCTTTTGACCCCACTGATTTCACCAAACATTCAACTCCAGCCAAATCCCATGTTGAGACTGCTAGTGGTGAGACTGTCCCTGTGTGTGGAGGTGGAACCATTGCCATCACCCCCAACATTACTTTACCCAACTGTTTGTTTGTCCCTTCACTTTCGACTAAATTATTATCTGTAAGTCAAATTACCAAGGAATTAGATTGTGTCGTTCTCATGTATCCCTCGTTTTGCATTTTGCAGGACATTCATACGGGGAGCATCATTGGACGTGGTACTAAATCTGGTGGACTCTATTATGTGGATGTTGTAGAGCAACAGGGCCGGTCTAATCTTGCCACCGGATCGGTTACTCGCCAGTTGTGGCTCTGGCATCGCCGGTTAGGGCACTCATCATTTGGTTATCTTAAATTTCTTTTCCCAGACCTTTTTACTTCTCAAATTAATAATTTGCACTGTAACACTTGCCTCCGGGCCAAACAGCCTTGAGCTACATATCGATCGAATAATACTCGTGTTGAAAAAATGTTTTCTTTAGTCCATTCTGATGTATGGGGGCCCTGCTCCCCACTCTACTCCATTGGGTTACAAATATTTTGTTACCTTTGTTGATGATTTTTCGAGAATGACTTGGCTTTACATCCTTAAAAACAAATCGGATGTTGTCACTAAATTTGTGGAATTCCATAAAATGATTACCACCCAGTTCCACACGTCTATACAGATTCTACGATCAGATAATGGTGGGGAATATTTCGATGGGGCACTCAAACAATTCTTCTCTGACCATGGTATGATACATCAAACTTCTTGTTCAGGCACTCCCGAACAAAATGGAGTAGCTGAACGTAAAAATCGCACTCTCCTTGACATGACACGAGCTATGATGCTTGATTCGAATGTTCCTCGTGCTTTTTGGCCGGAGGCAGTGTCAACAGCCACATATCTTAGTAACTGACTACCCACGTCCATTCTCCATCATAAAACCCCACTACAGGTATTAGCCACTCAGACCACGATTCATTCCCTCTTAACCCTACCACCCAAAGTATTTGGGTGCACTGTCTTTATACACATACCAAAAAACCAACGAAACAAGTTTGACCCCTGTGCTGAGAAATGTGCCTTTGTCGGTTATGCCTCTACCCAAAAGGGGTACCGGTGCTATAATCCTCAGACTCGTCGTATCCACATCACCATGAACTGTGTTTTTCTTGAAATAGAACCTTTCTTCTACTCCCAATATCAGTCTCAGGGGGAGATAACTGGTGATGAGACTCTCGATTGGCTGTCAGTGTCACACTGGCCGTTGACTGGACCAACACAGCAAGTAGATGACGCCGACTGCTCAGCGACACTGCATAATCAAGACGACCCCAGTTTGGTATCCACTCATAATGCTCCCCGGCTGAATGACCCACAAGAGGTAAGTGAACAAATACATGACGACGAGTATAATGATAATTCTGATAATAATTTGTCTACTGATAATCCTGTCATCCCTTCTCCTGCTATACCTAACTCACCTACTGTTCCCACTACCCAAGACCCCTGTATGGACTGTATTGATCTTTTTCCAGGAAAATCAGGGACGCGTGTTGCCACCCAGAAAGACCAGAGGGAT
>AP025051.1:9841100-9990421 GCA_036186865.1 Eustoma russellianum
AAGGTGTTCTTTGGGACTGGATTACGTCACATTGACCGAACCAGGATAAATCCTCAGTGTTCTTCTCTTGTTTCTTTATTTCTGTTTTCTGCCCGTTTTTGACTGCAGTTTTCACCCAACTTCACACAATTTGAAATAATATCTAAAAATTTTCAAAATTCGTGATTTTTGGTGGAGTTATACTTCAGACTGTTAGCTTTCATTTGCAACAAGAATCACTTGATTTGAGCAAGGAAAAGTTAGTCTTTCAGTCTTTGCAAGATAACTGCTCCAATCTATCTGCAATCTGGCCAGTTTTGAGAAAACTTAAATTCTGTATTTTTGAAGAATTGTTTAAGGTCAGGGCCTTTTAGAAACTTCATCTACACATCCTAAGGAGTGTTTTGATATAAAGATCAACCTTTTTTAATGAGTATTCAAAGAGAAACAAGTTTTGCAAAATCAGCAACATTCTGTCCAATTCTGTCCAGATTGACCATCTGAATCTTTTTATTTGTTTGAAGGGTCAAACGATCTTATTTTTGTATGATATTTGGACAGAGTCTTGTTAACTCATTGAAGTTAAATTCTTAAAAGTTTCATAATTTTTGGAGTTGTGTACAATTAGTTGCGAATCTTTTAAAAACGGGTTGTGAATCTGAGGTGGTCTCAGATTCTTTTTTCAAAGAGGATTTTAACAAAGGGTTGTAGTGTAATTTCCGCTAACCACTTTTCACCTCCCCCCTCTAGTGGTGTTTATTACAGGTGCACGATCCAACATTTGATATCAGAGCCAGACCAACACCACTCAAAAGAAGCAAGATTCAACACCGTACGAACAATACAAGGCCAAGAAACAACAATTCATTATATACTGCTTGTCTCAAATCCAAGGTACATACTATGGCTATTGTTTCTCACAAAGGTGAGTTGGAAGGTATGTCTACACAACGCCCTCCTCTTTTTGATGGCAATAATTTTGTTCATTGGAAAATAAGAATGAGGCTATTCTTAATGGCTATAGACATCGATTTATGGTCTATAGTTGAAGATGGACCGTACATTCCAATGAAAGTTATACAAGTTAGTGGAGTAACTCAAGAGGTTGAAAAATATAAAAGTGAATGGTCATCGGATGATAAAAAGAAAATGTCCATGAATGCTAAAGCTATGCAATTACTTTTGAATGGACTTACAACTTCTGAAGCAGGATATGTGTCAAATTGCACAAGCGCACACGACATGTGGAAATCACTTGTATTAAAGCATGAAGGTACTAGTGGTGTTAAAGAGTCAAAAATAAACATGCTTATGACTGAATTAGAGACTTTCAAAATGTTGCCAAACGAATCCATAACATCTATGGATTTGAGGATTACTAATATTTTCAATGCCCTTGAAGCTTTAGGGAAGTCATTTTCGAACAGTGAAAAGGTTCAAAAGGTGCTACGAAGCCTCCCTGCTGAATGGGATCCAAAGGTGACTGCAATCGAGGAGACAAAGTCAATCACTAAAATGGATGAATTGATCGGGTCTCTTAAAGTCTATGAGGTAAAACTGAACCAACGAAAGTCTGAATCGTCTAAGTCATCCGGTAAGTCAATAGCTTTCAAAACAACCGAAACACATGCTAGTAACGATGATAGTAATAGTGATACTGAATTAGACGATGACTTGATATTGATAGCTAGAAAACTTAGAAAGTTTTTCAAACGTCCAAATAGGAATAGACAACGTAATTCTTCTTCTTCTCTTCTTCTCAACCTAGGAAGAATAACACAAACAAATGGTATAATAAAGAATTAAAGTGTTATGAATGCGGTCAAAAAGGACATATTTCATACGACTGTCCCACGAAGAAAAATAATAATAACAACAATAATAAACAAGCCAAGGACAAGGAGGCTCAAACGACAAAGACAAAGGAGTCTAAGGCAAGAAAAGGGAAACGAGCAATGAAGGTGAGCACATGGAGCGACTCATCCGACTCAGAATCCGAAACTGAGGAAGCTCAAGTCTGCTTCGTATCCAACGAGGTATGTTCTTCTTCTGATAGTGATTCTGATAGTGACATGACATTTGATGAAATGTATGAAGAATTCCTAAGAATGCATGCTCACTGTAAGAGGCTCTCTAAAGAAAAGAAGAAACTAGTTGAAGAAAATGACAAGTTGAAGACGTCCAACTTGGAATTTTCCGATCAACTAGAATCTCTTAAACAAGAGTCTACTAATACTCTTGATTCTTTAGAGAATAAAATTGAATCATATAGGAAAGATGAACAAAAGTTACAAATGGAAAATAAAATGTTAAAATCCAAGTTAGAAAGTTGTGAAAATGAAATAGTGCAACTTAAGTCTTCTAAATTTACCTTAGAAAAATGATGATAGAACAATTTAAATGGTGGTGCAAATATGTTAGATACACTTATATCATCACAAAAGTATGGAAATGATAAAACTGGATTGGGATATAAAGAAGAAGATGACAAATTAGATAAAAAGACTAAGTTTGTATCATCAACTACGAAACAACCTTATAAAGTTATAAAAACAAACTTGCCTGCTAAATCTTCTTCTACTCTCTTCTTCTTCTTATTCAAAGATAAAGATGCAGCATGCACCCATAAAACACACACATAACTATACATCTAGGCCAAACTTTGCATCTAGACAACCTAGAAATTATGCCTACATGTATACAAATGCAACTAGACCGAATAAAATGCATACAACTTATTATGAACCTAAGTATAGGCAACACTCTTATAAGTCTTATAGAAATGCCTACAAACACATATAGCGCCATATAAGAAACAAATTCACATGCCTTATACATCATAAATCGGCCATCTATAATGATTATCAACCATGGCACAACATGTATAACAATGCATCTTCACTTATGTGGAATAATCATGTATATGCTAATTCTTCTTATTTTCCAAATTATAACAATGCTAAAAATGTGCCTAGAAGGTATATTCAAGTTTGGATACCTAAGGGTTATCTAAACAAGAATAATGCCCCTAACATTCAAGGACCCAAATAAAGGGTACCTAAAACTTTGTCTCCATTGTAGGAAAAAGCAAGGAATGCAAGAAGGAGGCAAAGTCAAAGAATCTGAAAACCAAATGGTTTTTAGATAGTGGATGTTCGAGGCATATGACGGGAACCCCAAACTATTCACGAACTTGAACATATTAATGGTGGAAAGGTGACATTCGGTGACAACAACAAAGGACAAGTTGTTGGAAAAGGAACAATTGGGGACCCTAACACATTTCAAATACGAAATGTGTTATTAGTAAGCAATCTATCTTATAATTTACTTAGTATTTCTCAACTTATAGATTGTGGTTATAATGTCTCTTTCTTCCCAATTCTTGTGATAAATAAATGAAAAAGGAGAGAAGGAAGAAAAGAAGAAGAGAGAAGAAAGAAGAAAGAAGAAAGAGAAAAGAAAGAAGAGAAACGGTTTAAAAGGAATAGAGATGGAAATATTTATACTCTTACCTTAGATAACATGTTAGATGCTAAGGTTAAGTGTCTAATATCACATGACTTAGATGTAAATTTATGGCATAGAAGATTAGGCCATATAGGAATTTCAACTATTAAGAAATTTCTAAAAAGAATTTAATTAGAGGAATTCCTAAGTTAGACTTAGATAATTTTCAAATGTGTGAAACATGTATTAAGGGAAAACACATTAAAGAAACCTTAAAACCGAAACATGAAGTGAGTACTAGTCATGTACTAGAATTGCTTCACTTAGACTTATTTGGTCCAAGTAGGACAAGAAGTCTAGGTGGACACTACTATGGTGTGTCATAGTAGATGATTACTCACGCTACACATGGACATTGTTCTTAACACACAAAGACGATGCTCCATTAGCAATCGAAACCCTTATAAGCAACTTGAAAACATTTACGAAGAAAATGTCAAAAGAATTAGAGAGTGATAGAGGTGGAGAATTTAAAAATAAAGACGTAATCAAATTTTGAACTACATGGAATAAAACATGAATTCTCACCACCTAGAACACCACAACTCAATGGAGTTGTTGAACATAAAAATAGAACGATTCAAGAAGTTGCTAGGACAATGCTTTGTGAAAATAAATTACCTAAATATTTATGGGCTGAAGCTGCTGTTAGTTGTGCATGCTATATAAAATAGGCTTACTATTAGAAAGAAATTAAATAAAACGCCTTATGAATTGCTAAACAATAGACAACCTAAAATAGATTATCTTAAAGTATTTGGATGTAAATGTTTTGTGCTAAACACTAAGGATAATCTAGATAAATTTGAACAAAGTCTATTGAATGCATATTTGTTGGGTATTCAACTAACTCAAGAGCATATAGGTTTATAATCCTGCATCTAGAAAGATAATTGAATCCATACATGTGAAATTCAATGAAAATGCATGCTTTGAAGTTAGTGATAAACATCAACATAAACAAGAAACAAATGTTGAAAATATGTTTGATGATGATGTATTACTTGAGCCTGTACTTGATCATCTAGAACCAACTCCCCCTGAACAAGACATGCATGAACCCTTAGATGAAATAAATGAAGAAACTTTGCAATTGGAAGATAATGTAACTAATGATCCAAATACATATGATAATGTTCACACTAATGAAACATTTGAACAAGATGAGGGTGAACCTAGTCAATCTAGGAATTGGTGGCACCCTAGAGAACTAATCATTGGGGATCCAAGTGTTGGGGTTAGAACACGTAGAAATATAAGTCAACTTGAAGGACATAGCTTAATCTCACAATTAGAACCTAAGAACGAAAAGGAAGCCTTAGGTGATATATCTGGATAGATGCTATGCATGAGGAATTAAATCAATTCACAAGGAACAATGTGTGGGACTTAGTACCTAAACCGAAAACAAGTCAATAATAGGAACTAAATGGGTCTTTAGGAATAAATGGACGAACAAGGAAACATTACAAGAAATAAGGCTAGACTAGTCGCACAAGGTTATAATCAACAAGAAGGAAAGATTATGAAGAAACTTTGCACCCGTTGCACGACTAGAAGCAATTAGATTGTTACTTGCGATTGCAAGTCTAAGCAATATTAAGCTCTTCCAAATGGATGTCAAGAGTGCATTCTTGAATGGATACATCCAAGAAGAGGTGTTTGTCAAACAACCCCCTGGATTCGAAGATCCAAAGAATCCTAACCATGTTTTAAGCTTAAGAAAGCTCTATATGGTTTAAAACAAGCTCCAAGAGCTTGGTATGATAGATTTGCAAACTTTCTTATTGCAAATAATTATCAAAGGGGAACCATCGACAACACATTATTCCTAAGAAGAAAAGGCAATGATTTGTTAATAGTTCAAATTACGTTGACGATAATCTTTGGTTCAACCAACCCTACCTTAGTAAAAGACTTCGAAAATGTATGAAGTCAGAGTTTGAAATGTCAATGGTAGGAGAGTTGAATTATTTCTTAGGACTTCAAATAAACAAACCCCTCAAGGAATCACATTAGCCAACTTAAGTATGTCAATGATATGATTAAGAAGTTTGGCTTTGAAGAGTTGAAACCTACAACTACCCCCATGAGTGTTAGTACCAAACTTGATAAGGATGAAAATGGTAAACCTTTTGATGACACACTCTATAGGTCTATGATTGGATCACTGTTATACTTAACTGCATCAAGACCTGATATCATGTTTAGTGTGTGTATTGTGCTAGGTTTCAATCTTGTCCTAAGGTATCATTACAATGCAGTGAAAAAGATCTTTAGATATCTTAAGCACACACCTCACTTAGGACTGTGGTATGATAGAAACGCTAAGTTGGAATTACACGCATATAGCGATGCTGATTATGGTGGTTGCAAGTTAGATAGAAAATCCACTAGCGGTACTTGTCAATTCATAGGAACCAACTTGATTTCTTGGTTTTCTAAAAAGCAAGCTAGTGTAGCTCTTTCTACCACTGAAGCCAAGTATATTGCTTTGAGTTTATGTACTACCCAAATACTTTGGCTTAAACAGCAACTTAGTGATTTTGGCATTAAAATGAAAAAGATTCCAATTTTCTGCGATAGCACAAGTGCAATCAATCTTTCCCGGAATCCGTGCTTCATTCTAAGGCCAAACATATTGAGGTGCGATACCACTTTCTTCGCGATCATGTTCAAAATGAGGACATAGTGATAAACCATATAAGAACTATCACCAAATCGCTGACATTTACCAAACCCCTTAATCAAGCCACTTTTGAAAACTTACGAGCCAAGTTAAGTATGATGACTTACGATACCATTGTGTAGTTCTATCTTTTGCATGATTTGCAAAATAAAGGGGGAGATAGATAGAATACGAACATGATTTTAGTTGGTAAGTCATGATGAATCATATGCTAAGTTTTAATTGGTATTGGTATCATATGCTAAGTTTTAATTGCTATAAATTTTGGAGCATAGGTTAAGGGGGAGAGTATGAGTTGAGGGGGGAGCAACATACTATTTAAAAGTTGAAAACATTTGGTTAAATTTTTGGTTATGAGTTGTGACATTAAAATCATGTTAGGTTATTTTGAAAATCATCCAAAAGGGGGACAATGTTGAGAAATATGTTTGGATAATTTTCAAAGTCATGATTGTAAGTGGTGAATACTTAAAAATGTCACACATGGTGTTATATGTGATTAAAAGTTGAAAAAGTTGAAAAGTTGACATCGATCTCTCAGGTTGTTGCACATCGATCGATCTATGTACATGGATCTCTCACATCGATCGATCTATGTAAGGCAGAAAAGTTCAAGACCTTTCTGTGAGACATCGATCTCTAAACCTGAGACATATCGATCGATCGATGTACATCGAACCCTCACTTCGATCGATCGATGTAGGTCAGAGGCAAATTCTGAAACTTTCTGTGAGACATCGATCTCTGAAGCTGAGGCACTTCGATCAATCGATATCTAGGATTTTTAGAAATAATTTTCTAAATTGTGTTAAAATGATTGTTTTCATTTGTATATGAATTATACATGTTCATTATGTGATTACTATGTGTTTTTGGTGATTATTATTATCTTGTGACTAACATGCCTTGGAAGTTTCTACAACTTACCAAAAAGGGCAAAATTGGTATTTTGAGTTTTGTAGGAACATGATATGGTGGAAATATTTCAAGAGCACATTCTTATACCATTTATCATGACTAAGTTGGTATCATGATTATTTCTGACCATCGGGATCATTTCTGGAGTTTTCCTACTCTAGGGGTATTTTGGTCATTTCACCCCCAAGGGTATTTTTGGTATTTTCACTCAAGGAATCACTTGAGCATATATTATCTTCATTCTGGAGCTTTGTTATTATTATTTTGAAGATAATATGGTGATCTTATATCTTATTCTCTCAACCGATGATATTATTGACTATAGCTGGATATGTGACGATTTGAGATGTCACATTCTATTTTTTCTTGAAGACCCTCTTATATATGTTATAAGAGAACATTTATCATCATTATTCAGAGATATTAAAGGTGTCAAAGGTGTGGAAATGTTCTTGACATATAAGAAGAAATATTAGAGAATTTCGGTGTTACACGTTGACATAATCTTGTCAATTGTTATCTATTTATTTCTTCTTCAAAAATCTGAGTTGCTACACATATATATGTTTAAAAACGTGAATATGTTGGTGGATATGATGTGGAGTTCATTTTATGAGTTGGAGACAAGTGGACCAACCAAAAAGGAGCTAGTTGGCAAAATTGCCAACTTGGAGTTTACTACAAATAGCCAACGACTATATTGTTTTTCTTGGGTATTTTCAGCAGATTTTTGGAGGTCAAATGGAGCTCTCACATGCCCTATTATTGTGCTTGGAGTTGAGGATAATTTGGTGGTATTATCCTTTTTATTTTATTAAGAGAAATCAAAAAGAATTTTTGAAAAAGGAGAAAGTAGCCAACGACTACATTATGTACTTGGTGCTGAAATTTGAAGATGATTTTTGTTTGAATTCTTCAACATTCACATGTCCTATGTTTATGCCAAGAAGTTGAGGCATTTATCTTCTCTTATTATCTATTCTTGCTAAGGATAATTCAAGACAATTCCAAGTCACTTTGTAGTTGAAAATTTCGGCCAACATGGAGTGCCAAGGTGGACCAATCATTGTGTTTTGTTTTGCCAACTGTACAAAGTCAACCAATGATGAGAAGACATTTGGATTTGATGATGAAGATGATGACACATTAGCATTCTTATCTTCAAGGCTCATCTCACACTATAAATAGAGGCAATGGTGAAAAAGATGAAACACACTTGAAGCTCACAAGAATTTGTTGAATTGTCTAGCTTTCATCTTCATCTTCTTGTTGTTGTTGTTTTGTTCATTGTAGAAAAGGTGTTCTTGTTGTATTGTGGTGAGCTACAAGCCTCTTGAGCTTCATTTGTAAGATTGATTAGCCATCTTTATAAGGCTACATCAATAGGTTGTAGAGGTGTTGCTTAGAAGGTGATTATCCAAGTCTTGAGTAGGGTTGGTGATAACCCAAGGATCAAGCTTGGATCTTGTTGTAAGGTGCTCATTTCATAGCGAAATCCAAGAAAAGGTGTTCCTTGGGACTGGAGTAGGTCACATTGACCAAACCAGGATAAATCCTCGGTGTTCTTCTCTTGTTTCTTTATTTCTGTTTTCTGCCCGTTTTTGACTGCAGTTTTCACCCAACTTCACACAATTTGAAAAAATATCTAAACATTTTCAAAATTTGTGATTTTTGGTAGAGTTATACTTCAGACTGTTAGCTTTCATTTGCAACAAGAATCACTTGATTTGAGCAAGGGAAAGTTAGTCTTTCAGTCTTTGCAAGATAACTGCTCCAATCTGGCTGCAGTCTGACCAGTTTTGAGAAAACTTAAATTCTGTATTTTTGAAGAATTGTTTAAGGTCAGGACCTTTTAGAAACTTCATCTACACATCCTAAGGAGTGTTTTGATATAAAGATCAACCTTTTTTTGAGTATTCAAAGAGAAACACGTTTTGCAAAATCAGCATTATTCTGTCCAATTCTGTCCAGATTAACCATCTGAATCTTTTTATTTGTTTGAAGGGTCAAACGATCTTATTTTGTCTGGTTTTTGGACAGAGTCTTTCTAACTCATTTCAGTTTAATTCTGAAAAGTTCCATAATTTTTGGAGTTGTGTACAATTATTTGTGAATTTTTTAAAAACAGGTTCTGAATCTGAGGTGGTCTCAGATTTTGTTTTTCAAAGGGGATTTTAACAAAGGGTTGTAGTGTAATTTCTGCTAACCACTATTCACCTCTCCCCCCTCTAGTGGTGTTTATTGCAGGTGCACGGTCTAACATCCACTACTTCCCAAAACCCACTGTGAGAAAGTTCTTTGAGAGGACTTTGTTGAAGTTGTAAGGAAGCAAGAAAGCTGCTTTTTTATGTTGCACAAAGTTGTTTTGTGCAAGAAGTTGTTGTTGTTGTTGCTTACACTAAGTTGTTAGTGTAAGTGTTGCTGTTGTTATTCTTATTAAGAGTAATAAGAAGAGTAGATATTGAAAAATCCACTTTGGAAACAAAATGGTAGTGGAGTAGAATCATTTAAGGTTCGAACCACTCTATATCAGGTGTATTCATTCATTATCTCTCAACTCTCTTCTTTATTTTGATTTGGAGTTCATTTGAGTTGGAGTGAGCTAAAAACAAAAAAAATTCCACAAAATCTCCCAGCACTTTATTCACTCCCCTCTAGAGTGATTGTCATGGGCCTAACATGGTCGACAATAGCAGTTACTACATTATGGCGGGACTAACAACAAAGGTTACCTATTGTTCGTGCCATACAAGTTCCTGATCTAATTCGATATCTTTTTCTTTTCAGTTTTTCTCGCATCAAAGTTAAAGGTTTATATACCTTATGGAGCAGTTGTGGAAGTTTGCTTCTTCCTTTTTCCTCAACGTCATATCATATGTTTCAAGATTTTTGTAACGATTAAATAAATGTGCTGCTTCCTTGTGTGATTCTCTTCAGTATAAATTGTTTTTTTTTTTTTGGGTACAGATTGCAGTTTGAGTTTTGTGTTACATTCACGAAGGGGAATTGTTTCAGGTACAATATCAAATGGTGACTCAGGTCCCAAACCAAGCAAGGATGCTTCGTCACTGAATTTTACCTATCAACTAATTTTTGAGAAAGGATGTCGATATTTTCGTGTGAAACCCTGAAGAGCTTCCAGGAATCAACTCTAGTGGTAATGAGGATGATACTGCTCAAGCTAGAGGTTACAATGTTAATTTTCTAATGATTTCAACTGCACAATCAATGTGCTGCAGAGAGAATGAAAACGAAAAGAGAAAGAAACAAGAACTGATGAGGAAATATCAATTGATTCAGAAAATTGCAACTGCCATCAAAAAGCTGCTGAATACAAGCTACTGCTACCGTTTATGTACAAGGAGGAATCAGTTAAAAGCCCTGAAATTACAAAATTGCCCTTTAACCGTTTTGTTCTACTGTTTTAATACAGGGGCTATTGCGTCATTCACACTTTTTAATTTCTTTCCCGCATGATGCATTGCCCCGTCTTCTTCACCCGCGGCACAATTCCACTGCTCCAACACCACTGCACCATCCTTACATGTAACTGCCTAATTCACGTGCCAATCTTGCCCTTCATTGAATGGTTAAACTGATTCACCTTCCTCCTTTCATGTTTCCACCATTTCCTTCAGTCCAACGCTCTTCAAGGCAGTGTTTGATCCTCTCACCATTGTGTTCAACGAAATTACTGCACTTGGATTTCATGCGTTCCCTCAGCTCTGCAAGGTTGTTCTTCAACACTCCCCCCCCAAGCCTTGCTTGGAATATATATTGTAAACTCCAAATGCCTTGATTAACTGCATCAACCTTCTGGAATCTAGAGCTTTTGTGAAGACATCAACCAATTGTAACTCAATTCTAATGGGCATCAGCTTAATTCTTCCTTCCTGCACCTTATCTCTAACAATGTGACAATCTATTTCTATGTGCTTTGTTCTTTCATGAAAAATAGGGTTTTTAGCTATATGTATGGCACTCTTGCTATCGCAGAAAACCTCCACTGGCACCTGGACACTCAATCCTAGATCAGTAGTTAAGTAGAGGAGCCATTGGACCTCACAGGTCAAACTAGCTATGGCTCTGTATTTTGCCTCTGCAGAGGACTTACAAACCGTGGTTTGCTTTTTTTCTTTCCAAGAAACCAAGGCATCACCAAGAAATACGCAAAAACCAGTCACTAACCTCCTTGTCTCTGAGCAACCTCCCCAATCCGAATCTACAAATGCTTTGAGCCTCAGATCCGTCCCTGATGGAAACATTAATCCTTGTCCTACAGTCCCTTTTAGGTACCTCAGCAATCTATGTGCAGCCTTCCAGTGGTTAACAGTTGGGCAATCAAGAAACTGACTTAGTTGTTGAACTGTAAATGAGATGTCTGGTCTGGTTATAGTCAGGTATATAAGCTTTCCAATCAGGCTCCTGTAACTAGATACTTCTGGGAACAACTCTGAATCCCCATGAGTCAACTTCAAATTGGTTTTCATCGGGCTCTTAGCTGCTTTTGAATTTGTGTACCCTGTGTGGTCAAGCAGCTCAAGGGTATACTTTCGTTGATTGATGATTAGGCCCCCCTGTGACCTAGCTACTTCTATCCCCAAGAAGTATCTAAGGTCACCTAAGTCTTTTATCTTGAAGGCAGTGTGGAGCTGGGACTTAATATGTTGTATGGGCTGGAGTTCTGAACATGCTAATATAATGTCATCGATATAGACTAAAAGAAGAAGAATGCAGGTAGTGGTGGTCTTGATCAAGAGTGTGTAATCATTTCTAGATTGGACAAACCCAGCTTGCAAAAGAAATTGAGTCAACTTGGCATTCCACTCTCGACTGGCTTGCTTAAGTCCGTATAATGACGTCTGTAATTTGCACACTAAGCTTGGATCAGGCAATGGAAGACCAGGTGGGGGCGTCATGTAGATCTCTTCATGGAGATCTCCATAAAGGAAAGCGTTGTTCGCATCTAGTTGGTGTAGGAACCAACCTTTGCTTGCAGCTAAAGCCAAAATAACTCTCACAGTGGACATTTTTGCTACGGGGGAGAAAATATCTTGGTAATCTACCCCATATTGTTGAGTATATCCCTTTGCAACAAATCAGGCTTTATACCTCTCAACACTTCCATTTGGGTTACACTTCACCTTATAAACCCATTTACACCCTATAGGTGTCTTCCCAATTGGCAAATGCACAAGCTCCCAGGTATGGTTGGCCTCCAACGCTACAATCTCAGTATGCATAGCCTCCTGCCATGCTGCAGAACATGCTGCTTCGGAATAAGATGTAGGCTCTGCAAGCAAACTAGTATTTAATATATAGGACTTGTATTTAGGTGCTAGGGAGTCAAGAGTGTAATACTTGGTTAGAGGATGTGGATTTGTGTGGGTAGGGTGTGTTTGTAGATTTGAAAGGTGTTGCAGTATAGTCTTTGAGGTAAGCCGGGGCTTGTTTGGCACGGACAGGTCTGGTAGGAGTGGACAGAGGTAAACAGATATCAATGGCAGAAATTGGCTGAACGAAAGGGGATGATGAATTTGGTGGTGGTGAGGACGATGGCAAGGGTGATTCAGCCTGAATGAGAGGACTCAGCTTGAAGTTGTGGTAAGCGAGAAAGGAAAGAGGGAGTGACTTGGTCATATGGTTGAGGAAGAATTGATGTATCAGGGGCAGGCATGGAAGGAGTGTATGTGTGTATATTTGGTTGAGATGATGATGGGACGGAAAGAGACAGAGTTTTGAATGGAAAGTCGTGTTCATGGAACTCTACATCTCTGGAGATAAGCAAGTCATTATTCTCCAAGTCTTGTAGGATGTAACCTTTTGATGTTTGTGAGATGCCCAGGAAAACACATCTCTTGGACCTTTGAGCAAATTTTTGTTTGTGTGGGCTTGTGTCAACGGCAAAGGCTAAACACCCAAGTACTCTCAAATGGGAATATGAGGGAGTTCTGTTATATAGCATCTGGAATGGAGTTTTATTGGCTATGGTTGGAGATGGGCTACGGTTTATTAGATATATGGCATGTTGAACACAGAACCCCCAGTATTTGGTAGGCATGGAAGCATGTATCTTAAGGGCTCTAGCCACGTTAAGTATGTGCTGCTGTTTTCTTTCCACGAGCCCATTTTGTTATGGTGTGTGCACGCATGATGTCTGGTGCACTATGCCTTTGGACAGATAGAATGAAGGCATGTTGAATTCAAGGCCATTGTCAGATCTTATCGTCTTAACATTGGTATCAAACTGGGTGTTTACAAATGTGCAGAAGTTTTGCACAATGTTCCTGGCTTCAGATTTGTATTTCATCAATTATAGCCAACAAAAACGACTATAGTCATCAACCACAGTAAGAAAATAACGTTCATTGAACAATGTTGGGTCCTTATATGGTCTCCAAATGTCTACATGGATTATAGAAAATGGTGAAACTGTTACAGAGGTGGAGACGGGAAATGGATTTCTTCTCTGTTTGGCTAAGGGGCAAACATTACTGGGATGGGGTTCTTTGAGCAATAAACGATGGGATCAATTTGTTGAACATCTCTGATTCTTGTTTGAGACATATGGCCCAACCTTGAGTGCCACAGGGAATACTTCGAGTCTGGCTCATTGACATTATCTGACAAGGCTGTATTGGAGATGAATGGAATGGGGCTGAAAGCGGACTTCAAGTGTGGCTGACTTGAGGTATTCAACTGGTATAGTCCTTGATTGGCCTTAGTTGAACCAATCATCATCATATTTTTCTGTTCATATAGAACACAAACATCATCATGAAATACTACACTGATCTTGTTAACATTGGTCAATTTACTCAGGGATATCAAGTTGAACGTAAAGGATGGTATATAAAATACATTCAGAAGGACAAGATGTGGCATGACTGTAACTGTGCCAACGTGTGTGACAGCTACAAGATTACCATCAGGAAGTTTTACTTTAAGGTTAGAGGCAGCTTTATAAGAATCAAAGCAGTTTAGGGAGCAGGCTATATGGTCTGTTGCACCTGAATCCAATACCCATATATTAATATACTTGTTTGGTACATTACCTGCTTTCTTACCTTTGGCAACCTGCTGCTGAGCAGACATTACAGGATGCAACTTTTCACCATTATCTGCAGGAAGAGACTTCTCCCTTGTCTCCTTCAATTGATGCTCTTTAAGCATATGCATCAGCTGTACATATTGGTCCTGTGTAAGCATGGATGTTGCTTGATTATTTTACGGCAATTGCAATTCTTTAGACTGAGCATAATACTCAATCATTCCCTTGATACTCAACCACAGGCTGTTCTTCCATGTCATCTCTATATCCAACACAGTTAACCTAACCTCTGGTGACCTCTGGGTTTAAAACCAGGTGGATACCCATGCAGCTTGTAACATCTATCGATGGTGTGACCAGCAAATCCACAATGAGTGCAAATAGGGCGTCTACTGTTGTCTGTTCCATATCTTTGAGCATTGATTGCCCCCTTCTTGAAGTTATTGAATCCACCACGGGATCTACCACTCTCATTCTCCTGCATTCCCTTTTGTGGTCTAAAACCTAAGGATCCCTGCCTTCCTGCACCATAGGGCATTCCTCCTACGCTAAGAACTGCTGATGGATTGTTGACGATCCCTTGCTGGCCACCCGTATACGCAACCTTCTTTTCAAACTTCACTGCCATTGCAAAGGCCGTATTCACATCTGGAATGGAGTCATAAGGAGTATCTGAGATTTCACAGCCTCATACTCCTCAGATAGTCCTTTCAAGAACTTAATAACAAAATCATCCTCAACAAATTTAGCAGTTTGGGCAGAAAAATTACATACACATCTTCCACAATTACACACAGGAATAGATTTCAAAACTGTTAACTCTTCCCACACTATTTTCAACTTTGTATAGTAATCATTAACAGAATATTATTTTGTTTAACGCCATAAAATTCCTCCTGCAAATCCGACAACCTAAAAGCATCAATATTCTCATACCTTAACTTGAGATCTTTCCAAATGTCAACAGCATCATCAATCCACATAACACTCTTCGCAATTGAAGGTGTTACTGAGTTGATGATCCAAGAAACCACCATGTTATTAGCCTTCGTCCAAGCAGGGAATCTGCGGTCCCTCTCATCTGGTTTCTTTACGGTTCCATCCACGAAACCTAATTTGGTCTTTGAATCCAGCGCTCTTCGGATGGTTCTGCTCCATCCATGGTAATTGTGCGAATCAAGAAGTGGCTACGCAATTACTAACGAAGGACTATCGCTTGAATGAACGTATAGAGGATCTTCAAATGGATCCACCGGACCAGCATTAACAGAGGTTGAAGCCATGATTACAAGGACCTTTATCAGACAATTCACCAAGAACAGTACCAATCACACAACACCTTACACCGTATGATCAAGTCTATGATACCATGTTAATTTTCTAATGATTTCAACTGCACAATCAATGTGCTGCTGAGAGAATGAAAACGAAAAGAGAAAGAAAAAAGAACTGATGAGGAAATATCAATTGATTCAGAAAATTGCAACTGCCATCAAAAAGCTGCTGAATACAAGCTACTGCTACCGTTTATGTACAAGGAGGAATCAGTTAAAAGCCCTAAAATTATAAGATTGCCCTTTAACCGTTTTGTTCTACTGTTTTAATAGAGGGGCTATTTCGTCATTTCACACTTTTTAATTTCTTTCCCGCGTGATGCATTGCCCCATCTTCTTCACCCGCAGCACACTTGCATTGCTCCAACACCACTGCACCATCCTTGCATGTAACTGCCTAATTCACATGCCAATCTTGCCCTTCATTGAATGGTTAAACTGATTCACCTTCCTCCTTTCACGTTTCCACCATTTCCTTCAGTCCAACGCTCTTCAAGGCAGTGTTTGATCCTCTCACCAATGTGTTCGACGAAATTACTGCACTTGGATTTCTTGTGTTCCCTCAGCTCTGCAAGGTTGTTCTTCAACATGATACAAATTGCAGTGATTACTTAGAAAGGAGAATAATTATGTATAAGTTTTCTTCTCTATATCGTTGTATCGTTTTATAAATTGATGCGAATCCTATACTTCCCTACAAATATAAGCACCTATCGTTTTTAACTGTCTTAAATGTAAACACTTTGAACCTAAGAAAACACCGATTGTATCAAAAATACATTCACGGAAGACTACACGAAGCAGCTTGGCGGGAAGGGCTAGTGATTTGAAGAGTTGGACAAGAGATGTACTGAGGGATTGAGGGGCCTTTGTCGATGCTATTGGATATGTGCTAGAAACCAAAGTGCCAGAACCTTGCGGCAGTAAACTATTGGATTGAGGGGCCTTTGTCGATGCTATTGGATATGCTTTTAAATTTCAGCTGGACTTGAGTGTTGATAGTGTTTGATCTAGTCAAAGACTTCTCAGAGTTTTGTTGAAAATACGATGAGCTTAGACAAAGATGGAAGAACAGAGAGCATGCTGGGAGAGCTGGGCAATGATAAACAGAATAGTAGTAATCCAAGTAGCAAAGCATCTCGACTGTCAAATAAGAAGCTTAATCCACGATGTTTGTTGGTTGCGTTGGAGATTAAACAACTGGAAGGTGGGATCACGTGATGGGCTGAAGAGGTAAAGTGGTTGAGCTACAGAACGAAGGGAGAAGAAGAGAAGCGCTGGCGAGAAAGAATTAAAACGCAGCGAAATTACTTTTGTACCCTTAGCTTTGTTTTGTATGGTAGTTAGATAATAAGGATATTCTTGTAATTTCATGGCTTTTTCTGTTACAACCGCCTTCTTCCTTGTATAAGGCTCGTTCAACAATATTCTGAAGAAAGAAGAAGATATTTTGGGCAGTTATCTCTCCCTTTCTCTCCTCACTTGCTTTCTCTCTCTTGTTCATTCCTCTTTGCTGTTGATGCGTTGATTTGTAGTTTGATCCGAATTGTATAAGATTCATGGTGTGATCAGATTCTGCCATGAATGTTTAGTAGTTTGAGTTCTTGGATTTTCACATGGTATCAGAGAGTTTAATCCATTAATTGATGAACTTTGGCACATTCATGGCCTTAAACCAAGATTCTCCCAGCAGTTCCAGTCATTCTCCAATGACTGCGATACCTGGTGCGATTGATCCGTCTGAGGATCCACTGTACATCCATCATGGAGATAGTCCCTCCTTAGTGCTTGTACAGCAATTGTTGGATGGTAATAACTATCATGGTTGGAGCAGAACTTTTCATAGAGCGCTTGAGTCGAAGAATAAGGTTGGATTCATCACAGGTATCATTCTTAAACCTTTGGAAACTAGTCGTAGATTTGCGACTTGGACAAAGGCAAATAATATGGTTGCTTCTTGGATTGTGAATTCTGTTATACCGTCTATTGGACAAACTGTGATGTGGTTTGATAATGCTCTAGACATTTGGAATGATCTGAAACATAGGTATGGTAATGCTGATGTATTTCGGTTGCCTGACTTACAAGAACAATTTTATGCTACTAAACGAGAAGACGGTTCTGTGACTGAGTACTACAAAAGGCTTAAGGTCCTGTGGGAAGAACTCATGGTTTGAGATCTATTCCTAACTGTGTTTGCAACAAATGCACATGTAACGTTTCCAGTCAGATTAACAAATTCATAGAAGATGATCATGTTATAAGGTTTATAAAAGGACTTAATGATGAGTATGAACCTATAAAATCACAAGTGTTGCTGTCTAGTCCATTACCGGATTTAAAAAAACCTTTGCTATGGCAGTAAAATTGGAGAGAAAGTTGCACTATTCTGGTGGCCATAACCAGTTCTCAAATAATCAACCACTTGTTCTTAACACTAATGGTATGACAAGACAAGGAAATGTTGGATATGGATCTGTTAGCCCCAATGGAACTAATGTTGGTTGGCAGAAGACTGGTGGCAGAGGTGGGAGAAAGGAGTTTCAGAACCAGAAGTCTGGTTATAACTCTAAGGCTCCTGTGTCCACTCATTGCAACATGATAGGCCACACAGTGGACAAATGTTACAGAAAGCATGGATTTCTTCAAGGGTATAAGGGTAAGGGACAAGTGAACTGTGTAAGTAATGATGTCAATATGCACCAAGACCCTACTGTATATGCCAAATCAGATGGGGATTCTTATCAAACTAATGATATAGTGACTGACAATGTTACACATGTGACCCTTCCCTAACACATGAGTAGTATGTGCAACTTATTGGCTTATTGCAAGAGCCCAAGGACAAAGGAATTCTGATGAGTCCAAATACTGCAGAAGGGTCAAAGGACCAGCATGCTGTTCTGTCAGCTCAACAAGTCACTGGTCCTGATAAGTGGAAAGGTAATGTACCTCCTAATGTTTCTCATATATGGATATTGGATTCAGGTGCTACAGATCATATCTGTTGTTCCCTTTCCCTCTTTGATTCCTATCAGCCAGTAACTGGGATGTCAGTTAAATTGCCAAATAACCAATCAATCACTGTCAAACACATTGGCACAGTGAACATCTTTCCTGATCTCAAGCTACATAATGTACTGCATATACCCTCTTTTGCTTTAATCTCATATCCCTTAGCAAGCTTACACTGACTGGTGACATTGACTTATCATTTCACTCAAATATGTGCTATATTCAGGAACATGTGAGCAAGAAGATGATTGGTTTAGCTGAGGTGCACCAAGGACTATATCATCTGCTTAATCAGTCTCTCTATAATGCTCCTGTTGCTAGTTCATGGCAAGCATTTGCAGTTTACAAGCCTTCTTCTTTTCTTTGGCACTCCAGGCTTGGCCATCAAGCTTTATCCAGAATGAAAGAGATCAACAAGCTTGACTCCTCAGTTGACATCTCTTTTGTTCCTGAGTGATGTAGTATATGTCCCCTTGCAAATCAGAAAAACTCCCCCCCACCTCCCATTTTGTAACCAGCTCTCCTTTTTCTCTCATTCATATAGAAATATGGGGCCCTTATAAGCACCCCACCATATATAACCAACGGTATTTTCTCACCATTATTGATGATCATAGTAGATATTGCTGGGTACTTTTGATGAAAGCAAAGTCAGAAAAAAGAAACATTATAGAAAGTTTCTGGAATTTTTGTACATGTACAATTCAATACCAATATAAAAGTGATTAGAACTGGCAATGGCCTTGAGTTCAATATGACTGCATTTTCTTCCAAAGGGATTATACATCAAAAAAAATTGTATATATACACCTCAACAAAATGGTATTGTTGAGAGGAAACAGCAGCACATCTTAAATATAGCTAGAACCCTTAAACTTCAGTCTCATATTCCCACCTCCTATTTAGGGATTCTGTGTATAGCATTCCATATACTTGATAAACCTGACTCCTACTCCTCTTCTCAACCAGAAAACTCCCCACGAAATGCTTTACAACAAACTTCCTTCTTATAGCAGTCTCAAGGTCTTTGGCTGTTTATGCTATGCCACAATCACTTCACCATCAAAAGACAAGTTTAGTCCCAGATCCGAAAGAAGTATCTTTCTGGGCTTGTCTCACAATACAAAAGGATACATTCTTTAAGATTTGGCGTCCAGAGATATATTTATCTCCAGGGACTTCATATTTCATGAATCCATATTTCCCTTTTCTCCTGATTCATCACAATGTATACCCATCCATGATTCTTCCCTGCCTCACTCCTCTGAATACTCTACATTTCACTCTCCTACCACTAGATGTGGCACTGACTTTACACTCCTTCCCACTGCCACATCTAAGGGGACTCAACAATTGTTCACAACAGTCTTCCCCTCAATAAACCTCTCATCCTTAGCACAATTCTACTTCACATCAGCAGAACTCTCCTCAACCCACACATCTAAACTCTAATACTCATCAGCCACATCTTAGAAATCCCAGTAATCAACAGCTCTCCGTCACAGAACAACCTCATCTCTCCTTAGACAATGAACAATTTAAAGAGCTTGTCCATAATCCCAATGATCCAGGATCCATTCCTATCAAATCTATTGATAAAGAGCTTCCTATAGCCAGACCTCACAGAAAGAGACAGCCAGCTTCCTACTTACAGCACTATCATTGCAGCCAAGTTACAAACCAACCAGTGCCAATATCAGGTTCAATTAAACCAATCCACATCTCCAACACATAAAACAGTCCTTCTTACACATCCCCACACTCTCTACACAAGTACTTAAGCTTTGATCTCCTAACACATAAATTCAAAGAATATGTTTTAAACATTAGTGCGTGTACAGAGCCCAAAACTTATGCAGAAGCAGTTGGATCAGTTGAGTGGCAGAAAACTATGGAGGCTGAGATAACTGCTTTGCAAGAAAACAAGACATGGACATTGACAGCGTTACCACAAGGAAAGAAGGTTGTTGGTTGCAAGTGGGTGTATAAAGTAAAGCACAAAGCTGATGGCACAGTAGAAAGACTTAAAGCGAGGCTGGTTGCAAAAAGGTATACACATCAAACAGGGGTGAACTATCAAGACACTTTCTCACCTGTAGCAAAACACTGTGAGAATGCTTTCGGCTATAGCTGCTAGGCAAAGATGGCATGTGCATCAACCGGATGTGCATAATGCCTTTTTACATGGTGAGTTACATGAGGAGATTTATATGACTCCACCTCCAGGACTGATGTTACCACAAGAGGGATTGGTTTGCAAATTGGAAAGATCTCTATACTGGTTGAAACAAGACGGTAGAGAGTGGAATGCCAAATTGACAACCTTTCTAGTCTCAAAGGGCTTCATACAATCTAAAAATGACTATACTTTATTCACAAAGAGGACAGAAAGTTTATTGCTAGTACTCCTGGTGTATGTAGATGATTTTATACTAGCGTGTGATGACTTGAAAGCAATTGAGTGGATTAAGGAAGATCTGGACAGGGAATTTAGAATCAAGAACCTTGGTGATTTGAAATTCTTTCTGGGCATAGAGGTTGCACAGTCTCACAAGGGAATGTTGACAATCAGAGGAAGTATGCATTGGAGGTGTTAGAGGAATTTGGTTTTTTTGAATGCAAGTGTAACAACCGAAAAAACAGAAAAAGAAAAGATTAAATATTAATTATGTAACTCCTACACTAATACCATTATCCCACACTTTATGTCACATTGTTTAATGGGGGAATTGAAAGAGTTGAAACTCTCACATTAGGGAGAATTAAATAGGGGTCATCGACTATTCAAAGAAGGAAGAATAAGAAAAGATAGGGTGAGATCTGAGAGCAAAAGTAGAGAGTGAAAGAAAGGAGAGAAAGAGAGAAAGAAAGAGAAGGAAGGGAGGAAAAGAAAGAACAAACAAAAAAAGAGAAGAAAGAAGTGGAAGCACACCAACACAACCACACCAACACCACTAACCTTAGGCTACAACCAAGAGGTAGGTAGCCCTTCTCTTTTTGAGTCAATTTCATATATGTATTTGTTTGCTATTTGTTTTATTTATGGTTTATCATGTTTTTTATGATTCAACTTGATATATGTTATAGACTTCGGTTACTTTCATTGATGCATAAAAATGTTATGTATATATGTGGGTGTTTTGGATTTATTTGAATATAAACCTTGAAAAATTTCTCTATAAAAATATAAGGGTTTAATTAGGTGATATAAGGGTTTTATGTTGTATGGAGAATTTGACTCCTTGTGAATGTATGAAGTTTGATACAGTGCAACTGTTATTCAATGTATTCATGATAGAACAAATTAATTTATTATAGATTATATGAACATGTAGGTAGGACATTAAGGTGAGTAAACAATTTTATGCGGTATACATTTGTTAAGTGATTGTTATTTATCATGTTTTATTGTATTAGGTAAACTAATTGAAATTTAACATAATAATATATTTTAATTTCACACACAGCAAGATTGAAGTGCAAATTAGGTATGTATATATTAAAATAAGTCTAAACAAGGACGGGAGCACTAAGTATATGTTTAGAAATCATGCCTACTTTAATATACCACATTTGAACATTATGACTTGGAGGTAGCATTACAATGGATACATTCGTAATATGTGCAACGATTTGCTACTATGGCATGTTTATTGTAATTACATAACACTTAGATATTTTTTGTGTTTAGTTTATATTCATAGTACTATATTACGATATATAGGTTGGTTTATTGTATGCTAAGTATACTTGTCTAATATTTAGTGTATAGGAATATATAGTATGAATTATATGACAATCTATGCACAACATATACGGAAATTATATAATAGTAGCATATAGCATGCATTATGTAATAATCAATTTAGTTGGTCATGGTTATTGTATTTATTATTATTACACTATATTATAATATGCATGTTACGTGATTGACCGCAATAAAGTATGTATAATGAGAAGAAATGTGAAAATAAAGAAGAAGAAAGAAAACGTGTTATGTGACATTTTGCATTTGCATTCATGGCACGAGCATTGCATGACCTTCGGGTCGAGATTGGCCCTATGTGGCGTATGGCCTTATGAGGCGTGTGGCCCTATGAGGCGTGTGGCTCGATGGGGCGTGTGGCCTGACGAGGCATGTGGTATGATCACTTCGAGGTTCATGCATTGCACAGTAGAGAAACAGACATTCGTGTGTTGAGATATCGTTGCGTGTGACACAAGCATGCATCATGACATCGTATAACTGTTGTGTTGTGCTTTTATTTACTTACACAGTTATTCATGTTGATACGTGTATTGCATGCTATTTGTTTCCATATATGAAATTGTTCAGAAAGAGGCGGGAATCTACTGGGTGATATTTCTATATCACTCACCCCTTTATTTTCCCAGGTGAGCAGGAGTATGATTACATATGCATAGAAGATGGAGCTAAGTTCGAACAGTATGGTAGTTAGAGCCAGATGAAGATGTTTACATTTGCAGTGTTATTCCATTTATGATGAGATGTAATAATGAATGTAGACTATGTACTTACCAGAGGTCGGACTTGAGTTGTAATAAATAAATGTTTAATTCATTTTTATACATTTCTGTGTGTAAATTTTCTATGCCATTGCTGACGTGCAAAAGAATTGAACGACGTCTTGTAGCTCTCGTAGTAGACTACGGCGGGTGCATCGTTTCTGATACTAGGGCTCGGGAGCGGGGCGCTACAGGTGGTATCAGAGCCGAGGCTCCAGATCCGCCTCGGAAACGTAGGATTAACTAGATCACTTAGACTTAAGCTATGATCTTCTCTTATGAAGATTTTACCCTTAAGAAACAAAGTAGACTTAAGAGATGATCTTAGACTTAAGTTATGATCGGGGCAAGGTGTGAGAGAGTTATTCCGTTTTCTTAATCTTATTTATGATTTTACCCCTGAACATTTGCATGCAAACCCCTTAAGTTGTTATAAATCCCAAAATCCTCCTAACTTAGCATGTATTTAAATAAATATATTTTTCGACCCGTAATAGAAGAACGGTGGTGAGAACCACCAGAATCAGGGGATTATCCCCAAGGACTTGCAATTCCATAATCACAAAAACCAACACCTTAGGACAGCAGCTGTTGCTGAAGCAGAGCAGGCACCGCCTTCACCACCACCATACTCGGACCTGATATTCTTCTACAAGGAGATGTGGAGGATGGTGGTGCAAACACAACTGACACCACCGCCGATCATTTGGATCTAATTTCGGAATGAGTTCAAGAGGTATTACATGCCGAGAGTAACCATCTTCAAGGAATGGCTTTAGATTCACGGCAGAAATGTAGATTTAGGCCATGATATTAGAAATTAAGTTACGATTTTGCCCCTAAGTCACAATGTTAGACATAAGTGATGATTTGAACACAACCATTGATCATGAACATAGGTACTGATCTTAGTTATAAGCAATGATCTTGAACATAAGTCAGAATCTTAAATATAAGTAACGATTCCGATTAAGAGTAGACCTTGGACATAAGTACTGAAGGTAGTCATAGGCATTGATTATGCACTAAGAATGATTTTAGAAATAGACATGATCTTAAACTTAAGAAATCATGATACTCAGAACAGTCCTAAAGTAAGTTATAAACTTAGACTTAAGGAGACGATCGGTTACGAAACTCGTATAACCTAGGGTATCCCGTCCAATTCTATCTTATCTAAGTGGATCATAACTCTCTGAGCTGTGATCTTAGTAACCCTAGTTGAATACTATACAATTAAATTTGAATGAATTGAAATTGTTAACCAGAACACCCTACTTGCAAATGCTAGTGACATATTAATAGGTCAGACAGTAACTCGGGCTGCTTCAATCGCAATAACAGCATTAGACTCGGTACTATTAGGGTAAAGCAAAATGGGCATATATCCCTACGTGAACGGTAGTATCAGAGCAGACTCATGTCTAAATTGAGACAATAGCTACTAAGAAATGAATTATTATAGTATGATAGATACTAAGAGATTATTTATAGAGAAATAATAGAAACTAAGTCACGATTCATAAGCATCATAATCAGTAGCGTTTTGGCAAGAGAATCATACGAAAGAATTTATAGTCTAGGGTTAAGATGTTGAAATTTTGAGTTATTAAGTAGGGACGACGATATTAGTCTCATTAGAGATATTGACCGGTAGCAAAAGGCTTGAATTGGCTATAACAAGTACATGGGAATAATGAATCTTCACAAACTTTTAGTTAAGTGTTGATTGATAGAAACATCGAGGCATTTGACTTGAATTCAGTAGGCTTGGATTAAAGCAGAGCGGGATTGAACAAGTAGTGGTTGCTTTTCATATAAAACTAGAATAAAATTAGGTGTTCAAATAACCAAATAACGAGGTACAGTGGGTCAGTGTGGCGCGTGGAAGCATGGTGAATAAAACACCTTAGTCAGTCAATAATTAGTGTGCCATGCTAGGATTGGACCAATTTAAGTTAAAAGTTTTATCATGAGTAGACAAACGTTAGACTTATAAGAAACTGTACATAGGTGACCTTATACGAAAAAGAGGATGGCCCATAGAATTATATGAAATATTGGAATGATTTTTTTTCAAACAGATAAATATTTTTATATAACCATGTACACTAATGAATAACTATATTTTAACAGGTACTTTAAAAAAATTGTATTCGGAAATACCTTATTGAGTCTCATTCTTTTTATATAGTCTACTAAACTTTACAAGACAAATTCTTTGCTGTACTTGTATATCAAACATAACAAAATTTTCAATTCTTTTGACAACCTTAAAAGGGGAAAACTTTTAAACTAGTGATGTTTTTCCAAAACGATATGTGTGTGTGTGTATTCCTCACACAAGATTTCAAATTTCTGTTTCAATACATCTATTTTAGTCAAAAATTAATTTTACCTGACAACGATCGATATCGCAAGCATTTTATCCATTAAAGTGTTTTCGAAGTTATTTATCCGCTTGCGATGATCTTACTTAAATTTTGCCAAGTCAAAAAGTAGCTTTCAAAGTATATACCTGTTTTAGAAAACGAAAGTTACCGTACTCAAATAGTTTTATAAAACCTTACCTTATTAAGTTTTCAACTATTTTAACGCAATTTTACCAAAATACTTTGCGAACAAGTTATATCATTATTTTTATAAGAGGTCATTTAGAACATCGTCTGCGAAAACAAGTATATTATTTTGGTACTTGCGGTTACAACAAATAGGAATGGTATTATTTTAAAACAACTAAAGTTATATTTCAAATTATAGCCACGTAAGTCACGTTTTTATTAGAAGAAAAGTATGTCCATGCACATAGGGCGTATATTAGGCTGATGATACTTTCAGAGAAGTAAGAGCATGATCATAGAGTTAGTTCATAAGTATATAAGAATTGATTTTGAGGTTGGTTTTGTGTAACGGGTACCATATTGGTGTATATCAAGGATATTAGTTTGGTTAATTATCCATGGGGATGAATCATATATTATGAGTTTAAGAATCCGAAACTGTAGACTGCGATATGTTTAATGATGCATGTGAAGTGGTATGAGTGGAAGTATGTACATACTAAATATAGAGAATTAATTTAAGCTCTATAATGACTGGATCACCTTGTGGGATACTGGCGATGACTAAATTGAATCATGTTAGAGTAAAACGTATTTCAAAAATACAAACGATTCAAGAGATGAATCTTGTGAACAAGGCGTTAAGTTAAAGATTTTTGTACACCTAAGAACTGATTTATGAGAGCTGATGATGACCAGAGATAAAAGTAAGTTATAGACCGATGATTTGGTTGTATAATCCTTAGTATGATGACAATAACCTTAAGATTGATTCGATAATCATATATAGATTATGTAATGATTTTAATAAGCAAAGGGCATTGGATCAGAAATTACCTTGTGGGTGTACAAGGAATGATTTTGAGGCCTTAGCCTGTGGTAAAGAAGTGAAGTGGTTAGCATGTTGGGAAACGCAAAGGATATTTAGCTTGATCATTATTTAAAGGAATGGATCAAGTAGAACTAAACAAAGTGTTGACTATGTAATACGCAAGTTTCGGGGACAAAACTTATTGTAAGAGGGGTAGACTGTAACAACCGAAAAAAGAAAAAGAAAAGATTAAATACCGATTATGTAACTCCTACATTAATACCATTATTCTCCACTTTATGTCACGTTGTTTAGTGGGGGAATTGAAAGAGTTGAAACTCCCACATTGGGGAGAATTAAATAGGGGTCATCGACTATTCAAAGAAGGAAGAATAAGAAAAGATCGGGTGAGATCTGAGAGCAAAAGTAGAGAGTGAAAGAAAGGAGAGAAAGAGAGAAAGAAAGAGAAGGAAGGGAGGAAAAGAAAGAAGAAACAAAAGAAGAGAAGAAGGAAGTGGAAACACACCAACACCACCACACCAACAACCACTAACCTTAGGCTACAACCAAGAGGTAGGTAATCCTTCTCTTTTTGAGTCAATTTCATATATGTATTTGTTTGCTATTTGTTTTATTTATGGTTTATCATGTTTTTTATGATTCAACTTGATATATGTTATAGACTTCGGTTACTTTCATTGATGCATAAAAATGTTATGTATATATGTGGTTTTTTTTTGGATTTATTTGAATATAAACCTTGAAAAAATTTTCTATAAAAATATAAGGGTTTAATTAGGTGATATAAGGGTTTTATGCTATATGCAGAATATGACTCCTTGTGAATGTATGAAGTTTGATACAGTGCAACTATTATTCAATGTAAGCATGGTAGAACAAATTAATTTATTATAGATTATATGAACATGCAGGTAAGACATTAAGGTGAGTAAACAATTTTATGCGGTATACATTTGTTAAGTGATTGTTATTTATCATGTTTTATTGTATTAGGTAAACTAATTGAAATTTAACATAATAATATATTTTAATTTCACACACAGCAGTATTTTAGATTGAAGTGCAAATTAGGTATGTATATATTAAAATAAGTCAGAACAAGGACGGGAGCACTAAGTATATGTTTAAAAATCATGCCTACTTTAATATATCACATTTGAACATTATGACTTGGAGGTAGCATTACAATGGATACATCCGTAATATGTGTAACGATTTGATACTATGGCATGTTTATTGTAATTACATAACACTTAGATATTTTTTGTGTTTAGTTTATATTCATAGTACTATATTACGATATATAGGTTGGTTTATTGTATGTTAAGTATACTTGTCTAATATTTAGTGTATAGGAATACATAGTATGAATTATATGACAATGTATGCACAACATATACGGAAATTATATAACAGTAGCATATAGCATGCATTATGTAATAATCAATTTAGTTGGTCATGGTTATTGTATTTATTATTATTACACTATATTACAATATGCATGTTACGTGATTGACCGCAATAAAGTATGTATAATGAGAAGAAAAGTGAAAATGAAGAAGAAGAAAGAAAACGTGTTATGTGACATTTTGCATTTGCATTCATGGCACGAGCATTGCATGACCTTCGGGTCGAGATTGTCCTTCGGGACGTGTGGCCCTATGAGGCGTGTGGCCCTATGAGGCGTGTGGCCCTATGTGGCGTGTGGCCCTATGAGGCGTGTGGCCTGACGAGGCATGTGGTAGGATCACCTCGAGGTTCATGCATTGCACAGTAGAGAAACAGACATTCGTGTGTTGAGATATCGTTGCGTGTGACACAAGCATGCATCATGACATCGTATAACTGTTGTGTTGTGCTTTTATTTACTTACACAGTTATTCTTGCTTATACGTGTATTGCATGCTATTTGTTTCCATATATGAAATTGTTCAGAAAGTGGCGGGAATCTACTGGGTGATATTTCTATATCACTCACCCCTTTATTTTCCCAGGTGAGCAGGAGTATGATTACATATGCATAGAAGATGGAGCTAAGTTCGAACAGTATGGTAGTTAGAGCCAGATGAAGATGTTTATATTTGCAGTGTTATTCCATTCATGATGAGATGTAATAATGAATGTAGACTATGTACTTACCAGAGGTCGGACTTGAATTGTATTAAATAAATGTTTAATTCATTTTTGTACTTTTCTGCATGCAAATTTTCTACGTCATTGCTGACGTGCAAAAGAATTGAACGACGCCTTGTCGCTCCCGTAGTAAGCTACGACGGGTGCACCGTTTCTGATACTAGGGCTCGAAAGCGGGGTGCTACAGCAAGCCAGCCATTAGCCCAATGGAGATCCACCTGAAGTTGACTCACAATGATTCTGAGGCATTTGAAGATATAGTTTCTTACAGGAGACTCATAGGTAAACTGATTTACCTCACCATTACCAAGCCAGATATGTCGTTTGTTGTACAGCATCTAAGTCAGTTTCTTGACTATCCTAGACTTAATCATTTGAGAGCTGCTCATAGGGTCTTAAGGTACCTTAAGGGAACAATTGGTCAAGGGTTGTTACTGCCCAGTGCAGAAGATTTAAAGCTATGAGCGTTTGTTGACTCTGATTAAGCTGTATGCAAAGAGACTAGGAAGTGTATATATGGGTATTGTGTGTTTCTGGGAGAGGCACTTATATCTTGGAAGGCAAAGAAGCAAACCATAGTGTCACGTTCTTCAGCAGAAGCAGAATACAGGGCTATGGCGTCTGCTGTGTGTGAATTTCAATGGTTACTGTATCTATGTAATGATTTGGGGCTGAGAGATCAAGAACCAGTGGAGATGTTCTGTGATAGTAAAAGTGCACTTTGTATTGCTAGAAATCCAGTCTTTCATGAACGTACGAAACATATTGAAGTTGATTGCCATATAGTCATAAATAAGGTGCAAGAAAAGGTGATTAAGTTCATGCCCGTAGAACACAGTTCCAGCTTGCAGACCTATTCACCAAAGCGTTGGACAACAAGCGTTTAAGTGAGCTCTTAGTGAAGCTTAGGGTCTGCAACATTTACAGCATGCATGGCTTGAGGGGGGATGTTGAAAATACGATGAGCTTAGACAAAGATGGAAGAACAGAGAGCATGCTGGGAGAGCTGGGCAATGATGAACAGAATAGTAGTAATCCAAGTAGCAAAGCATCTGGACCGTCAAATAAGAAGCTTAATCCACGATATTCGTTGGTTGCGTTAGAGATTAAACAACTAGAAGGTGGGATCACGTGATGGGCTGAAGAGGTAAAGTGGTTGAGCTGCAGAACGAAGGGAGAAGAAGAGAAGCGCTGGCGAGAAAGAATTAAAACGCAACGAAATTACTTTTGTACCCTTAGCTTTGTTTTGTGTGGTAGTTAGATAATAAGGATATTCTTGTAATTTCATGGCTTTTTCTGTTACAACCGCCTTCTTCCTTGTATAAGGCTCATGCGACGATTTTCTGAAGAAAGAAGAAGATATTTTGGGCCGTTAACTCTCCCTTTCTCTCCTCACTTGCTTTCTCTCTCTTGTTCATTCCTCTTTGTTGTGTTTGATACGTTGATTTGTATTTTGATCCGAATTGTATAAGATTCATGGCGTAATCAGATTCATGGCGTAATCAGATTCTGCCATGAATGTTCAGTAGTTTGAGTTCTTGGATTTTCACAAGTTTTAAACAGACTAAGTGGCAGCCTTGACGAGTTGCGGCCCGACCGGTTGGCTTATCAATTTTGATTTTATACTTGAGTGTTGATCGTGTTTGACCTAGTCGAAGACTTCTCAGAGTTTTAAACATACTAAGTGGCAGCCTTGACGAGTTGCGGTCCGACCGGCCCGCTTATCAATTATGATTCTATACTTCATAAGATATCTATCTCACTCAGGTCATTCCACTTATGTGATCATTTTCATTTTGCCCATGCAAGTACTAAACGTAAGTTTACTTTAGACTATGAACTAAATTATCCAACAATGCATTGCATGGTCCAAGTACACTAGTATTACTAAATACACGAGAATTACATCAGCCGAAGAGTAGAAAAGCACAAATAAGATTACGCCTTCCAGATATTGGAAGAGGACTACAAGGCCGGACCCCATGGCACTCACCGGCTGGAAGTCTGTTAAAGTCATGAAAGTGACATACACTGTTCATGTATTATTACTATCTAAGATAAAAAAAAAAAGTCTTGTCTTGTTCAATGGTCTTCAGATATGTTCTTGTAACAGCGACCTATAAAAGCTGTAAAAGTGTAAACGTGAAGCAAATATGGAGAAAAGAAATGAATCTGTATTAGATCTAAAAATACATAAAGACAAACATATCTACTAAAACTATACTAAATTTTGCTCATTAAAGAAAATTAGGAAAAAATCTTTGACAGGAAGGAAAATAAGCAATATAAGAAATATGTTTTCTTCTTGTTGATATTTGCATAGTGACCTTAGTTGTTGACTGCACGACATTAATGACATTAGAATACAAGATTCAGTGTCTTCCAGACACGAAACTAGATATACTAAGCGGTTGGCATAATTTATTGCATACTTACCTTTTAGTTGTCTGCTGCATCAATCATGATAGGATACAGTACCGGAGGTCTAGTGGACACCAGCACCCAGTTGGGCATAGCCAATTAGTATTCGCACCACATGGTGTCCCAACAACACAAGGGTTCTCAGGCTGTAGCAGTTTTCTGGATGGGGGAATTGTATCCATGAACATCCTCGTTGGCTTGTGAATGGATGATGGTTTCATGATATATTTTGCTTCTGATACGAACATTGTACCTGAATAATTCAAGAAGAAAGCAAAACAAGAAATTAAAGGTTAAAGCATATCTATGTTGCACGCCTAATAGTGTCGGCTAAGTAGGTAACTAACCTGGCACAAGGAACAAAAGAAAGAGAAGAAAATAAATATGTTTGCTCATAGCCTCAGCCCTGGTTATGGCAATGCTGTTGCTTGATTCTTAGAAGTTAGAGGCGCGTTTGGTGTTGAATTTATAGGCTGGAATTTCTGGGATGAGATCCAGGGAGGCAAATTGTAAGGCAAAAAATGAGGCCGCGAATCACAGGCCGCCACGTCGCCATGTTATTGATGAGAGAGAAATTTTTTTTTGAAAAAAAAACAAGGTAACATGGCGACGTGGCGGCCTGTGATTCGCGGCCTCATTTTTTGCCTTACAATTTGCCTCCCTAGATCTCATCCGGGAATTTCTATCACCCCATTGGTAATAGGCATCACATACGTCAACATACGGCAGGGAATATGTTAGGTTTAGCGTTTACCTCTTGGCCTATATAGATTTTTTTACTAACTCAAACTATGACGTGCATAAAAGTCCAACTTTGATGTGGTACGTTGGCAGGTTTGTACCATCAATAAAAATATCCAGCATATTATAAATGTTTCAATTGTCTTAAGCATGATATGTATTGCATCAGAGGAGGAGGATATTAAAACATTCTTTGCATTTCAGAAAAAGATGAAACACCAAAAAAAAAAGAGACATAGCGACAGACAAAACTCGTCGCAATTTCGTGGCTAAAGGGGTATAGCGACGAAATTGCGACGAAATATGCAGGTCGTTATATGGCTTGTCGCAAAGTGAATTTCATCGGTGAAGCGTCGCTATATTGCGACGAGAAAATGCTCGTCGGCGGTTCATCGCACAATTGCGACGAAACTCTGTCAGGTCTGCGACCTGTTATTTCCGTCGTCGTTTCGTCGGTATATTTTTGTCGTCGCTATTTTTAAATTTTTGATTTTTTTATTTCCGGCTGCGACATTTCTGTTTCGTCGCAGATTTTCGTCTGTATATCTTTTGTCGTCGCTATTTTAAAATTTTTGATTTTTTTTTATTTCAGGTCCGCGACTTTTTTTCCGTCGCAGGTTCGTCGCTATCATTTAAATTAATATTAAATATTAATTTAATATTAAATATTAAATATTTATAATTTATTAATAATATCAATATATTATTAATTAAATAGTTTTTATTATTATTTAATTTTTATAATATATTTTATTTTGTATATTAAATCATTTGTACGAATATTATACAGAAATACGGTATTTGCATATTGAAGTTCGTATAATTAAATAACACAAAAGAAATGGAATCCGTATAAATGTCTGATAAAATATAAAAGAACAAAGAATATGTCAATACAATAAATTAAATAGTCTGTACAAAAAATCAAAAAATAAAATACTATGCAGAGAAAGATGGAGGGGGATCATGCGGAGAAGAGTGACCATCAGGAGGGGGAGGCTGAGGCTGCGAGGAGTTGGAAATGAAAGAGATGATGAGATGCGATAGCTGCGAGATTTGCTGGTTCGTCGCCTGCTTCACCTGCATCGCCTGCTGCTGCGCCTGCTGAACCGACTGCTACAGCGCCTGATGGGTCTGAGTCAGCTGTGACCGCAGTGCCTGTACACTCTCCTCATGCTGCGCTCTGATGGTCTCCACCTCATGCTGCAGCGCCGCATGATCTGATTCCAGGCGCGAAATATCCTCTGGGGTCGCAGAAGGCGCGGAGGTGCTGGCCTCAGAGGAAGCACCTGGATGCAGAACTTCGGGGAAGAATCGCGGCGCTGCTGATCCAACCCTGTACACCTCCTTCTTCTTCTTATTCTGAGGACCGACGGTCCGAACCGCATCCCAATAAGCGCGGTTCTTGTCGGCCTCTTCTCCCCTATGTGCGAGTAATCTGTTGTACTCGTCCTGAAATGAGAATAAGAATTGTTAGGGTTTAGGGTTTAGAAATAAAACAAACTAAGGAAAAAACAAATGATATCGTAGTCTACTTACACTGATGTCGCGGGCCTTCGACGTGATCCAGTCCTCCGTCCCGTCGGAGGCTTTCTTCCGATGCGTCTTGTAGAAGAGATCGTAGGAGGCTGGCCATTCCCCCGTCTCCTCATGCTGATAGAATGAAATAAAATATGTTAGTGAAATCCAGAATTTTAAAAATTTCGGCATAACCTATTCGTTTATCGGACCCGGCCTTAAAGGCCTCTCCCAAGTCAAAGCAAAAAGAAAAAGAAAAAGGCAAATGAACACATATACTACTTAAATTAACCATATACGAATACCAAAAAAATAGCGCAACATAAGAAATCAATGAATATAAATAATCTACTTAAGTCAATGAATGTAAATAATCCACTTAAGTCAATGAATCTAAATAATCCAATGAAATCAATGAATCTAAATAATCCAATATTAAAATACTTACCATAGAACGCATCGTGGTGGCGTGGGAAACCGAACCACCTGAGTGTGTGGCAGGTGCTGCGCCCTGTAGATTGCCGCTGCGCCGGTTCGCCGCGTTTCGGGCGCTGCGGGCTTGGGTAGCAGGGTCCGTCCACCCTTATCCACCCCGCCCAGGTGGCCTCAGATACGTAGGCAGGCCTGGCAGAAGTGGGGTCATGCTCCCACTTGGTCTTGTGCGAGTTGACGAAGTCCCTGTAGCGTTTGGCGGCCCTCTGCCGCCAGGCCTGCTCCACGTCGTGGGCGATGTCAGCTGTCCAGCTGTACGCCTTCTGCAATTATTATACGGAGGAAAAGTAAAAACGTGGTTAGAAAAGTAATGATCGATTACGCATCAAAAAGTGAAATTCGTCAAATTTGAATACCTGAAACTCAATCCAGTAGAACCTACGTGTCTGCGGGGTGACACGGGATCAGGCATATCCAGCTGGGTCCTGTCTCAGGTGGAAGGACCGAGTGATGCAACCGGAAATCTGGCCCGAGTCCGGTGCGAACCTGAAAGAGGTGAAGTTGTTAAGAAAAAATAACGCATGAAATATATTTGAAAACGTGTTAAAAAGATAAATTATTACTTACGTATGGGTATCATGTGACCAAGGGAGGGCACGACGCCCTGTTATGACACCCTCGTCCGATGCCGCATCAGACGCCAGATGAGGTGCTGAACCGGTGGGTGTGGGTGGCGGCGTAGATCGGGAGGGTGCGGACCTCTCGGCAGACCCTAAAAGGTCTGCGTCCGCAGCCAGAGCGGCGGTCAAAACCAAACCAAGCAGCTCATGCTGAGAAAGGAACAGATTAAACTCTCCTGAGAGGGCCTGTGTAGCTGGTGGGTAGGTGGATCGAGTCGGTAAACCCTCACTAGCCATCAGATCTGCAAGGGTGAAAAATTTAAAAGGCACATTCAACAAGTTTAGGGTTGGTTGGCCAGACAAATAAGATGTCCAAAAAATGACAAGTGTTTACATACATTTAATGCAAGATATTAATAATTTTGAAAATTTCGGCATGACATATTCGTTTATCGGAGGTTTTCCGGCATTAATGGCCTCTCCAAAGATAAATCCAAATCCAACAACATGACATGATTAACCAAACTACATAATCAAACTTCATCATCAAATTACACGTCAAAGTATACATCACTTGAACTTGATACTTAAAGCATAAATATGCATCACCTCTAAACAAATTACACTTCAAATTATACATCACCTATACATCCTTATGATAGATAACTTGTAACATGAACTACAGCCCACCTTCGCCACAGCCATCCCCCACCCCGCCAACAACCACTCCCGCCCACAGCCCACACCTGCCCACATCCACCCCGCACCCCGCCAACAGCCCACCCCGCCCACAGCCCACTCCCGCCAACAGCCACCCCCGCCCCACCCACTCCCGCCAACAGCCCACCCCGCCCACAGCTCACTCCTGCCAACAGCCATGCCCCACCCACTCCCGCCAACAGCCCACCCCGCCCACAGCTCACTCCCGCCAACAGCCACGCCCCACCCACTCCCGCCAACAGCCCACACCGCCCACAGCCACCCCCTGCCCCCATCCACTCCTGCCAACAGAACCACCCCCCGTCCATAGCCCCACTCCTACCAACAGACCCACCCCCGCCCACAGCCCCACTCCCACCCAGTCCCACCCACAGCCACGCAGCCCCCACCCACAGCCAGGCGGTTCCACCCTCCGCCATCCCCTCCGCCATCCCCTCTAACACCCAGCCCCACACCGCCACCACCCAGCCCGAATCCCTCCACCCCAGCACAATCTCTCCTCCCAAACCTACAATCATCATGATCCCATTCTAAACTGATTGCTCTCAAGTGTATAACAACAAAGAATAGATCTTATAAAAACAAAGACGGAAAAACAGAATACCACCTACCAGAAAGTTGAAGCCAAAATGGGGGGAGGAGGGAGCTCGCTGTATTCGCCGGAGAAGATGGGGGGAGGAGGCAGCTCGCCGGAGAAAACGGGGAATGGGGGAAAGGAGGGAAACGTTGAAATGGGGAAGAAGAAGGGGGATTTTTTGCTTAAGTTCGAAAGTTTGCGACGAAATAGCGATGGCACTTCGTCGCTATTTCTTGTGGCTTCGCTATTCCAAGTGTCGTCATTATTTCAAATTTGCGACAACACTTTTCGTCGGTAATTCGTCGGAGCTCGTCAAGATTTGACAAAAATAATACAAAATATAAAGTACTTACAGACACACATTATGTATATACATGTGTATAAGTACATCAACACATACACACATTCACATAAAGATGTACATAAAAATTTTGACTAACGTCAATCTTCATTGTCATCCGCATCCTCATACGCATCTTCATTTTCATCTTCATCTACATGATCGTCGTCCTCTTCATCCTCGTATTCGTCTTCGACTACATCTTCAATATTGTCAGCCGGTTGTATGTTGAGATGAATTTCGATGAAACCGCCGTTGGGGTCATTTAGAGGGAGTTTGTGCAGTTCAACATGTGTCGTATCCACAACGCGCGGGTTTTCTTCTTGAAATGCGGCATCCATGCCATCTGAACCTTGCTGGATACTGACATCAAACTTGCTCGATTTCACTTTGCACACGGCTCGCCAGTCTTTTGAGCTCGCATTCATCCTCGTCGTCGGATACGATAGATAGTATACCTGGGACGCTTGACTAGCCAAAACGAATGGATCGTACTTTCTGTACCGTCGCCCTTGGTGTATGTCTACCAACTTATATCGGTCGTGAACCTTTGTGCCAGCGCGATAACCTCCCCGAGTTGGATCGTACCATTCGCATTTGAATAGCATCACCCGCTTTATAGGCAATGCGGGATATTCGAGCTCAATTATGTCAGTAAGGTAGCCGTAGAAGTCATCCTCGTCCGGGCTATTGTCATACCGCTTGACACACACTTCGCTGTTCTCCGACGATTTTCGACTGGCATGGGAGACTGTGTGGAATCTATAACCGTTCACAAAACACATGTCGTAGCGCGTGACTCTGCTCAATGGACCCTCGGCTACTAGTGTCAGAATGTAACCGTACTCTTCGTCAGTCAGATGACCTTTGCTCGCCTATAAAACGACAAGTATACATCAGCGGGCCAATAAATGCGTATCACATGACGTACACGTAACCAGCAAATATTTAAACTTACATGCCACCTGAACCAATCAGCAAACTTGGCATCTAACTCATTGTTTATTGCATCGCTCGATATACCCGGTGAACGTTCTTGCAATAAATCAACGAACAAGCTGAAGCAAATTACGAATGAGTACCTTGTATACCTTTGTAATATAATGGATAGAGTAGCGCAAGGTATTTACAAATTAAAATTGGATATCGTTTATACCTCTGGAAACGGTCAACTTGACTGCAGTTGCGCAGAACATAAGAATGAGCAATCTTCAGATCGCTGTCCCCCAATATCATTTCCTTTCCCTGTCCGTGAAACCTGATCGAATGTGTGAATATCGGGAGGACACCGGATCTGGAAATGCCGTCGTCGTTCCGGGGGAACATCTCTGCAACTTGACGGGACATCTGGCTGGAAGTAATGAGACACGAATGTCGAGGCTTCCTCCGTCAGGTAGGCATTGCACATCGAGGCCTCGACTTTTGCCTTGTTCCTGATGTTCAGCTTCAAATGCCTGAGATATCTGTTCATATAGTGAATACTCCAACGTCACATGATGAAACAAATTGGTAAGCATGCTCGCGCTTAGACACATAAGAATGTCACGTAATAAATAAGAGTACCTCTCGAACGGATACATCCACCTGTACGGAACAGGACCACCAACGCGTGCCTCGTATGGTAGATGAACTCGCAGGTGTTCCATTGAATCAAAGAAGGCCGGAGGGAATACAATTTCTAGCTTGCATAGGATCACTGGGATTTCGCCCTCCAGTCTTGACATATCATCCGCCCTAAGTCTAGTAGATGTAAGACATCTGAAGAACAGACTCATCTCGGTAAGTGCTTCCCATACATTGGTTGGAAGCAGCTCGCGGAATGCAATGGGCATCAACCGTTGCATGAACACGTGACAGTCGTGGATTTTCATCCCGTGCAAACCGCGTTTATTCACGTCGATGTTCTTCGACAGGTTCGAAACATGGCCTTCAGGAAATCTAGCCGTCCCCAGCCACGATAACAACGCACTGACCGTGCATTACATATAAACAAATTTATAAAACTTCAAAGTATGCCGCGTCGTTATAGAAGAACCCCACGGCGTGGAGGGGCAAACAGTGCACCTCCACAACAGCCTCCTCCTCAACCACAACCATCGGTTGAGCGGGAGGGTTCAATATATGTGCATGGCCCAATGCCGCCAGAGGATCCTCCCGAAGAAATGCCGGAACCGCATATCGACTACCATATGCTTATAGCAAGCATGCAGCAGCAGTCGAGGCAACTGCGCAGCGTGAATAGAAGGCTGTGCAAGTTGAAATCCAGATATTACAAGCTGAAGCGCCTCCTCAAAGAGTTCGCAGAGAATGTGGCGGCCACTCTTTCCTCCGATGACGAAGAGTGAACGGCCCCTCTCTGCCTCTCTTTTAGATTTCTTTTTTTAATTTTTCGTCTTCATAATGTAAATTTTTATTACTAAATGAAAAAAAAATTTTCCCAATCATCGCTTTCTTTTTTCTTAATTCATACACGTGTTTATTCGTGTTTATGTTTCTGGAATTTTTGCGACACATTACCGACGATATACCGATGAAACGTTACAAATTAAATAGCGACAAACAAAAGAGACATAGTAGCGACGAATTACCGACAAAACACCGATGACATTTTAACGAAATGATTAACCTGACTACTTTTTTGTTAGCGACAATGCATTTCATCGTAATTTCGTCGCAATTAACGACAAAAATGCGTGTATCGCAATTTCGTCGCAAATTACCGACGAAACCCCGACATACCTTGTTTCGTCGGTGACTTTTTCGTCGCTAAACCAAATTCTTTTTGTGGTGAAATTGCATGTACTTAATGTTTAAAGAGAAAAGCACACCGCCAAATATATGACATGTTGAAGAAAAGAGAAAATTGAATCCTAAACATCATAGGGCCTCAAATATACCTGATCATAGAACTTTACACCCTAGTTAATCAAGGATGTAAATCAAGGCATATATCTCCATTACGTCTCTCCATATCATGCTTTAAAATACAAAGAAACCAATATATTCATGGAAGCACTTTCAAGAAATCCTAACCGAGTTGGTTAGTTGGTGATGGCCTACGGCATGTCTCTGCGTTAGGGCTAGTTTAAGCATAGGCAAGTGTTGTCAAAGAAGGATTGAAGACGTAGAAGGCACAGCAGGAGGAATAAAGTGGAACACCTGATGCATTTCTCAAACACTTGTAAATCGAGCTGATCAAGAAGAAACACAAGTTGCAATTGATGTTTGAGGATCAAGGATGTAGCGTCTCGCTCCCGAGCCCTAGCCTCGGTAGCAGTGCACCCGCCGTATCTCACTAAGGAGAATACAAAGCGTCACATCAACCTGTTACACGTCAGTACTGACATAGAAATTTTTTTTATCTTTCTGCGGAAACGATAAAATACAACACTAATTTGAATTTAACGAACCTCAAGAAAATATAGACATTATTACTAGGCTGACCAGGCCATACAAGTCACAGTCAAATGTCTGAATTTAAAAGTCTGAAAATGTTTCAAAGTAATACTGAAAAATCGAAATGTCCGTGTCACCCCAAGAATATCATAACCAGCCCGTCTCCACACTCGCTGCAATCGTAGCTACGAGTCACTCAGTCCATTCTACGGTATCGGTCTCATCCTCAACGAAGATATAATCATACCCCGTATCGGCTTCACCTGGAATAGTAGGGGGTGAGTGATGGTAATCACCCAGTAGGTGCCTCTCAAAACAATACAAAGCGTATATACCCAAAAAGATATCCACCCATAATCACATAAGACAAGATACCATGGCTTATACGGAAAAGTAAAACACTCCACATAAAAATGCACAAGTACGTGATGCATGCTCAATCAACGTGTCACACGCAACGAGAATCATGTCATGCAATATGCCCCTAGACCTATATGCAATGTATGGTCCTGGGTCCTAAATCCAGCGTCGTGGTCTCTAGCCACCACTTGCCTTTTGGACACCCACGCCCTATAGATGCAGTATGTCTCATGACACCCGTGCCCTATAGATACAGTATATCATCCCGGCACCCACGCCCTATAGACGTAGTATACCTCATGCAAAACTCCAGCGTCGTGGTCTCTAGCCACCACTTGCCGTTTGGACACCCACGCCCTATAGACGCAATATGTCTCATGACACCCATGTCCTATAGACACAGTATATCATCCCGGTACCCACGCCCTATAGACGCAGTATACCTCATGCAAATGCACGTGCCATGGATGCAAGAGAAAGAAGAAAAAAACAGTTGGACATCATCCCCTGACGTCGATCGATCGACGTCCAACTGAGACACGTCGAACTCTCACTCAGCTTACGTCAATCGATCGATGTCCATCTAGGATACATCGATCTCTTACCCGCTGTACATCGATCGATCGATGTACATCATCCTCTAACATCGATCGATTGATGTCACCGTTTTCTCAGGATTTCCATACTGCGATTTCTGCAGAAACTGCAGATCTAAATGCAGTCCATTCATCAACACCATTCTAAAATTTTCATTCACACATATTTCCATACCCATATAGACATCATATCACCACAAGGAGAATACATCAACAAGATCATGACTGCATATAAAACAAAGGAATCGAATTAAGAACAAAAGAATCGAATCAAGAATAAAGAACCACCATAGCCACATTGTGATACATCTACAAGATCATGATGGAATCAAGAATCAAAGAACTGAGAATAAACACGTTGGAATACATCAGTAAGATCATGATTGAATCAAAATAGAAGAACAACATCACATAAAATACCGTTTTGCCTATGCAATCTTCATACCATTTTGAGGGAATAAATAGTATGCACCTACCTCGATCCTAGCAAGAATTGATATATACAAGAGATGTTGGTGATCTTGTTAGGGTTGTCATTTCCTCCTCTTGAAGTCTTTAATCCAAAGATCTCCCTTTTCTTTTTTTTTCTTATGGCCGAAATTGATAGGGGAGAAGGGGAGAGAGTCTGCCGCTTTTGATAGAGAGAGAGGGAGGGGATTAGTGTTAGTCAACTTAAAAGGAGAAATCGAGGGAGTGAAAGAAGGGATGATGGGTTGACTAATTGATTAGGATAGGATTTTAGTTTAAATTTTTTTTAAAATCATGCGGTTATAACATCCTACCCCCCTTACAAAAAGTTTCGACCCCAAATTTGCCGTACCTTACTCAAAGAGATGGGGGGTAGCGGTCGCACATTGGCTCTTCTAGTTCCCATGTCGCTTCATTCTCTCGGTGGTTGCTCCATTGAACTTTGACATAGGGAATAATCCTTCTTCTCAGCTCCTGATCCTTCCGGTCCAGAATTCGGATCGGTACCTCTTCATAGGAAGCATCGGGCCTAATCTTAAGTGGCTGAGCATCTAATACATGACTTGGGTCGGATACGTACCTCCTCAACTATGAGACGTGAAACACATTGTGCACCTGAGCCAGCATCGGTGGTAGCGCTAGTCTGTAGGCCAAGTCTCTAACCCTCTCGAGTATCTCATAAGGTCCAATATAACGAGGCTTCAACTTCCTTTTAATCCCAAAACGGTCACACCTTTCATGGGTGATACCTTAAGGTAGACTTTCTCTCCTTCCTCGAACTCCAAGGGTCGTCTCTTCATGTTGGCCCAACTCTTACTTCTATCCTGAGCCGTCTTAAGACGTTCGCGAATCAGTTTTACCTTCTCTTTAGTTTGCTCAATTATCTCAGGGGCCGTCAACACACGCTTGCCAACCTCGTCCCAGTGAACGGGTGACCTACACTTACGTCCATACAAGGCCTCGAATGGTGCCATGCCTATGGCACTGTGATGGCTGTTATTATAGGAGAACTCAATCAACTTAAGCATGCTGTCCCAGTTCCCCTTAAAATCCAATGCGCAGGCCCTCAGCATGTCCTCCAAGGTCTGAATGGTCCTCTCAGACTGACCATCGGTCTGAGGGTGGAAGGATGTGCTCAATCGTAGTTCAGTCCCCATTTTCTTCTTACAGGCTATCCAGAACTGAGGTGTAAACTTCGGATCACGATCAGATACTATGCTGATTGGCACTCCATGAAGGCAGACAATATTGTCGATGTACATAGTTACCAACCTCTCCATTGTAAGTCCGGTAGGGATAGGTAAGAAATGAGCAGACTTGGTCAATCGATCCACGATTATCCATATCACATCATTCCCATTTCTTGTCTTCGGGAGTCCAACCACAAAGTCCATTGTCACATGCTCCCACTTCCATTCGGGTATCTCTAGTGGTCGCATCAGTCCACCCGGTCTCTGATGTTTTGCCTAACTTGCTGGCAAACAAGAAACATTTCCACAAATTCAGCAATGTGCCTCTTCATGCCATTCCACTAATAATGTCTCTTTAGATCATTATACATTTTTGTAGCACCAGGGTGGATAGACAGTTTTGAATTATGTGCTTCTTTCAACAACTCCCTCCTGAGTTTCTCAACATCCGGTACGCACAACCTTCCTTGGCACCACATACTGCCATCATCATGAACCTGAAATCCATCTACCTGTCTGGTTAGCATTCTTTCTCGGATATCCCTAATTGTGGCGTCATCTTTATCTGCTTCCTTAATCTGATCTACCAAAGTTGGAGTGATAATTAGTGCCGCCAGAACATCTACAGTAGAATCCACAAGATCAAAGTCAAACTCTGCCATTTCCTTTTCTAGATTCGCCTGCCGAGCGTGGTTCGATTTCCTACTTAAGGCATCAGCAACTCGATTGGCCTTCCCTAGATGATAGCTGATGGTCAAATCATAATCTTTCAATAACTCTAACCATCTCCTTTGGCGCATGTTCAACTCCTTTTGTGTGAACAGATACTTAAGGCTTTTATGGTCAGTGAACACCTCGCACTTCACTCCATATAAGTAGTGGTGCCAGATTTTCAGCGCGAACACCACCGCTCCTAACTCCAGATCATATGTCGGATAGTTCTGCTCATAGGTCTTTAGCTGTCGTGACGCATACGCAATGACCTTGCCGTTTTGCATCAACACGCATCCTGAAATACAAAAGTTAGACCATATCTTTTCTTGTATACAAAATCAATTGAAATTATATACAATTACCTAGCCCGTTCCTAGAAGCGTCACTATAAAAGACAAACCCTTCTGACACGGAGGGCTGAGCAAGAACAGGGGCTGTAGTCAGTCTCCTTTTTAATTCAGCGAAACTCTGCTCGCACTCGGCGGTCCATTCAAACTTCGATTTCTTCTGCGTCAACCGGCTCAGAGGCACTGCAATAGATGAGAAGAACTCGACAAACTTCCTGTAATATCCAGCCAGACCGAGAAAACTCCTTACTTCAGTCACATTAGCGGGCCTATGCCACTCGGTGATCGCCTCTACCTTCTTTGGATCCACAGAAATCCCTTCCTCGGAGACCACATGACCCAAAAAGGCTACGCTCTTCAACCAAAACTCACATTTACTGAACTTGGTGTACAGTTTGCTCCTCCAAAGGGTACCTAGAACTTCCCTCAAGTGCTCAGCATGAATCTCCTCGTTAGGGGAGTATACCAGAATATCATCAATGAACACTACAACGAACTTATCCAACTGTTTCCAAAACACTGTGTTCATTAGATCCATAAAGGCGGCTGGGGCGTTGGTTAATCCAAATGGCATAACCAGGAATTCGTATTGGTCATAACGTGTTCGGAAAGCGGTCTTTGCTGTATCCCCTGATTTGATCCTTAACTGGTGATAACCGGATCGCAAATCAATTTTGGAAAATACTCTAGCCCCCCTGAAAGAATTTCGTTAGTGGTGCACTTTAACGAGTAACCGAAAAGTTTAAATTAACTCCACTTATCATTACCCGTAGCTGATCAAAGAGATCCTCGATTCGAGGTAATGGATACTTGTTCTTGATGGTGATTTTATTGAGCTCCTGGTAATCTATGCATAATCTCATGCTCCCAACTTCTTCTTCACGAACAGGACTGGAGCACCCCAAGGTGATACACTGGGCCGAATAAATTTACGGTCTAGCAGTTCCTGTAACTGCTCCTTCAACTCCTTAAGCTCTACTGGAGCCATGTGGTATGGTGCCCTGGAAATGGGTTCAGCACCGGGTACAAGATTGATCTCGAACTCTACTTCTCTTTCTGAGGGTAGTCCTGGTAGCTCCTCGGGGAAGACGTCTGAAAATTCCTTTACTATAGGAATTTGGTCGATCTGCGGAACCTCCTGTTCGGCACCCATTGGGAAAACCAAAAATCATTCTCTTCCTTTCTTTAGTGCTCAAAACGCCTGAGTCGCAGTCAGATAAATCTTCGGAGGTGCCTTCTTAAATTTAGAGTTCCCTTGAAAAGTAGTTTCCCCAACTCCAGTGTCTTCATGCGGACCTGGAGTTGCCGACAATCAATAGTGGCATGATATTTTGCCAAGAAGTTCATGCCCAGAATAACGTCAAAGTCGTGCATTTGGATCGGTATCAAGGTCGCAGAGAACTGCAGATCTTTAATCTCCAATTCACATCCCTTGTAATGATGATGGGACACGAGTACTTGGCCGCCAGCGGCTTGTATACAGTAGGGAGTCTCAAGCCATTCGGGGAGAACATCCATATTATTGGCAAATCTCTTTGCCATAGACGAGTGACTCGCCCCACTATCGAACAGAACATTGGCTGGCACTTTGTTAATTAAAATCACACCTAACACATTCAAGGTTTAGCACACAACATGCAATAACAATACATAGAATTTAATCCAACTTCGAAATTAAATACATAAATAAATATACCCGTAACCACGTCGCCTGACTCCTCAACCTCTGCATCTGTCATAGCGTGGACCCGAGCATTAGTCCAGCCTCATCCTCCTTGTTGTGCCTGAGTCTGCGGATTTTTCTGAGCTGGTGCAGAGCACTCCCTAGCTAGATGTCCTTGTTTTCCACAATTATAGCAAACCCTCTGAGCTTTCCAACATTGCCCCGGATGAGTACGTCCGCACAGTGTACACTGTGAGGCAGGAGCCACAGCTCTCACTGGCTGCACATTGGTCGGTACTGGTCCTTCAATCATCGGTGCCTGACTCACCGTACGCTGCTGTCGCTCTGGTTGGAACAGTTGCCTGGACTGAGGGCGTCGGGGCACCTTCAACCATCTCCCTGATTTGCCTGCATGCAAATCCTCACGAGGTCTCTTAAGTCTCTCCATTGCAGCAGCCCTATCCAAGTTCCTCTCGACACGTCTGCATACCTCCAGTAGCCCCTCAAATGTTGTGGCCTCTGCACAAGCAATAGCTTGCTAGATGCGAAAGCTCAAACCGGTCTGGAACTTCAGCATCTTAGCCTCCTCATTGTCCATGATACATGACATATACTGACCCAGCTCGTGAAACTTCTCAGAATACTTATCGACTGTCATGGATCCATGTGTCAGCATCTGGAACTCTGCCATCCTTCTCTGAATAGCGCTGCCTGGAACATAGTGCTTCTTATATTCCTCCACAAATTGCTCCCAAGTCACCGGTGGAGTCACTCTGCGCTTCACTCTATTCCACCATCTTTCAGCTTCCCCTTCCAGAAACGGGGTTGTTGTATCCACTTTCAGATTCGCAGGTACCTGTATAAGCCTTATCTATTCGGTCACATTTTTGAGCCAGATCTCGGCTTCCTCAGGCCGAGTGGTACCCCTGAACATCGATATCCGGGAGTTCTGCATCTTCCTATAGTAGAACCGCAAAGCCTTGCTGCGGTGGGGGCGGTGGTGGTGGTTGTTGCTGTTGCTGTTGAGTCTGCTGAAGTATCTAGGCAATCTGTGCCTATTGTTGTGCCATCGGCGTGTACTGTTGCGCCATCTGTGTCTGCTGGTGAGCTATCAAGGCCGTCAGATTGGCCAGCGTATCAGCTAGGTTTTGGGGAATCGCCCCTTGCCTATGACGCTCGTCTCCGTCGTGTCCACCATTCGCTGATGGTTCACGTCGTGGTGGCATTGTCTGTAGACGGTTAAAACATGTTATACAAAATTGACTTGAGAGTATCGTAAGAAGTATGAAAGTGGAGAGCAAAATGGTAATCTATCACGTATACTCACTAACGGCACACACCACCCGAAACCCAATCACAGCTTATGTCTACTTCATTTTATCTAAGTTAAAATCTCATTGAAAACATATTGTCACTTATTCTAGGGGTGATTAACTAATTTCATGTTCCCGAGGCGTATCTGAAGCCTGGGCTCTGATACCACCTGTAGCGTCCCGCTCCCGAGCCCTAGCCTCGGTAGCAGTGCACCCGCCGTATCTCACTAAGAAGAATACAAAGCATCACATCAACCTGTTACACGTCAGTGCTGACATAGAAAATTTTCTTATCTTTCTGCGGAAACGATAAAACACAACACTAATTTGAATTTAACGAACCTCAAGAAAATAAAGATATTATTATTAGGTTGACAAGGCCATACAAGTCACAATCAAATGTCTGAATTTAAAAGTCTGAAAATGTTTCAAAGTAATACTGAAAAATAGAAATGTCCGTGTCACCCCAAGAATATCATAACCAGCCCGTCTCCACACTCGCTGCAATCGTAGCTACGAGTCACTCAGCCCATTCCACGGCATCGGTCCCATCCTCAACGAAGATATAGTCATACCCCGTATCAGCTTCACCTGGAATAGTAGGGGGTGAGTGATGGTAATCACCCAGCAGGTGCCTCTCAAAACAATACAAAGCGTACATACCCAAAAAGATATCCACTCATAATCACATAAGACAAGATACCATGGCTTATAAGGAAAAGTAAAACACTCCACATAAAAATACGCAAGTACGTGATACATGCTCAATCAATGTGTCACACGCAACGAGAATCATGTCTGCAATATGCCCTTAGACCTATATGCAATGTATGCTCCCGGGTCCTAAATCCAGCGTCGTGGTCTCTAGCCACCACTTGCCGTTTGGACATCCACGCCTTATAGACGCAGTATGTCTCATGACACCCATGCCCTATAGACACAGTATATCATCCCGGTACCCACGCCCCATAGACACAGTATACCTCATGCAAATGCACGTGCCATGGATGCAAGAGAAAGAAGAAAAAAAACAGTTGGACATCATCCCCTGACGTCAATCGATCGACGTCCAACTGAGACACGTTGAACTCTCACTCAGCTTACGTCTATCGATCGATGTCTATCTGGGATACATCGATCTCTTACCCGCTGTACATCGATCGATCGATGTACATCATCCTCTCACATCGATCGATCGATGTCACCGTTTTCCCAGGATTTCCATACTACGATTTCTGCAGAAACTGCAGATCTAAATGCAGTCCATTCATCAACACCATTCTAAAATTTTCATTCACATATTTCCATACCCATATAGACATCATATCACCACGAGGAGAATACATCAACAAGATCATGACCGCATCTAAAACAAAGGAATCGAATTAAGAACAAAAGAATCTAATCGACAATAAAGAACCACCATAGCCATATTGTGATACATCTACAAGATCATGATGGAATCAAGAATCAAAGAACAGAGAATAAACACGTTGGAATACATCAATAAAATCATAATTGAATCAAAATAGAAGAACAACACCACATAAAATACCGTTTTGCCTATGCAATCTTCATACCATTTTGAGGGAATAAATAGTATGCACCTACCTCGATCCTAGCAAGAATTGATATATACGAGAGATGTTGGTAATCTTGTTAGGGTTGTGATTTGCTCCTCTTGAAGTCTTGAATCCAAAGACCTCCCTTTTCTTTTTTTTCTTATGGCCGAAATTGATAGGGGAGAAGGGGAGAGAGTCTGCCGTTTTTGATAGAGAGCGGGGGAGGGGATTAGGGTTAGTCAACTTAAAAGGAGAAATTGGGGGAGTGAAAGAAGGGATGATGGGTTAACTAATTGATTAGGATAGGATTTTAGTTTAAATTTTTTTTAAAAAAAATCATGCGGTTATAAAAGGAGTCGATACTGGTTGGTTAGAATCACGTGATCACCGTGGATTGCGGGGAGTTCGTAGCAGCAGTTGGCAACTGCCTGCAGCAAACAGAAGTTGCAGCTGGCAATAGGAGGGAAGCATTTAAATATGTCAAAAGACGATTATACTCTTATGTTAATAATTAATTGGAGATAGTTACCAGGGTTATTCTTGTAATGTTGGCTTGTTTCCTGTTTGTTGTAAGCTGCATTTCTGCAGCTAAGTTGGAAAAAAAATTAAGCAGTTTTTCTCTCATCTTTCTCCTTTGTGTTTATAAGTTTTTCTTCCTGTTCTTCTTCATATGGCTTATTGTTTCTAGCTATGTATCAATTGTGTTCAATTTTGGAGTAGTGATCAAAATTCGACAAGTGTTGCACTGGTGTAAACTTTTTTTTGTGTATTGATCGTTTCCTCGAAAGAAAAAAAAAAACAATGTTCAAGGTAACAAATACTCACTCAAAGAAAAAAATAGTGTAACAAATGCAGCGAATACGGTTAAAACTTAAACTATTTCTACATTTCCAGCATGGAATATGTTATTATCACAATTGACAGAAGTATGGAACAAGTGTCTAATTTTACTGGATAATTTATGTGGTGCTACAGGATTCATTAATCAATTGTTGATGTGCAGCATGTGCTTTATATCATCCGATTTAATTAATTAGTCACATTACTTAAAAAAAAAGATCCTAGTCTTGACAAGTTAAAATTTTCAGTAATTATGAAAATATGGTCGGCTTTCATATAATCACGAATACATTGTATGTGTTTTTTTTCAAGAACGTTCAGAACTTAAAAGTCTTCCGGGAGAAGTATGTTATTATTTCTTTTACAAATATTAATTTTAATATGAACTTGTAATGAAAGTAAAAAATCCAAATTTGGACCAATAAAAAAAGGATAGAGCGTATTCTTATAAGACATTTCACTTAGGTCATTAACATATGTGATCATAATTAGCATATGCGTCAGGCTAGCATCCTTTCAATAATATTTACTATAAAAAGCATTTATTACCCATGATTGGCTGCATAATGTTAGGTCCGAAATACACTCTAGAGGAGGGTGAATAGAGTGTTGGATAATTTTGCGGAATTTATTTTTTGTGGCTCAACTCAAATGGAATTCAAAATCAAAGCAAGAATGGGAGATGAGAAGCACTGAATGTGTACATCGGATATAGAGTGGTTCGAATCGTAAATGATTCTACTCCACTACCACTTTGTTGCCAAAGTGGATTTTCAACAACTACTCTTCTTATTAAAGCTAATAACAACAACCAAAGCAAAACTTACACTAAACCCGTAGAGTAAGCAACCACGACAGCAACTTCATGCACAAAATACACTTGTGCAACTACAGCAACTACAGCTCTAGCAAGAACAACTTCTTGCTATCTCACAACTTCAACAAAGTTCTCTCAAGAACTTTCTCACAGTGGGTTGAAGGAAATAGTAAGGTTCACACTTTCTCACTAGTTTATTACAAGCAAGAGATCAAATATTTATGGTTCCTCTTGTGCTAGACTCTCTATCTCTTAATATACAACAATGAAGAACAAAAAAAGGCTTAACAAGCTTTAAGCACTTTTACAAACATGAGAGAAGTATAATACAATGAATGATGAAGCTTGATGATGGTGAAAGTGTCTGTTTGCCTCATCCAAACTATTCCCATTTACAGATGAAGTTCACCACGTTTTTGAGGCCTCCACCATGTCTTCAACTACACCAAATGTCAAGATAATGTCCAAATAGTCTTTAGCCACCCTATGGAGTGATTTGATCCTCAATAGCCAACCTAGGATTGCTTAGACATGGATATAATAGTCAAGGAAGCATGTAGTATGTTGGAGTAAAGTCTACAAGAAATTTGAGCAAGATTGGATAGAGAAAATACCATGAATCTCCCTTGGATTTTGTTCCAACGTTCATAAAAATTTGAATTTTGGGGGACATCGATCGATCTATGTGCCTAGAGGAGAGATCGATGTCCTCTAGAAACTTTGTAGTTTTTGAAACTGCTGGACATCGATCGATCGAAGTCCCCCCTGGAGAGACTGATGTCACTTCGATCGATCGATATCCCCTGGACTGAGAGATCGATGTTGGACAGAAAGTTTTCTGTCTGACATCGATTGATCGATGTCTCTCTGGAGAGAGACTGAAGTGACATCGATCGATAGATGTCCCCAGGTTGAGAGATCGATGTTGGACAGAAAGTTTTCTGCCTGATATCGATCGATCGAAGTCAGAGACTGAAGTGACATTGATCGATTGATGCCTTAGTCTGAGAGATCGATGTTGGACAGTAAGTTCCAATCTTGACCATTTTTACCATAGTGTAATTTTCTCATTTTGCATCAAGTCTCAAGCATAAATTTAACTTATTTAAAACATCTTTTCATCATCAAAACAATTTATATCTTAACAATCTCCCTCTTTTTGATGATTTCAAAACCATGATTCAAAAGATGTTTTTACTTGATAAATTTACATCTAAACTTGATATTTTACAACTCCCCCTTAGTTCATGTTCCCTCATCACATGAACACATCAAAAATTCCCCCTCAACATGTAATCAATAAATATGATATCAATACCAAAATGCTCCCCCTCAACCCATCATATTTTTATCTTTTCAATATATGAGTTAGCATACCAAAGTAATCATTTTACACAAGCATATACCAACCTCAATCTTCTTTCCATGCAACATTGTTTATAGCCATGCCACTTATACACTATACTAGCATGCCAAAATCAAGTACTATTTACCAAGCAAGCAATGTAAGTACTCATGCTTCATCAACTCACATCAAGCAACTCATGGTACCAAACAAGCATTGTCAAGACCAATATATGCAAATCATGCCATGTTATGCAATACACCAAAACGTAAACCATGCCATCAACATCATGTCATCTTATGGAACATCAACTATCAACACATCAAAACTTAGACCAACTTAACACCATGTCATCTTATGCAACATCAACTATCAACACATCAAAACAACTTAAACCAACTTATCACCATGTCATCTTATGCAACATCAAATATCAACACATCAAAACAACTTAAACCAACTTCTTCCCCTTTTTGAAAACATCAAAATATGATAAGAGACACGAAAATAAAGAATTGAAATATCATTAAGCAAATACGAAGTTTATGAGATACATGAGTAATCTCAATTTCCAAGCTAATCCTATAGCTATGAGGGGAATGGGGAAGCATAGGAAAACTACTCGTCATCGGAAGAGAATGCGAATCCGGGAAGGCATGCGTTGAGTTTTTCCTTGAGTTTGTTATATTTCTTTTCTATAGTCGACACCCGCTTCTTGAGACTTGTGTTTTCTTTTTCAAGATCATCAATGCGTACGGCTTCTTTGGTTAGATCTTCTCCCCATTGAGCAAGAGTACGATTGATTTCCTCGATCTCAGCCTCCACATCAAATTGCTCCTCTGAATCACTAGCTTCCGCCATTGGAGCTTTTCATTTGTCCGCTTGGGAGGTAGAGCTTGGTTGTGAGGGCAGTTGTGTTTGGGGATGAGATGAGGGTTCAGTGGGTGATGGTGGAGGAATGGGATATTCGGGTGGAATGTTATCAGGTTCTTCCTCTTCTTGGTCATGTTTTCCACCCCGTCTCTACGCCTCTTTTCGCAACTTATGTATCTGTTGGATGTTTACCTTGGTGTAATAATCCTTATTGGATATTTGTTTGATATATTCCTCATCCAACTCCACATTAGCCTTTTTGAGCAATCTATATATGAGATTGCTATATGGAAGCACTTTGGATTTCTTCGTGACAGCTTCCAACATATTCTCAAACACTATCTCCCCAAAATTTATTGGTTCACTCATAGCAATACGATAAGCAATATAAAAGTCTAAGTTGCTAGAAAGTTTAGCCGACTTGCCATTTATACAAAATGTGACAATGGCAAGCAAAACCTGATAAACTAGAGGCATGTTATTTGTATTCTTGGAGGGATGGAAGACAAGGTGGGATTTTACTTCATCCTCAGTTATTTGATACTTATATGTATCCCACCTCCACGGATTAAAATCTTCCCAACCCTCATCAGGAACTTCAAGAAACTCATTGACGGTCTTTGAACTAAACTCCAACAACTGACCATCTATTACTGAGTTTAAAGAATACGACACTCCATTACGGTAGTCTACCCATAGATTTGCATAGAACATTCTAGTATAACGGGTGGACATGTTCACCATTTGAGAGACCTCTCAAATAGGTCTCCATTTTTTTATCATCAAACCAATCGATGATTGGTTTTAATTCCTCATTGCTCAAAATGTCTTCAATTTTGAGCAATTTTAGTGGAATGGTGGATCTCTTCTTACTTTCCCATTCATGAAATAGCAATTGAGCTCTAAGGAAAATGTAGGCAAATTTACATGTACCCGTGGGTTCTTTCAAAGCATCCTTATATTCTGCAGATTTGAGCCATGGGAAATTGTTTAGAGTGAGCTTTCCCCTTGTCTCACTCAAATGGCCTCATGAGAGGAGATGGTGTTACACCCCAGAAATTTCGAGTTAGTCGTTATGTGACAATTTAAAACTAGAATGGTCGTTGGGTGTAACAACCCTTTAAAAATTAAATTAACCGTAGCGTGACAATTATGTCCAAGTCGTTGGATAACTATGTAAAATTGTTACATATGATAAAAGATAAAATTAAATAATATAAGATAAAGGAAAAAAAGAACAGTTCTGTAAGGTAGAATAAAGGAAAAATAAAAATAAAATAAAATAAAATAATAAATGGATGAATTGGTTGTAACTGAATATTTTAAGATAGTAATAAAAAAAATTATAAAAAAATAAAATAAATATAAAGTGATGGAAGGTGTCGTGGGTAGAATGGCTTAATTGTTTTAAAAAAAGTAAAAGCAAGCGGGATAATGGGGGCAATTAACTTCCCCCTTAAATTTCTCTTAATGGGACTTAATATGAGGGTTTCGGTTAAAAAAAAGAAAAAAAACAAAGGGGGCAATCTGGGAGGAAAGGCGATGGCCAGGAGAAGGAGGAGGGGAAAAGGAGAAAGAGAAAAGGGAAAGAGGGAAGGAGAAGAAGAAGAAAAGAGAAGCCCAAAGCGTTTCAATCTATTCGCTATCTCATATAATCGCGTAATTCATCTATAATCAGGTAGGTTCCCTTTTCCTCCTCCAATTGGTACAAATTCAAGCATGCTTGGGTGATATATTATGTTTTTGTTGTTTTTTTAATTGTTGAAATCTACACTATGCTGCTTAATCTGTGAAAAGCATGAGTTTTGATTACTGTAGGATGCGTTTGATTATTGTGGAATACGTTTGATGTCTGGGGAATGCGTATACTGTTTTGCGTGGATTGAATTTGATTTTAGGAAAAAATTTGATAATCAAAATAGTAAAATTGTTGCAAGATTAGAGATTTTTCTTTTTGTTTTGACCGTAGAATAGGTTCCTTTAGACTGGAAATAGGAGAAAATATAGATCGGGGTCGGAAAACGGTCGCCGGAGGCGGCCGGAGCGCCTCACGCGCCACCAGGAGGGCCGCGCGTGGCCCTCACACGCGCTGAGTACGCGCCCCTGGTGGACAACCTCCGTTTATGCCTTATATTAAAAATATATATAATTTATCGCGGACCGGGCCGGAAAGTCACTGGCAGGCCAGACACTTTAATGGGTTGGCTGTGTGCACGCCCAATTCACGAATTATATATAAAAAAAACTTGCTGAGCCGACCGCGGGCCGGGCCGAATGGCCAACGGACCGGGCCCTTGCTGGCCGGCCCAGTTAACAAATATATAAAAAAACGGAAGGGGCAAAAAGGGGCTTGGCGGCCCAGACTATATTGGCGCCAGACTAATGCCGGCGGGCTGGAGCCAGGCGGGCTTCGACCTACGACGAATTAAAAAAAATTTATATATATATATAATAATAATAATAAATAGTAATTCTAAGTTTATATTAATGTTATTTAATTGTTTTAAAATAGAAATAATTATAAGAAAAATATAAATAAATATCAGAAAATTATAAATAAATTCCAGAAATCATAAAATGCTGAAATTAAATTATTTTCATTAAATTTTGGTAATTGTGATAATTTATTTAATTTAGATAATTAGGTAATAAATAGAAATAAATAGGAGAAAATAAGAAAAAATGTGGAAAAGGTCCGATGAATGTATACGAGCAGTGGAAAAATGGGTTTGATGCCGAACAACGCGAAATCAATACTCGGATAATAAGTGAACCTAGATTTGAGTGTCGGAGGATGGTGAGGATGGGCCAGGGGCCTCAGGCGATTGTGTTTTGCATTCATGGCACGTGCATTGCATTGATGGCGGGTCGTGATGTACGGGTCACGGGCGCTCAGGGTGGTGTACGGTGGCGGGGCCACGACACTCAGGATGGTGTGTGGTGGCGCGGCCATGCACACTCAATATGGTGACTGTGGGGTGTACTGTGGGATCTGCAAGGCACCACTAGAAGGGGGGTTGAATAGGTGTTGCGGAAAGTGTGGTTTTTAAAATTCGTTTAGAACTAAACAACTCAACTTCTGAAAACAGATTCTGTTTTCAGGACCAGTTTTAAAACATTTTTAAAACCAGGTTATAGGTCTCTAAAAATTCTGAAATTTTGAGAGAACTTAGCCTCAGATGTTATGAGGGTCTCCTAAAAATTTCAAATTTAAATTCAACCTTTAACCCCTTCAAAAATCGTTGGTGGTCAGATTGCGCGAATCTGCCAGAAACGGTACACTGTTTTGAAAAATTAATTCCTATTCGTACACAACTCCAAATGCTATGAAAATTTAACCACTAACCCCTTATATATTGTATTTAAATGAGTTGAAACAGTTTTGAAAAATTCCTTCGGGAAGTTAGTCAAATACACTCAAAGTCTCAACCTTTGCAAGCCTAAAAATCAGACTGCACTACTCTCAGAACTTTAGATGTTTGATCGACTTATACTTGTCTAAAAGGGTTGAAACTTGTGCCAAATTAACCATAAGACGTGTGGCTATGTTTCTGAAATTTTTTGTAATTTTTGAAAGTCGTTTACTATTTTTACGAACGTAAACAAAAAGTAAACTGTGCAGAAACAGAATATAAATGCTGAAAGTAAATGACACCGATATTTTTATACTGGTTCGGTTATAAACAACCTACTCCAGTCTTCAAGGAACACCTTCCCTGGTTCACACTAGTCACACACACGCAATACACCTTACCACAGGGTTGATGGAGTTGCACACCAACTCCAACCCTTTACAAACCTTGTATGATGAATACAATTCGCACGAACACCACCACCTAGCAAGATTGAAGATTGATCAGACCTTGATCAATCTTTTACAAAGATAAAGAGTATGTGGTGGTATATTACAAGCCTATTCAAAGATAGAAATATAAATACAATAGGCTTTCAAGAAGAAAGAAAGAAAGAGAGTGTAGAAGAATAAGGCTAGAACACTTTTGATCTTTCAATTTTCAACACTTGTTCTTGTTCTTGTTTTGCTCTTCTTCCTTTTTTTTAATCACATTGTGGCCGCCCCCTTGGGAGTCTTTCTCCTCTTGAAAATTGTCCTCTAAGTCCTTGGGAGAATGTAAGACATCATTGTGACATGATCTTGCTTACTTGGCACCTTCTCATTGGGTGATCATTTAAGCTTTGCTTACTTGGCACTTCATGATAGGTTGAATGTTGTCATCATTTGATGACTTGGAAAATCTGAATATTTCACTCAAAACATGTGCCAAAAATCAACATAGAATAATTTCCATAATCCACAAGATTGTCACATAAATTAAGCAAAATAATTTCTCCACAAAATAGGTACAAAAATCGGCCATTATGAAGTTAACATGCTGAAATTTCAGCATGTGTTACTTAGTGAGATAATTCAAATAACTTCCATTTTTCTTTGATTTTTCTTTTTAAAATAAATCATCAATTGATAGCAAATATCCTTATCAAATTGGAAATGAAATTTTGGACACCCACATGGTCATAAAAACGGCCAAGATATATCTTACACATGCTGAAAAATTTCAGCATGTGTGATATTGAAGATATCACAATTTATGGCTTTGTATTTCATTCAAATTTCTTCCATTTCTTCTTCCAATCATCCACATAATTCAAGACACAAAATATATGCTTTTTAACTGAAAAATCGGCCAGCTATACTTACACATGCTGAAATTTTCAGCATGTGTTTTAAATGAGACAAAGTTTGAAACCTTACCATTTGTAGCTTCTTTCTTTAAATCACCAACATTGTATGATTGATTCTTGACCAATCAATATGCCAACAAGGCTCCACATATGCTCCATCTCAGCTGTAGGTGGCGTGTACAAGTGTATATACATGTGCTAAATTTTATTTTTGCTAACTTTGTAAAATAGTGCACATTTAATAATACACACATGTTATATTCCAATCAGCCCTTAATTTAATTTTTTAGAACACTTTAAGATGTATAACATATGTAAAAGGTGTCTAGATACGTGTCATATGATGTGCCAAAAATGTTCCATGTGTTGTGTACGTAGAAAACCGAATTTTCGATATTTATCGATTACCCGATTTTTCTCTAATTAAATTCCAACTTTTGCACATGTTATATATATTATGTTACACATAATATATATAATATAAACTTTAATTCTCAGCACTTGGCTGGTCTAAAGTGGCGCCATTACATGTGACAAAATTAAAATTGGAATCTCCACAATTTGGCCTTAATGTGGGGTGATTTGTGTGTGCCAACATGGAATGATCTTATGACTGATAATATCACCATTTGCACGAAATTTTTGAGCATTTTCGAAGTGTAGGGGCTGGCCATCTATTTATGGCAAGTACGTGACACGTTGGCGAAGTTTCGGTATTCGCCCGATACGACAATTTTTGATTTAGAACTTTTTAACATGTCGTATTTAATTTGTCATCACCATGACTTATATCATATGATATAAGACCTGAATATACTCATAAATATGAGTTAAGTATAATGGTGTGACGTTAATGTACGTACGTAAAATATATAACGTGTCGGTAGTACGTTGGAATACATGTGTATATGCCTTTTTTTTCAAAAAATCTAAAAATATATGTATTTATATGTGTATACGCGTGTATATTAAATGAGGGGAGGAGGAGAAGACTTTCCTTCCTTAGCCTTGTTGCCTTTGTGCCTTTTCCAAATGTAGCTTCCTTTAATGAACTACTTAGTTTAATTAACTAAGTACTTCACTTAATGAACTAGTTTAGTTCATTAATAGTGGCACCTGAAAATAGTGTAAACACAACAAATGTTTGCCATATTATGTAAGCTTTAACGCTTCATGGATCGTTAGTACGGCAACATTATATGTGAATTATATAAGGCAAGTAATATGCAATGTATCATGCACATTTATGTCATGCACGTTTTTAAGAACATTTAAATCATGTATTTGAAAATCATTCAAACCCCTTTTTCTCTACATTTACGACCTGCAGCCACTCAGTAGGACCCAGGTTCATGCATTGCACGGTGGAGATATCGGCATTCTGTGTGACATGACCTTGTTGCGTGTGACATGCATAGTAGGACATGCATCACGATGTTGCGCATTCTTTATTTGGAGTGAATTACTTTCCGTATTCTTTCATATGTTTATGTGATATCATGTTTTATGTGTTATTTGTTATATCATTTAGTATGCTAGTCTTGTACTAGTTGGAGACCGGTGCCTACTGGATGATTTTCCGTCACTCACCCCTACTCCCCCCACCAGGTGAGCAGGAAGAGACTTATGACTACATCTTTGTTGAGGACGAGGCTGATATGGTGGAGGGGACAGACTGATGGTCGCGCCTAGGATATAAGAAGACCCTGCGACTGTTGGTCTTTATTTTATTGGGATCTCATCCGACATCACCTTGTTTAGATTTTCAGGCTTACGTTATGGTCAGGATTTGGTTCTTTATTGTATTCAGGAATTTTCTTTATCAAGAAAGCTTTATGTTATTGTATTTCATTTCCGCGCGAAAAATTTCTACGTCTTTTCGTACATGTTGGAAATTGATTCGACGCTTTGTATTCTCCTTAGTGAGATACGGCGGGCGCACTGTTTCCGATGCTAGGGTTCCTTGAGGATGAGATTGTTGAGTCACGTTTGCTTCCTCCTGAGATGTTCTTTGCCTTTTGGCTGGGTTTTTCGTTTTGGGAGCCATGGAGGGTTAGTGTTCGAATTTGTCAGAAAATGGAGATGGGAATGATGAGATTTTGTGAATAGAGGTCTGATTTGTAGAAAAAATGGAGACTTTGGCAAGGATTTTGAGTGTAGAACAGGGATTCTTAGTGTTTTGAGCGAAAGGAAATTAGGGATTGCGTTTGGAGAAAGAGGAAAGTGAAAAAGAAGAAGGTTTTCGTAGCTTTTAAGTTTCTGTCCGCTGACATCGATCGATCGATGTCCGAGACTTCGATCGATCGATATCCTATACTTCGATCGATCGATGTCATATTTGACATCAGTCTATAAGACTGTCACATAGATCGATCGATGTGTGCTGGAATCTGCCTTTTGACAGTTTGACCCTCTAACTATTGTTTATCATCCCTAATCTTGTTCTAATTGATTCGATTGTCTCAGTGGGAAGAGATTTAGTAAAGATATCCGCTAGTTGGTCATTGGTTGGAACAAATTCAATGCATACTAATCCTTTTGGATGCAATCCCTTATGAAGTGATACCTCACTTCTATATGTTTTGTCCTACTATGATGAACCGAATTTTGTGCTACACTTATGGCTGAAGTGTTATCACATAAGATGGGGACTTTATCAAACTTGACATTATAATCATTTAAGGTATTGATCATCCAAAGTAGTTGTGCACAACACGAAGCGGCCGATACATATTCGGATTCCGCAGTTGAAAATGACACACTATTTTGTTTCTTGGAGAACCAAGAAACTAAGCAACCTCCAAGGAATTGGCATGTCTCGGAGGTGCGTTTTCTATCAAATAGATTTCCGGCATATAGTCGGAGTCACTATACCCTCTTAAATCAAAACAACCATTTTTGGGATAAAACAACCCAAAGTTCAAGGTTCTTTTCAAGTTCCTAAAGGTACGTTTTACGGTAACTAGATGTGATTCCTTAGGCATACTTTGAAATCTAGCATATAAACACAACATACAAAATATCCGGTCTACTAGCGGTTAAATAAAGTGAACTACCAATCATACCCCTATATTTGGTTACCTCAACCGGCTTTCCTTTTTCATCTTTGTCAAGCTTTGTACTTGTGCTCATTGGTGTGCTCACACTTCTTCCATCCTCAAACTTGTATCTCTTGAGTAAATCCTTTGTATACTTTGTTTGAGATATGTATACTCTATCTTGAGTTTGCTTGATTTGAAGACCAAGAAAGTAGTTGAGTTCACCCATCATGCTCGTCTCAAATTCTCCTTTCATCAATTTAGCAAAATGTTTACAAAGAGAATCATTAGTAGCACCAAATATAATATCATCCACATAAATTTGAACAAGCAATTGATGGTTTTCTTGTTCTTTAATAAAAAGAGTAATGCCGACTTTTCCTCTTGAAAACTCATTTTCAAGAAGGAAGTTACTTAATCTTTCATACCATGCTCTAGGAGCTTGTTTAAGTCTATAAAGAGCTTTTTTGAGTTTAAATACATGATTTGGATAATCATGATTTTCAAACCCCGGTGGTTGAGCTACATACACCTCTTCTTGAATTATTCCATTCAAGAATGCGGATTTCACATCCATTTGATATAGTTTGAAATCCTTATAACATGCATACACTAAAAGCATCCTAATAGCTTCTAACCTAGCCACGGGGGCAAAAGTATCATCATAGTCTATGCCTTCTTCTTGTCTATATCCATGAGCTACTAACATAGCTTTGTTTCTAGTGATGTTTCCTTGATCATCCATTTTGTTTCTAAATACCCATTTAGTGCCAATTATAGGATGATCACTAGGTTTAGCTACTAATTCCCAAACATCACTCCTTTCAAATTTATTTAGCTCTTCTTGCATGACTAATGCCCAATCTTCATCATTTATTGCCTCTTTTATATTTTTAGGCTCAACTTGTGAAATGAAGGCATTTTCATTAAATTTCGTCCTAGTCATTATGTCTTGACTAGTTTAACCTAATATTAATTCTGTATGATAACCTTTTCTATACTTATATGAATCCGGTAAATTTGAGATATCTCCTCCTACTTCTTCATCTTCAATCTTAGGTTCAAGGGGATCAATCCTAAGGTCAATGACAATATTACCTTTTGGATTCTCAAATTTTTCTATATGACTTACTTCAATTATTTCATCATCGTCATTATTAATGCTTGGTTCATCCTCAATGAGTTCACTAAACTTGACATGAATTGACTCTTCAACTTTCATGCTCCTTTTATCATATATCCTAAATCCCTTGCTATTTTGAGCATATCCCATAAAGATTTCTTCATCCGCTTTGAAATCGAGTTTATCCAAGTTATCTTTGGTGTTAAGTATAAAACACTTACAACCAAATACCTTGAAATAACCAATATTTGGTACTCTACCTTTCCAAAACTCATAAGGAGTCTTTTTGAGAGATGGTCTCAAATAAACTCTATTGATCACATGACAAGCGGTGTTTACCGCTTCGGCCCAAAAATACTTGAGTAGCTCAAATTCATTTAACATGGGTCTACTCATTTTTTGAAGTGTTCTATTTTTCCTTTCCGCAACACCATTTTGTTGAGGAGTTCTTGGAGCCGAGAAAGTGTGTTCAGACCCTTTGGATACACAAAATTCTTGAAATTCACCATCAAACTCACCACCTCTATCACTTCTAATTTCCTTAATTGTGTCTTCTTTTTGATTTTCTAATCTCCTACAAAGTTTTATAAACTCTTAGCATGCATCATTCTTTTTGTCTAAAAATATTACCCAAGTGTACCTAGAGAAGTCATCTACCACCACAAAGGTGTAATGTTTTCCACCTAGACTTTCCGTACCAATATCCCCATACGAATCCATATGAAGCAATTGTAGAGGTTTGGTGTTGGAGATTTCACTCTTGGGCTTGAAACTTGTTTAGCAAGCTTTGCCTTTTGACAAATGTCACATAAGCCATGGTTTTCGAAATTCAATTTTGGAAGACCTTGGACCTTTTTATTTTTGCAAATCTCTTTGAAAATTTTAAAACTAATATGTCCAAGTCCTCTATGCCATAGTTGAGTCAAATAGTTTTTGGCAACTAGGCAAGAAACATTTTGTGATATCAAATCATGTGTGCTAAATTTGTAAACATCATTTTTTCTTATAGCCTCAAAAACAATCTTATCGTTCTTTTTCACAATCCATTTTCTTTTCACAAATTCAACTTGAAAATTACCATCACATAGTTGGCTAACACTTATCAAATTATATTTAAGCCCTTCTACAAATAGTACATTATTAATAGTGAAAGAAGAGTTACCAATTTCTCCATGTCCAAGGATTTTGGCTCTCCCATTGCCAAAATGCACCATTCCACCATCTTGGAGCTTGAGCTTGGTGAACAATGTTTTTTCTCCGGTCATGTGCGTTGAACATCCGTTGTCCATAAGCCATTTGATTCCTTCTTCTTTGGCTACTCCATTTATCTTGAGAGCCTACAAAACCAAGAGATTTATGCATTAGTACCCTTTGATGGTTGGGTCCTTTAGGGTTAGGTTGTCGACCCTTAAGCTTCCAAACATACATACTTCCAAATCTAACTCTACATGAACTCTTCACATGTCCTACTTTGTTACAATGAAAACAAGTGGGTACATGTCTTGGTTTAGAAGATGATGCGTCATGTTGTGTTTTTCTTTCGTTTGCCTTTTTCTTTAATGACTTAGGCTTATTTGAAGAATGTGATGAATTAAATCCTAAACCGGATTTATCATTTCCGATTCTTTAGTTTCCAAGTAGTTTGTCTAGATTATTTTTACCATTGGTTAGTCTTTATAAGTCTAACCTTAGTTTCTCATATTCTTTCCTAATTTCTATATTTTCAAGAGCTACGGTTTTATACATGGTGAGTATGATGTCATGATCTTGAAACATCAAAATGTTCTTATCATGCAAGCTCTTATTTTCTAAAATGCACTTCTTGAACTCTTTCTTCAAATGTTTATACTTTAAATTCAGTTTTTCAAAATCATCTTGCAAATCCCCTATTTCGTCTTGTAAATTAGAAGGATTAGAATTTACATCAAGGTCATCTTCAATTTCCATGAGGCAAGTATGTTGAGCTTTTGGATTTTCAGCTATTGCAACAAGTCCAACATCTTGATCTTCACTTTCTTCTCCTTCCGGTTTGGAGAGGAGATCATCCCACGTGGTTACCTCTGCACTGAGGGCTTTCTTCTTTTGAGGAAAGACCTTCTTTTCTTGCTTTTGTGGCTCCTTGACGTGGCAATCGGCAATGTAATGACCGGGTCGACCACACCTATAGCAATTTTTGCTTGCTCTTTGTCCTTGGTTGGTCTTTTGAAAAACTTCCTTGTTTGGGCTTTGTTTCTTGTGGCAATTCTTCTAAATTTTCTTACAAGAAGTGCAACTTCCTCATCCGATTCATCGGATTCTACCACCAATCCTTTGTGTGATGTTTATGTGGGCTTGATAGGGTTCATCCTATTTTGTTCATCAATAAAGATTTCATTAGTAAGAAGATTACCGGATAGCTCATCAAGGGTAAGAGTCTTGAGGTTCTTTGATTCGGTGATGGCAGTGACTTTAGGTGTACATTCTCTTGGCAAAGAGTTGAGGAGTTTTGAGACAAGGTCTTCATTTGAGATTTTCTTGTCCACCATGGAAAGTTGATTCACTATTCGTGTGAATCGATCGATTGTTTCCTCAATCTTTTCACCGCTCTTCATCCCAAACATTTCATATTCCTTCATGAGCATAAGACTTTTGGCCATTCTTACTTGCTCAGTCCCTTCGTGTATCATTTCAAGCCTTTTTTCATGCCTCATGGGCTGTTTCAAGACCTTGAAGTCTTGTGAGTTCGGTGGTGGTAAGAGCACTTGAGAGAATATCGAATTCTTTGCCATTAATGGCAAAGTTTATCTTTTCTTCGTCGGTGTAGTAATCCTCATCTTTGAACATTGATTCTCCTTTTGAGTTGGTAATCATAGGAACTTCAATTCCTTTGACAACGGCTCTCCAAATATCAAATCCACAGCCTTTCAAATGATTGATCATTCGAAATTTTCACAAACATTAATTTTGGGCATCAAACATAGATGCTTTAGTGTTTGATCCTGAGAATAGTGCAGTTGGCTTGGAAGTTGAGTTGTAGGATGAAAAGGTTGTCATTGCCATGATCTTTAACCTTGCTACTTACAAAGATTGGCCAAGCAATCAAGATTAGGCTCTGATACCAATTGTTAGGTCCGAAATACACTCTAGAGGGGGTGAATAGAGTGTTGGACAATTTTGCGGAATTTTCTTTTGTGGCTCAACTCAAATGGAATTCAAAATCAAAGCAAGAATAAGAGATGAGAAGCAATGAATGTGTACACCGGATATAGAGTGGTTCAAATCGTAAATGATTCTACTCTACTACCACTTTGTTGCCAAAGTGGATTTTCAACAACTACTCTTCTTATTAAAGCTAATAAGAACAACCACAACAAAACTTACACTAACACCTTAGTGTAAGCAACCACAACAGCAACTTCTTGCACAAAATACACTTGTGCAACTACAACAACTACAGCTCTAGCAAGAACAACTTCTTGCTACCTCACAACTTCAACAAAGTTCTCTCAAGAACTTTCTCACAGTGGGTTGAAGGAAATATTAAGGTTCACACTTTCTCACTAGTCTAAACACAAGCAAGAGATCAAATATTTATGGTTCCTCTTGTGCTGGGCTCTCAATCTCTCAATATACAACAATAAAGAACAAAGAAAGGCTTAACAAGCTTTAAGCACTTTTACAAATATGAGAGAAGTATAATACAATGAATGATGAAGCTTGATGATGGTGAAAGTGTGTGTTTGTCTCATCCAAGCTTCTCTCATTTATAGATGAAGTTCACCACGTTTTTGAGGCCTCCACCATGTCTTCAACTACACCAAATGTCAAGATAATGTCCAAATAGTCTTTAGCCACCCTATGGAGTGATTTGATCCTCAATAGCCAACCTAGGATTGCTTAGACATGGATACAATAGTCAAGGAAGCATGTAGTATGTTGGAGTAAAGTCTACAAGAAATTTGAGCAAGATTGGATAGAGAAAATACCATGAATCTCCCTTGGATTTTGTTCTAACGTTCATAAAAATTTGAATTCTAGGGGACATCGATCGATCTATGTGCCTGGGGGTGAGGTCGATGTCCTCCAGAAACTTTGCAGTTTTTGAAACTGCTGGACATCGATCGATCGAAGCCTCCCTGGAGAGACTGATGTCACTTCGATCGATCGATGTCCCCTGGACTGAGAGATCGATGTTGGACAGAAAGTTTTCTGCTTGACGTCGATCGATCGAAGTCTCTCTGGGGAGAGACTGAAGTAACATCGATCGATCGATGTCCTCCGGTTGAGAGATCGATGTTGGACAGAAATTTTTCTACATGACATCGATCGATCGAAGTCAGAGACTGAAGTGATATCGATCGATCGATGTCCTCAGTATGAGAGATCGATGTTGGACAGTAAGTTCCAATCTCAACCATTTTGGCCATAGTGTAATTTTCTCATTTTGCATCAAGTCTCAAGCATAAATTTAACTTATTTAAAATATCTTTTCATCATCAAAACAATTTATATCTCAACACATAATTTGTTGTTTTGTGTTATTTGCTATTGTGGGGTCTTAGTGGCAGTGGAGGCAAAACGTAGATTCGCCTCAATCAGGTTGCTGGGAACATGTCCTACCCACCACAATCCGTGTGACGCAGACCTTCCTTGTGGTGACAATCCTTGCTTATGTGACTGCTAAACATGTGGCGATCCAAAAAAAAATTATATTTATGTAAGAAGAAAAACGTAAATTGCAAGAGAGGAAAAAAAACTAAACCTAATGTATAATGTGGCTGTCAATCGGCAGCCTTATTCACAAAACAAACAGAAGAAAAGAAAGCAAGGCCGCAGAAGGCGGCAGGAGGTGGGTTGGGCAACAGAGGGGGAAAAATGAAGGAAAAGAAAGAAAAGGGGAGGATCATGCCGAATTCTTCTGGTAAACAACCAGGGGATAAGGTCTTAAGTGTTATTCTCTTTCATAATGTTGTTTTATACGTGTTAATTGCCAAGAATGGAATATAAATTTTATAATGTCACTAAGATTTTGATTATCAGAATTGATCTTAATAGTATGATGTGGTGTATATTGTAAATCTATGAAATTGTTCATGAGATTGATGCTAATTTGGCTTTGGGATGCATAGTATATGACATAGGGAAGGTTAACATGATTAGAAGTTGATTTGAGTCTATTTTGGACCAAAAAAGATGCAGAAATCATCATCTGCTGCTGTTAAAATTGCGTTACAAACAGAATTCAAACATCAAATCAACGTGATCAAAAGATACAAAGAAGAAAACTGCAAACGAAATTTTGAATATTGCAGAGGAAAATAGCGCCAAGTGCACAACTTGAAGAACAAGGAAAAGAACTAAAGATATTTTCCTGTTTCTAGTTACTTCTAATATCTACATCATCAACATGTATTTGTATAAGTTAAGGAAACAACTAGAAGCTAATTTAGCACGTGGAAAATCATTTTTGCTCGATGCAGCAGCAGCTGCGTTTGCGTGTCAACTCCAGCCACCAGCGTGCCAAGCGTGCCAACCGTCCAGTGCCTACAAGCCATCTCATTGGTTGTTCTTTATTTTAGCTCACCACAAAAAGAATTTCATTTACCGACGAAAAATCACCGATAAACCACGGTTCGTCGGTGTTGCGTCGGTACTTTGCGACGCATTTGCGATACACTCATTTTCGTCGTTAATTGCGACGAAAATACGATGAAAAGCATTGTCGCTAACAAAAAAGTAGTCAGGTTAATATGTTTGTCGGTGTTTTGTCGGTGGTTCGTCGCTATTCTGTGTGTTTTATTCGTCGCTATGTAGTTTGTAGCGTTACATCGCTATATCGTCGCTATTTTGTCGCTAAAATTCCAGAACACGGATAAAATAAATTCGTCGGTGAGTAGGTTCTTGGCGTTGTGTATCGTCGGTTTTTTTGTCGATGAAACCCGCGTGTCGCAAATGTTTTGTTTTACTTTTCGTTCGTATTCCGATTTGTCGTTGTGTCGTCGCAGATTCGTCGAGGATTAAACAAGTGTATTAATTAAGGAAAAAGAAAGCGGTGATTGGAAAATTTTTTTATTAATTTAATAATAAAAATTTACATTATGAAACGAAAAATTAAAAAAAGAAATCTAAAAGAGAGGCGCAGAGGGGCCGTTCACTCTTCGTCATCGGAAGAAAGAGTGGCCGCCACATTATCTGCGAACTCTCTGAGGAGGCGCTTCAGCTTGTAATATCTGAATTTCAACTTCCGCAGCCTTCAAGTCATGCTGTGCAGTTGCCTCGACTGCTGCTGCATGTTTGCTATCAGCATACGGTAGTCGATATCCTGTTCTGGCATTTGTTCTTGAGCATCCTCTCACGGTAGTGGGCCATACACAGATACGGAACCCTCCCCGCTCAACCGATGGTGGTTGGGGAGGAGGCCCTTGTGGCGGGGCACTGTTTGCCCCTCCACCACGCCTTGGGGTTCTTCTAAAACGACGCGGCATATTTTGATGTTTTATAACTTTGTATGTGTGTATATATATGTGCGGATGTTTGGGGTATAAATAGGTAAATTTAGCGACGATATAGCGACGAACTTGCGACGAATTTTTCGACCGTTAACCAAGATGGGAATATGTGCGGGTGTGACGCTTCGTGTGAATTAGCGACGAAATGTGTGCGGGCGTGACGGTTTGTTCAAATTAGCGACACGTTTAGCGACGCATTAGCGACGTAAACACGTTCTAACCGTTGGGTACTGAACGGACACTGCGGAATAGCGACGCATTAGCGACGCTGTAGCGACGAAACGCGTCGAATGGTGTGAGGAGACGTCGTACGTCGCTAGTTCGTCGGTAAAGCGTCGCTAAATTCGTTGATAATATCAGCTCAGCTGATGAAGATAATATCGTACGTTGTAACGGTTGAGAACTGAACGGACACTGCGGAATAGCGACGAATTAGCGATGCCGTAGCGACGAAACGCGTCGAATGGTATGAAGAGACATCGTGCGTCGCTAGTTCGTCGGTAAAGCGTCGCTAAATTCAAACTGCGACAATAAATTCGCGGATAATAGGTTCTCGTCGTTGTATTAAGTTTCGTCGATATGGTTAGTAGGTTCTCGTCGTTGTATTAAGTTTCGTCGGTATATAGTTGATGTTTAGTCGGTGAATTAGTCGTCTCAAATTTTTCTGAGCCACATTTCGTTTGTATTTTAGCGTCGTCAAGATTCGTAAGAGATTAAACACGTGTTTAAATTAAGAAAACGAAAGCGATGATTAGAAAAATAAAACTTCATTAATATAGAATTATAAATTACAAAATATACTAGGACAATAATGAAAAAACAATCTAAATGAATAGCGGAGAGGAGTCATTCACTGTTCGTCATCCGAACAGAGAGTAGCAACACTCTCCGCGCACACCTTCAGGAGGCGTCTCAGCTGTGCAGCTTTGGATTTAATCCGCATCTGCCTTGTGTCCAGGTATTGGAGACGCTCATCCTGGTACATAATATGCTCCCTCAGGTCATCCATTGTTTTCCAAAGTTCTTGTATTTCTTTATGGAGATCGCCAATTTGGCGATCCCGACGTGGCCCAAAAAGACTGGGTTCAGAGGACTCAGCCTGTGGGGGTGATTCTTGTGGTGGAGGAACCGCTGAAGAAGAGGGTTGTTGAATAGGCCATCTTGCCGCTGAATGGCCACTACCACGTCGCGCTTGCGCTTTAGTACGAACCATATTTGGGTCTTTTTTTATGATTATAAAGGAGTTTGTTTTCTATGTAGTTGGGGGTCATGGTCCATCCTGTTTATATAGGGAATTCAGCGACGACATAGCGACGAAATAGCGACGTAAATGCATCGTAAGTGTAACAGTCGGGCACTGTGCGGACACCGCCGAATAGCGACCCCTTAGCGACGCCCGTAGCGACAAAACACATCGTATGGTGTGAAGATACATCGTGCGTCGCTGAGCGTCGCTAAGTCGTCGGTATTTGTGTTTCTTGGTCGTCGCTGAGCGTCGCTAAGTCGTCGGTGTTTGTGTTTGTTTGTTTCCGGGATTTGTGTTTCTTGGTCGTCGCTGAGGCGTCGCTAAGTCGTCGGTATTTGTGTTTGTTTGTTTCCGGGATTCGTGTTTCTTTCCGGGATTCGTGTTTCTTGGTCGTCGCTTAGCGTCGCTATATCGTCGCTAATACGTCGGTCATATTGCAGGCTGAGAACCATAAAACGCAGCTTTCTTCTTCCACTCTTCTCCCATTCTTCTCCCATTTCAAACACATAAATCATCACTTTTCTACGAAAATATAGAAGGAAGAAATCTTATTGTGTGGAATTTTGATGTTTTCCACCACCGAAAAAAGATAGCTGTTGTTATTTTGAAGATATAGCGAAAAAATGGATCCGAGGAGGAGCGATAGAAAGTGGATGTACGAGAGAGTAAACAACGGGGAGTGGAGTTTTAGATTTGTTGAAGGTCTCGAAGAATTTATGGATTTTGCGACGAGTAATGAAAGTGGAACGCAGATTAGATGTCCGTGTAAGAAATGCAAGAACCGTAAATATATGCATCCGGCTGACGTGAGGGTTCACTTATTGAAACAAGGTTTCATGCACAATTACCATACATGGTACTGCCACGGCGAATATGAGGGGGCGTCTACATCTGCAACTGTACATGTCGAAGGGGGACCCGGTCAGGTTGATGCCGAAGAAATAGGCGAGGGATCTCACAACCCATACATGCAGATGGTGCAAGACGCAGCCGCCGGCGCATTTACGAGAGAGCAGTACTTACAAATGCAGGATCAGGATGAACAGCCGCGTGTATTCGTGGAGGAAGATCCGAACCCTCTGGCTCGACAGTTTTTTGAGATGCTGAACGCCGCCAACACGCCGCTGTATCCCGGTTGCGGTAGTCACACACAGATGTCCATGATCGGTCGGATGACGAGCATGAAGACGGAGCACCGCATGACGGAGAGATTGTACGATGGGTTGTGTCAGCTGATGAGGGAATCTCTTCCCGAAAGGAACACAATGGTCGACAGTTTTATTCGACGAAGAAACAGCTACAGGCGTTGGGACTGCCGGTTCAGAAGATCGATTATTGTTCAGAGGGGTGCATCATATACTGGGGCATCGACGAGGATAAAGACAAGTGCAGGGTCTGTGGGACACGCAGGTGGAGAACGAACAAAAGAAACCGGAACGTGCCAAGAAAGAAATTCTACTATTTACCTCTCGCCCCTAGACTGTAGAGGCTCTACGCATCCCGTGCCACAGCTAGCCAGATGAGGTGGCATGCGGAGCACTACACGAAAGACGGTGAGATATGCCATCCATCTGACGGCGAAGCTTGGAGGACGTTCGATGCGACACATCCGGGTTTTTCGTCGGAGACAAGGAACGTTAGGTTGGGGTTATGCACCGACGGGTTCAACCCGTTCGGACAGTCGGGAGAGCAGTATTCGTCGTGGCTTGTAATCGTGATGCCGTACAATCTACCATCTTGGATGTGCATGAAGAAGCCGTACATGTTCTTGACTGTGATCGCACCGGGGCCTAGGAATCCGAAACAGAAGATCGACTTATACCTGCAGCCATTGATACATGAGCTGAAGTGGTTGTGGGAGTTTGGCGTGGAGACGTTCGATGTATCGACCAAACAAAACTTCCAGCTACGCGCTGCGCTGATGTGGACCATCAGCGACTTCCCGGCTTATTCTATGTTGTCGGGGTGGAGCACAGCGGGGGAAATACGCTTGCCCTTGCTGCATGAAGCAAGCGAAGACGATGTCCTTGAAACATGGACGTAAGATTTGCTGGTTCGACAGCCATAGGAAGTTCCTGCCCAGACGTCATTTGTACAGAAATAACGTGACGTCGTTCATGCCTGGCATCGTCGAGAAGGACATGAAGCCCGAGCTTCTCACGGGTGCGGAGGTGTTGGAGGAGATAGACAGTTGTGGATTCGTGGAGGTCGCTGATGATCTGGACGGCAGCCACAATGCAGACCTGGCCCGTTACTGTATCGGGTGGAAGAAGAGAAGCATATTCTGGGAGCTTCCGTATTGGAAGAGCAATATGATCCGACACAACCTGGATGTCATGCACATTGAGAAGAACGTGTTTGACAACATTTTCAATACGGTGCTGAATGTGCCTGGAAAACCGAAAGACAATTTGAAGGCACGACTTGATATGCGCGACCTGAATATGCGACCAGAGCTGCATCCCGTTGGCACATCCTACATGCCGAAGTCCTCTTACACGCTGAATGCGGAGCAGGTCAGTGCGTTGTTAGCGTGGCTGGGGACGGCTAGATTTCCTGACGGCCATGTTTCGAACCTGTCTAAGAACATCGACGTGAATAAACGCGGTTTGCACGGGATGAAGAGCCACGACTGTCACGTGTTCATGCAACGGTTGATGCCCATTGCATTCCGCGAGCTGCTTTCAACCAATGTATGGGAAGCACTTACCGAGATGAGTCTGTTCTTCAGATGTCTTACATCCACGAGACTCAGGGCGGATGATATGTCAAGGCTGGAGGGCGAAATCCCATTGATCATTTGCAAGCTGGAAACTGTATTCCCTCCGGCCTTCTTTGATTCAATGGAACACCTGCCAGTTCATCTACCATACGAGGCACGCGTTGGTGGTCCTGTTCAGTACAGGTGGATGTATCCGTTCGAGAGGTACTCTTATTTATTATGTGACATTCTTATGTGTTTAAGCGCAAGCATTTGAACAGATATTCCCTATATGAACATATATCTCAGGCATTTGAAGCTGAACATCAAGAACAAGGCGAAAGTCGAGGCCTCGATGTGCAATGCCTACCTGACGGAGGAAGCCTCGACCTTCGTGTCTCATTACTTCGATCCAGATGTCCCGTCGAGGTGCAGAGATGTTCCCCAGAACGACTACGGCATTTCCAGATCCGGTGTCCTCCCGATATTCACACATCCGATCAGATTTTACGGACAGGGAAAGGAAATGATATTGGGGGACAGCGAGCTGAAGATTGCTCATTCTTATGTTCTGCGCAACTGCCATCAAGTCGACCGTTTCCAGAGGTATAAACGATATCCAATTTTAATTTGTAAATACCTTGCGCTACTATATCCATTATATTACAAAGATATACAGGGTACTCATTCGTAATTTGCTTCAGCTTGTTCGTTGATTTATTGCAACATAGTTCACCGTGTATATCGAGCGATGCAATAAACAATGAGTTAGATGCCAAGTTTGCTGATTGGTTCAGGTGGCATGTAAGTTTACATATTTGCCGGTTACGTGTACGTCATGTGATAAGCATTTATTGCCCCGCTGATGTATACTTACTTGTCGTTTTACAAGCGAGCAAAGGTCATCTGGCTGACGATGAGTATGGTTATATTCTGACACCAGTAGCCGAGGGTTCATTGAACAGAGTCACGCGCCACGATATGTGTTTTGTCAACGGTTATAGATTCCACACAGTCTCCCATGCCAGCCGAAAATCGTCGGAGAACAGCGGAGTGCGTGTCAAGCGGTATGACAATAGCCCGGACGAGGATGACTTCTACGGCTACCTTACTGACATCATTGAGCTCGAATATCCCGCATAGCCTATAAAGCGGGTGGTGCTATTCAAATGCGAATGGTACGATCCAACTCGGGAAGGTTATCGCGCTGGCACAAAGGTTCATGACCGACATAAGTTGGTAGACATACACCAAGGGCGACGGTATAGAAAGTACGATCCATTCGTTTTGGCTAGTCAAGCGTCCCAGATGTACTATCTATCGTATCCAACAACGAGGATGAATGCGAGCTCAAAAGACTGGCGAGCCGTGTGCAAAGTGAAATCGAGCAAGTTTGATGCCAGTATACAGCCAGGTTCAGATGGCACGGATGCCGCATTTCAAGAAGAAAACCCGTCCGTTCTGGATACGACACATGTTGAACTGCACAACCTCCCTCTAAATGACCCCAACGGCGGTTTCATCGAAATTCATCGAAATTCATCTCAACCGCCTGACAATATTGAAGATGTAGGCGAAGACGAATACGAGGATGAAGAGGACGACGAGCATGTAGATGAAGATGAAAATGAAGATGAAAATGAGGATGAACATGAAGATGCGTATGAGGATGCGGATTGTTAGGAAATCAACCGAGATCACTGCCAAACGCGCAGCGGAAAAACAAAAACTTGATCTCCGATTTCCTACCAAGGATTCATGTTGTTCGTTTAATTCGATGAAAGAAACTCGAAAGTTACCTTTGTAGATCCGAATTACGCAGATGAAGCAGGTGCAAGAATACAAACACCCTCTATCGGTATCCACACGAACGCTTCCGCCCGAAGTGCTAGCTCTTCAAACGGCGCGGCTGAAGAACTCGTTTTTCTCAAAAACAATTCTAGGGTTTTGTTTTCTGTTCTTTCATTTTTTTTCTAATTGCTTGGTGTGTGAGATACGCCAAGCTCCATACATATATATAGATATCAAAATCCGATTGCAGATCGGATTTGTTAACGCTATCAAAATCCGTATCAGATACAAATTCTGTTAGGATTAGATAAAACCAATCAAACTCCATATCAAATATGGATTCTCTGTTATTATCCGATGATATAAATATATACATAAAAAACGAAATTAATAATAATAATAATAATTAATATCCAATATTAATATTATTAATATTAAAAAACGATAATAATAATAATAATTAATATCAAATATTAATATTATTAATATTATTAATCTCAGCCATACGCATTCTTGTGTGTGGCCTGATAGGCCCATATTAATTGGCAGTTGATTAAATCTCTATTAAACCAACAAGTCGTAATTGGCCTCTAGCAAGGCATTACAACTACCCAATTAATACGAGTAAAGTCCAACTAGCCTAATAATAGTACATGCATTAATCCCTTTGTCACACGATATCTAGTTTGAACATAAGTCATGGTCAGCGTCATACTTATATAGTTCAAACATATGATTACTCGATCTCTAAGTAGACTGATAAAACAAATGATATTGATCACAGTATCAATTCATTTTGAGCACGGCCATGCATTTCACAGTCTCACTAATCGAGGGGCCCAAAGATATCTCTCTCAAAAGAGAGGGACAAATTCTATCTTGCTTGTTTAATATCCTCTACATAATTTCTATCACATTCAATCATGACCTTTATTATTATCTAGTTACGGATAATGTTTGATCATGTCAAAATATAATAGTCCTTATGTTGGAAACTATGACAATCTCAAGTCAAAGGATTAAAACATGACTATCATGAGATTTACTTATGACGCTAACCCATGTAGCAATCTCATGATGGGTCTATCCAACACACTGTTCTCTAACAAGTATCTATGAGATTGATTCGTATCACCATACACATAATCATCTCATGATTATCAAATCAATACTCATACTGATTATAAATTATTTTATCTCCATAACAATAATGAATCAGGGACATATATCAAAATTGTGTAACATACTAACCAACAATAATGATAATAAAACCTCTTTTATTAATAATAAATGCATAACATAAATATCCAAATCATGGCCTAGGGCACATACACTAACACGGATGACAATGAAGATTGAGGTTAGTTATAATTTTTTATGTACCTCATTAGGCGAAAGTGTGTATGTGTTGATGTACTTATACACATGTATATACATAATGTGTGTCTGTAAGTACTTTATATTTTGTATTATTTTTTTTCCAATACTGATGGCACCGACAAGTTACTGACGAAACCTGTCGTCGCAAATTTGAAATAACGACGACACATGAAATAGCGACGGACTTTCGTCGCTAGTGCGTCGCAAAATTTTCGACTAAAAGCTGAAAACCCTTCTCTTCTTCCCCATTTCTGCGTTTCCCTCCTTTCCCCCTTCCCCAAATTTTCAACGAACTCCCGTCGCCTCCTCCCCCCATCTTCTCCGGCGAATACAGCAGAGGCCATTTAGGAGGTATTTTATTTGTTTTTATTATTTTATTTGTTTTTATAAGATCTATTCTGTTTTTCATCAAGAAATTGTGGATTATGCCGCTTGTTTTTGTTGTTGTTATACACTTGAGAGCAGTTTGGGAGGAGAGATTGTGCTGGGGTGGAGGGATTCGGGCTGGGTGGGGCGGTGTGGGCTGGGTGTTGGAGGGGATGTCGGAGGAGATGGCGGAGGGGATGGCGGAGGGAATGGCGGAGGGGCAGTGGTGTAGCCTGGGTGTTGGAGGGGATGGCGGAGGGGATGGGTGGCTGTGGGACTGGGTGGGTCTGGGTGGCTGTGCGTGGGTCCGGGTGGGGCGGGGTGGCTGTGCGTGGGGCTGGGTGGCTGTGGGTGGGGTCCGAGTGGGGCGGGTTCGGCTGGATGGTGCAGGTTGGGGCGGGGGTGGGGCGGTTTATATATGTATATACGGTTTTTGATATATACATATATACGGTTTTATACATGTATATATATATATATATATATATTTCACTGTTTTTAGGTATATATACATAAATATATATATATATATACGATTTTACATTTATATATATATATATATATCTCACTGTTTATATATATATATATATATATATATATATATATATATATATATATATATATATATATGGTTTCACATATGTATATATATATAGTTCACTGTTTTTTTAAGTGTATATATATACATACATACATATATATATATATATATATATATATATATATATATATATATATATATATATACGGCAGTTATATATATATTTATATACAAAATATATATTCGGGTGTATATATGTATTATATATATATATATATATATATATATTATTTTTTGCCCTTAGGCCTTTTATGAAAAAATAACCTTATTATGTAGTACACATGTATATATGTATAATATATATGGTAAGATATGAAATGAATAAGTTTTGGATATTACATACTATTTTGCCTTGCATGTACCGAAAAAGGGCTGTTGGTGACTAGGGTGAGTATGCACCAAAATTGTTGTTAATGTTGAATTAGTAGAAATGTGGTGTGCCTGGCCAATGAATGATGCATGTACAAACTGTTTTGTAAGAGGTTTGCATATGATTTTCGGTATGATACTAGTTCAAGGTGTTTACTACGCTCGAGAGTTGGACATACATTTGTCTTTGGAGAGGCCATTAAGGCCGGGAAACCTCCGATAAACGAATAGGTCATGCCGAAATTTTCAAAATTATTAATATCTTGCATTAAATGTATGTAAACACTTGTCATTTTTTGGACATCTTATTTGTCTGGCCAACCAACCCTAAACTCGTTGAATGTGCCTTTTAAATTTTTCACCCTTGCAGATCTGATGGCTAGTGAGGGTTTACCGACTCGATCTACACATGACATCTCAGGAGAGTTCAATATGTTCCTCTCTCAGCATGAGCAGCTTGGGTCGGTTTCGACCGCAGCTCTTGCTGCGGATGCAGACCTTTTAGGGTCTACCGAGAGGTCCGCACCCCCCCGATCTACGCCGCCATCCGGCGTCTGATGCAGCATCGGACGAGGGTGTCATACAAGGGCGTCGTGCCCTCCCTTGGTCACATGATACCCATACGTAAGTAATGGTTTATTGTTTTTAACACGTTTTCAAATATATTTCACGCGTTATTTTTTCCTAACAACTTCACCGCTTTCAGGTTTGCACCGGACTCGGGCCAGATTTCCAGTTGCATCACTCGGTCCTTCCACCTGAGGCAGGACCCAGCTGGATATGCCTGGTCTCGTGTCACCATGCAGACACGTAGGTTCTACTGAAATGAGTTTTAGGTATTCAAATTTGGTAAATTTCACTTTTTGATACGTAATCGATCATTATTTTTCTAACCACGTTTTTACTTTTCCTCCGTATAATAATTGCAGAAGGCGTACAGCTGGCCAGCTGACATCGCCCACGACGTGGAGCAGGCCTGGCGGCATAGGGCCGCCAAACGCTACAGGGACTTCATCAACTCGCACAAGACCAAGTGGGAGCGTGACCCCAATTATGCCAGGCCTGCCTACATATCCGAGGCCACCAGGGCGGGGTGGATAGAAGGTTGGATGGACACTGCTACCCAAGCCCGCAGCGCCCGGAACGCGGCGAACCGGCGCAGCGGCAATGTACAGGGCCCAGCACCTGCCACACACTCAGGTGGGTCGGTTTCCCACGCCACCACGATGCGTTCTATGGTAAGTATTTTAATATTGGATTATTTAGATTCATTGATTTCATTGGATTATTTAGATTCATTGACTTAAGTGGATTATTTACATTCATTGACTTAAGTGGATTATTTATATTCATTGATTTCTTATGTTGCGCTGTTGTTTTTTTTGGTATTCGTATATGGTTAATTTAAGTAGTATATGTGTTCATTTGACTTTTTCTTTTTATTTTTTGCTTTGACTTGGGAGAGGCCTTTAAGGCCGGGATACCTCCAATAAACGAATAGGTCATGCCGAAATTTTTAAAATTATGGATTTCACTAACATATTTTATTTCATTCTTTCTGCAGGAGGAGACGGGGAGTGGCCAGCCTCCTACGATCTCTTCTACAAGACGCATCGGAAGAAAGCCTCCGACGGAACTGAGGACTGGATCACGGCGAAGGCCCGCGACATCAGTGTAAGTAGACTACGATATCATTTGTTTTTTCCTTAGTTTGTTTTATTGCTAAACCCTAAACCCTAACAATTCTTATTCTCATTTCAGGACGAGTACAACAGATTACTCGCACTTAGGGGAGAAGAGGCCGACAAGAACCGCGCTTATTGGGATGCGGTTCGGACCGTCGGCCCTCAGAATAAGAAGAAGAGGGAGGTGTACGGGGTTGGATCAGCAGCGCCGCGATTCTTTCCCGAAGTTCTGCATCCAGGTGCTTCCTTTGAGGCTAGCACCTCCGCGCCTTCTACGGCCCCAGAGAGTCTTTCGCGCCTGGAATCAGAGCATGCGGCGCAGCAGCATGAGGTGGAGACCATCAGGGCGCAGTATGAGGAGAGTGTACAAGCACTGCGGTTGCAGCTGACTCAGACCCAGCAGGAGCTGCAGCAGGCGCTTCAGCAGGCGGTTGAGCATGCGCAGCAGCAGACGATGCAGGTGCAGCAGCAGACGAACCAGCAAATCTCGCAGCTATCGCATCTCATCATCTCTATCATTTCCAGCTCCTCGCAGCCTCAGCCTCCCCCTGATGGTCACTCTTCTCCGCATGATCCCCCTCCATCTTCCTCTGCATAATATTTCATTTTTTGATTTTTCGTACAGTCTATTTCATTTATTGTATTGACATATTCTTTGTACTTTTATATTTTATATGACATTTATACGGATTCTATTTCGTTTGTGTTGTTTAATTATACGAACTTCAATACGCAAGTACTGTATTTCTGTATAACATTCGTACAAATGATTTAATATACAAAATAAAATATATTATAAAAATTAAATAATAATAAAAACTATTTAATTAATAATATATTGTATTATTTATAAATTAAAAATATTTAATATTTAATATTAAATTAATATTAAATATTAAATTAAAAAATAGCGACGAACCTGCGACGAAACCGAAATGTCGCAGACCGGAAATAAAAAAATCAAAAATTTAAAAATAGCGACGAAAAAATATACCGACGAAACTTTGCGACGAAATAATATGTCGCAGAAAGGAAATAAAAAAATAAAAAATTATAAAATAGCGACGAAAAAATACACCGACGAAAAAACGACGGCAATAACAGGTCGCAGACCTGACAGATTTTCGTCGCAACTGTGCGACGAAACACCGACGAAATTTTTCCGTCCCAATATAGCGACGCTTCACCGACGAAATTCACTTTGCGACAAGCCGTATCGCGACCTACTGTTTTCGTCGCTATTTCGTCGCTATATGCCTTTAGCGACGAAATGGCGACGATTTGTGTCTGTCGCTATATGTCTTTTTTTTGTGGTGGCTTGACACTTCCACTGCTCCTCTACATGGCTGCTTAACTATGCATCCGTTGCATCAGATCACCCCGACACGTTTAGTCCAACCATTGAAGGTGTGATCACAACAGATCACACCTCTAAATATTATGTCAACTCCTGCACCAGATTGCCTCCTCTTTCCTTTCCTTTGTTTTGCACTATCAAACCTTCATCTTCAACAGCGGCTATGAGTTTTTTGAAGCTCTTTGCAAAAATAGAGAGAATACGGACTTTCAGATAGTTAGGAACGGTCCCCCACAACGTTCAGGAGCGGTCTTCCCATTATAAGAGGGTAGTGGTTATTGTTTTCCTTGTATATAGAGTTCCAGAAATCGTATTCAGATGATGCAAATTGCATTAGAAACTCCTTCAGACTCTACGACTTTTATGTTTATGTTGAATTCAAACTCATGTTTTTATTGAGGCCAAATTGTATGAGAAGTTATAGGATGTAGATTGCTCACCAATCTGCAACTTGATTTAATTGTATATTTGCTTTATGCAGACTACGGGACATTTGGTGTCAAACTAGCCTAAATTAGAGAGCGTCGTCCATGGTGCATATGCATCGCATTTGGAACAATTGCATTAGGAATAATAAAGTAATTCGCTGGTTGATCGTGACTCCTGAGGAAAAAAATAAAGTAATTCGGGATGATAGCTGTGTCAAAGCTATTGTCAAACTCATAAGGAACATTAAAGTAATAGGCCTTCGATTTGGTTGTTTTGTACCTACCTGACAGAGTATGTGATCACAACGAAGCTAAAGAAGTTGTCAACAAATCATAGTAATTCAACCATCTTAGACATGTTGGAGGATTTGAAATAAATTGGAAAAGTTTGGGCAAATGGGTTTGTCAAAAGTTGACAACCACCATACTTTGAGCTTAATTATAATTAGTGTTCGTTAATCAAAAACGGAAACTAATAATTTTTAAATTATCTACGTAACAAGTAGATGACTTTAGGCTTTTGAATCACTCGATTCCGATACCGGGTGAATGAGAAATTAATGCTCAAAGTTAGAGTAAAATTAGAAGGAAATTGGAAAAGTGGTGATGTGGCCTCTTGAGGAGTGAACACATCACCCCTTAAGTGGAATACCACATTGACTACTTGAGATGAAAGGGCCACCATATATAGTTCAAGTTGGAGCTTTCTAAAATGTGCCCTTGGGCGTGAGAAGTTTTTGTCGGAGTCAGGACGCAGCTCAGGCAAGGTTCACCACACACGCGCGCGCCGCCGCCTGCCTGTCCGGCCGGCTCGAATCTGGCTCGTGGCTCTGGCCTGTTCTTATTTTTTTTGGAGAATTTTTCATTAAAATTTTCCAGAAAAATAATTCTCTTAATCGTATGGCCAATAAAATTCTGAGAAGATCTAAAGGCTGAGATTAAAAGTTGACGCGGATTGCGATCCAAAGGCTTATATTTAAAACTGTCAACGGTTTCTGATCCAAAGGCTTAGATTTAAAACTCCTACGGTTTTTTATCTAACGGCTGTGGATGAAAACCGTCAGATCCGACGGTCCACGTTTAAAACCGTCGATCTAACGGTTGTGGATGAAAACCGCCAGATCCAACGGCTGAGATCGAAAACTGCTATTTCCTTTCCCCTATTTAAAGGTCTGCTCTCCAGACCACTGATGCTACGAAAATTTTCACCTTTCTTCTGCTTTCTCCCTTGCATACATACTGCTGCATTCATCCCTTACAGTGATCGTGAAGTCAGAGCGCTTACAGGTTCGATGAGTTCCTACGTTGCAGTGCCGCTCGTGTGAACTGTTTGCCATTGTATCCTGGGAGACGTTTATTCCATTCGGTTGGGCACAGTATACCGGAGCAATTCGTCTTAAGGACAGAGTCCTTAGACTCGCCTCGATTTTGCTTGCATATTTTGTCGATTTACCCGAATGCACACTGTACACTTGTTCTGATTACAGTTTCTAACATTCTTAAGACGAATTTTGATTATTTATTCTGTACTATTCTGTTTGTAAATCAGTGTATACTTTTTCAGTTTGCCATTTCTGCTTACAGAAAAATGAAATATGGAAGGCGGAAGTTCCAACTCGTTCAACAGTGTGCATTTGGACATTTCTGAGGATCAGAACAATGCTGTTCCTATTGCACCCGCTGCTCCAGTCACTGCTCATGTTCCTGCTGTTGGACAGGTTGAAAAGCCAGAGAAGTTTGGAGGAAATTACTTCAAACGCTGGCAGCAGAAGATGCTGTTCTTCTTAACCACGTTAGGTTTGGCTAAGATGCTGACTGAGGATCCTCCGGAGGTGGTGCCGGTGGAAGACCAGAATGTGAACATGCAAAACAGTCTGATTGCTGAAGCGTGAAGTTACAGCAATTATGTTTGTTTGAGTCACATTTTAAGTTGTTTGGATAACTCATTGTATGGATTGTATTCTACTTATAAAACTGCGAAATCCTTATGGCAGGCGTTAGACAAGAAGTACCGCACTGAGGATGCCGGTACTAAGAAATTTATTATTGGAAAATTTCTTGATTTTCAGATGACAGATTCCAGGACTGTTGTTTCTCAGATTGAGGAACTTCAGATGCTTGTTGCTGAGATTAAAGAGGAGGGTATGACCCTCAGTTAATCTTTTCTGGTTGCTGCTGTGATTGAGAAGCTTCCTCTTTCGTGGAGGGAATTCCGAAGCTATCTCAAGCACAAGAGAAAGGAAATGTCTTTGGAAGACTTGATTGTCCGACTCCGTATAGAGGAAGACAATCGAAGGGCAGAGAAGAAGCCGTCTTCCAGTTCTGTCCATGCCAAAGCTCACGTTGCAGAGACGACGAAAAAGAAGAAAGAAAATTCTATCGGAGTGAACGCGAAGGGCAAGAAGGTTGCCAAAAAGTTCACTGGAAAATGTTACAATTGTGGGATTCAGGGGCATCGTAGTGTTGACTGCAGGAAGCCCAAGAAAAGGCAAGAGAAAGCCAAAGCCAACCTTGTAAGTGCAATGGATGATTTGGACTTGTGTGCTGTTGTTTCTGAATGTAATGCTGTAGGTAATCCTAGCCAGTGGTGGGTGGACACTAGAGCCACTAGACACGTTTGTGCAAACAGGGGAATGTTCAAGGAATATGCTCCTGCGAAAGACAATGAAAGGCTGTACATGGGAAACAAGGATAGCTCGAAGATTGAAAGTTCGGGCAAAGTGATTCTGAAGATGACCTCCAGAAAAGAATTGACACTGCAGGATGTGCTGCATGTTCCCGACATCCGCAAGAACTTAGTCTCTGGTGCTTTACTAGTCAGGCATGGATTTAGGCTAGTATTTGATTGTAACAAATGTATTCTGACTAAGAATGGTGTATTTCTGGGGAAGGGGTACCTGATGGACAATATCTTTAAACTTAGTGTTATAACTGTTGTACCAAAGAAGACTACGCCCGATGAGGCTAATAAGAGTGCTTCTACTTCCGCTTACATGCTTGAGTCTTCATGTTTATGGCATTTACGTTTGGGTCATGTTAATTATAAGTCATTGCAAAGAATGATTAATCTCGACTTATTACCCAAACTAAGTTTAAATAATGAAAAGTGCCAAGTCTGTGTTGAAGCAAAAATGGCTAAGTTACCATTTCCTTCAATCGAAAGAAACATTGAAGTGTTAGATTTAATTCACACAGATGTTTGTGATTTAAAGTTTTTGCAAACAAGAAGCGGTAAAAAGTACTTTGTGACTTTTATTGACGATTGCACTCGATACTGTTACGTTTATTTGCTAAGTAGCAAAGATGAGGCCTTAGATGCTTTTAAAGATTATAAAAATGAAGTTGAGAATCAACTTAGCAAACGAATTAAGTCAATTCGTAGTGATAGAGGTGGCGAATATGATGCACCGTTTAATGAATTTTGTTCAGAACACGGCATTATTCATCAAACGACTGCACCATACTCCCCTCAATCAAATGGTATTGCAGAACGCAAGAACCGAACTCTGAAAGAGATGATGAATGCTATGTTGATAAGTTCGGACTTACCTCAAAACTTGTGGGAGGAAGCAATTCTCTCCGCCAACGTCATTTTAAATAGAGTTCCATCTAAGACGATGGATAAAACCCCATATGAACTTGGGAAAGGCTATAAGCCTAGCTATAAATACTTGAAAGTGTGGGGGTGTCTGGCTAAGGTCGCAGTACCAAAACCAAGACAAGTCAGAATAGGGCCTAAGACTATTAATTGCATATTCATAGGATATGCAACTAACAGTAGTGCATATCGATTCTTGGTGCACAAGTCTGAGATTCCTGACATACATGAAAATGTTGTCATGGAATCAAGAAACGCAGTGTTCTTTGAAAATGTCTTTCCAAAGAAAGACAATAACATTGAAGAAGCAAGCACTAGTAAGCGAGTACGTGACACAACTCCTCAAGAAATAGAGCAATCTCGTCAAAGTAAAAGAGCCAGAATACCAAAGTCTTTTGGACCAGATTATTTAACGTATTTGATAGAAAATGATCCAAGGACATTTTCCGAGGCTATGTCAACTCCAGAAGCTCCCTTCTGGAAAGAAGCAGTTAACAGTGAGATAGAATCAATTCTTCAAAATCACACGTGGGAGCTGGTAGATCTTCCTCAAGGGAGTAAACCACTTGGATGCAAGTGGATTTTTAAGAAAAAACTCAAAGAGGATGGATCCATTGACAAGTACAAGGCCCGGTTGGTAGCTAAGGGCTATCGACAAAAGGAAGGTTTTGACTTCTTTGACACTTACTCACTAGTAACTAGGATTACTTTCATAAGAATGCTAGTTGCTATTGCTGCAGTCTACGACCTAGAGATCCATCAAATGGATGTAAAGACTGCCTTCTTGAATGGCGAGCTGGAAGAAAAGATTTATATGGAACAACCTGAAGGGTTTACTGTCCCAGGAAAAGAAAAGAAAGTTTGTAGACTTGTTAAGTCTTTGTACGGACTTAAACAAGCACCAAAGCAGTGGCATTTGAAGTTTGATCAAGCCATGATGTCAAACGGTTTCAGGATCAATGAATGTGACAAGTGTGTTTTAACGCCTATGTGATAGTATGTCTCTATGTAGATGATATGCTAATCATGGGCAGTACTCACGACATCATCTTGAATACCAAGAAGATGTTAACGAGAAATTTTGACATGAAAGACATGGGGGTTGCCAATGTTATTCTAGGAATCAAGATTTCTAGGGTAACTGAAGGATTGATCATGTCACAAAGTCATTATATTGAGTCCGTTCTCAAACGATTCAATATGTTTGATGCAAAACCAGTAAAAACCCCACTTGACTTAAGTATGCACTTAAGGAAGAACCGGGGTGAACCAGCAGCTCAATTGAAGTACTCACAAGTGATTGGAAGTCTAATGTACATAACGAACTGTACAAGACCAGACTTAGCTTGTTCAGTAAACAAATTGAGTAGGTTTACCAGTAATCCAAGTGAAGATCATTGGAAAGCTCTAAATAGAGTGATGAGGTACCTTAAGTACACAATGAATATTGGATTACACTATACAAGATATCCAGCAGTATTGGAAGGATACTGTGATGCAAACTGGATATCAGATTGCAAAGACTCTAAATCCACAAGTGGATATTTATTCACTGTTGGTGGTGGTGCTGTGTCATGGAAATCCACTAAGAAAACATGCATAGCTCGATCCACAATGGAAGCCGAGTTTATAGCATTAGACAAAGCTGGAGAAGAAGCTGAATGGCTTCGAAATTTCCTGGAAGACATTCCATGTTGGCCTAAGCCAATCGCTCCTATTAGCATACACTGTGATAGTCAGTCAGCTATAGGACGAGCTCAAAGCAAATGGTAAGTCACGACACATACGTCGGAGACATAATACCATTAAGCAATTGATCTCTAATGGCGTGATTTCCATTGATTACATAAAATCAAAGGAGAATCTTGCGGATCCACTTACAAAAGCTTTGCCTAGAGATCAGATGTCTAAATTGACAAACGGAATGGGACTTAAGCCTACAAAGCAAGAATCTTTGTAACGGTAACCCAACCTTGTTGACTGGAGATCCCAGAATCTAGGTTCAATGGGAAAACTAAGTTATAAGGGTTCAGTTAGCACTTACTCATTCTGTTAAACAAAAGTGCTGTCAGCAGAGAATAGTTAGGGTAAGCTAGAGCTTTTAATGATGTCCTATATCTTGATAAATCAAGTGAGGTATGGCAGAATACTCTTGATAGGAATCACCTATGTAAGTGTGAAGTGGGGCCGCTTCTATGAGAATTCTGAGAGACAAGAATTCTCTAATACACTTTTTGAAACCAGGTTGTTCATGGCCATAATGAACACAACCATGAGAACCAATAAGGGGTGTCAAAGGAAATGTTGTGTGAGTATCATTGTCTAGGTTCACAATAAAGGCTGATAGTTCAAGACATCAAGTCACTAATTAGCTGAGTGGATCCGATGATACATCACTATGAAAGGTTCAAAGCCAAAAGCTACCTCTTCTGATGCAACATATCCTATCTGACTTCACGATAGAGTCTGCATCTGCATCTGCATTAATTTTTCATTCATGTGGGGGATTGTTGGAGGATTTGAAATAAATTGGAAAAGTTTGGGCAAATGGGTTTGTCAAAAGTTGACAACCACCATACTTTGAGCTTAATTATGATTAGTGTTTGTTAATCAAAAACAGAAACTAATAATTTCTAAATTATCTACGTAACAAGTAGATGACTTTAAGCTTTTGAATCACTCGATTCCGATACCGGGTGAATGAGAAATTAATGCTCAAAGTTGGAGTAAAATTGGAAGGAAATTGGAAAAGTGGTGATGTGGCCTTGAGGAGTGAACACATCACCCCTTAAGTGGAATACCACATTGACTACTTGAGATGAAAGGGCCACCATATATAGTTCAAGTTGGAGCTTTCTAAAATGTGCTCTTGGGCATGAGAAGTTTTTGGCCGAGTCAGGACGCAGCTCAGGCAAGGTTCACCACACACGCGCGCCGCCGCCGCCGCACGCCCGTCCGGCCGGCTCAGCTCTGGCTCGTGGCTTCGTGGCTCTGGCCTGTTCTTATCTTTTTGGAGAATTTTTCATTAAAATTTTCCAGAAAAATAATTCTCTTAATCGTATGGCTAATAAAATTCTGAGAAGATCTAAAGGCTGAGATTAAAAGTTAACGCGGATTGCGATCCAAAGGCTTATATTTAAAACTGTCAACGGTTTCTGATCCAAAGGCTTAGATTTAAAACTCCTACGGTTTTTTATCTAACGGCTGTGGATGAAAACCGTCAGATCCGACGGTCCACGTTTAAAACCGTCGATCTAACGGTTGTGGATGAAAACCGCCAGATCCAACGGCTGAGATCGAAAACTGCTATTTCCTTTCCCCTATTTAAAGGTCTGCTCTCCAGACCTCTGATGCTGCGAAAATTTTCACCTTTCTTCTGCTTTCTCCCTTGCATACATACTGCTGCATTCATCCCTTACAGTGATCGTGAAGTCAGAGCGCTTACAGGTTCGATGAGTTCCTACGTTGCAGTGCCGCTCGTGTGAACTGTTTGCCGTTGTATCCTGGGAGACGTTTGTTCCATCCGGTTGGGCACACTATACCGGAGCAATTCGTCTTAAGGACAGAGTCCTTAGACTCGCCTCGGTTTTGCTTGCATATTTCGTCGATTTACCCGAACGCACACTGTACACTTGTTCTGATTACAGTTTCTAACAAGACATGCCAGTCTTGGAGTTCATTTATAGTATCGCACAATAATTGAACGGTTTTAGGCTCATTAGTCCGGGAGTTTAGTCATCTTACATCATAAAAACTGAATGATTCCACGCAAATCTTGAATGTTTCACTATATACTCGAATCTGATTCAAAATCACATATGAAAGGAAAAAAGAAAACACCCGGCCCAATTATTCAAAGAGACCTTAAGCTTCTTCTTTAGTTGCTATCTCTAATCTCTGACCTACTGAACTGTGTTTGATTATCTATTTTCTTTTCCTCATATATTACACTCATCTTTGAAAATCTAAAAAAGAAAGGTAAATGATACAAACATGAAATGTTTGAGAAAATAACTGAATTTTCCACGTAAAAGTTTGGTGATAAACTACAGCTAGCTACAGAAATTATTATGGCAAAGGAACCTCATTTACCGGGGAAAACAGGCCAGAATTTACTAGCTAATGTCTAAAGAAAGTGCAGGGAGAACACATGGAGGTACATTCGTTGTTATCAGCACATGTCAAACCACTCCAGTCTGGTAAATATGGTACGATTCCAGCTCTCTGAACAATTTTTTAATAGGTAAGATGAGAACATTTTCATCATCTAGTAGCCTGTGTTGGATTGCAATGTTTCTTCAGCCACATTCTTTTGTCCATAGTGCCAAATAGGCAGGCTTAGGAGAAACAAAAACGGAAAAAAAAAATGATTGGAAGGAAATTTTATTCAACACTTTAACCTTCTTCCATATGGCAGTCACGAATTCCAAGATTCCAGTTTTTGCCCTTAATATTTTAGATTGTCTCCACAAAGCATTCCGAGAATTGGCTAGCATGTAGAAATATATCGCAAAGTTTAAATCATTTTAATAATGCAATAAGCATACACACCTAAACAACAAAATATTCTAAATTTTGATCTGATCCTGAAGCCCTGCATCGGCCGGAGAAACTTGGTCTTTCAATCCAATTGTGCAATACAGGTTAACCACAATAAGCCAGAAACCCAAATGAAACAAAACAACTAAAGTGTCAACGCTCGTCCAATCTTTGTCAAGTAAGATTGCAGAAGTGTTTCTGGGAATGGGACAAATGAGTTTTTTTCCTTAAGTCCAAGAACAAATACAACATTCAAGAAAAATCCAGAATTATCAGAATCTGTCAAATACAGTTCCCACCTAAAATCCAAGTTCCATCCATAACTGTGAACCACCATATTCCTTCTTAAAAGAATGAACCAAGTCACACTAACTATTAAGTTATGCAGTTTGTAAAATATAAGATCATTAGAATCCGCGAAGATAGCTCTATCGAAGACCCACTCCAGTTCTTAAGTTTGTAGATATTTGATTGAGAGCAAGATATATAATTTCTTGTACCTGGGATGGACGGTGGCCTTTGTAGATCTTGGAAATTACGTATTAGAGACCTCATACGACTCTTTCTCCCTTTGCCTTAGAGGATTGGTCTCATCTCAGTGCTGATATCTATCAGCCCCGAAACCCTCACATGCGACTCCAGGATGATTCTTCTTTGGTTCATGTTGTTAGAAAATTGATGGAAACAAGCAAGAATATGAACAAAGTATAAACCGAGACGAGCTTCGTGATAACTCTGTCCTTAGAGCAATTTAGCATCTACCAACGAGCAAGGTAGACAACGAGACTAATGATTGATTACCAATATATCATGGCTTTTTTCTTTTCCTTTGCTCTAGAAGAAGAAGATTGAACTTGATGTAGAAGAGAAAGACAATGGAGAGTAGTAGAAGAATATTGCTGAAAATGTTCTTAGTTTTGCAAGAATGTTGTGTATCTTTTGAAGATAGCAAGATCTACTATATATAGACCTTGGATTGTGTTAAAAGCCATGTTTCAAACTCATTTCAGCAGTTTTTCTACCAGTTATGGCCGTTGTTTACCGTTCATAGGTGAAGGGAGATGATCCTTGGACCAAAAGATGCAATTCAAAGTGAAAAGTTTTGTCCGTTGGCACATCGATCGATCGATGTGATCAATCGAAGTCAGACAGGCTGCTTCGGGCTTACGTAGATCGATCACATCGACCGATCGACGTGAGCGATTTATGTTGGGCCGAAAGCTTTCAGCATTGCAACACACTACATCGATCGGTCGATGTATACATCGATCGATCGATGTCCCTTACATGGATCGATCGAAGTCCTCCAGAACACTTAACTTTTATTTCAGCTTTCACTTGGTTCGATCCAGTCTAAACATGGATCGATCCAAGTGACCTATTTCAAGTTCATAGTGTTCCAAACACCGCATCAACCTCCCAAACAACCTCATATATGTTATATATAAGTTTGGAGCACACGGTAAAGTACTTTAACGTATTTTTCCAACAATCCCGCACATGATCCAAACTTATATAAAAACAACTTCAGAACCTTAAACAACTAACTTCTCCCGAAGATAATGACACATAATGGATACGATGACTTGTGGTCTTGAATCGCCGGTAGTACAACTTGAGTTATATAAACGGAAGTAAGATGAACTTCGTCTTGAATCTTACTCCGCTATTGTTTATATGAACAACAAGAAGACATATCATTATCTACTTCTTCAAGTTCGTGGTTTTGGTGCGATATCGGCCATGCACCTATCTCGGGTTTCATAAGCTCTCTAGAGAGTCTTCCAGGCTCTTACAGGAAGCGGCACCACTTCCAAGCTTATATAGGTGAAATTCAACAAGTGTGCACTGTTCACACCACCAAACAACATGGCTATGAATTTTTCATTAAGAGATTCTTAAAATCTCACCTTTAAGTCATTGCAGTGAGCACTATCAACAACAACACCATAGGGAGGAACACTTAGATAGTGCAACATAGAATTCTTTCATGACTTGTTCTTACCACATTGAACCCCGTTTGTAGGATCTCTACTAATAGTGTGTTGGGTTTTCGTCATGAAGATTTCACTACAGATGGAATAAGTCACATCTCCCTCGATGTTTCGTAGACTAACTTTTTATTTAGTCCTTTAGTTAAGGGGTCAGCATGGTTAAACTTGGTTCTTACATATTTCAAGTTAACCACCCCAGAACTAATCAAGTCGCGCACAATGTTGTGCCTCAAACGGATGTACCGGCTCTTCCCATTGTATATTTTATTCCTTGCACGTGCGATTGCAGCCTATGAATCATAATGAATAGATATAGAAGGCATAGCTTTTGACCATAAAGGAATACCAACAAGTAAATTCCTTAATCACTCAGCTTCTGTACTTGCTAACTCGAAAGCAATAAATTCAGATTCCATAGTAGATTTAGCACTACATGTTTGTTTACATGACTTCTACGAGATAGCTCCACCACCCAATGTAAATACATATCCACTAGTAGAGTTTATCTCATCATTGTCAGTCACCCAATTGGCATCACAATAGCCTTCTAAAACAGCGGGTGATCCAGTAAACATGAGTCCTAAATTCATTGTTCCTTTAAGATACTTCAACAAACGTCTTAATGCATATCAATGACTCTCATTTGGATTATGAGTGTATCGTGCAAGTCTATTCACATAATATGCAATGTCAGGTCTAATGCAATTCATCAAATACATTACACTACCAATAATCCTAGCATATTCACATTGTGACACACTATCAAATTTATTTTTAGTCAATGTAACATGCGAGTCATATGGCGTGCTTACTGGTTTTACATCATAGTCATTAAATTTTCTCAACATTTTCTCCACATAATGTTCTTGAGAAAGTAAATAACCCCCACATTTCTCCACTAACTTAAGACCAAGTATTAAGCCCGCCTTCCTCATGTCTTTCATATCAAAAACAAAGGATAAAAATGATTTTGTATTATTAACAACATTTCTGTTGGTTCCAAATATTAACATATCATTAAATTTACTATACTCACAACGGTCACTTTCATTTACTATATAACCATTAGACACTAATGCATTATCAAACTTTTCGTGCCATTATTTAGGTGCTTGCTTAAGACCATACAAAGACTTCTTAAGCCTACACACTTTGTGTTCTTAACCTTTAACTATCATACCCTCCGGTTGTTTCATATAAATCTTCTCTTGAGCTGTTTTTACATCCATTTGGTGAATAACAAGCTTGTGAATGGAAGCAAGTGCTACTAGGACTCTAATAGTAGTGTAACTAGCAACCGGTGAGTAAGTGTCAAAGAAGTCTATACCTTCTTGTTGAATAAACCTTTTTGCGACAAGACTAGCCTTAAATTTATCAATTGTTCCATTCGCCTTTAGTTTCTTCCTAAAGACTCACTTACAACTGATAGGTTTACACCCTCTAGGCAAGTCTACCAATTCCCAGGTATTGTTACTTAGTATAGACTCAAGCTCACTATCTATGGCTTCCTTCCAAAACATAGAATCTATCGATTTAATCGCATCTCCATATGTTTTGGGATCATCCTCTAAAATGAATGCTGTTATAAAATCACTTCCAAATGACTTTTCTGTTCTTTGTCTCTTACTTCTTCTAGGTTCATCAACCTCTTGCTCAACGAAGGATCTACTTGACTCGCCTATCTCAAGTTTGGAGACACCATCGGATTGCCTATTCATAGGGAATATATGCTCAAAGAATTCAGCATCCTTAGATTCCAATATAGAACTATTATCTATAGTCATGAATCTATATGCTGCACTATTTTGAGCATACCCGATGGATACACAATCTCTTATCTTAGACCCGATTTTACTTTTCTGAAAATCAGGAATGCCGACTTTTGCTAGACACCCTCACACTTTCAAGTAATTTAGGTTGGGATCATAGCCTTTTCACAACTCATAAGGAGTTTTATCTAACTTCTTATGAGGTAATCTATTCAATATCTGACATGCAGTTAAGATTGCCTCACCCCACATATTATCAGGCAATCCTGAGCTTACTAACATCACATTCATCATGTTCTTCAACGTCCTATTTTTTCTTTCGGCTACTCCGTTAGACTGAGGCGTATAGGGAGGTGTTACTTCATGAATAGTGTCATTCTTTTCACAAAAATTTTGTAAAGAATCCGTACAATATTCACCACCCCTATCAGTCCTCAACCTTTGGATCTTTAAGTCTAGTTGATTTTCAACCTCATTTTTATAACTTATGAACTTAGACTCGGCGTCATCCTTATGACTTAATAAATATACCTATGCATATCTATAGTAATCATCGATAAAGGTAACATAATACCTTTTACCACCTTTACTCATGTGATTCTTAAAATCACCTAAGTCACTATGAATCAGACAAAGTTTTTGTGAATCTCTATCAACTTTCTTAAATCATTTATTATGATGTTTAGCCTCAACACAATGTTCACATTTGTTATAGTTATCATCATCATATGAAATTACATTCATGTTCTTGAGTTTCTTTATTACTCCTATGTTTGCATGTCCCAGTCTAGCATGCCACATATCAAGAGACTCATTAAAGTATACAGAACTAGATGCATCTTTATTATTACAACAAATAGCATCGAGTACAAGAAGACCTCCATTACAAAAACATTTACCAACAAATTCACCATTTCTAGACAAGACTAGTTTGTCAGACTCTAAGACAAGTTTAATGTTGGCCTTGTTCAGCAACACTCCGGAGATCAAGTTCCTACGCATGGCAGGAACGTGCAACACATTGCTAAGCTCCAGTCTCTTTTCAGAGGTTAACTTGAGATGTACCTTACCCTTTCCAAGAACTTGGGTACTATGTGCATCTCCCAAGAAAACTTGCTCATCACTGCCTATTTCCTTGTATTCAGAAAATAGGTCTTTACTGGTAGCAATGTGTATGGTAGCACCTGCGTCTACCATCCATTCTGTTGTGCCGCCAACAAGGTTTACCTCTGTTAAGACGATTGTCGTGATGATGTCATCTCTTGTGTCTACTATCCCTTCCGCTTTCTGTAGTTGACTCCTCGGTGTCCTGGCTTCCCGCACACCCAGCAGACTCCCTTCATCTTGTTCTTGGCCCGCATAGCAACTTTCTTACCTTTTGGTCCACAGCTGTAGCCGCCATTGTTGTTGTGGAATTTGGGCTTCTTCGCAGCGTGCTCCACAACGTTGGCTTTGACTCTCTCTTCACGGTGAGACTCATCTTCCATCCGGTTGTTCTCTTCGGTACGTATGTGTTTGATTATCGCATCTAGAGACAACTTGGCGTCATCATTCTTTCCTCTCTTCTTGTATTTACTCCAAGAAGGAGGAAGTTTATCCAACGGCGCCGCCGCATGGAACGTCTCATCGATCTTGATTCCTTCATGTTACAGTTTATACACCAACTGTTGGAACTGATGGATTTGATCGTTGATCGGAGAATGATCAACCATCTGGAACTTTAGGAACTCACTCACCACGTACTTGCGTTTGCCAATATCTTCAGCACCATATTTGTTCTCCAGTGCTGACCAAATCTCTTTTGCAGAAGTGAATTTCACATAAATGTCAAACAGGGAGTTGGCCAGAAAGTGAATTATATGGCCTCTGCAAATAGTGTGGTCCGCATCATACTTGCGTGCTTCGGTTTCATCCCTTGGTTTGTCCGTCTTGAACACATATGAAACCAAGAGCATCTCGAGGAAGAACAGCACCTTAGAAGAACAGCACCTTGGCTGCCCACTTCTTGTAGATTTTGCCATCAAATTGCTCCATCTTGGACATATCCGACAATGCTTGCTTGGATGCCATCATAAATTACTTTAAGATTGTTAGAAAATTGATGGAAACAAGCAAGAATATGAACAAAGTATAAGCCGAGACGAGTTTCATGATAACTCTGTCCTTAAAGCAATTTAGCCTCTACCAACGAGCAAGGTAGACAACGAGACTAATGCTTCCCAAGATATAGTGGCTTTCTTCTTTTCTTTTGCTCTAGGAGAAGAAGATTGAACTTGATATAGAAGAGAAAGACAATGGAGAGTAGTAGAAGAAGATTGCTGAAAATGTTCTTAGTTTTGCAAGAATGTTGTGTATCTTTTGAAGATAGCAAGATCTACTATATATAGACCTTGGATTGTGTTAAAAGCCATGTATTAAACTCATTTCAGCAGTTTTTCTACCAGTTATGGCCGTTGTTTATCGTTCATAGGTGAAGGAAGATGATCCTTGGACCAAAAGATACAACTTAAAGTGAAAAATTATGTCCGTTGGCACATCGACCGATCGATGTCACTTTGATCGATCGATGTGATCGATCGAAGTCGGACAGGCTGCTTCGGGCTTACATAGATCGATCACATCAATCGATCGATGTCACATCGATCGATCGACGTGAGCAATCTATGTTGGGCCAAAAGCTTCCAGCATTGCAACACACTACATCGATCGATCGATGTCTCTTACATGGATCGATCGAAGTCCTCCAGAACACTTAACTTTTATTCCAACTTTCACTTGGTTCGATCCAGTCTAAACATGGATTGATCTAAGTGACCTATTTCAAGTTCATAGTGTTCCAAACACCACATCAACCTCCCAAACAACCTCATATATGTTCTATATAAGTTTGGAGCACATGGTAAAGTACTTTAACGTACTTTTCCAACACATGTAAGAGAGTTTCGAAATCTGTGTTATTCAAAGAAATCACTATTGTATAGCATGATAGAACATACTAGATCCTGGTCTTTGAATTTCAATGATATAACGACCGACTCTGGTGTTACTAGGTCTTCCAATGAGCATTCAGATTTTATTAACATACTCTCTTAAATAATAAAAGCTCTTAAATTAACGCTCGTGCTCAAACCTTATAATTTATAGGATGCAATCTCCATAGGTAATTTATTTCCAAAACTTGGAATTCTTATGAGAATTCTTATTCTACTGTCTGCAAAATTCTGCTGCACTTTCTTTTGATCTCCTACGATATGACTGATGACAACTATGTCGGGTCATGATCCACCATCAGTGGATCCTGTACCTTTGAAAAAATCGTTCTCTGAGGTAGCACCGAAAAATCCTGGAACCGACATTATCGTCTTCTCCACGTCCAGTGCACCGATACAAGGGATTGTCATCCATTCATTTTTCGGCAGATGAGGTTTCGCGGTACTCTCTTCCGTTCCAATATACTCTATTGGTTCATTCTAGAATGGACGTCCTAATATGAAGCAATTATCACTTTGTATGGAACGGACTGGTTTTAAATCTACGTCAAAACTAGGTCTTTTGGATGATAAACACGTCTTGATCACTTTTTCAAATTTGGATGATTGTCAGAGGCGTTTTCTACGACATTCATGGACTTTGAACGGTTATTCAATGAGTGTTACCAAATGGACACCAGATTTTGATCTACAGGTTGATAAACCAATTGTCCCAATCTAGGTATCTATTCGAGGATTGTCATTATATCTGCATAATAAATTAGCATTATGGGATATTGCTCATAGGATAGGTTTTCCGCTAAAAATGGATCCTGCTATGTCACATGGCATGCGTCCCTCAGTAGTTAGGTTGTGCATAGAGGTGGATATCTCCAAGCCCCTTCCTCCACAGCTGCATGTTCAGGGCGGGGATCGTGAATTTTATCGAACAGTTGAATATGAAAAGTGAAAATCTCACTTATTAGCCTAAGATTTAGTCCATTACTCAGTTAGCAGCCTAACGTTGATGAAACTCACTTAACAACAACTCTTTTGCCGAAATGTCTCACTTGTAGCCAGGTGACCGTTGACCAGCCGTTGACTTTCTCAGACCAACCAGAAGTTGACACGTGGCGACCCTTTTTAATTAAAAAATAAAATTATATTTTTCGAATAAAGTGATTTAAAAGTAATTTAAAAATTCTAAAAAATTGTAAAAATTAATTAAAAAATATTTTAAAAATCAAAAAATTAGGAAAAAAGATAAAAATAATAAAAAATTACCCACAACGCCCCAGGCACTCCACCCACCTACCCCCCATGCCACACCACCCCCCCCCCCCCCGCCAAAAATTTTTTTAAAAAATTTTTTTCTTACTCACTCATAACGCTCCGACCATCCGGTCCACCCCCGCGTCCCCTCCCCCACCCCCTCCTCTCACGAATTTTTTTTAAAAATTTTTTCTAACTCACCCATAACGTCCCAACCACCCCCGCGTCCCCTCCCCCACCCCCGCGCACACCCTAAAAAAATTTAAATTTTTTTAAACTCACCCACAAAGCTCTGACTATCCCCCGACATCCCAAACAATCTAACCCCCAGCCCAAAACATTGTCATTTTCTTTTTGGACTGGGGGGTTGGATTGTTTCGGGTTCTGGGGGATGGTCGGAGCTTTGTGAGTGAGTTGAAAAAATTTTAAAATTTTTTTGGGGTGTGCGCGGGGGTGGGAGAGGGGACGCAGGGGTGGTTAGGATGTTATGGATGAGTTAGAAAAAAATTTTAAAAAAATTCGCGAGAGGAGGGGGTGGGGGAGGGGACGCGGGGGTGGTCGGAGTGTTATGAGTGAGTTAGAAAAAAATTTTAAAAAAATTTTTGGCCCGGGGGGTGCGGGGGGGGTGTTGTGGCGTGGGGGGGTAGGTGTGTGGAGTGCTGGAGCGTTGTGGGTAATTTTTTATTATTTTTATCTTTTTTTCCTAAATTTTCGATTTTTAAAATGTTTTTTAATTTATTTTTACAATTTTTTAGAATTTTTACAAATAATAACATTTTTTAGAAATGATTTTTTTTAAAAAAAAAAGAAACCTGCTGTAGCAAGTCACCTTCCGATGACTGGCTACAAGTGAGACATTTCGGCAAAAGAGTTGTTGTTAAGTGAGTTTCATCAACGTTAGGCTGCTAACTGAGTAATGGGCCAAACCTTAGGCTAATAAGTGAGATTTTCTCAATATGAAAATGTGCCTCTCTTTTGTGTTTTCTGTCGGACATTAGGACATGATCAGAAGGATTGTACTCCAGCGGTGCAATCGCATGATGTTAACTCTAAGCCTGATAACCCAACACCGAGACCTTTGGGGCAGACTCTAAAAGGTGGACGCCTAAGAAAAACTCTGCTGCTCAGAAGGAAACACATGTATTGGCTGCTACAACGCATATCGATACACTGACTAATGTGCCAATTACTTCTTCAGAGAATCAAACTTTACGTCAGGAAGATATTGTCACCACAGAAATTTCTATTCCTCCACTATGTCCAGTTAAGGAAAGGAACGAGGACACATTGAGTTCATTGCCATATCAAGGTTTGCCTAATACTGATATTGGCCTTACTGTTTTGCCGCTAGATGACATTCATGAACAGGTACATACTTTGGAAGGCTTAACCGATGGTTTGACATATTTGACAGAGAATTATATATCTTCCACTGTGGATTCTCCTGTAAATACTCCGCTAGCAGCTATTGGAGAAACCGCCTCTATTGAGATGGCAGAACTAGAATTAGCTGGGTTCGAGGGATGCAACACGTCTGTTGCTACTGATTTGCTGACTAGTAGTTTGGAGAGGGACTTATCGCATGCTGAGTACCCTACATGTTTGCAGAGTACACTTAGAATTTCAGTGATGTCTATTAGTTCGAAAGGATTATCTAAAGTGGTACCTGTTCATCCTAAATGTCAAAATGCATGGAACCCAGCTCATGTGTCCGATGATTATTGCTATAATATGCTTGGTGTCACTAAAAGGGATATTCCGGCCTCAACATTGCATGACAGCCAGAAACTGAGGGCGCGAAAACAGGAACAGCTTCACAAAGAGAAATAGAAATTGATTTGGAAGTCCAGCATGATGAAGGTTTTCTACCGTATAAGTCTTAGACAGCTCGCAAGCAGCGGCGTGCAAAAAAGATATACCTTCACCGCCTCCTTCACAAGTTGAAACCCGCAGTAAAAGGAAAATAATACCCCGAACTCGGTTTCCTTAGATTGGTACTTCGTACTTCTATTGTAATTTTAGATTAGTTTCTCTTTTTATATTGTGTAATAAAAATGGTTTTTCCTCCGCCGTAAGTGGGGATCATCAATAAAAATAAAGAAGGCTCTGCCAAGGCGGCTCCGGTATGCGCTTGATCTTTCTACCTCTGATTGCTCAGTTACACGCTTACATTGACCTTCTTTTTCGCTGGACATCTTCTGAGGTTTGGGCTTTCAAGACAATGACAAGACAAAGATGCGGCCATTGCAACAGCTTCAACATTCTTCTGTTCACACACAACCCAACGGCATTCATGGATTTGTACCCCATACTATGTTCCCATCATATCAATGACAGTCGTATAAATATGTACGCTTTTTCCTTCGCCAAGGTTTTATCCACAAGGGTGGTTTTTCTTGGCAAGGTTTTAATGCGGCATATCATATATGACTGGAGATATGCCATTCTTGTTTCGTTTTTTTATTACTTCGAATACTCTGACAATGTAATATGGTTTTCCTCCACCATAAGTGTGGTTTTTAATTAATAAATAAATTCTTTTCAAAAAAAATATGTTTTTTTCAACTGAGGGCTACTGGTGAATGAATGTGAGCGGCGGCGCTCAAAGGCCATCGTCTGCACTAATGCCAGCTATTCTGCTTCAATTTGATTCTCTTTTCACATATTGCGACCCGGAATATACATCGCGCGATTCATAACGCTGTTTGATTTATGCAATTCCACTGGTAATTGTCTTCATTTTTGGTTCTTTGTGACAAGTTCTACGGGTTTCGGCCCTACATTTTGCAAAAGTTTCAACCTTTTCAATTGTAATGCTGCATTATCATTTACTGCTGGTCTTGAATTCATATTTGGTCTGAGATGGAACCGCCGCCACTCTCCAAATCATTTGCGTCTATGGTATCGTCTGCTGTTGCAGGCAGATTCCCATCGCGTGAGATGGGACGCTATAAAGGATACCCTGCTGTTTCATTTACGCAAGATGAAATTGCCATTGTTGCAAATCGCTTCAAGTATGCCCTGGTTGGAGCCTTTTGGCGCGGCAGGCCATCTATGGCAGGCTTGCGCGTCTCGATTGACAGAATTGGGTTCAAAGGTTCAGTTAATATTAGTCTCCTTGATGAGGGACATGTACTGCTAAACTTTATTAACGAAGATGATTATACGCAATTCTTTTATCGTCGTCATTGGCGTTTCCAGGGATATGATATGAAGGTCACGAAATGGACTCCTTCTTTTGATCCATGTCTGGATACCCCAATTGTCCCAGTGTGGGTGGCACTTGAGGGTCTTCCAATTCATCTCCACGATTATCGTACGTTATATGAGATTGCAAAGTTGATTGGTACCCCGTTAAAAATGGACTCGGCTACCTTAAGTTTTCATCGTCCCTCTGTGGCGCGGTTTTGTGTTGAAGTTGATGTCACCATGGATTTACCATCTAAGATATTTATAGATTGTGGAGAGCATTCTTTATTTCAAGTAGTTGTGTATGAAGATCTCCTAGGTACTGCAGCAAATGCCGTCGTTTTGGTCATTCAGTGGGTTCCTGTGGAGAAGGGAAGGCCCCAGCGCATCCGACGAAGAATGCAGGAAAGAGTGAGGTTTGGATTCCTAAAGGAAATATTCAGAAAGAGGCTGGAGAACAACCTGTTGGAGATTCTAATCCTAATCAGCATCTGGTCCAGACTCCAGAATTACATGCACATTCTGAGGAGACTCTACAACAGGAATTGGTTGATGTTGGGGCAGAGGACGGTGATGGCAGGGAAGCACTACAGGAGGCAACAGCTCAACCCATTCTTGCCAAGGAATCACAGAATCTTGCGACTACTGCGGAAACATCTACATTACAGATTTTTTCTCGGTTGACGGTAGATTTAAGTCCCGTACTATTAGTGCCGCCAACATTGGATGTTCAGGAGCAGCAGGATGAGTAGCAGATGGATACATCCTGCTCTGCTACACTATCTAACCATACCGAGGAATCTAATATAGGAGAGGGAGCAGTATGCATATCTCCTCCACCTTTGGAGATTTCGGACGCAAATGTACAACATGTTCAAGAGGTGAACTCAACCTCTGAAGTGGCTCCGGATGTTCAAATTCAATCCATTCAAATCGCATTTCCAGCGCCACTGGCGATACTGCCAGTAAGTGACCCTCCTTCCTTCCCCGATTATGATCCTTTAATTGAACAATTTTACCAAGACCACTTTCGGGAGGAGGAAGATGATGCTGATCTTGCGGTATATATATGAGAGTTTGCTCATTGCGGCAGATGATATGGATTGTCCAATGACATCGACTGGTGGCGGGACTCTTATTAGCGGACTATCTCGGAAAAAGCGCAGAGCTCGAAAGAACCTTCCACCACCTCCACCGTCATCAATGGTTACTAGACGAGGAAGTCATCGTTCTTTTGAACTATAGTGTGATTAGCATGCATCATGTATCATGAAGGATCATTTGATTTCGTTTTTTCTTTTTCTAGTTTGTAGTAAACGGCTGCCCTCGGCCATTTAACGCGGGATATTTATTGAATAAATAAAGACCGGAAGGTTTCCTTCCGTTTATTAAAAATATATATATATATATATATATGTATATATATATATGTATATATATATATATGTGTATAGATATATATATATGTATAGATATATATATATATATATATATATGTATATATATATATGTATATATGTGTATACATATATATACGTATATATATATATGTATATATATATATATATATGTATATCTATATATATATATATGTATATCTATCTATATATATATATGTATATCTATATATATATGTGTGTATATATATGTGTATATATATATATGTATATATATGTGTGTATATATATGAGTATATATATATATGTGTATCTATATATGTATATATCTATATATGTTTTTTTAATAAACGGAAGGATACCTTCCGGTCTTTATTTATGTAATAAATATCCCGCGTTAAATGGCCGAGGGTAGCCATTACTACAAACTAAAATAAAAGAAAACGAAATTAAAAGATCAGTCGTGGAATTTCAGGCATGCTAATCTCATTATAATTCAAAAGAACGATGACTTCCCCGTCTAGTAACCATTGAGGACGGTGGAGGTGAGGGAAGATTCTTCCGAGCTCTGCGCTTTTTCCGAGATAGTCCGCCAAGAAGAGTCCCGCCACCAGTCGATGTCATGCTACAATCCATATCATCCGCTGCAATGAGCAAACTCTCCCGGATATCATCATAGTCATTCCCTTTACGCCGAATAGAGGAGCGAGAAGCTTCATTGTCCGAACCTTCTGCAAGATCAATATCATCTTCCTCTTCCCGAAAGTGGTCTTGATAGAATTGTTCAATTAAGGGATTATAATCGGGCAATGAAGGATAGTCATTGGCTGGCAGTATCGCCAGTGGCAGTGGCAGTTCAATTTGAACGGACTGAATTTGGACTTCCGGAGCCACTTCAGAAGTTGGGTTCACCTCTTGAGCATGCTGTACATTCGTGGCTGAAATCTCCAAGGGCGGAGGAGATATTTGTACGGCTCTCCCTTCTATATCAGATTCATCGGTCTGGGTAGATAGTGTAGCAGGGTAGGATGTATCCATCTGCTGCTCATCCTGATGCTCTTGAACTTCCAATGTTGGCGGCACTGATAGTACAGGACATAAATCTGCAGTCAGCCGAGAGAAAATCTGCAATATAGATGTATCTGCAGTAGGCGCAGGGTCCTGTGATTCATCGGCTTGAGCTGTTGCGTAGCTCTTCCCTATCCTCACCGCCCCCTGCTCCAACAGTCTGGACCAGATGCTGATTCGGAATAGAATCTCCAGCGGGCTGTTCTCCAGTATCTTTCTGAATATTTCCTTTAGGAATCCACACTTCATTCATTCCTGCATTCTTCATTGGATGCGCTTGGGCATGAACCTTCCCATCGCCACATGAACCCTCTGAATGGCCAAACCGACGACATTTGTTGCAGTACCTAGGGAGATCTTCATACACAACTACTTGAAAGAAAGAATGCTCTCCACAGTCTATAAATATCTTAGATGGTAAATCCATGGTGACATCCACTTCAACACAAAACCGCGCCACAGAGGGACGATCAAAACTTAAGGTAGCCGAGTTCATCTTTAAAGGTGTACCAATCAACTTTGCAATCTCATATAAAGTACGATAATCGTGGAGATGAATTGGAAGACCCTCAAGTGCCACCCACACCGGGACGATTGGGGTATCCTGACATGGATCGAAAGATGGAGTCCATTTCGTAACCTTCATATCGTAACCCTGAAAATGCCAGTGACGACGATAAAAGAATCGCGTATAATCATCTTCATTAACAAAGTTTAGCAGCACATGTCCCTCATTAAGGAGACCAATATTAACTGAACCTTTGAACCCAATTCTGTCAATCGAAGCGCGCAAACCAGCCATTGATGGCCGGCCACGCCAAAAGGCTCCAACCAGGGCGTACTTGAAACGATTTGCAACAATGGCAATTTCATCTTGCGTAAATGAAACAGCGGGATATCCTTTATAGCGTCCCTTCTCACGCGATGGGAATCTGCCTGCTACTGCAGACGATACCATAGCCGCAAATGATTTGGAGAGTGGCGGCGGTTCCATCTCAGACCAAATATGAATTCAAGACCAGTAGTAAATTATAGTGCAGTATTACAATTAAAAAGGTTGAATCTTTTGCAATATTTGGGGCCGAACCCATATGCGACAATCGCTGAAACAAAACCAAGAGGAAAGAATTGAAATAATTGAAAAGCACCAGTGGAAAGAGCGATTCTTCACGCCGCCGAAATGTCCGTAGCTTTGTTTGCAGATCGAAAACGGCAGCATCACTGCCGCCCGCGATTGCAACCCGCCACCAGAGAGAATTCCATTTTTCCATATATATCTATATATGTATATATCTATATATATATGTATATATCTATATATATATATATATATATATATATATATGTGTGTATGTATGTATGTATGTATATATATGTATATATCTATGTATATATATGTGTATGTATATATATATATATATATATGTATATATATATATGTATGTATATATATGTATATAAAGTATTATACTGCGTGCCCGACACAATGCCCATTCTGTAAGCATGCATCGGCCACAGTGGACCATATATTCTTATATTGTTCCGGCATCCAATCACTATGGCACTTTTATGCTAGTGAGTTAAGTTGTCCTCTCCCGACGTCACTGCACCTTCGACAATATCTCCTTTCTTGGTGGTATCGTTCTTCTTTCTCATCTTTCCTTGGGGTCTTATGCATCATTATTCCAGGGATTATTGTGTATAATGTGTGGCGTGCCTATGCCTCTTTAATGTACGGTGAGCAGCACACTTTTACAATGACATCTCTACGGGCCTCCATACACTATGATATTACAATGTGGTGCAAAACAATAGCTGGATCAAAATTAGCGGCTGGACCTCGACAGCCTCTTCCTTGGCTTCCCCCGCTTCGGCCCCCACGCCCTCATCTAATATGCTGGCTTACTCCACCATCAGGTAGATTAAAATTAAATATAGATGCGGCAGTTGGTAGACATTATAGAGCAGGAGGTGCTATACTGTGAGACCATGTTGGTTCATGTGTGGGGGAAATTTCTTTCTGCCTGCCTCCAAGTACACCTCTTAATATGGAGATACAGTCAGTGGTATTTGGACTCTTATATTTTCTTCCACTGTATCGCTCAATTATACTAGAATCAGATTGTGCTCAGATGATATCTCGTTTGTCGCGCCCTCAGCTGGTTCAGGGGAACTACTATCTTCGGTTACTGCATACATTACTACATCTTCATCGTCTGGACTTTCATCACAATTACAGAGAGGCAAATATGACGGCTCACTATCTTGCTCAGTATGCAATGTTAAGCCCACGAACACAAGTCTACAATTCTCACACTCTACCTCCGTTAGTTCGTGGTTCAGTCTCTTTGGATCTCTCGTCAGTCTATCTGCGCGTCCCCTAACATACCAAAGTCTTCCAAATAGATTGGCGCATATTTCTTTCTTCTGCCTGTATCCTACGGGATCCAGGCAGACTCGGTATGTTTTGTTACCTATCTGTATTAGTTTATGTTCTATGTTTGATACACCATTATAACCTGTTTGTTTTATGTCTTTGTGCATGGCTTGGAAACTCTATCGGGATGACATTTACGAGTGTTATCGCTGAGACAGTACTACATTCGCATCACGCCCACCCAGACTTAGAGATGGCAGCTTTTCTAGTGCTCACAGCAAGGCATCCATTTTCTTTTGATATATCGTGCTCTCTACATGTATATAGTGCCCCAAATCCCAAATCCATTCGTATAAATATGTACGCTTTTTCCTTCGCCAGGGTTTTTACCTGCAAGGTTTTAATGCGGCATATCATATATGACTGAAGACTACAAATCATTGACTATTTGTATTCGCTTTTCTCTTATACTGACTTACTGTTTTGTAATATGGTTTTCCTCCGCCACAAGTGAGGTCTTTCTATGAATAAAACTGTTTTTCAATATATATATATATATATGAGTGTGTGTGTGTGTGTGTGTATGTATGTGTGTGTGTGTGTGTATATATATATATGTATATATATATATATGTATATATATATATATGTATGTATGTATGTATATATGTATGTATATATATGTGTGTGTGTATGTTTGTGTTTGTGTGTATACATATACCCGCATATGTGTGTGTACATTTTCACTCCACTTGCTAAGTAGTTACTGGTTAATACTAAATAAATCTAGATTATAGTGCCTTACGCCTTTGGATCATTCTGATTCCAGTTTGTATGTTACTGTGATATCAACATGATCACAATGTACATAATGATCAACATAAAACAACAAGATTAACCAATGATCATCGCGATCACAGTGTTATATACACGGTAATCATTCTGAAGTAGCTGTGCGCAACACCAAAACGTATGGTGTATCCTATAAGCAACATACACCGTCACCAAGGTGCGGACATTTTGTATGAGATACAATCAAATATCGGCATCTTCTTAATTTATGGCATTTTCGGAAAATGGGATGTTCCAATGCAAATTAATTTCCCGCATAGATGCAAAGCGAATTCGCCCGAACAATATACATCTGGGCCCAATTTACCCAAAATTAAAGTACCATCCATAATTATGCCCCATCCCTCTATGTCTATTGCATTTTGCTCGCTGATACACTAGCGAAGATGTGTGTGTTTTAAATGATTGGACCAACCAACAATCACCAATAAGTTTTTTAATTTGCAAGATAAATGATCGTTAGTACCTCGTCGAAGACTTTCATTTCATACGTCAGTATAGACATTTAATCCTATATATATATATAAACATATATATATATATATATGTGTGTGTGTGTGTGTGTGTGTGTGTTAGTTAGGATGACTTATCCTTATCTTCTTTTATATAGGTTTCCTAGTTGTAGTCAATGTCTAATTTTCTTGTAGTTGCATTGTAAAATTCTCCTACAAATACAAGCATAAGGGGTCGGCTATGTGTGTTTGATTTTTGAGCCGGCCAACTTTGGTTTTCCACAAAATTCTTATGTTGTTCTTGTTGCGTTTTATGCTTTGTCGTTCTATCATTCTTTGTGTGTTGTCTTGATGTTTTTATCAACTGGTATCAGAGATTGTGTTGGACGATCAGCATGGAGGACGGCAAGATGAATATCTGATGTTTTGATGGAAAGCACTTCGCCTATTGGAAATTAGAAATAACCGGTATGTTGTATGCAAAGGAGTTGGAAGATGCAATTTTGGAGCACAAACCCGACAACATGAAGGAGAGGGTGTGAAAGAAATTAGACCATCGAGCGCTTGGACTTATCCACAGCACCATCTCGATGGATGTGGCTTCGCACGTTGCCAACAAAACCATAACGTTCAGCTTCATCAAGAGGATGTTTGATTTGTTCAAAAAGCCATCAAGTTTGAACAAAATTCATCTTCTTTAGAGGTTTTTTTCGATTGCAAATAGACGAAGGCATCTATGTAATCGAGCATGTGGCCAAATTCAACCAAATGGTGAACCAACTAAATGCAATCGCATACTCTGGATGACAAGTTGCTCGCACGCTGTTTTTTATCTTTATGCCAGATAGTTAGTCGACTACCATAGAGGCAATAACACGTCAAGAAGTATTCACCCTCAACTACGTTCGTGGCCCCATCATTAGCAAGGAAATTTACAGGAATGATTGAGGTGAAGGGGGTGGATCGGCCTTAACCATTCAATGAGGCCAAGGCACCCAACAAATGGACAGTCGAGAAAGAAAATTAAAGGGATGCAGCAAGTCTTAGAACAAAACCGAGATGGAGTGTTGGAATTGTGGAAAGAAGGACCACATAAAGTACGAGTGTAAGGTGCCAGAGAAGATGGAGAAAAGGATGATGAGCCGAGTTCCAGAGAAGATGGAGAAGAAGGATGATGAGCCGAGTTCAATGAATTTGATGAGAACGGAATATTCCGATGATACTCTAATCTTTGTGTCGACAACCCCATTGAGTCATAGATTCTTGATTCTGGTGCATCGTTCCATTCAACCTCATGTAAGGAATTGAAGGAAGATTTTGTGTCTGGAGAATATGGCAAGGTGTTTCTAGTGGATAGAAAGCCTTTAGAGATTACAAGCAAAGGCAAAGTCAACATAGTGTCGAGGCATGGCAGAAGATGCAGATTGCCTGATGTTCGATATGTCTCAGGTTGAAGAAGAATCTAATCTCTGCACTTCAATTAGATGATGAAGGATACAAAGTCAATTTTGGAGAAGAGTGGTGGAAAATCGATGCCATGATTGTCACACAATGAACCAAGAAGAGCACACTTTACTTAACCTACCATTGTACGAACCTAATGGCAAGAACAGGGGGCCAAAACTAGTCCAATTTTGTGACACGATAGATTGGGACACATGAGTGGTAAAGGGCTAAAATTATTAGCCTCTAAAACCTTGTTGTCCAGCATGCCAACAGTGGAGACTATATTTTCTAAAGATTGTGTATTTGGCAAACAAAAATAGATGAGTTTTTTGAAAGGCAACCGAGAACGAAAGGAAGGAAAGATGGACCTTGTGTCCTCGAACGTGTGGGGGCCCAGCTATGGTTCAATCACAAGGAGGTTCAAAATATTATGTGATGTTTACCGATGAATTCACTCGAAAGGTATGAGCTTGTTTCCTTGAAACATAAATCCAAAGAATTTGAAATTTTCAAGAAGTAGAAGGCGGAAGTCAAGAACCAAACAAGGTGAAAGTTGAAGTGCTTGAGGTTGGACAATGGTGGTGAGTATAATGGTACAAACTTCAGGTCAAATTATGAGGAACAAGGAATACAAATTGTGCAGACCATTCTCAATCGGCTGCAACAAAATGAAACGGCTGAGAGCGAGCAAAGGAAATGCGGCTCCATGCAAAACTCCCAAAACTTTTCTCGGTCGAGGCGGTGAATACGGCGGCATATCTTATCAATTGAAGTCCCTCGATAGCCCTAAATCTCGAGCTACCCGGGGAGAGATGGACAGATAAAATTCTTTCCCTGTCGCACTTATGAGTCTTTAGATGTACATCCTATGTTCGTGAAGTTTCGAGAATATGGAAAAGTTGGATGCAAAGGGGAAGAAGCGCATTTTCGTTGGTATTTTCGTTGGATATGGATCAAATTATTTTGGCTATAGATGTTGGGATGAAAAAGGAAGGGAGATAATTCGATCACAGGATGATACCTTCAACGAAGATAATAATGCTTCCAATCAAAAAGGAGGATGAAATGAGGAAGATTGAGTTAAATGAAACACAATTTTCGGATGGTGAGGCCGAAACCGAGAGGGCTGAGCTCGAAGACACTAACGAGACCGAGCAAGATGAAGAAATTTCGCAAGAATCGGTAGTAAGGCATCTACCCGCATCCATAAGACAAACATATGGTACTTATCTTTTCTAAATTACTTACTCTTTACCAAAGATTATGATGAGGTCATAAGTTCGAGTGACTCAGTCAAGTGGGAGCAAGCAATGAAGGAGGAGTTACGATCCCTAGAGATAAATAGCACATGGACCGTGGCTAGGTTGTCGGAAGGAAAATGACCATTGAAAATATATGGGTCTTTCGAATCGAAGAAGAGGCAGATGGAAGTAAGTGATACAAGTCGAGATTTGTGGTCAAGGGTTTTTTACAAAAGAAAAAGTTGATTACACCAACACATTCTCACCTATTGTGAAGCTTACCTCAATTCGGTTAGTTCTCATCTTCATCTTGAACAACTTGATATGAAGACGGCCTTTCTTCATGGTGACTTAGAAGAAGAAATTTATATAGAGCGACTCGAAGGTTTTGAAGCCAAAGAAAAAGAGGGTCGTGTGTGTAGATTGAATAGAAATCTATACGGTTTGAAGCAAGCTCCAAGGCAATGGTATGAACAGTTTGATAAATTCATGAGTAGCCATGCATTTAAGTGAGGATATACAGATCGTTGTTTTTATTTTAAGTCTTTCGGCAGCTTCTACATCATTTTGTTGTTATATGTTGATGACATGTTTGTCGCAAGAACTAAAATAAAAGAGATCGATGCGTTAAAACAAGAATTAATGCAAGAGTTTGAGATGAAAGACTTGGGTCTGATGAATCAAATCATTGGCATGTGTATCCTTCGAGATCGAGCGGGAGGCTCGCTAATCTTATTGCATGAAAAAAACATCAACAAGGCGTTGGACCAATTTTTTAGGCTAGATGCTAAGCCAAAGATTACACCATTAGGAGAAAAACTCAAGTTGTTGAAGACTCAGTCACCAAAGACAGATATGGAGCAGCATTACATGGACAACGTGACATATTTCTCGGCCTAGGCCGCCTTATGTACGCTATGGTTGTAAGAGATCCGATATTGCTCAAGCAGTGGGAGTAGTGAGATGATACATGGTGAATCCTGGTGCCGCACACTGGGAGGCAGTTAAGTGGGTGCTGAGATATTTGAAGGGTACTTCAAATGTTGCCTTATGCTTCAAGAAAAATAATACTGGGCTTGAAGGCTTCGTTGACGCATACCTTGGTGGTGATACAAACGGATGGAGGAGTACTTCCGGGTACATTTTTACATATGATGGTAAGGCGGTAAGTTGGATGTCGAGATTGCAAAAAGACATGCACTTCCTACGTCAAAGGCTGAATATGTTTACAATCTTGGAGGCCGAAAAGAGATGGTATGGTTACTTAATTTTCTGAAAGAAATTGGAAAGGATCAAAGTAGCAGGCCGTTCTAGACTGATAATCAAAGTGCATTATGTCTCGCGAAGAATCATGTATATCGCTCGAGAATGAAGCATATTCTACTAAAGTATCACTACATACCTGAGTTAGTGGACGGTGGAACTTTAACGTTGAAGAAGATTGTGGGTGCGATAAGTCCCACAGACATGTTCATGAAAGCCGTCACTACAGAAAAGTTGCAGTTATGCAAAGCCTCAGTTGGACTCGGATGGTGTTAGCCGAGTGTCACCGGCCTTGTTTGGTCGGAGAGGATAAAGAATGCAACAAGGAGGATGATTGTTGAGTGGCAAGTGTTGCAAATTTGTCCTCAAGCGAGAGATTGTTAGGATGAACACAAGTTGTAGTAAAAGGTTTTATAATAAGATTTAAGTATTTGTTATCAATATGACTCTTATCCTTATCTCCTTTTGTATAAGTTTCATAGTTGTACTCAATGTCTAATTTGCTTATAGTTACATTGTAAAATTCTCCTATAAATACAAGCATAAGGAGCCGGCTATGTGTATGGTTTTTGAGCCGGCAGACTTTGGTTCTTTTAACAAAATTCTCGTAGCATTCTTTGCTTTTCGTTCGATTATTTCTTCTACGTGTTCTCAGTTTTTAATCAATATATATACACACATATTTCCTTATTTTTCTGTGTGTGTATTTGTCTGCGAACATAAATAAACATATATTTGAGCTTGTGAGTTTGTGATACATTATCTGTGCCAAAGGGAATTTCAAAGACTGACAATTACTAAATCATCTCCAAAGAAAGTTTAGTATTTTATTAAGGATAATTACCTTTTTCTGCTTCATGTTTGACATAATCACCAATACCCCTCTTAATGTTTAAATATACACCCTTACCCTCTGATGTTTGAAAAATATACATTTACCTCCTTTCATTTAATTAAAAATGTTATTTGAATATATATAATAGGAATTGTCCCTTTTGCCTGATGCATCCCACATCGACCGCGAAGTGCATCCTGGACTAGTGTGTTCATACTTTCCCTTGCAAGCTAGCTTTTAAGGCGAAGTTAGGGGTCCGTAAGCCTTATCATTTGGTTTCAAAGCTCTGGGCTTCCGGTCAGGCCAGTGTCTCGTGGGGTTCGTAAGAACGCCGACTGAGGCAGTCGGGTCCTAAAGAGGGTGGGAATGATACGTCCCACATCAGCTGCGGAGTGCATCCTGGACTGGTGTATAAGGTTAGGTTCCCTTACGAGCTAACTTTTGAGGCGAAGTTAGGGCTCCGTAAGTCTTATCATTGCCCCCACCTCTTCATCTTCTGTCTATCAACTGCCTCGCCCCCATCAACCGCCGCCCAAGCACCTTTTCTTGGCTTATGTGGATCTCTGTTTTTTGGTTGATATCCTAGAATGTTAGTCTAATGTACTATTTGCTTTTTTTGGTATAGCGAACACAAAAATCAGCGCTACAGAACCTGCAAATGAGTTCCTCCAGAACCCTTGTTCTTGCATCACTCTGTCGTTCTAGGCATAGAACGTTGGTTTCCTTATTTAGCCTGCTGTTTCCTAACGCTTAAGGCGCCCTTGCCCTTTTTTCGTTTCTGGGCTCGCCTAGAGTTGAAGGCCGGTGACGTCAGCTTGCTATCGGAGCCACTGGTTCCGACAGAAACTTTGACAGAAATAGGAGAGTGAAAATGGGTCGTACCTGGGTGTACTTTCTCTTTCTCTGCGGCTTCAGCGTCCCTCTCTTTGTCTATTGTTGGCGGGTTATCTTGATCTAGGTCAGATGCGGGTTGAAGAAGATCTGATTGAGAAAAAGGGTTCATGGGTTCTTCAAGGGATTGGTGTTTTAATGGGGTCCGTGGATTCAACGGGACAAGAGGCGGGAATATACACGGTGGTGGTGCGGTGGAAGAAAAGGGAGGGGGATATTGTTGACTTTTTTTAAATTTTTCTAGTTTTGTAATTTAAAATGTCAGTTACCTTTTATCCAAACATCAGGAAAATAAAGGTATCAGGAAAATAAAGGTGTATTTTTAAATATTAAGAAGGATATTAAATATTATGTGAAACGGGACAAAAAGGTAATTATTCTATTTTATTAGCTACTGCCGGCCCCACGATGACAGTTGATTAATTTGCCACGATGGGCTCTTAGAGGGCTTTTTAAATAAAGTTGAGAGGGTACCGCTCACACATTTGATAATCTCTTACCTTATTTTCTATATCATTAATAAATTATATCTCCTGCAGAAAAACCAAGTTGGAATAACGATTTCTTTGTCCATTGCAATAGTGTTGGTTAAATTATATCTACAGATATTCTGCGAGAAGATATTATTCGTATAACTGATGGACAATCTTGTCATAACTTTCTACAAGAAAGAAAAACAATTCGGGAATAATAAAAAAGGAATCAAAAGGATTACCTTCTACAAGTCAGATCTCAATGGATGACTGGGCACATGACTTCTAGCACTATAAATTTGATGCAGATCAACAAAGAAACTTGCAACAATTCTACAAGCCTTGGGTTCTAACACTACCATCTAGGAAATCAAGATCATCATGGCCAAGCTTGGGTACTTTATTTTCCTCCTGCTTGTCGCATCAGGTTAGTATCATTTCAAAACATAACCGCCATAATATTTTGTACAGTACAATTTTTTTCCCATTATTGGCTGTGTAATGCCATTTTTTGTTGTTTGCTATGATGGGTTTTTAGTGGCAGTGGAGGCAAACTTTGGTTTCGCCTCCATTAAGCTGCTGCAATCATGTCCTACGGAGGGCAATCCGTGTGGCCCGACGCTTCCTTGTGGCGACGAGCCTTGCTTCTGCGATTACTACAGAAGTGATGATGAAGATCCCAAGTGTGGAACACAGTGATGGATGGTTGCAGATACATTACGATGGGACTAATAAGAGACAACAATTATTGTTCGTGCAACAAAAGTCCCTGATCCAATTGGATATCTTTTTCTTTTCTGTTTTTCTCGCATCCAACTTAAAGGTTTCTATACCTTATTTAGTAGTTGCGGGACTTTTTCTTTTTCCAGATTTCCTGAACGTCATATCATATGGTTTATCAATGTTAGCAATGTCCTTCCTTTGTGTGATTCTCTTCCGTCGTTATAATGAATGTTATGTTATTATAATGTTCCACTACAGATCATGTTTTCATGCATAAGTCTTGCCGATCACACTTGAGATGATAGAGTTAATCCAGAATGTTTCAACATAGACGCGAAATATGATTCTAGAGTAAGTTGGAAAGGGAAAAAACGGAATATCAACAAAGGAAATAATACATGTCGCAGCTTTTTAAACTAGCATTAAGCTTATTCTTCACTTGCTATCTCTAATCTGTGCGGACATACTGAATTGCATTTGATTATGTATTTCTTTTTCTCAATCTATTAAACTGAACTTAGAAAATCTGAAAAGGAAAAGTAAATGATACACAAACATGAAATGTGTCAGCGTGTAACTAGAGCTGATTACATAAATTATTAGGGCAAAAATAACCTTTTTCGGTGGAAACAAACCGCAGTTCACCTATGTTAGGTCCCTTAGAACACACTAGAAGGGGGGGTTGAATAGTGTGTTCACCAAGTATGGATATTTTTCGTTTTGAGGTGCAACCAATACTTGGGTGTGTTCTTTAGAAAGAGTAAAGACTTGCAAGAAATTAAAGAACACAAGTATGTATACAGGTTCAAGTCAAATGACTCTACTCCTCTACCTTCTTGATATTTCACAAGAAAGATTTTGAAATGGGGATTGTTATTTCTTTTGGGGGAAACAACAATCAAAGAACAAAATCTAGAAACAGAAAAACTAGGCACTTTGCCTAGACCACAACCAAGAAGTCTAACCCTTTGAAGTTTAGCCTCCAAAGATCTTCTTTGCCCTCAAAGAAATCTTGTAGGGAGAATAGTGCACCACACACTATTAACTAACCCTTCAAAGTCTAGAAATTTTAAATAAGAAGCACCCTTGCTCCTTGACCATCAATCTACCCAATCTCTTACAATAGAATCTCACCAAGAAGAAGACTCTTCTTCTTCTTACAATAGTTACTCTCAACAATAAAGTAAAATATACAATGTTTACAAGTATTTTGAGAGCTTGAGCTTGAGAGAAAATCTGAGAGCTTGCCAAGTAGAAAGTCAGAGAAGAAAAATGGAGGAAACCCTTCTTTTATCAACCTTCATATTTCTTCCCGTTTGAAACCCTCTGCACAAACGTTAATGGGTTTTGGAATCATGTGTTGGTGAGTCCTCATCATTGGAGATCTCCCTTTGGCATGTAGCAACATTCTTGGAGAGATTTCAAAATGAATGCCAAGAAAGGAAACCTGAAATCTTCAGCAGAGAGGAACCTGTGAAAAAGACACTAAAAGAGGAGGGTACAAAGAGTCAACTGATGTTAAAAAGTGAAGTTTAAGACCTTTGTAACGTTGGTCACATGAAGCGCCTAATGTGCTAAAAGCACAGGCGTTCGAAGTGACAGCGAGCGCTTGATGTGAAAATGAACTGTCGTTCGAAGTCACATTAAGCGCCTAATGTGGGCTTCTTAAGGCGTTCGAAGTCACATGAAGCGCCTAATGTACCCCTTCATGCTTGTTCGAACTAACTCTGACATTTTCTCAGAGAAAGTACTTAAGAGTACGTGCCCATTCAGGGAAAAAGTACTTTTGACTTGATGGACAGCATAAAGCGCCTAATAAGGCGTTCGAAGTGTTCGCAGTTTTCAACAGGCCACATGAAGCGCCTAATCTGGCGTTCAAAATGTCCTGATTTTCAAACACATCACATGAAGCGCCTAATCTAGGCGTTCGAAGTGTACGCACATCCAGACACTTCACATAAAGCGCCTAATGTAGGCGTTCGAAGTGTACTGGACTCCACCAAGGTACATTAAGCGCCTAATGTAAGCGTTCGAAGTATACTGACTTCAAACAACACACATGAAGCGCCTAATCCCTTGTTCGAAGTACTAAATTGTGCAAATCATCAAAACTAAACATATTCTAACATTCTCCCTCTTTTTGATGATTTCACAACATGCATAACTTATTAAAGTTCCCCCTTAACATATGCTCCCCCTCACTAGATGCAAGAAAAAAATAACTTGAGAAGAACAAAGTGATGAAATAATTTAATGAACATCAACAACGAAATACCAAGTCACAATTTCTTGCAATAACCAATAACTTGAAATTTTCACAACCAACAACAAAAAAACGGAAAATTACATAGCACCACCACTTGGTGGTGTAAACCCACTAAAGCCAAAACCTACACTAGCGGCAAAATCAGTGAATCCACCCATGGATCCTCCAACATCTCCAGAGCCACCAGCATCACCACCACCGCCAGAACTGCCACCAGCATCACCACCACCGCCACTTTCTCCCCCTAAATCATCAAAATTAGGAGGAAGAGCCCATGGACAGACTTGCATGAATGCATTTCAAAATGCAGTCATGCGAGCTTCATTACGTACATGCCGAGCTTCATGCTCAGCATCACGAAGATGTAGCTGTTGAACAGTCTGTTCAAGCGCAGCAATGCGTGATAGCAATTCAGAAGAATTACTACCACCAGCAGCATCTTGAGGTCCCTCCGCGACCTCGTCATCATCAGGAATGGTGGTGGCCTTCCGTTTTTGCGAGTCAACGGCCTGGGCGATATTGTAGTGATCATAGACGTCAGATTTGGCAACTGGGGTCAAATCATCATCAGAAATGTCCACACCTTTTGACTTTAACAATATTGTGACAATATTGGCAAAAGGTAAAGCTTTCGACCCTTTTCGAAGAGCTGCAAACATGACTTCTATGAAAATCCAGGCGAGATTTAGCTGCGTCAGATGTTTAAGACGGTAAGATACATAGAAATCCATGTTGCTGGGATTTCTAGTAGCCTTACCATTGATACAGTAGGTGACCACCACTAGCAAGATGCGATCCACCAACGGCATGTTCTGAGTCTTTTTGGAGAGGAAAAACCCCAAATCGAATTTTACGTCCTGCTCACGGACGCCGTATTTGTTGCTCTAGTCAAATATGGAGAAATCAGTCAAGCCCTCATTTCGGATTCTCAAGACTTCACAGATTTCAGGGATAGTGAAGCTGAGAGGAGTACCATCAATGATAGTGTTGAGGGAAAAAGGTTGAGACTCAGATTGTGGGGTGACCCACAAGTTGTAGTAGAACAGCCGGGTGTGCTCGCGGGAATATTTTTGCATGTCAAGTCTGGACCAAAGAGATGTACAGCCTTGATGTTCCAACAAAGGAACGATTTCAAATGCACTGCTCGTTTCAGGAACATTGCTAAGGTTGAGCAGTTTCAGAGGGATGATGAGACGGTTGTTTGCTACCCATTCTTGGAATAGAATGCTGGAATAGTAAGAAACATGGGCACCTTTGTCGATGGTGCGTGGAGGCTTCTTGATTTCAGGCTCAAACTTCTTTAACCAAGGAAAGTTATCCTTGGTGAGCCCTTCTCGAATGGCTGTGATTTCAGGAGGCTCGACAATCCCATGTCTAGCCGTTTGTTTTTGCTTTTGAGTGCGTGGACGTTTTGAAGGACCAGCGGAAGCCATTTGATAGAGAGGTGTGAAAAAGGAGAGGTCTTGAGAGTAGAGGCAAAGTGATAAAATGAAAATGTGAAGAAGAATGAAGAAAAAAGGTTGGATTTTAAAGGGTGAAGAAGGGAAGATGAAGGGTTGATGAAGTAATGGTGGGAGGGAGGATTAATGGGAGAGTGGAGGAGTGGGAGAGAGTTTTGAGGAAGAAGATGAAAAAGTGTAGTGAATGGGGAAGAGGAGAAGGTAGACGTGGGGAAGTGGGGAAGAGAAAAGGGCGGCAGAGAATTGATGGTCCTTGAATGGCGCGAAAACAGAAGAGGCGGCAGAAGAGATAGTGTGAAATTAGGATTGAAGCGCCTAATGTGACTTCGAACAACTTCACAAAATGAGATGAAGCGCTTAAAGTCACATTGAACGGCTGTGGAGATGAAGATTCAGCGCTTAATGTCACTTTGAACGAGTGAACTCATTGGGATAAAGCGCTTAATCCTACATCGAACGCCAATGTAAAGGGACATAAAGCGCCTGATGTCACTTCGAACGAGTGACATCCTTAACATCAGGGCTTGATGTGACATCGAACGCCTGAAGCAAGTGTGATGAAGCGCTTTATGTGCACTGATCTTGAAAATTTTTGAAATTTTCGTGCTCAAAACTCAAGATGGTTTTATCAACCCATGTTGAGCAACCCCAACCTACTTCTTATAGATACAAAAACATCACTAGGTAAGGGTTTCGTGAAAATGTCCGCTAATTGGTCTCGTGTAGGAACGAATTCCACACTTACCAAGTTCTTTTGTACACAATCACGGATGAAATGATACCTCACTTCAATGTGCTTGGTCCGACTATGTTGGACGGGATTTTGTGCAATATTAATGGCGGACGTATTATCACACAAAATTGGCACCTTTGAGAAGTGAATGTTATAATCATTTAACGTGTTGGTCATCCATAATAATTGTGCACAACACGAGACGGCCGACACATATTCGGATTCCGCCGTAGAGAGAGACACACTGTTTTGTTTCTTGGAAAACCAAGAAACGAGACAATCTCCGAGAAATTGACAAGTTCCGGAGGTGCTCTTCCTATCAACTAGACTCCCCGCATAATCGGAGTCACAATATCCTCTTAAATCAAAACATGCATTCTTAGGATAAAACAAACCAAATTTCAAAGTACTTCTAAGGTATCTAAGGATGCGTTTTACCGCAATAAAATGCATCTCCCTAGGATCACTTTGAAATCTAGAACATAAACATACTGCATGTAAAATGTCGGGTCTACTAGCCGTCAAATAAAGTAGACTACCTATAATGCCACGATACAAGGTTACCTCGACATGCTTTCCTTTTTCATCCTTGTCAAGCTTGGCACTTGTGCTCATAGGAGTGTTCACCTCTCTTCCTTCACCAAAATTGTACTTTTTGAGCAAATCTCTTGTGCATTTGGTTTGGGAAATGTACACGCCATCTTCGGTTTGCTTGATTTGTAATCCAAGGAAATAGTTAAGTTCGCCCATCATGCTCATCTCGAACTCACCTTGCATAAGACTAGCAAATTGCTCACAAAGACAATTGTTAGTAGCACCAAAAATAATATCATCAACATATACTTGAACAATTAAATGATTCTTACCTTGTTCTTTTATAAACAAAGTAGTGTCAACTTTACCTCTTGAAAAACCATTATTAAGAAGAAAAGTACTTAACCTCTCGTACCAAGCTCTTGGAGCTTGTTTGAGGCCGTAAAGAGCCTTTTTAAGTTTGAAGACATGATGTGGTGAATCATGACATTCAAACCCGGGAGGTTGTGCAACATACACTTCCTCTTGAATAACACCATTCAAGAAAGCGGATTTAACATCCATTTGGTAAAGTTTAAAATCCCTATAACAAGCATATGCTAATAACATCCTAATAGCTTCAAGCCGTGCTACGGGTGCAAATGTCTCATCAAAATCAATACCTTCTTCTTGACGGTATCCTTGAGCAACTAACCTAGCCTTGTTTCTAGTGACATTACCTTAATCATCCATCTTATTACGAAAAACCCATTTCGTACCAATAATAAGATGATCGTGTGGTTTGGGAACTAACTCCCAAACATCACTTCTTTCAAATTAGTTTAATTCTTCTTGCATAGCCAAGATCCAATTTTCATCAAGAAGTGCATCTTTAATATTTTTAGGCTCTATAAGAGAGACAAATGCATTCTCTCTATATTGCCTTCGTGTGGTGATACCCCTATTTAGATCACCTATGACTAACTCTTGAGGGTGAGAACTTTTGTGCTTAAATGATCTAGGAAGATTGGAGACATCTCCTCCAACTTCCTATTGATCATGTTCCGGAAGAGATGAACCTTCATCATCTACATGAACCTCATGTTCCGGAGTGTGTGATGCATTATCTACATTTTGTGTATCAACATGAGTATGAGAAATATTTCTATTTGACTCACTAAGTTCATGCACACAAGGTGGAGGATTACCTTCAATAGGTTCAACTCTCAAGTCAATGAAGAGGTTTCCATTTGGAGGATCATCAACGATCTCTCGTTGAGGAACAACCATAGGAACATCCTCAAGAATTTCTTCTTGAGGAGTCACATCTTCATCCTCTTCACAATCCTCATTAAGTTTAGGTTCATCACTAAGTGACTCATTAAACTTAACATGGATTGATTCTTCCACCTTTTGACTCCTTTTGTTGAAAACACGAAATGCTTTACTATTTGAGGCATAACCTAAAAAGATACCTTCATCCGCTTTGAGGTCAAGTTTGTCCAAAGTATCTTTGGTATTAAGTATAAAACACTTGCAACCAAAGACTTTGAAATACCCAATGTTGGGAACTTTTCCATTCCAAAGCTCATAGGGTGTCACATTTAGGTATGGTCTCAAATAGACACGATTGATCACATGGCAAGCGGCATTTACCGCTTCGGCCCAAAAATACTTGGGCAAACCGAACTCATTCAACATTGCTCTACACATTTCTTGTAGAGTTCTATTCTTTCGTTCGGCTACACCATTTTGTTGAGGAGTTCTAGGTGCCAAAAGGTCATGAGAAAATCCTTTGGATACACAAAACCTTTCGAAATCACCATCAAACTCACCACCACGATCACTACGGATGGTTTTAATGGTGTCACCCACATGATTTTCCAATCGTTTACTTAGACTCATAAACTCACTACATGCATCACTTTTCTTAGCTAGAAACATCACCCACGTATAACGAGTATAGTCATCTACTACCAATAAGGTCTAATGTTTACCACCCAAGCTTTTTGTTCCAACATCCCCATACAAATCCATATGAAGCAATTGTAGGGGCTTGGAGGTGGAAATATTTGTCTTGGGTTTGAAACTTGTTTTCACAAGCTTCGCCTTTTGACAAGTGTCACATAAGTCATGGTTTTCGAAATTCATTTTTGGAAGGCCTCGGACCTTATCATTTTCGCAAATAAATTTAAATGTTTTGAAACATACATGTCCGAGACGTCTATGCCATAGTTGCGTCAAATCATTCTTAGCAACTAGACAAGATACATTTTGAGAAACCAAATCATTGATGCTAAGTTTGTAAATATTTTTGAAACGCAAAGCCTCAAATAAGATCTTATCTTCCTTTTTCACAACACACTTTGTTTTCGAAAACGTTACCTCATAATTAGCATCACAAAGTTGACTGACACTTATCAAGTTAAACTTAAGACCTACAACATATAAGACATCACTAAGATAGAAAGAATCGTTACCCACGATACCATGTCCTTTGATTTGGCCTTTGCTACCGCCAAAGTGAACAACTCCTCCGTCTTGCATAGTGAGTCTATGGAAGAGAGTTTGTCTCCCGTCATATGGTTGGAACACACACTGTCCACGACCCATTTGACTTTCTTGTCTTCGCTTTCTCCATTGAGTGCTAGGGCCTACAAAAGAACCATATGAAGTTGGTACCCTTTTTGTTTTGGGTCCTTGAAGGTTAGTCACCTTCACCTCGTTTTTCGGCACCCACACAAGATTCTTATTATTTTTAGCTCTACATACTCTTTCTACATGGCCTTTCCTATTGCAATAAAAACATGTAGGAATGTGTTTGTGTGTATAAGAATGTTGATCGTGTATATCTCTACACACTCTTTCAACATGACCCTTTTTATTGCAAAGAAAACATGTGGGAATGTGTTTGTGTGGATAATGATGATTATCATGCTTGTGTGTTGACCCGTTCCGTGATTCCCGTTTAGTGACAACTTTCTTTGGCATCAAAGAAGGATTATCTTTCCCGGATTCAACACAAGACTTAGGCACCTTGGTTTGCTTTGCCTTGCTTTTAGGCATGTGCCTTTGCTTCTTCAAGGGAGCTTGAGACTCCTTGAAGTGTGATGCTTGTTCATTGGTTTTTCCCTTTTTAGATGCATACAAAACACTAGATTTAACCTTAGGTTTCATACTAGGTGAGGATGCATCTTTGACTACCTTAGTTTTATTTGCACTTTTCTTTTGAGAATTCTTATTCTCAACGGTTTTATGAGAGATGCTTGATTTTATCAAATCATGCTTCTCCTCTAGTGCTATCATATGCATAGTTAACAAAAGTTCATACTCAAGTTGTAATGCAATATGATTTTCTACCGTGTCGTTGTATTCGTATATACATGCTTTAAATTCCTTTTTGACACGAGTATATTTTAGTTCTAAGAGGTCAATTTCTTGCACTAAGTCATCTCTTTCATCTATTAATCTATAATGTGAGGATGTAGTGCATACCTCCATGTCGTCTTTGATGGCCATAAGAGAATAAAACTCCTTGTTGAGATCATCGTCACTGATCTCCGTGAGAGTTAGATTCTCATGGTCATCGCTATCGCTTTCGGATCCAGACAGTAAGCATTCCCAATGAGCTATTTCTTCTTGTAGCCTTCTTCTTTTGGTAGAAGGCATTCTTATCTTTTGGGAAGCTCACATGGTCAAACATGGGTACTTTGACCTGTACACTTGAGATAGAAGGGAGTATTGACTCTTGTCTTCTTCTTCTAGAAGCATCACTACTTAGAGAACTTGCATCAACAAATCTGAAGGGATCCATACTATGAAGATCAAATCTTGCTATTTGAACTCAAAATCACAAGATCTTGCTCTGATACCAATTGTTAGGTCCCTTAGAACACACTAGAAGGGAGGGGTTGAATAGTGTGTTCACCAAGTATGGATATTTTTCGTTTTGAGGTGCAACCAATACTTGGGTGTGTTCTTTAGAAAGAGTAAAGACTTGCAAGAAATCAAAGAACACAAGTATGTATACAGGTTCAAGTCAAATGACTCTACTCCTCTACCTTCTTGATGTTTCACAAAAAGGATTTTGAAATGGGGATTGTTATTTCTTTTGGGGGAAACAACAATCAAAGAACAAAATCTAGAAACAGAAAAACTAGGCACTTTGCCTAGACCACAACCAAGAAGTCTAACCCTTTGAAGTTTAGCCTCCAAAGATCTTCTTTGCCCTCAAAGAAATCTTGTAGGCAGAATAGTGCACCACACACTATCAACTAACCCTTCAAAGTCTAGAAATCTTAAACAAGAAGCACCCTTGCTCCTTGACCAACAATCTACCCAATCTCTCACAATAGAACTCACCAAGAAGAAGACTCTTCTTCTTCTTACAATAGTTACTCTCAACAATAAAGTAAAATATACAATGTTTACAAGTATTTTGAGAGCTTGAGCTTGAGAGAAAATCTGAGAGCTTGCCAAGTAGAAAGTCAGAGAAGAAAAATGGAGGAAACCCTTCTTTTATCAACCTTCATATTTCTTCCCGTTTGAAACCCTCTGCACAAACGTTAATGGGTTTTGGCATCATGTGTTGGTGAGTCCTCATCATTGGAGATCTCCCTTTGGCATGTAGCAACATTCTTGGAGAGATTTCAAAATGAATGCCAAGAAAGGAAACCTGAAATCTTCAGCAGAGAGGAACCTGTGAAAAAGACACTAAAAGAGGAGGGTACAAAGAGTCAACTGATGTTAAAAAGTGAAGTTTAAGACCTTTGTAACGTTGGTCACATGAAGCGCCTAATGTGCTAAAAGCACAGGCGTTCGAAGTGACAGCGAGCGCTTGATGTGAAAATGAACTGTCGTTCGAAGTCACATTAAGCGCCTAATGTGGGCTTCTTAAGGCGTTCGAAGTCACATGAAGCGCCTAATGTACCCCTTCATGCTTGTTCGAACTAACTCTGACATTTTCTCAGAGAAAGTACTTAAGAGTACGTGCCCATTCAGGGAAAAAGTACTTTTGACTTGATGGACAGCATAAAGCGCCTAATAAGGCGTTCGAAGTGTTCGCAGTTTTCAACAGGCCACATGAAGCGCCTAATCTGGCGTTCAAAATGTCCTGATTTTCAAACACTTCACATGAAGCGCCTAATCTAGGCGTTCGAAGTGTACGCACATCCAGACACTTCACATAAAGCGCCTAATGTAGGCGTTCGAAGTGTACTGGACTCCACCAAGGTACATTAAGCGCCTAATGTAAGCGTTCGATGTATACTGACTTCAAACAACACACATGAAGCGCCTAATCCCTTGTTCGAAGTACTAAATTGTGCAAATCATCAAAACTCAACATATTCTAACAACCTATAAGTTAACAGTTTGACTTATAGTGAAATACAAGCACACAAAGGTTTCTATATAGATTTCCAACGCTTACGATTAAACAAATGTGCTTCCTTTGTGTGATTCTCTTCCATCGTTATAACAAAAGGTTATTATTATAATGAAACGTGAATTTATAAAATCTAAAACAAGGTGACCGAATTCTCTGAATAACTAGTAAGACTCCATAATGTTTCACTACAGATCATGATCTCTAACGTGCACAAGTCCTACCAATCAGACTTGAGATGGTGGAGTTAATCTAGACTGTTTCACTATATACATAAAATCTGATTCAAAATCACATGTGAAAGAAAAAATGAAAACACCCGCTCCAAGTATTCAAACAGACCTCAAGCTTCTTTTTCCGTTGCTATCTCTAATCTCTAGGACCAATCAAATTGTGTTTGATTATGTATTTTCCTTTCTTCATGTATTACACTTATCTTTGAAAATCTTAAAAAAAAAAAAAAAGGTAACTGATACACAAACATGAAATGTTTGGGAATATAACTAAAATTTCCCCGTAAAAGTTTGACGATAAAGTAAAGCTAGCTACATAAATTATTATGGCAAGGAAACCTGTTTTACTGGGGAAAACAGGCCACAATTTATTAGCTAATGCCTCAAGAAAGTGCAGGGAGAACATGGAGGTACATTCGTTGTTATCACCACATGTGCAGCCATGCCAGGCTTGTAAACATGCTACGATATTTCCAGCTCTGAACAATTTTAAATAGGTACGATGAGAACATTTTTACCATCTAGTAAGACTTGGACTGCTTGATTGCAATGTTTTCTCAACCACATTCTTTTGTCCATAGTGCCAAATAGGCAGGCCTAAGAGAACAAAAACGAAACAAAATGATTGGACGGACATTTTCAGCAATACTTTTAGGCTCCTTCCACATGGCATTCACGTCCAAGATTCCAGTTTTTGCCCTTAATATTTTAGATTGTCTTCACAAGGCGTTCCGAGAATTGGCAAGCATCTAGAAATCTATAGCAAAGTTTTAATCATTTAAATAATGAAATTTATATACACACACATATATATGCACACACACAAAAATATGTATATGTATGTATGTATGTATGCATGTATATATGTAGGTATTTGTGTGTGTGTGTGTGCATATATAAATAGGAAGGCATAGAAAATTTAAAGGTATTTTATTATTATAAAATATGCATACATGTATATACATATATGCACAGACACACATCCTCTAAGTTTAGTACTAGAATCCTAATATTCCTAGGAGTGACTAGTTAGAAATAAATTAGCAGTCCATAGTTGGGAGATCTATAATATTCCAATTTGGTATCAGCTTATCAAATAAGTAAAATATGTATAAACATACACGTACATATATAAGTATATTCTTGGGTAATCATGTGAATTTAAATCTTTGGTCATCTCCAACTCATTTTCTAGCTTAAAGGAGTCCTGGGTTTGAAACTGAAAGGGCCCGTGACGCATTCGCAACTTCCTTTTCTTCCGCCTCCTGCTGGTACCATCTCCTCTAGGTTTGAAACTCCAAGGGCCCGCATTGGCAACTTGTTAGTGCCGAGCTGAGCTGATATACGTCGACCTTAACTTATTGATTTCAACTCGGCAGTATACTGGCCTGACCTCACAGATCTGCTGGCCGACCTAAACTCACTGACGAGCTCAGCTCGGAAGATCTGACGCACTTTGTTTACGGGTAATTAGATATGATTGTAGATATCCAATCTAATTAGATATATTCTAGCCATTGGATTTATCATGTACATAAATTTAGAGATATGATAGGATTTGTTGGATCTTGTATTAATCTCGATAGCTGTAGATTAGCACAAATTACTCCATTGTATTCCCTATTAATTGACGAACAAGTGAATATAGAAAATCAGATATTGGAGTTGCCAAAAGCCTTTGCATTTGTCTGTTTTTACATGTTATCAGAGCCATCACTGATCTGAAGTTTCTGATATTCTTCCTCCAGAAAATTTTCTTTTCACCCATGGCCGCCGAGTCCTCTTCTTCACAAACCATGGCAATCGAATCTTCTTACAAGAAAATTATATCTCCTTATGATCTGTACTCAGGTGATCATCTTGGGTTGCTCATCGATCCTGTCCAACTTACAGGATCGAACTATGAAGAATGGGCAAAGGCCATTCGTGGCTCCTTGCCCGTCCGACGGAAATATGGTTTCCTCGATGGAACCATAACTGAAGCTGATGTTGGTCTCCCAATATGCCAAATTAGGTGTCTGTCAATTCCATGATTGTTGCATGGATTTTAAATACAATTGAGCCTAGCTTGCGTTCCATTATCTCCTACTCAGAGACTACTAAGGAGATGTGGGACGACATCAAACAGCGTTTTGCTATTATGAATGCTCCTCGAGTGCAGCAACAAAAGAACGCACTTGCAAACTGCAAGCAGAATGGAGATTCTGTCATGGCCTATTATGGCAGATTGAAGAAACTCTAGGATGAGATGAAAGACTATGATGACATCCTGTTGTGTCCTTGCAATGGCTGTAAGTGTGACTTGCGAAACACACTCAGTCCTCGCAAAGAAGCTGACCGAGTTCATCAGTTCCATATGGGACTCGATGAACATATGTTTTGAAAAATGCGCTCATCTATTCTGAGCCAGGAACCTCTTCCTACTCTGAATAGGGTGTATCACATGGTGATTTAAGAAGAAAGTATGTGGTCTATTGCATTAGCAGATTAAAAGCGTGAATCTCCTGCTTTTGCCTTGATGGTGATAGGAAGACAGGTGCTGACAGGAAGAACTCCAAAACTGCGGTGGTGTGTACACATCGTCGCAGAAAGGGACATGAGGCCAGCGAATGTTTCCAAATTATAGGTTATCCTGACTGGTGGAGTGACCGTCCAAAAGGACAGATGAAGTTCAAAGGTCCTGCGCATCTGACATCCTCATAGTCCAAGGCAACGGGCAGCGCAGCACATGTGGCAATTGCTCCATCAAAAGCATCCCCCACCTCGGATGATGCGCACGAGGGTGCAAAACTTTTGGCCAATCTTTCTGCAGCCGAGCTGAGCTCACTTCTCTGAGCACTTAGTACACGTAAGCAAACAGCCCCAGAATGCCTCAGTGGTAAGCCTACTGTTTTTAGATTATTGATTCAGGAGCTTCTCATCATATGACGGGTAACTTAGATCTTTTGCATAATTGCACCCTAATTCCACCTTGTGATACCTGGCTCCCTAACGGGACTGTGACTCAAGCGCAACACCAAGGGTCAGCTTGGCTGAATGAAGAACTGATGCTTGACCAAGTGTTCTTTGTTCCAAATTTAACTTGCAATTTGCTATCAGTTTCAAAGTTGCTACATAATCAAGATTATGTTGTTAAATTTACTAACGAAGGTTGTGTGATACAGGACCGGACTACCAGGACTCGGATTGGAGCGGGTGATGTGATCAAAGGATTGTACATTTTGAGAAGAGCAGACTCTATCCGGATGCATACAGTAGAGAAAGAGTCCGACGTCTCCCTATGGCATCATCAGTTGGGACACCCTTCAAATCGAGTCTTACGTTTGTTGCATAACATCATATCTTCCTTTAGTGACACTAGCATAACTTGTTGTGAGGTCTACATCCGTGCAAAATAGACCAGAAAACCGTTTGATTTAAGTGATACTATTGCTGAATGATGTTTTGATCTTGTTCATTGTGATATATAGGGTCATTATCGACACAAAACTTCGTGTGGTGCATCTTATTTTTCGACTTTTGTGGATGATCATTATCGGGCTGTGTGGGTGTACTTGCTAAAAACCAAAGACTGAGTCCCAAATTTGGCGAAGCAGTTCTTCACTATGGTTAAAGCCCGGTTCGGCCGACAGATTAAAACTCTCCGAACTGATAATAGAACAGAATTCTTACCACTGGCCACTTTCTTTGCTGACCAAGGTGTGATACATCAAACCTCCATTCGATATATCCCACAACAAAATGGGAAAGTTGAATGAAAACATCGACACATATTGAATGTGGCACGAGCCCTTCGCTTCCAAGCTAACCTTCCTTTAACCTTCTAGGGGAGTGTGTTCTTACCGTGGTTCATCTCATCAACCGCACTCTATCTATCTTGCTTAGAGGCAAGACACCCTATGAAATTCTCTTTGGCCGACTTCCAAGTTACAACCATCTTCGAGTTTTTAGAAGCCTGTGTTACGTTCACAATTATCAAACCCACAGTGATAAATTCCGATCCCGCAGTCGTAAATGTATTATGGTCGGATACCCCTCTAGAAAGAAAAGTTGGATGGTTTATGATCTCTAAACTAGTGAATTCTTTGTTTCTCGAAATATCACCTTCATCGAGACCACCTTTCCATTTGCTAACACATCTTCCCATATTCCATCACCAGCCTCCCCTGACCCTGTGCTCCGAAACAACTCTCCCATTGATCCATCTTTTGATTCACCTCCGGCACTGTAGAAACATCTTCTCCTTCATCCGCACCTACCTCAACGGACTCGAGCTCAGCTCCGTAGCTCAGCTTGGCCGAACAGAATCCAACACCTGACCTCAGCACAGTAGAAGAATCTTTGCAACCTAAGCTGATCTCACCAGCTCCTCTCTCGCCATCTTCACCTCAGCTCGGCTAAAGACAGTGCATAAAGAAGCTTCCCGCAAGATTGGCGGATTATGACATGAATGCAGTACAGTCCATCCCTTCGCTCACATCACCTGCATCGACTGTTTCCTTATGTATTCCCTACTCTATCACCAGCTCTCTTAGTAATCATCGATTTTCTGCTACACATCACATGTTTCTTGTGGCTATCTCCTCGACCACAGAAACAGATTCCTACTCGGATGCAGCAAGAGACCCTCAATGGCGTGCTGCCATGCGCAAAGAACTAGACGCTCTTGAGGAAATTGCATGTGGACTCTAGAGGAGCTACCTTCTGGAAAACGTGCTATCGTCAGATCGAGGGCTTGACTATACTGAAACTTTTGCCCCCACCACTAAGATGGTCACAGTTCGCGTACTCTTGGCTCTAGCCGCAGCTTGGCAGTTTTCTACTTATCAAATAGACGTCTGTAATGCATTTCTTTATGGTGAACTTGATGAAGAAGTCTATATGAAACAGTCTCCTGGTTTCACAACAACCTCACCACACACTGTCTGTCGGTTGCGTAAATCATTGTACGGTCTTAAGCAAGAACCTAGGTGTTGGTTTGCAAAGCTTTCATCTGCTTTGCGTTCTTGTGGTTTTGTTCAGTCCTACTTGGATTATTCTCTCTTCAGCTATGCACGTGCTAATATTCGCCTTTACATTTTGATATATGTTGATGATCTCATACTTTTCGGCAATAATTCTCGGGAAATGAAGGCTTTTAAAATTTATTTGAGTACCTGTTTTCATATGAAGGATCTTGGTCCTTTAAAATATTTCCTTGGACTTGAGGTTGCTCGCAGTGCTGCACGTATCTTTGTCTCCCAGCGTAAGTATGCTCTGGATATTATTGCTGATTGTGGCTTGCTTTCATCCAAGCCTGCTTCTATACCTTTAGAACAACAACATCAGCTGGGTCGGTCCACCGGCACTTTTCTGGAAGATCCGCTGTCCTATCGACGTCTTGTTGGTCGTTTGATTTATTTATCTGTCACCAGATCTGAGCTCTCTTATGTTGTCCACATGCTCGCTCAGTTTATGCAATCACCTCGGCTTGACTACTAGCATGCTACTCTACGGGTTGTTCGGTATCTCAAAGGCAGTCCGGGCCAAGGACTTCTTTTCCCGACCATCAGTGACCTCCACCTGACTGCCTACTGTGACTTGGATTGGGCAAGTTGTCCACTTACTCGATGATCTCTTTCCTCTTATTTTATTCAACTTGGCACAACATCTTTTTCATGGAAGACTAAAAAGCAACACACTGTCTCGCGTTCCTCTGTCGAAGCAGAATATCGAGCTATGGCATATACAACTTGTGAGTTGAAGTGGCTGCTCGGCCTTCTTAATTTTTTAGGCATTCCTCACTCAACTCCTGTTACTTTATTCACCGATAGCCAGTCGGCATTGCATCTTGCTCACAATCCTGTCGCTCCTGTTACTTTATTCACTGATACCCGCCGACCTCAACTCACTAATTTCAGCTCTGCAGTATACTAACTTGACCTCACAGATCTGCTGGCCGACCTGAACTCACTGCCGAGCTCAGCTCAGAAGATCTGACGCGTGCTATTTACGGCTGATTAGATATGATTGTAGATATCCAATCTAATTAGATATATTCTAGTCATTGGATTTATCATGTACATAAATTTAGAGATATGATAGGATTTATACGGATCTTGTATTAATCTCGATAGCTGTAGATTAGCACAAATTACTCCTTTGAATTCTCTAAAAATTGACGAACAAGTGAATAGAGAAAATCAGATATTGGAGTTACCAAAAGCCTTTGTGTTTGTCTGTTTTTACACAACTTCATCTTCTTCCCCTCCTACAAGTACCATCGCAGCACTTTTGCCCGGTAATTTCTTTCCACTGAAGGAAAAGATAGCGAGGAGGAGAGAGAGGAGAGAAAAGATAACCGCTAAAAACTTAGTTTACTTTAAAAAGGGGAAAATCTCACTTATTAGCCTAACGTTTGGCCCATTACTCAGTTTGCAGCCTAACGTTGATGAAACTCACTTAACACCCAATCTTTGTCCAAAATGGCTCACTTGTAGCCAGTCACCGGAAGGTGACTTACTACAACAGGTTTTCTATTTTTTTAAAAAAATTCATTTCTAAAAAATGTTATTATTTCTAAAAAATGTTATTATTTCTGAAAATTCTAAAAAATTGTAAAAATTAATTAAAAAATATTTTAAAAATCGAAAAATTAGGGAAAAAGATAAAAATAATAAAGAAATTACCCACAACGCCCAAGCACTCCATCCACCCACCCCCACCCCCACCCTCGCACCCCCACCCCAGGCCAAAATTTTTTATTTAAACTTTTTTCTAACTCACTCATAACGCTCCGACCACCCCAGCGTCCCCCACCCCCTCCTCTCGCCAAAATTGTTTTTTAAACTCACCCATAACGTCCCAACCACCCCCGCGTCCCCTTCCCCACACCCGCGCACACCCCAAAAAAATTTTAAATTTTTTTCAACTCACCCACAAAGCTCCGACCATCCCCCGGCACCCCAAACAATCTAACCCCCCAGCCTAAAAAGAAAATGACAATCTACTTATGCAATAGGTATTGACGATGTGCATGAATTTTAACATGGTATCAGAGCTCTGGTGATTCACCATCGATTCTCTGTTCTTCTCAATTGATTTCGATTTGTTCAAATTCCTTTTCGTACACATTAGATCACTGCAGAAGTTTTGATCATGGCAAACGCAAGTGCAGCATCCTCTATTTCTTGTAATAACCACACACTCAATGATAATCCAGCCAACAATCCGTACTATTTACATCCAAACGATAGTCCAGCAATTGTATTGGTACAACCACCACTCACTCAGCATATTTTTTACTCATGGAGCAGGACCTTTCAGATGGCATTACTGGTGAAGAATAAGACCTGCTTCATTGATGGATATATGCCTAAACCTGCACAAAATGATCCTCAATTTCAAATCAGTGACACCTGAATCCAGAATCCATACACAATCAAGACTTGCAGAACATTTACCTGAGGACATATCAACCTGTGCAGTCACAACAGCACCCTGAGATTCCTTGCTCATGCTTGTCCCTGAAACAACATAATCAACATCCAATAATTTTAAAAGTTTAGTAAACTGCTTTGGTGTGAGATAAGGTGTTAACTGTGGTGGCAGGTAAGGAGAAGTCTGAATTTTCTAGTCACCATCATTGTGTTGAGACTTCTCTTTCATTGCCTCAGCTGTATTTAATTGATTTTTGAATTTGAATCCGGGTGGAAATCCATGCTTCGTATGACATCTATCACTTGTATGTCCAATTATACCACAATGATTACATTGTAAACGTTTGTTTCCTTACTGATAGTTACTCTCATTTCCTCTCCTAACGGTAGGTAAACACTATGAATCAATCATGGATCATGAATTGTGTTTCTCCTTCTATTGCACAAAGTATAACGTGGTATGATTATGCCTTGGATGTTTGGAATGATTTGACTATGAGATATGGTAGTGGTGATCTATTTAGACTGTCTGATTTGCTTGTTTCATTTCATGATTCTTGCTGCTTTATCCAGGATCAATTGTGCAAGAGGATGATTGGTTCAGCTAGGAAGCACCATGGACTCTACTACCTATATAATTCCAGTCTGCCCACACAATTTGAAGTCTCAAATCCTCTTGTACGGCCTTCTGTTCTTTCTTCAATAAGCTTAGATTCCAATTCATACTTATGGCATGCCAGACTTGGACATGCTTCATCAATCAGAATTTAAAAAATACATAGATTACTTCCAAATGTATCTTCATATAGTCCAGACAATAATTGTACAGTTTATCCTTTAGCAAAATTGAAAAGAACTCCTTTCCTTGTGTATGTTACAGCTTCCCAACTCCCTTTTGATATCATACATGTAGACATATGGGGTCCTTATAGACATCCCACTATGTACAGTAAAAAATATTTTCTGACAATAGTGGATGATTGTTCCAGATATACATGGATTTACCTTCTCAAAAACAAGTCTGAGGCTAGACAAATTCTACAAAGTTTCTTTCGTTATTCTTCCACTCAGTTTAATGCCCATATCAAGGTTCTAAGAAGTGATAATGAGCTTGAGTTTAAAATGTATGGGTTTTATATGCAGCATGGGGTTATTCATCAGATTACATGTAGCTACACTCCCCAGCAGAATGGGGTAGCAGAAATAAAACATCAACCTCTTCTTGTTGTAGATAGCGCACATAGATTTCATGCTTTTTTGCCTATCACTTACTGGGGATTTTGCCTCCAGCATACCACATATTTGATAAATTTGATACCTTCACCTATTCTGTAACATAATACTCCTTATGAAACACTGCATCAGACACAGCCTACTTATGATCATCTTAGAGTGTTGGATGTTTGGCTTTAACTGTGGTAACACTCCAAACAAGGCCAAGTTTGCACCTAGATCTATACCTTGTATTTTCCTTGAGATACCTATGAATATGAAGGAATATATTCTTCAGAGGATAGATGACAAATATGTCATTGTATCTGGAGATGTGCTGTTTCATGAGAATTCATTCCCTTTCTCTGATGCTACTCCCTTACCAGCAACATCATTTCCAGTAGCTCTTGCCATATCTGATGGTCCATCATCCTCATCTCAAACTCATTTACAGTTACATCTTTTGCATATACTGCCTTCTACACCTGATCTCACACAGTCAGATAACATTGAGTCATCTTCTGTGTCACCCATATCCTCACCTTCATCACCTTCATCACATGCTGATTCTGATTCTTCTTCTCCTAATCAGATACTAATTACACAACTGCAGGTCCATTTACCTCCAATATCATCTTCTGCTTTGCCATCACAAGAGCCTATTGATTTTTGATCCACCAGACTAACACATGCTCCATCTTATTTACAGGATTACTACTGTAATCTTGCTCATTCATTTTTTTCTTCTTGTCCACCATCTCCTTCAGCTTCTTTACCTTACCCTATTCAGTCTTATCACTCTTTTGATGCTTTGGCTCCTGGGTATAGGTCCTACATTCTTAATATTAGTATTGAACAGGAACCTATCATATATCAACAGGCTACATAATCAGTAGCCTGGCAACAGGAAATGTAGGTAGAATTGGCAGCATTACAAGCCACAACACATGGAATATTGTTCCCTTGCCACCTGGAAGATGACCCATTAGCTGTAAATGGGTTTATAAAGTAAAAAAGAAAGGTTGATGGTTCAGTGGAGAGATATAAGACAAGGCAAGGCAACGCTTATGGCTAAGGGCTACACTCAACAGCCAGATATAGACTATGCTGATACCTTTTCTTCTGTGGCAAATATGACTTTTGTGAGTCTCCTTCTTGCTTTAGCTTCTGTGAATAATTGGCATGTTCATCAATTGGATATCAATAATGCTTTTCTTCATGGTGACTTATATCAGAAAATATACATGGACTTCCCACCACGAGTTTAGTCTTCTATTCCAAATGTTGTCTGTAAGCTTCAAAAATTTCTTTATGGTCTTAAACAGACAAGCAGACAGTGGAATGAAAAACTGACCCTTTATCTGTTGTCTCAAGGGTTCCAACAGTCTAAGAATGATTACACCATGTTCACAAAGAGGCCCCCGGATTCTTTTATAGTTTTACTCATTTATGCAAGTGATTCTTCGTCCCAGATACAACAGCTTAAGAGTCACATTCTACATTTCAGATAAAAGATCTAGGAATCCTAAGGTACTTTCTGGACCTTGAGGTGGCAAGGTCTCAGGGGGGATTATGATTTGTCAAAGGAAGTACACAATGGAGTTATTAGAAGAAACAGGATTACTGGCTGCTAAGCCTGCATTGACTCCTACGGAACAAAATCTGAAATTAGAACATAATGACTCACCATTGATATCATATGTGTCTTGTTACAAAAGAATTATTGGGAAATTGTTGTATCTTGTTATCACTAGGCCTGACATCTCATATAGTGTACAACAGTTGAGTCATTTTTAGACACTCCTACAGAATTACATACGAATGTTGCTTATAGATTGTTGAGATACTTGAAAGGGAATCCTGGTCAAGGCTTGTTGTTTCCTAGTACAGGGTCAAAGTTGCTCAAAGCTTATGCAGATTCAGACTAGGGTGGTTGCACAGAGACCAGAAGGTCTGTTACAGGATACTGTATGTTCTTTGGCAGTGCATTGGCATCATGGAAAGCTAAAAAGTAGACTACTGGGTCTAGATCCTCCTCAGAGGCAGAATATAAATCACTTTCTGCAGCAACTTGTGAAATACAGTGGCTACTTTATCTGGTAAATGATCTGGGAGTGGAACAAAATCAGCCTGTGGAATTGTTTTGTGACAACAAGAGTGCAATTTATACAGTGGAAAATCCAGTGTTCCATGAAAAGACTAATCATATAGAAGTGGATTGTCATGTGGTCAGGGATAAGTTTCAAGAATGAGTGATCAAGCCAATGCCTGTTAAGATAGAATACCAAGTGGCAAATTTGTTCACCAAAGCATTAGGATCACAGAGACTGCAATTTCTGACTTCATCTTTGGGGGTGTGCAATATTTTTAAGTCAGAATTGAGGGGGGGTGTTGAAGGTGTTGGGTTGACAAAATCAAAAGAAAGAAAAAGAAAAGGGCATCAGCTTGGTATAGGTGATGGCATGGAAGATCAAAGGTGTGATCTGCTGTGATCACACCTTCAACAGTTGGATCAAAGTGCAGAGGTGATTTGTTGTAAAGAGTATGTAGCTCAGCAGTCATGCAAAAGAGTAATTGATGTCTAACTAAGGGTGCCACAATGATTGAGAGGCGATGAACAAATTGGCTCGCTGGCACTAGGAAGTTGGCACGCTTGGCAGGATTGGCACGCTTGTCACGCTAGTGACGAAACTGAAGTTAGCTGAGAACGGTTGCAGCGGGGGCATGGATAAATTACCATGTGCCAATGAGCTTCTAGTTGTTTCTATAGCTAGTATAAATACTTAGTGATGTTGTAAATTTCATTTTCTGTGAGGCAAGAAACAGAAAATATCTTCAGCATTGTATTTGTTCTTCGACTTGTACTCTTGGCGCCATTTTCAACAAAATTCAAAACTGCTTTGCATTTTCTGTTTTTTATACTTTGTGATTGTGTTGTTATGATGTTTAGATTCAGATTCTAGAGCAATTTTAACAATATTAGGAGCAAAATTACATTTGCGTCAAACAAAATATTCATAACAGGATGTTGAGTGAAATTCTCTATCTGAGCTTGTTGGAATACGAAATGTTTGATGAAGTTAAAAGATGTTTTAAAAGAATTAAAAAAGAATTTCACACTTGAGATTTGAAGCAAAATAAGAAAAACACACTCTGAGACATCAATATCTCACATGGATCAGTTGATGTATACATCACTCTCTCAAAGAGAGACATGGATCGATCCATGTTGGAACCTTACTGTCCAAGGATGGAACCTTACTGTCCAACATCGATCTCTCAAGCTGGGAGACATCGATTGATCGATATGACATCAGTCCCTAAGATAGAGACATCGATCGATTGATGTAGTGAAGGTTCAAAGTTGAAACCTTACTGGAAGACATCGATCTCTCAAAGTATGAGCATCGATCGACAGATGTGTACATCATTCTTTCAAAAGAGACATCGATCGATCGATGTACATAAGGAATAAAACTGAAACCTTACTGAATAGAGAGCTTTCAGAAGGTCTTTCTCCATCCAGATTTCCGCAGGTTTTGATTAAAACCGTTAATGCTTTTGCAAGTCTCATCACCTTGAATCTCTTCTGTATGATCACTTGGTGACCCAAATGCTTTCGAATAAGGGTTTTCTGTGTATATTTTTAAACGTGTTATTTTCATCTATCTCAGTGTGATTCTCAATCAAAACCACATATTCAAAAATACACACAGGCTTTACAGAAATGATATCATCATTTAGAGGACCAGTCTTGAGATCGAAATCAAATGCATATATATATATATATATATATATATATATATATATATATATATATATCACAATATGCTATTTATCTACTATCTGGGTTGTCTCTATATTTAACTTGTCCACATAGTCCACTTGTCTCCTTCCATCAGCGAAATTAGTTACGAAGGCCATAAAAAACTGGCCATAGATCGCATACTTCTCAGGAAGAAGATTTGGAAACCATTTTGTAACTTGATCGATAAAAGTAGCTGTTATGCCCCGTGCGTAAGGGTACAAAAAGAAAATATAACAATATACACATAAAATAAATATCATCCTTTGCCTATCCTAATTAGAATAGGAAAAGAAAAAGGAGTTAGAATAAAGTTATATTAGTATGCAAACTCTAAAACCTATTCATATTAGGAATATACCCCCTACATCTATATATACACCTAACATAATACAAATCTCCTACCCTAAACTTCCCACCCTCTTAACCTCGGCAGCTCCCCAGGCAGACGAGATGGGATCTCATCACCCTCTACACCCTCACCCCATTGCCCATGATGAGGAGATCGGGTCCCCAGGCAGACACGCTGCCTCCTTCCCCCACAACAATAAAGTCTCGGCTGAGTCCTCAGGACATAGCCTAACTGGTTCCGGACAGAGGTTCTCGAAAGGGAGGTCAGGAGTTCAATTCTTGTCAAAGGCAAGAAAGCCCCTTCCCAGCAAGTGCATAGTGTGAGAGCTCCTTGGCATGTAGGCTTGCCTGCAGTGCTGGGGGCTCCTTATGCAGACTACTGTGTAAATGACTAAGCTCCTACTAGCGAGCCGTTGGGTATCTGATTTACCTCCCTACACTACCTTTAGGACTGGGTGTGGCAGGGATACATATACAAATGCGTTTCATAACATAATATATAATATATCCAAACTTATTTATTTTCATACATTAACATATATATAACATATACGTATGAGTATACAAACCATATTACAATCATTTTAAAATGAAAAGGCCCTATGGCCGAATATATATATGTGAATGTACATACATATATAAAATCATTTCAAGACATAATATATTATATAAAAGTTTGCTCATTTCCATAATTTTAACATACATATGTGTATATAGTTATTTAAAAATTCTTTTACTACTTAATATTATATAACCGAATTTATATATATGTATAAATATATATATGTTATGTCCAAAATCATTTAAATATACTTTTCGTATAAATAGAGTCATTATGTCAAAAGTATATATATAAGAACCAAAATATTCATATGTTATTTATATATATTTGCTCAATATATGTATATTTATATATATCATGTCATAAATCCTTTAAATATACTTTCAAAAATAAATGAAGTCATTAGGCCAAAAATATTTTAATTGGCTGAAAAATTCATATATATATATATATATATACTCCATATATATATATTATTCTCACTAATACATACATATATATATTTATATATATATCATGTCATAAATCCTTTAAATATACTTTTCAAAAAAAATGAAGTCATTAGGCCAAAAATATTTAATTGGCCAAAATTTACATATATATATACTCCATATATATATATTATTCTCATTAATACATACATATATATATGTATATATCTCATGTCATAATCATTTAAGTATACTTTTCATAAAAATAAATTCATTAGGCTACACTATATACATATGGCTGAAATATGTATATATATCCTACATATATATATTTTTCATAATTCTTACCCACATATATATAGCTATATATATATTTTCTCACAATTAGAATAAGTCAAAAACCTCAAAATACACATTATGGCCGAGAATACCAAGTGTATGTATATATATATAACCGTATGTATATATATATGTAAATATACTCCCCAAAGTCATTTTATTGTTATATATATACTTAGATCCGTGTATATACCCGTATGTATATACATATACTATACACAAATCCAACTATTTTACATATTCTTGTTGACAAATCTTTGAACATAACCATGGATGATCCATTTTGATATAAACATACACTTAGATCTTTAAAATTCCATGAAGTATCAAGGAAGATTACTTGCCTTTGTGAGTCCTAAAATGAATAAGATATGCTAGAGCCTCCTTCACCTCCACCTAGGGGTTCGGCCGAAGTAATAGAAAGGAAAGATGAAGAAATCAAGTTCATGCATGGGTGACTTAAAAAGAAGAATCTTTGGGAAATTCTTATCTTTAGCTTGATTGAACTTGGGTGGTTGCAAATATTTGATTCTTTGCCTTGATGTAAGAGGTTTCTTCTCCTTCAAAGGTCCTAGAAGGCACGGGTTGAAGGGTTTAGCTAGGGGTAAAATGATTTCTTGAAGCTTAGAGGTTTAAAGAAACATGCATCCAAAACCTTACCTTCTTGTTTTAGGTAGGCTCTTAGACTTGGGTTCTTGTTCTTGCTCCTTGGAACCTTGGAGAAGAGTCTTGCTTCCTCTATAAAATGGGGTACACGGTTAAGGGGAAAGAAATTCGAGTGATTGTGCATTTGGAGAAGAAGAAGAATTGGTGAAGTATCTAGAGAGTAGTTTTCATGGTGGATGGGAAAAATCTTGTTTGAAGTTGTCTTCCTTCCTCCTTAATTGTTGCTGCCGAAATTGGAAGTGGCGGGGAGCGATGATGGAGTGTTGTTTGGGTTGAGAGATGATGGAAAGTGATGGGTAGTATTAGATAAAAGTGGTCAAAGGTACTTAAGAATCTTGATATTTCTTTTTGAAAGGCTTTTGGTCCTTCCCATAGGGGTAGGCCAGCGGTGGGGGATTTTTGGGAGGGTATCTTGTCTTAGGGTGTGGTTGTGGAGAGAGAGAAAAAGTAGTAGTATAAAAATAGTATAACAAAATTGTGGAAGAAAATGTGTGAGTGGAGTGTGCAGAAAACGTATTCTTTTTTTTCTTCATCTTGTCAAGCGTGCTCTTCCAAGAGAAGGAAAAGATTGAGCTTTTATCTTGCTTTCTTGGCTGTAAAGAAAATTGCAAAAAAGAATAAACATGCATGAATTTGGATGGATATGAGATAGTGTGTGTAAAAGTAAATAATAAGTAAGGAAGTTTGTCTGTATGTGGTTGGGAATACTGCTTGGCCGAAAGTTGGCATTTGGGCAGGGTGTTGTCAGGTGTGGCCTTGGAGAAGTGGAAAGAAAAGATATTATAAGAAGAATAAAGGTTGGATTAAAAGAATCAAGGTTCTTGTACGTGGGGAGGAAAGAAGGTGGGGGAAAAAGGTAGTATTATTTGTGTGTTGGGAATAGTGGTGTAAGAAAAGTATTACTAGTTGGTGTAAAGGTGAGGGGTGGTCCATTAAGGGGGGCGGCGGCTAGTATCTAATAAAAAATGGGTGAGGGTTTTGTTGCACATAATAATCTATAACACATAAGAGTACAATCAACATGAAATAAAATCGTGAACATCATAACATCGTATTTGAACATGTATATATGTATATTAGTATGTATAATACATACTTCTACACATGTGAATATTCTTTAAATGTATATTGGTACAAGTAAATCATATATTATCATATCTCATAAATAAATACATAAATCATAATAAGGTTACATAAACAAAATAAAGTCATTTTAGTCAACAAGAACCCTAATGGCCGAATAAATAGGGTATATGCATATCTATATTCATTTTGTGATATATATAAATTATATATTACCCAACACTTATTCATTTTCATATTTTGACATATGTTTATATTCATGAAATATACTTAAGCCTTTTAACCATTAAAAGGCCTATTGGCCGAATTTATGATATATATAAATGTATTTGTATAATTTATATATGCTTTACATATATAAGTCCATCACACTTGAAATAACCCGTTTTTCAACTTTTTAATAAAGTCTCAGCTGCAATGGAAAAGAAAGGGGAATTTGGATTCCTTCTTTTTTTATATAGGTTTTACATATATTAAATCCATACACACACAAACTCCTTATTCTTCATCACACAAAGGAAACGGCATCCCCATCCTCCTTAGAAGCACAATCGGCTGCCAGCACCATAGGAGCTAGAACAACCAATTTTCATCCGTTTTCATCCCAGTTCTTTGTGTAGTACGTTTAATCAAGTCATGAGGCAAGTATCCTTGCTATATTTGCTTTGTTTTTACAAAGTTATTATGCTATTTTTGTATCAAATCCGAATCATGCATACGTACTTGTGATTTGCATAGATTGTTGATTATGCGTATGAAATTTTTGTATCTATGTATCGATAATGTGTATACATGTATAAAATTGTGTGTATATATAAATGTTTATATATATATATATGTATGTATGTATGTATGTATGCATGCATGAGTAAGTGTATTAATATTGGTGTCATTTCATGTGATCGATATATGTGATTTGAACGTGTATTTGATGAAATTGATGACTTGTCAAAGCCCATTTCTTTTTACATTTGTCCTGGACGAGTTGTCAAAGCCGATCCAAGAGACAGTCCCATGGTATATCCTTTTTGCCGACGATATTGTGTTAGTCGCGGAAAGTAAACATAACCTGAGAATAATACTAGAAGAGTGACGAGGTGCTTTAGAGAGAAAAGACTTAAGGATTAGTCGTTCTAAGACTGAATATATGCACTGCGATTCAGCGGCGCAGCCAACGATGAAACTAGCCAACTCACCATCGAGGGTCAAGTGGTTCCAAAGGTAAGTAAGTTCAAGTACCTAGGATCATTTGTACAACAAGATTGGGACATAGAGAATGACATAGCACACAGCGTTCAGGCAGGTTGGTGTAGGTGGAGGGCGGCCTCAGGGGTGCTGTGTGACAAGAATTTTCCAACTAAATTAAAACAAAAGTTTTATAGGGTGGCAGTGCAACCGGCAATGTTATATGGAACAAACTACTGGGCCATCAAGAGGACACAGTTGCAGAAGATGAAAGTGGCAGAGATGAGGATATTGAGGTGGATGTGTTGGCACACAATGCTAGACAGAATAAGAAATGAGGTATATAGAGAAAGGTTAGGGGTGGCTAGTATAGTAGATAAAATAAGATAGGGAAGACTGAGATGGTTTGAGCATGTTAAGAGGAGACAGACAACGACGTCTGTCAGAGCAATTGAAAGCCTCACTGTAGAAAGGAAGATGAGTAAAGGCAGGCCTAAACTGACGTGGGATGAGGAGATTAGGCATGACTTACTAGAGTTGCATATCTCTAATGACATGGTACATGATAGGAGTTGATGGAGGCAGAGGATTAAGGTCAAGGAGGGGTAGACAGGATATAGGGGCACCTTAGAGCATACGTAGAGAATTAGATAGTCTCTACACTATAGGTTAATTTGCACTTTTTTGTTTGTTTGTTTTGTTTTGGTCAGCATTTCAACTACTTGTGCATATCCATTGTTGACTATTTTAATATCATAAGATTTTGATTTATATTTCATAAAATCTATTCAGTAGTACATATTCCTATTATTATACTATCTATACAGGTATATATAGAGCCGGGAGTCTTACTGGAAGCAAACTCTCTATCCCTTGGGATGGAGGTATTGTTTGTCTGCCTCTTACCCTCCTCAGACCCTAGCGATAGCTTTTGCTGTCGTTGGGACATACAAGGTATGATTGTTGTTGTTGTTGTTGATGATGTTATGGCGGTGTATATGAGGATGACCAGGGAGTCCGTAAATTTGATGAATAATGATGGAAGAACATGAGTTGAATCGAAAGAAAACCAAAATAACAAAAATAGAGTTTTTGTCGCCGGAAGAGGGAAAATCAATTTTAAAAATTGGGATTTTTGGTGATTTGAGGGCAGAATATGGTAGAAAATAAGGAGAGAAGAATTTTGGTGGTGGAGGTGGCCGGAGCACACATGCCGGCCAAAGGCAGCACATGGCCGCAGTTGTGACAGTGTGTGAGAGCGCATTGCAGCTCCATTTTCTGTGATTTTTACGGAAGTGTGTTAAGTGTGAACAGTACTAGGTGTTTATGGGGTTAGATGTGAGAAAAAGTCAGCAGTGAGAAATGGCGACGTAGGCCGATGTGGTAGTGTGTGGGAGAGTGGAATTAGGGTTTTATGAGGGGTTGGGGGCGCTGGTCGAGGGAGCTGGGGACTGGGGGTACTAGGCTGAGGGACAGTGGGGTTAGGGTGAGGTGAGTTGGGTAGGGGTTAGGGGGAAAGTGGGTTGAGGATGATACGCATAAGTACAAACGCGTATATGGACGTATATGGGCGCGGACATATACGTGAGTATACTTATACATAGGTGATAAAACAGAATTGAAACGGAATTAAAATGATAAACGGAAAAGTATAACGGTAAATAAAAAGTGTTTGCGAAATTGCGTGTTTTCGGAAAAGTCATCCTTACAAAGGAAATATATTATGTAGTTGGGTTTGGTTCCGAAAAATGGGCCATCCGAGCACGTATGACTATGATGAAAGGAGATAGGCCGCTCGGACACAATATGACTGCTAATTGGACCTTCCAGGCATATATGACTATGTTGAAAGAAGATAGGCCACCTGAACATATACAACCATTGGGGAACCAAAACTATAAATCTTGCAATATAAGTCACTTATAAGGTAAGCGTCATGGCCATTGCATTATATCGGTGAGAAATGGATATCGCGTATGGATACCGGAAGGGGTAATCGCATATGGATATCAGAAATAGATATCGGATAGGGATATCGAAGGGGTAATTGACTATGATAACGAAAAATAGAAATGGAATTGGAAAATGGAAATGAATATGAAATGGCGAGGGAAAAGGATAAATGGTTGTCGAGTCATTGCATTCATTATTTTGAAAAGCTGCAACAAGAGTTTTTAGTTGTATTGACTTTTGTGTGCGATGAGTAAGTTGCGTGTGATTTACCTGCTTGATTGTTCATAGAGAGCAAAAAGATAAATTTATTTGTGAAGAGAAGCATGCAATTTTATGTTATGTTATTTATTTATTTTATTTACACTTGCTTCTCCGTGTATGATCATATGGTAAATATAGTCATGTTACTTGCTGGGCGATGTATGTTGCTCACTCCACGTTATCAATTATTTTGTAGACAGGCATGTAAATGAGTTAGAATACCGTATATGGTCGGAAATAGAGATTTCGAGATTGAAGATATTCGGATGAGACTTTCGAGGATTTAGTAGAGGCAGTCATTATGATATACGAGGTTTATGTACTTTAAAGATTTAGTGTTTATCTACGTTTGAACATTGTATCGATTTAGATTTGCGTAGACACTTTATTAATGATGATGTGGCAGAGATGAAGATGTTGAGGTGGATGTGTGGGCATACAAGGTTAGACCAGATCAGAAACGAGGAGTTTCGAGAAAGGTTAGGCATTGCTAGTATAGCAGATAAGATAAGAGAGGGAAGAATGCGATGGTTTGGGCATGTCAAGCGAGACAGACAACGGCGTCGGTCAGAGCAATTGAAAGCCTCATTGTAGAGGGGAACAGGAGTAAAGGAAGGCCCAAACTGACTTGGGACGAGCAGACTAGGCACGACCTACTAGATTTCACCTCTCTGAGGACATGGTCCAGGATAGGAGTTTATGGAGGCATAAGATTAAGGTGAACGAGGTATAGGTCATATATAGGGACAGCTTAGAGTGTATTCATGGACATCGATAGGCGTAGACACTAGCTACGTTTTAGGTTGACTTTGCACTTAGTTGCTTATGTTGCTTATGTTTTACCGTTGTTTTGCATTACATGTACATATACACGTAATGTGTATTTTAATATTGAAAGCATCTTCTTTGTATTTCCGGAATTCCCTCACTAACACACTAGCACAACATATCTTTATTATTATGTCATTTATGTTGGACCGTGCACCTGCAATGAACACCACTAGAGGGGGGGGTGAATAGTGGTTAGCGGAAATTACACTACAACCCTTTGTTAAAATCCCCTTGAAAACAGAATCTGAGACCAACTCAGATTCAGAACCCGTTTTTCAAAAATTCACAAATAATTGTACACAACTCCAAAAATTATGAAACTTTCCAGAATTAAACTTCAATGAGTTAACAAGACTCTGTCCAAAAATCAGACAAAAATAAGATCGTTTGACCCTTCAAACAAATTAAAAGATTTAGATGGTCAATCTGGACAGAATTGGACAGAATGTTGCTGATTTTGAAAATAGTGTTTCTCTTTGAATACTCAACCGAAAAGGTTGATCTTTATATCAAAACACTCCTTAGGATGTGTAGATGAAGTTTCCAAAAGGCCCTGACCTCAAACAACTCTTGAAAAATACAGAATTTAACTTTTCTCAAAACTGGTCAGATTGCAGCCAGATTGGAGCAGTTATCTTGCAAAGACTGAAAGACTAACTTTTACTTGCTCAAATCAAGTGATTCTTGTTGCAAATGAAAGCTAACAGTCTGAAGTATAACTCCACCAAAAATCACGAATTTTGAAAATGTTTAGCTATTTTTTCAAATTGTGTGAAGTTGGGTGAAAACTGCAGTCAAAAACGGGCAGAAAACAGAAATAAAGAAACAAGAGAAGAACACCGAGGATTTATCCTGGTTCGGTCAATGTGACCTACTCCAGTCCCAAGGAACACCTTTCCTTGGATTTCACTATGATATGAACACCTTACAACAAGAGCCAAGCTTGATCCTTGGGTTATACACCAACCCTACTCAAGACTTAGATAATCACCTTCTAAGCAACACTTAGTTGCAATACCTCCAACACCTATTGATGTAGCCTTATAAAGATGGCTAATCAATCTTACAAATGAAGCTCAAGAGGCTTGTAGCTCACCAAAATATTAAGAACAACTTTGCTACAACAAAATACAACAACAAGAACAAGAAGATGAATATGAAAGCTATAGAATGCTTGTGAGCTTCAAGTGTGTTTCATCTTCTTCACCATTGCCTCCTATTTATAGTGTGAATTGAGCCTTGAAGATAAGAATGCCAATGTGTCATCATCTTCATCATCAACTCCAAATGTCTTCTCATCATTGGTTGACTTTGTACACTTGGCAAAATAAAACACAATGATTGGTCCACCTTGGCAAAATGATGTTGGCCGATTTTTCCACCTTGGATAGTCTCACTTATCCTTTGAAAAATGTAGACAATAAGAGAAGATAAATGCACCAAGAATACCTCAACTTCTATCTTGAGAATAGGCATGTGCACTTGAACATTTCAAAATTAAAAATTCAGCTCCAAAGTGAGGTAGTAGCCGTTGGCTACTTTTGCATTTTCCAAAAATAATTTTATTTTTCCTTAATTGAAATAAGGAAGGATAATAGCACCAAATTATCCCCAACTTCAAGCAACATAATAGGACATATGAATTCTTCATTTGACTTCAAAAAATATGCTGAAAAACACCTTGAAAACAATATAGCCATTGGCTATTTTTGGTAAATTCCAAGTTGGCAATTTTGTCAACTAGCTCCTTTTTGGTTGGTCCACTTGTCTCCAACTTATAAAATGAATAACACATCATGTCTACCTGATTAGTCACGTTTTTCCACATATATATAAGTGTAGCAACTCAGATTTTTGAAGAAGAAATAAATAGATAACACTTGACAAGATTATGTCAACGTGTAACACCGAAATTTCCCAATATTTCTTCTTATATGTTGAGATCATTTCCACACCTTTGACACCTTTAATATCTCTGAATAATGATGATAAATGTTCTCTTATAACATATATAAGAGGGTCTTCGAGAAAAAATAGAATGTGACATCTCAAATCGTCACATATCCAGCTATAGTCAATAATATCATCGGTTGAGAGAATAAGATATAAGATCACCATATTATCTTCAAAATAATAATAACACAGCTCCAGAATGAAGATAATAATATAATCAAGAGATTCCTTGAGTGAAAATACCAAAAATACCCTTGGGGGTAAAATGACCAAAATACCCCTGGTGTAAGAAAACTCAAGAAATGACCCGGATGGTCATAAATAATCATGATATCAACTTTGTCATGATAAATAGTATAAGAATATGCTCTTGAAATATTTCCACCATATCATGTTCCTACAAAACTCAAAATACCAATTTTGCCCTTTTTGGTAAGTTGTAGAAACTTCCAAGGCATGTTAGTCACAGGACAATAATAATCACCAAAAACACATAATATTCACATAATGAACATGTATAAATCATACACAAATGAAAACAACCAATTCATCACATTTTAGAAAATTATTTCAAAAAAAAACTAAACATCAATATCATTTTTCTTCACTTATTCATCTTTTTCATTTATAACACCATATGTGACATGTAACACTTAAAATCATGACTTTGAAAATTATCCAAACATATTTTTCAACATTCTCCCCCTTTTGGATGATTTTCAAAATAACCTAACATGATTTTAATGTCACAACTTATAACCAAAAATTTAAAAAGTTTAACCAAATGTTTTCAACTTTTAAATAGTATGTTGCTCCCCCTCAACTCATACTCTCCCCCTTAACCTATACTTAACTCTTAACTTATATTTGAAACTTATCATTTCATACCAAATGATGACTTAGCAACTAAAATCTAAAATCATGTACTTATGCTATCTCCCCCTTTATTTTGCAAATCATGCAAAAGATAGAACTATACAATGGTATCGTAAGTCATCATACCTAATTTGGCTCGTAAGTTTTCAAACGTGGCTTGATTAAGGGGTTTGGTAAAGATATCGGCGATTTGGTGATCAGTTCTTATATGGTTTATCACTATGTCCTCAGTTTGAACATGATCGCGAAGAAAGTGGTATCGCACCTCAATGTGTTTGGCCTTAGAATGAAGCACCGGATTCCGGAAAAGATTGATTGCACTTGTGCTATCGCAGAAAATTGGAATCTTTTTTATTTTAATGCCAAAATCACTAAGTTGCTGTTTAAGCCAAAGTATTTGGGTAGTACATAAACTCAAAGCAATATACTCGGCTTCAGTGGTAGAAAGAGCTACACTAGCTTGCTTTTTAGAAAACCAAGAGATCAAATTGGTTCCTATGAATTGACATGTGTCGCTAGTGGATTTTCTATCTAACTTGCAACCACCATAATCAGCATCACTATATGCGTGTAATTCCAACTTAGCATTTTTATCATACCATAGTCCTAAGTGAGGTGTATGCTTAAGATATCTAAATATCTTTTTCACTGCATTGTAATGTGATACCTTAGGACAAGATTGAAACCTAGCACACATACACACACTAAACATGATATCAGGTCTTGATGCAGTTAAGTATAACAATGAGCCAATCATAGACCTATAGAGTGTGTCATCAAAAGGTTTACCATTTTCATCCTTATCGAGTTTGGTACTAACACTCATGGGGGTAGTTGTAGGTTTCAAATCTTCAAAGCCAAACTTCTTAATCATATCATTGACATACTTAAGTTGGCTAATGTGAATTCCTTGAGGGGTTTGTTTGATTTGGAGTCCTAAGAAATAATTCAACTCTCCTACCATTGACATTTCAAACTCTGACTTCATACATTCTTCGAAGTCTTTTACTAAGGTAGGGTTAGTTGAACCAAAGATAATATCGTCTACGTATATTTGAACTATTAACAAATCATTACCTTTTCTTCTTAGGAATAATGTGTTGTCTATGGTTCCCCTTTCATAATTATTCGCAATAAGAAAGTTTGCAAATCTATCATACCAAGCTCTTGGAGCTTGTTTCAAACCATATAAAGCTTTCTTAAGCTTGTAAACATGGTTAGGATTCTTTGGATCTTCAAATCCAGGGGGTTGTTTGACAAACACTTCTTCTTGGATGTATCCATTTAAGAATGCACTCTTGACATCCATTTGGAAGAGTTTAATGTTACTTAGACTTGCAATCGCAAGTAACAATCTAATTGCTTCTAGTCGTGCAACGGGTGCAAAGGTTTCCTCATAATCTATTCCTTCTTGTTGATTATAACCTTGTGCGACTAGTCTAGCCTTATTTCTTGTAATATTTCCTTGTTCATCCATTTTATTCCTAAAGACCCATTTAGTTCCTATGATAGACTTGTCTTCAGGTTTAGGTACTAAGTCCCATACGTTGTTCCTTGTGAATTGATTTAATTCCTCATGCATAGCATCTATCCATGATATGTCACCTAAGGCTTCCTTAACATTCTTAGGTTCTATGTGTGAGACTAAGCTATGTCCTTCAAGTTGACTTATGTTTCTACGTGTTCTAACCCCAACACTTGGATCCCCAATGATTAATTCTCTAGGGTGCCACCAATTCCTAGATTGACTAGGTTCACCCTCATCTTGTTCAAAAGTTTCATTAGTGTGAATGTTATCATATGTAATTGGATCATTAGTTGTATCATCTTCCAATTGCAAATTTTCTTGATTCATTTCATCTAAGGGTTCATGCATGTCTTGTTCAGGGGGAGTTGGTTCTAGATGATCAAGTACAGGCTCAAGTAATACTTCATCATCAAACATATTTTCAACATTTGTTTCTTGTTTATGTTGATGTTTATCACTAACTTCAAAGCATGCATTTTCATTGAATTTCACATGTATGGATTCAATTATTTTTCTAGATGCAGGATTATAACACCTATATGCTCTTGAGTTAGTTGAATATCCAACAAATATACATTCAATAGACTTTTGTTCAAATTTATCTAGATTATCCTTAGTGTTTAGCACAAAACATTTACATCCAAATACTTTAAGATAATCTATTTTAGGTTGTCTATTGTTTAGCAATTCATAAGGCGTTTTATTTAATTTCTTTCTAATAGTGAGCCTATTTATAATATAACATGCACAGTTAACAGCTTCAGCCCATAAATACTTAGGTAATTTATTTTCACACAGCATTGTCCTTGCAACTTCTTGAATCGTTCTATTTTTACGTTCAACAACTCCATTGAGTTGTGGTGTTCTAGGTGGTGAGAATTCATGTTTTATTCCATAAAGTTCACAAAATTTGATTACGTCTTTATTTTTAAATTCTCCACCTCTATCACTTCTAATTCTTTTGACATTTTCTTCGTAAATGTTTTCAAGTTGCTTGATAAGGGTTTCGATTGCTAATGGAGCATCGTCTTTGTGTGTTAAGAACAATGTCCATGTGTAGCATGAGTAATCGTCTACTATGACACACACATAGTAGTGTCCACCTAGACTTCTTGTCCTACTTGGACCAAATAAGTCTAAGTGAAGCAATTCTAGTACATGACTAGTACTCACTTCATGTTTCGGTTTTAAGGTTTCTTTAATGTGTTTTCCCTTAATACATGTTTCACACATTTGAAAATTATCTAAGTCTAACTTAGGCATACCTCTAATTAAATTCTTTTTAGATAATTTCCTAATGGTTGAAATTCCTATATGGCCTAATCTTCTATGCCATAAATTCACATCTAAGTCATGTGATATTAGACACTTAACCTTAGCATTTAACATGTTATCTAAGGTAAGGGTATAAATATTTCCATCTCTATTTCCTTTTAAAACCGTTTCTCCTTTTTCATTTATTATATCACAAGAATTGGGAAGAAAGGAGACATTATAACCACAATCTATAAGTTGAGAAATACTAAGTAAATTATAAGAGAGATTGCTTACTAGCAACACATTTCGTATTTGAAATGTGTTTGGGTCCCCGATTGTTCCTTTTCCAACAACTTTTCCTTTGTTGTTGTCACCGAATGTTACCTTTCCACCATCAATATGTTCAAGTTCGGTGAATAGATTGGGGTTGCCCGTCATATACCTCGAACATCCACTATCTAAAAACCATTTGGTTTTTAGATTCTTTGACTTTGCCTCTTTCTTGCATTCTTTGCATTTTTCCTACAATGGAGACAAAGTTTTAGGTACCCTTTATTTGGGTCCTTTAATGTTAGGGGCATTATTCTTGTTTAGATAACCCTTAGGTATCCAAACTTGAATATACTTTCTAGGCACATTTTTAGCATGGTTAAAGTAAGAAGGATAAGCATATAGATGATTATTCCACATAAGTGAGGATGCATTGTTATACATGTTGTGCCATGGTTGATAATCATTATAGGATGACCGAATCTTATAATGTGTATAAGGCATGCGATTTTGTTTCTTATATGGTGCTCTATATGTATATTCATGTGTATTTCTATAAGACTTGTATGAGAGTTGCTTATGCTTAGGTTCATAAAAAGTTGGATGCATTTTATTTGGTCTAGTTGCATTTGTATACATGTAGGCATGATTTCTAGGTTGTCTAGATGCAAAATTTGGCCTAGATGTATGTTTATGCGTGTGCATATTGGTGGGTTTGTGTTGTATTTTTGCCTTGATATGAGTAGAAGAAGGTGTAGAAGAAGATGTAGCAGGCAAAGTTGATTTTGTATTATATGGCAACTTTGTACTAGATGAAACAAACTTAGTCTTTTCATTTACTTTTTCGTTTTCTTCTTTATAGCCTAGGCCGGTTTTATCATTGCCATACTTTTGTGATGAGATAAGTGTATCTAACATATTTGCACCCGATTTAAATTGTTCTATCATTTTTTTCTAAGGTAAATTTAGAAGACTTAAGTTGCACTATTTCATTTTCACAACTTTCTAACTTGGATTTCAACATTTTATTTTCCATTTGTAACTTTTGTTCATCTTTCCTATATGATTCAATTTTGTTCTCTAAAGAATCAAGAGTATTAGTAGACTCTTGTTTAAGAGATTCTAGTTGATCGGAAAATTCCAAGTTGGACGTCTTCAACTTGTCATTTTCTTCAACTAGTTTCTTCTTTTCTTTAGAGAGCCTCTTACAGTGAGCATGCATTCGTAGGAATTCTTCATACATTTCATCAAATGTCATGTCACTATCAGAATCACTATCAGAAGAAGAACATACCTCGTTGGATACGAAGCACACTTGAGCTTCCTCAGTTTCGGATTCTGAGTCGGATGAGTCGCTCCATGTGCTCACCTTCATTGCTCGTTTCCCTTTTCTTGCCTTAGACTCCTTTGTCTTTGACGTTTGAGCTTCCTTGTCCTTGGCTTGTTTGTTATTGTTGTTTTTATTATTATTTTTCTTTGTTGGACAATCGTATGAAATATGTCCTTTTTGACCGCATTCATAACACTTTAATTCTTTATTATACCATTTGTTTGTGTTATTTTTCTTAGATTGAGAAAAAGAAGAAGAAGAAGAATTATGTTGTCTATTCCTATTTGGGCGTTTGAAAAACTTTCTAAGTTTTCTAGCAATCAATATCAAGTCATCGTCTAATTCAGTATCACTATTACTATCATCGTTATTAGCATGTGTTTCAGTTGTTTTGT
>AP025051.1:9990431-10110951 GCA_036186865.1 Eustoma russellianum
CAATCAATATCAAGTCATCGTCTAATTCAGTATCACTATTACTATCATCGTTATTAGCATGTGTTTCAGTTGTTTTGAAGGCTATTGACTTACTGGATGACTTAGACGATTCAGACTTTCGTTGGTTCAGTTTTACCTCATAGACTTTAAGAGACCCGATCAATTCATCCATCTTGGTGATTGACTTTGTCTCCTCGATTGCAGTCACCTTTGGATCCCATTCAGCAGGGAGACTTCGTAGCACCTTTTGAACCTTTTCATTGTTCGAAAATGACTTCCCTAAAGCTTCAAGGGCATTGAAAATATTAGTAATCCTCAAATCCATAGATGTTATGGATTCGTTTGGCAACATTTTGAAAGTCTCTAATTCAGTCATAAGCATGTTTATTTTTGACTCTTTAACACCACTAGTACCTTCATGCTTTAATACAAGTGATTTCCACATGTCGTGTGCACTTGTGCAATTTGACACATATCCTGCTTCAGAAGTTGTAAGTCCATTCAAAAGTAATTGCATAGCTTTAGCATTCATGGACATTTTCTTTTTATCATCTGATGACCATTCACTTTTATATTTTTCAACCTCTTGAGTTACTCCACTAACTTGTACAACTTTCATTGGAATGTACGGCCCATCTTCAACTATAGACCATAAATCGATGTCTATAGCCATTAAGAATAGCCTCATTCTTAGTTTCCAATGAACAAAATTATTGCCATCAAAAAGAGGAGGGCGTTGTGTGGACATACCTTCCAACTCACCTTTGTGAGAAACAATAGCCATAGTATGTACCTTTGATTTGAGACAAGCAGTATATTATGAATTGTTGTTTTTTGGCCTTGTATTGTTCGTACGGTGTTGAATCTTGCTTCTTTTGAGTGGTGTTGGTCTGGCTCTGATACCAAATGTTGGACCGTGCACCTGCAATGAACACCACTAGAGGGGGGGTGAATAGTGGTTAGCGGAAATTACACTACAACCCTTTGTTAAAATCCCCTTGAAAACAGAATCTGAGACCAACTCAGATTCAGAACCCGTTTTTCAAAAATTCACAAATAATTGTACACAACTCCAAAAATTATGAAACTTTCCAGAATTAAACTTCAATGAGTTAACAAGACTCTGTCCAAAAATCAGACAAAAATAAGATCGTTTGACCCTTCAAACAAATTAAAAGATTTAGATGGTCAATCTGGACAGAATTGGACAGAATGTTGCTGATTTTGAAAATAGTGTTTCTCTTTGAATACTCAACCGAAAAGGTTGATCTTTATATCAAAACACTCCTTAGGATGTGTAGATGAAGTTTCCAAAAGGCCCTGACCTCAAACAACTCTTGAAAAATACAGAATTTAACTTTTCTCAAAACTGGTCAGATTGCAGCCAGATTGGAGCAGTTATCTTGCAAAGACTGAAAGACTAACTTTTACTTGCTCAAATCAAGTGATTCTTGTTGCAAATGAAAGCTAACAGTCTGAAGTATAACTCCACCAAAAATCACGAATTTTGAAAATGTTTAGCTATTTTTTCAAATTGTGTGAAGTTGGGTGAAAACTGCAGTCAAAAACGGGCAGAAAACAGAAATAAAGAAACAAGAGAAGAACACCGAGGATTTATCCTGGTTCGGTCAATGTGACCTACTCCAGTCTCAAGGAACACCTTTCCTTGGATTTCACTATGATATGAACACCTTACAACAAGAGCCAAGCTTGATCCTTGGGTTATACACCAACCCTACTCAAGACTTAGATAATCACCTTCTAAGCAACACTTAGTTGCAATACCTCCAACACCTATTGATGTAGCCGTATAAAGATGGCTAATCAATCTTACAAATGAAGCTCAAGAGGCTTGTAGCTCACCAAAATATTAAGAACAACTTTGCTACAACAAAATACAACAACAAGAACAAGAAGATGAATATGAAAGCTATAGAATGCTTGTGAGCTTCAAGTGTGTTTCATCTTCTTCACCATTGCCTCCTATTTATAGTGTGAATTGAGCCTTGAAGATAAGAATGCCAATGTGTCATCATCTTCATCATCAACTCCAAATGTCTTCTCATCATTGGTTGACTTTGTACACTTGGCAAAATAAAACACAATGATTGGTCCACCTTGGCAAAATGATGTTGGCCGATTTTTCCACCTTGGATAGTCTCACTTATCCTTTGAAAAATGTAGACAATAAGAGAAGATAAATGCACCAAGAATACCTCAACTTCTATCTTGAGAATAGGCATGTGCACTTGAACATTTCAAAATTAAAAATTCAGCTCCAAAGTGAGGTAGTAGCCGTTGGCTACTTTTGCATTTTCCAAAAATAATTTTATTTTTCCTTAATTGAAATAAGGAAGGATAATAGCACCAAATTATCCCCAACTTCAAGCAACATAATAGGACATATGAAGTCTTCATTTGACTTCAAAAACTATGCTGAAAAACACCTTGAAAACAATATAGCCATTGGCTATTTTTGGTAAATTCCAAGTTGGCAATTTTGTCAACTAGCTCCTTTTTGGTTGGTCCACTTGTCTCCAACTTATAAAATGAATAACACATCATGTCTACCTGATTAGTCACGTTTTTCCACATATATATAAGTGTAGCAACTCAGATTTTTGAAGAAGAAATAAATAGATAACACTTGACAAGATTATGTCAACGTGTAACACCGAAATTTCCTAATATTTCTTCTTATATGTTGAGATCATTTCCACACCTTTGACACCTTTAATATCTCTGAATAATGATGATAAATGTTCTCTTATAACATATATAAGAGGGTCTTCGAGAAAAAATAGAATGTGACATCTCAAATCGTCACATATCCAGCTATAGTCAATAATATCATCGGTTGAGAGAATAAGATATAAGATCACCATATTATCTTCAAAATAATAATAACACAGCTCCAGAATGAAGATAATAATATACTCAAGAGATTCCTTGAGTGAAAATACCAAAAATACCCTTGGGGGTAAAATGACCAAAATACCCCTGGTGTAAGAAAACTCAAGAAATGACCCGGATGGTCATAAATAATCATGATATCAACTTTGTCATGATAAATAGTATAAGAATATGCTCTTGAAATATTTCCACCATATCATGTTCCTACAAAACTCAAAATACCAATTTTGCCCTTTTTGGTAAGTTGTAGAAACTTCCAAGGCATGTTAGTCACAGGACAATAATAATCACCAAAAACACATAATATTCACATAATGAATATGTATAAATCATACACAAATGAAAACAACCAATTCATCACATTTTAGAAAATTATTTCAAAAAAAAACTAAACATCAATATCATTTTTCTTCACTTATTCATCTTTTTCATTTATAACACCATATGTGACATGTAACACTTAAAATCATGACTTTGAAAATTATCCAAACATATTTTTCAACAATTTAGGCAGGTACATATGGAGCCGGGGGTCTCACTAGAAGCAGACTCTCTATCCCTTGGGATAGAGCTATTGTCTGCCTACTACTTACCCTCCCCAGACCCTGACGATAGCTTTTGCTGTCGTCGGGATGTACTGGGTACGGATGATGATGATGATGATGATGATGATGACTTCCGCTGACATCGATTTACGTTATTGGCTGATGTGTAATTGATTGTATCGGCGCCTTGTATCTTTCTAGCGAAATATGGTGGGTGAGTCGTTTCAAGTACTAGATCTCGGGACGGGTCGCTACAGGTGGTATCAGAGCGAGGTTCTAGATCCACGATAGAAGCATAGATTTAGGCTATGATCTCAGAAATTAAGTTACTATTTTGCCCCTAAGTCACGATCTTAGACATAAATGACAATTTCGATTAAGAGTGATCTTGGACATAAGTACCTATTTTTTAGTCGTAAGTAATGATTATATACTGGAAATAAGACGTGACTATAGAAGTTAAGTGATTACCTTGCCCATAAGTTACGATTTTGGACTTAAGGAATGAAGATACTAAATATCGGCTCTAGAAATCAAATGATCATTTGAACATTAGGTGATGATTTGAACATAGGTACTGAATTTAGTCATAATCTGTGATTATATTCTAAGCACTGAACTTTGGAATGAGTAATGATTTTATACGTAAGAAATGATGATACCAAGTATCGATTCTAGAAATAAGTCATGACATTAGATCTGAGTGATGATCGGATAAGGGATATGCCCACGTATACCTAGGGCACCATGTACGACTCTGAATTATTTGTCTTACCTAACTGCTGATTATAACCATTTGTATAATTCCTTAGATCCGACCCCTACAAACCCGGTACCATTATGATAAATGAAGCGAGTTCATGCCCCTACACTTGACAGTAGTGTCAGAGCATGACTAGGTCTAAATTGGGATCATAGTTACTAAGAAATGATTTATAGTAAAACGAGTTTCTAAGAAGGGATTTATTAGTGTTATGATTAGTAGAGTTTAGCAAAAAAGAATATCGTGCAAAGAGGTTTATAGTTGTGATTAAGATGTTGAATTTTAGGGTTATCAAAATAGGCCGAAGATATTAGTCTTATAAGAATATTGATTGATAGTGATAAGTGAGCATTACTAAAATGAGTACATTGGAATGACAAATTATTACAAATATGGGTTAAGTGTTGATTAATAGAAACACGTAAGTATTGATGTATCAAGTAGGCTTGAAATGAAATAGAGTACTTATGAACAAGCAGTGGTTGCTTTTCAGGTGAGATCTAACTAAGTTAAAATTAGCGTGTGAAATAACCAAATAAAGAAAAACGGTGGATCAGTGTGGCGCGCAGAAGCATGGTGGATTAGAACACCCTAAGTCGATTAATATTTAGTATACCATGCTAAGATTGGACAACTTAAGTGAAAGATTATAAGAAATGGTACATTATGTGGATTTTTTATTGACATTAAGGGTTGACTTAGAAAATTATATACGAAATATTGACCATTATTTTACAAATAGTTAAACATTTTCTTATAAGCACGTATACCCAAAATATATTCTATACTTCAAAGGTATTCTAAAGATTTTTACTTCTAAATATTTCGACTAATTTCATCCTTATATATAGTATACTACTTTACAAAGCTATATTTCTTTCCAAATTCGTATAGCAACCTAAGGAAATTTCGACTACCCCTCACAAAACTGATATATTTTAAAATAATGATGTTTTCGAAAAATGATATACACGGGTTAATCTTGTATGATCATCCACAAAATTAATAAACCATCTTGCATCATTGATATTAAATACTCTAAATGAACCGCAGACATCGGATTTAAATTAAAAGGTTCAGTGAATTTGTACGGCTGGCAGGATAGTTAGTCTTAATATGTCTACCTAAGTGACAAATATCACTTTATTCAAATCCCTTGATACAAAAAGTTCAAGCATAAACTTTTTCAAGTATAAGAAATTAGGATGTCCTAATATGTTCTGTGATAATAGAATCAGATCTATATTAAATTCTATACTTGAACAAGCATATGTCTTTAAGAAATCAGCTTGTTTGTTGTCTTGTCTTTTTCCTTCGGCATGCAAAATGAAGAGTCTATCTAATTTCTTAGCATTGACGATTATCTCCTTCATGGTTACCTCCTGAAACCGACACTTTCTAGATAAAAAACAAGCAAGACACTTGTTATCTTGGGTAATTTTTCTTCTGAAATCAAATTAAAGTTTAAGGTAGGAACATGTAATATGTTATGTGAAAGTACTTTACTAAACAATTCTACTCTTCCTTTTTCAATTGCCACTAAACATATTCCATTCGCAATCTTAACAGTTTTAGATTTATCAAATAATTCATTGTTAAGTTAGATATTCTGCTTATGTATCATATGATCAGAAACACCAAAATCAATAATCCAAGAGTAAGCTTTACTATTATATGTACCTGAACTGGCCGTAGTTGCTTGAATAGAAGGTGAGCGGGTAAAACTTTTCTATTAGCCCAGTAATTGAAGTAAAGCCTCAACCTAGCTTTGAGTTGGTAAAATAGATAGCTAAGACCGACCCTATTAATGATTGTTGACTATGTTAGCTTTAAAAGGTCTGCTTGGCCTCCAAGGATTATTTGTCATCTGTAGTTTTCGACTATCTTTTGCAATGTGCTCATGCTATTACAAAACCAGCATACTATCATCTTGGTCTGAGCAGGACCTCCTGTTCTTCTAGTCACAAAGCTAGAAGCTTGAGTCTCACTCACTGCTTGAGGCTTAGTAGAATTTTCAACCAGGAGAGCTGAGCCCTCAGTAACCAAAGTCGGTTGGGATCCCATTATAAGGTTTATTCGGCTTTTCTCATGTCTGATTTTAGAAAATACAGGATTCACACTTGGTAGAGACTTTGTACCAAGGATTCTCACATTCACTACATCAAAATCTTTATGCAATCCAGTGAAAAATCTGAATATTCTCATAGTTTAGTCAGGTGTTGATATAACCGATCATCTGTGTGACAGTGCCAATTGTGAATTTCAAAAGTGTCAATTTGTTACCAAATCTTGGCCAGCTGACTATAATACTTGTGAACATGTGAGTCGCCTTATCTTATCTCTTGAAGCTGTGACTCAAGTTCATGCATCTCCGAAGCATTATCCTTTTTTGAGTACATATCTGTAGCAAATGACCGAAGTTCAGCTACACTTGTGTACAGGATAAAGTTATCACTGATGTATGGAATCATTGATCATATAAGCCACGACATGATTATAGAGTTCTCAGATTTTCATGTTCTAAAACTGGCTTCAGTTGAAGCAGGTATTTGGACGCTTCCAAAGAGGTAATCTTCCTTTTCCTTTTCAGTTACAAACATTTTAACTCCTCTATTCCATGACAGGTAGTCGTTTCTATTCAACTTATGGTCAGTAATTATGATTGGAGCTCCTTCGAAAGAACTTAAATTAAAGGCTGCATACCCTATGCTTGAAGGTTCAAGAACAAAGGTTGCCTCTGTCTCTCCAACATTTGAAGCCATTTCTAGGACGATTTTACAAAAAACATAAAGCTAGAATTATGAAAAGTTGCTTATAGCTCTGATAACATAAAGGAACTTGAAGACAATATTCATCAACAAGATAGTTTTAATATACAAGTGTAATCTCACTTTTATAGGTGGTGTAAAACACTTCTAACGGTCAGTTAATTGCTAATTCTAACAGCTCCTTCTTACAGCGACAAGACTGCCAACGGCTATGTACATTGACAGTTTTGATTTTTACTGCATCGCTAAGATGTTGATGTCTCTAAGTGTTTCTGCTTTGCTCTGTGTGTGGTCTGACAATCTGTGTTTTGCACCACTGACATGGTGATGACACCAAATGTTTATGCTATGCTCGGCATCTGTATTCTGCTCAGAATTTGTGTTCTGCTCATTATCAACACTAAAACTTTTTTTTCTCTATATGCATTCGTCTCTTCACCTTTACCCATCACTTCTTCTCTTTAAACTATACATTTCCAACAGTTTTCATTTCTTTAGGCATCTTTGCAAGCTTCTGGAGATGTGGCGTTCTCCGGTGCAAGTCGGTGAATGACAATTGTGGATCATTGGAACCGAGTTTATGTTTGTGCATCTTTTTGATACATTATATATTATTTGTTTTTCAATCTTTATTCATATCTTATCTTTATTTATATGCATTATATCTGTTTTGTGTTTATATGTTTTGCAGCACATGAGAACAATGATACCTATGATAGAAAGTACTCACAAGTATGTTTGATGAGCAGCCGGTTGTCTTGATTTAGTTTTAGAGTCTTAAATACAATAGTGATAATTATTGACATTTTTTTCCGAACAGATAATTATCAATATTAACTAATATTATCGTACTAGTTAGTCATCAACGATGTATAGCTAATAAAGAATGGAAATGAATTGTCAAGTTGGTAGATAAATCTTTGAAGTTGAGATTACTAAAACATCTATTCTACTTGTCGTTGTGACATTAGTCGATGATCGTGTATTAAAATTATGAATGACTAACTGTTGAAAATGCATATTGTAATATTAGTTTATATGTGTTGAACAGTTAATGAATGACTTAAATATACAAGTATTTTCACTATTCGGCTAACTGAATAATTTAGTCATTTTTTTAATTTTTATATCATACAACAACAACAATCATATCCAGCATATCCAAACGACAGCAAAAGCTATCGCTAGGGTCTGGAAAAGGTGAGAGGCAGGCAAACAATACACTAATCTCAAGGAATAGAGAGTTTTTTTCCAGTGACACCCCCGACTCTATATGTACCTGCATAGATTGCACAATAATATAAATACGTATTAGTGAAGGGATTTTATTAATTATAAAAAGAAATCTTCCGATATTAAAATAGTCATGACATTGGATATGCACAAATAGTTGAAAGACAAATACCGAAACAAAAAAGTACAATGTGAACCTAAAGTGTAAATACTATCTAATCATCTAAGTATGCTCTAAGGTGCCCTATATCCTGCCTACCCCTCTTTAATCTTAATCCTCTACATACATGAACTCGTATCCTAGACCATGTCCTTGGAGAGGTGCAACTCTAGTAAGTCATGTCTAATCTGCTCATCCTACGTCAGTTTGGGTCTGCCTTTACTCCTCTTCCGTTCTAAAGTGAGGCTTTCAATTGCAGTGACAGCCGCTATTGTCTGTCTCCTCTTGACATGCCCAAGCCATCTCAGTCATCCCTAACCTTTCTATGTATACCTCATTTCTTATCATGTCTAGCTTTGTATGCTCACACATCCACCTCACCATAGTCATTCTGCCACTTCCATCTTCTCTGACTGCGTCCTCTTGATGGCCCAGCAGTCTGTTCCATGTAACATTGCCGGCCACACTACCACCCTATAAAATTTTTCCTTTAATCTAGTTGGAAAATTCTTGTCACACAACACCCCTGAGGCCGCCCTCCACCTACACCAACTTGCATGAACTCGATGCGCTACGTCACTCTCTATGTCCCTATCTTTCTGTACAAATGATCGTAGGTACTTGAACTTAAACACCTTTGACACCACTTGACCCTTGATGGTGAGTTGGTTATTCTCATCGTCGGTTGCGCCAGTCGAAGTGCAGATATTCCGTCTTAGTTCGACTAATCCTTAAGTCTTTTATCTCCAAAGCACCTCGTCACTCCTCTAGTCTCATGCTCAGGTTATGTCTACTTTTCGCGACTAATACAATATCGTCAGCAAAAAACATACATCATGGGACTGTCTTTTGAATTGACTTTGACAACTCGTCTAGGACAACTGCAAAAAGAAATAGGCTCAAAGCGGACCCTCGATGGGTATATCTCCACCGGGAAGAAGTTCGTATTCCTTACAGGCGTATGAACGGTTGTTTTCATCCTAGCATACATTTTTCATATCATATGAATGAAAGAAAAATCCTTAGTGAGATCGCATGAATTTTTATCATATAACAATGTCGTTCATTTGGATAAACTAAAGAAAATCTTTGAATCACCATATGACACACATTACTGGCCTATACGAATTAAAAACTGACTGAACCTAATAAAAACAAGAAATCCGTAGCACGACGAGAGCAGAAGCATATCACAATGAGTAATATTTTATAATACTGTATTAGAACACTATTTTGTGATATTATTAGTATTTACATTCTATTTTCTTTTCATATTATCTCTTCTCCTATTGGTTTTAATTAGAAATGCATTTTAAAATAGTGTTTCTAAGGCGAGAGGGAATCCGGGTGTGTGACTTAATCTCATCCAACCTTATGTCTTCCTCTTGAACAACATGTCACCCAACTTTACAATTCCCCTTAATGCTATGTGTCACCAAATGATCTGTCAACTCTCTTATACGGTAATCCAACCTTTCTAAAGCAGTCTTTTTAATGAACTAATGCATAACCTTATCAACATTGCAGATAGGCTTACTTTCAATAACAAAATGAAAATAAAAATAAATAATAATAGTAATGATGGTAATATGACGACTACGACAATAATAATAACAATAATAAATGAATTCCTGATAGGTCTTATTCTCAAGAGCCTTTTTTTTTTTTTTGTCTGGCTCAAAATATCAAATATTTTTCTTGATTTTCCACTCATCGATGACTTTGCCGTGTAATATTCTGTTTATTATCTTATCTGAAAATTCACAAATTTCAGAAGCCGTAGCTCCTCTCTGCACTTCCATTTCCAGTTTCAGGTACCGCTAATTGCGTCTTCTCCATCTTACTTCGCATTAAACAAGTTAATCTTATATTTTCAAAAAGCGCTTGTGTGAAGGAAAAAGGCGTTGATTGCCGCTGTTTGTAGCGATGAAAATAGGAAATTCTTGAATAAAGATTTAGTAAAGTGGCCTGATCTGAAATCCATTGATTTGCTTTCCTGCTCATGTCAATTGCTGCGTTGTTATATAATTAGCAAAGTGTAATCTCTGGATTGTGCTTTATAGAGCTATTTACTTCGATCAATTCGTGCGAGCTTTTCTTTGGTTGGATGGATTTGGGGGAGGGGGTGTTGTTAAGAAATCTCTGTCGGTGATGTTCTGCTGATTTGATTTCTGCCTGGTGTATGAAGCAGGTGATCAAGTCTACCAGTGATTGTTTCTCTGTTGATTCTTGGGTTTTATTTTGTTCAATCACTAGTTATGTGATGTCAGAGGGAAGCACTTATTTGATAAATTTCAGTTCGACTAATCACCTTCAATCTTGATTTTGGATTCCATGCTCTTGAGTTGCTTTATATCCCCTGGGATGATTCTCACCTGAACTTTCCCTTTTCTTGTGCTAAAATTGTATTATACTGTTTATGGTGCTTCAGTCATGCTTGTGGGAGTGGAGATCCTCTCCTAAATTTTTTCTTCCTAATCCTAAAAAACCAATCCATAGAAACTACACACTTGAGTGTATAGTACAAGTGGGTCCAAGGTACTACACATCAAGTGTGTGTTTTTATGGAGTATACTTGTTTAGGAGAGGGGTTTAGGAGGGAAAAGTTTACGGAAGCTCTCCACTCTGGTTGTGGGTCACCACATTAATAAGATTAATTCCATCTATGTCCTGGTAGTTGGTCCTTATTCAATGACACAGTGCCCAGGTAAATTGAAAAATGTAGTGTCCTGTAGAGAGACATTCTGATTTTGTGGGTTGTCCACAAATCTTGTAGGCTTTGCACTATTACTCTGTAGGTTCTAAAGAAAACACCTCCAAGATTTATGCAGAACCTACGACAACTGGATGTCCCTCTACCTTATCGTGGTAGGACTCAAGGTAGATGCCATGTTAATCCAGTGATATTTAGTTATACGATTGCCAGGTGGTTGTTATTTGTGAAGTATCTTAAGCCTTGGTCTCATCTCCTTTATGCTGTTTCGGTTATGGAAACTCCATACTTTGTTTTATTAACATGTAACTGAATCTTGAGCTGGTCCTCGGTTGCAGGTATTTTGTAATCGGCTCTGGTTTTTTCCCTTGGTTCTTATAAAACTTGATCCTGTTCCAGTTCCAGGTTGCTCCTGTGATTTCCTTAATTAACAGTGGTTGACAGCTGATGTCCATGGATTATTTGCCTGATCAACTAGTTTGGGATATTTTGAGTCGGATAAAGAAAACCAAGGATAGAAATGCTTTATCCCTAGCAAGTAAAAGGCTCCACAATTTGGATAATGAGGAGCGGAAATCTGTCAGAGTTGGATGTGGATTAGATCCTGCCAATGAAGCCTTGTTTGCAATCTGCAATAGATTTCGGAATTTGGAAAAGGTGGAGATCATCTACTCTGGTTGGATGTCCAAATTAGGAAAACAACTGGATGACCAAGGACTATATGTCCTTTCAAGCCATTGCCCTTCTCTAAAGGATCTCACATTAAGTTATTGCACTTTCGTGACGGATGGTGGTCTAAGTTATCTCTCTTCTTGCTCTCATCTTTCTGCATTGAAACTGAATTTCACACCTAGGATAACTGGTTGTGGGATTTTATCTCTAGTCATGGGTTGCAAGAAGCTCACAGCATTACACCTTGTTCGGTGTCTTAATGTTAGCTGTATTGAGTGGCTTGAGTATCTAGGGAAGCTTGAAACACTTGAGGATCTCTGTATCAAAAATTGTAGGGCCATTGGAGAAGGTGACCTAATTAAGCTTGGGGCAAGTTGGAAAAAGTTAAAGAAGCTGCAGTTTGAAGTTGATACTAACTATAGATACATGAAATTTCACGATAGGTTGGCCACCGATCAATGGCAAAAGCAGTGGATCCCATGTGACAATATGGTAGAGCTTAGCCTGGTTAATTGCATCATTAGCCCAGGAAGAGGGCTTGCTTGTGTATTAGGGAAGTGCAAGAACTTGGAAAAGGTTCACTTTGATATGTGTGTTGGCCTGAGGGACTCCGATATTGCTTGTCTGGCACGGAATTCAAGAAATCTTAGATCCCTTTGTCTCCGTGTCCCATCTGATTTTTCGCTACCCCTTTTGGTGAACAATCCATTGAGGCTGACAGACGAGAGCTTAAAGGCATTGGCTGAGAACTGTTTGCAGCTGAACTCGGTGAGGTTGTCTTTTTCTGACGGGGAGTTTCCTTCATCTTCCTCATTTACTTTAGATGGGATACTCATGTTAATGCAAAAGTGCCCTCTACGCGAACTGGTTCTACATCATGTATATGCATTCAATGATGTCGGGATGGAAGCTCTTTGTTCAGCTAACCATCTTGAAATCTTGGAACTTGTGGGATGCCAAGAGGTTACAGATGAGGGGCTACAGCTTGTAGGCCAATTTCCACGGTTAACCGTATTGCGGTTGAGCAAGTGTCTTGGGATTACTGATGATGGACTACAGCCACTAGTTGGAACTTGTAAGCTGGAAGTATTGGTGGTGGAAGATTGCCCTCAGATATCCGAAAGAGGCATCCATGGAGCTGCAAAATCAGTAACTTTCAGGCAGGACTTGACTTGGATGTACTGAATTTTCTAAGCTGTAAGGTTTTAATATGTTGTTGCACTTCTCAGTTTAGGCATGGAAAGGTATTCTGCTTTTGTAATATCTGTAAATGAGATACTCAAATAAAACTATTATTTTTCTTTTCTCTCTCTTTTTCTACCTTTCATCTTATTGACTGTCGATCTACCCAAAAAAGCTTGGAACTGCTGAAATCTTCTCCGACCGCTGACCATAGCGGTCGGGAAAAATCTATCACCCAAACCTAGCTTTCGATGGCTGGAATTTTGGATTCCTCCCATTAAAATCAACATGCAGAACATAATAAGAGCAAAGTCGGCTTGGGCATCACTGCTCAAGCCGGATTTCACTCCAGATGCAACATCAACTCTCACTGAAGCCCAAATCTGCTCAGATTATGGGGAGAAAACCTTCAAAATTAACCCAGATGCTGTGGAAGACACGAAGAGAAAGTGGAGCACAGCAATAATTGGACAGGTAATGGGTAACTCATCCTCTTTTCTTAACATGAAAAAATTCGCAGAGGAGCGTTGGGCTTCCAAAGGTCTCCTCGAAGTCCAAAAGAAGGAAGACGATCTGTTTGTCTTCCGGTTCCAGTCCGATGACGCGAAACAGGACATTCTGGACCACTCCCCCCTTCCTTTTGGAAACCGAGTGCTTTTCCTCTGGCCTTGGTCTCGAAATAAGCCTATCCAACGGATGAGCTTGGATAGGGTTCCTGTTTGGATAAAACTCCCAGACCTGAATCTTCACTATTACAACACACACGTACTTAGTGGTCTAGGCACCTTAATTGGAAAACTGCTTTTTATGGATAAACTCACAGCTACACAAGGAAGAGTTTCATTCGCTATAATTTGTGTTGAGCTTAAAGCGGGAGATCCTCTCCCTGAAAATATCTCTTTTATTGATGAAGAGGGGATCCATCACAAGCAGGAAGTTACTTATGAATGGATACCTACGCAATGCCCTAAGAGTGAAACATTTGGGCATAACTGTCAAGCTACTTCTCCTCAAGCCAAGCCTGTAAACATAAAAGAAAACCATTCCAAGGCATCAGCCTTTCCTGCAAAAATCAAAATTCAAACCGTTAACAAAGCTGCCAAGGAACCCATAAAAAGCCAACCTCAGACACTGAAGGTGACCGTACCACCTGAAACTGATACTGGCCCTTGGCTCAAAGACAAGGTGTTGACCAATCCCAAACTGAAAACAGTCCCCAAGTACCTTAGTAATTCCTCATAAGTCTCGGGCACAGTTAGACTAGAGGCTACACCTAGCCATAACAAGTTCTCACCACTTCAAAATCTGGATAGTGAAGATTCCAGCCACAGTCACAATACTAGGTTCAAAACCAAAACAAATACCCCTGTCCACTCAACCAGTCCGCCTGTTTCTTACGGGCCTATTATTTCTAAAGTTCAGTATGTTAATAGAACCTTTTCTAATTCATCTTCTGACTTTGATTTGGATGATGTTGATGACTTGGACGACTTTGAGTATGACAGGCCACTAGCGGATCACATAAAAAACATAAACGCTAGGCTGGACAAGTCCAACAAGGACTCTAAGTGGTATAAATCATCTCGTGATGAGGAAAGAAAATGGAAAGAAGCGGGTACTAGTAAACAAAACCACTCACCCAGGATGAAGTCCGTAGTCACCAAAGGAAACTATCATGCAGTAAGCATGGTGGAAGAAAATAACTCATCACCCATTTATTCCTCCCACAGAAGGCATATATCCCCTAGCGCTTCGCCTGCTAGACATAGTAGGAGGAAAAGTAGGGGTAGACCGAGGGAGACAAGACCAACAAAATGATTAAATTAGCATGTTGGAACATAAGGGGTCTAAATTCCCCTTTGAAACAAAAAGAAGTCAAAAAATATATCCAAAACAAGCAAATAAAAATAATAGGACTGGTGGAAGTTAAAGTTAGACAGGAAAATTTCCACCCATTCTCCCAAAGAATCTTTAAGAACTGGGATGTGTTACATAACATCCTACCAAACTCTGTCACTAGAATCTGGGTTGGATGGGATCCCAACCTCTTCCAGGCTCAAAAGATTCATGAAGAGGAACAATGTATCACTTGTAAAGTCACAACACTCACTCCAGACCCCATTACATTCATCTTATCGGTTGTCTATGGTTACAATACAATAAGCCAAAGGAGAGACCTCACGTTACCAGCACGCATTATACGGTAACCAACCATGGCTTATCATGGGAGATTTCAATATCATTCTTGATAGTAGGGGGAAAAAGGAAACAAAAAAATTGACAGTTTGGCCATCAAGGAATTTAAAGATTGGATCCAAGAAGTGGATGTTCTTCCCATTCCTTCTAGGGGTTTCGAATATACATGGTCAAACAAAAGAGAAGCCAACAATAGAACATACACTAAGATTGATCACATGTTTGGTAATGAGGAATGGAATAACAATTTCCCAAATTATCAACTAGACTATGAAGCTCCCACAATCTCTGATCACTCTCCGGGAATCCTCTCAATAAAAATGACAAAAAATTTTGGCCCTAAACCTTTCAAGTTCATCAAGGCCTGGATGAGTCACCCAAAATTTAAGGAGATTCTTGAAGACAACTGGGCTATTCCCATCCTGGGGAATCCCCAACTCCGCCTTGCTAAAAAGCTCAAAAGGCTAAAGGTTCCTCTGAAAAAACTAAACACTAGTTTTTTCACAAACATTTCTGTGAGAGTCCATAATGCTAGACAAGAGCTGGAAATTGCTCAGCAAAATGCAATGGAAGACAGTTCTAACCCTCTTGCCATCCAAAGTGAGGAAAATGCCTTACAAGAGTATATTAAACTCTCCACCTTTGAAGAGTCATTCTACAAGGAAAAATCCAGAATAAAGTGGATGAAGGAAGGGGACAAAAACACCCAATTTTTCCACAGAACGGTCAAAGCTCATACTGCAAGAAACAAAATTTTAAGGCTTCAGAAATCAGATGATACTTGGACTCAAGATTGTGATGAAGTCAAGAACCTTGCAGTGAATTTTTTTGAAAGCTTGTTCACTGAGCCAAACCCCGATCTTCCTATTTCACTAAATTGGAATGGGAGTTCCCTCACTGACGCACAAGCAAATGGCCTGTTGACTAGAGTTACCCAAAAGGAGATTAGAGACACTCTTTTCTCCATAAAAAATGATAGTGCACCAGGTCCAGATGGTTACACAGTCGAATTCTTTAAATCCAATTGGGATTTAGTTGGAAATGAGTTTACCGAATCCATCACCTACTTTTTTCCCATGAATACCTTTACTTCCTAATAAATTCCACTGCAATCACCTTAATACCCAAGGTGGATTGCCCATCAAAAATGAATGAATTTAGACCAATCTCTTGTTGCAATGTTTGCTACAAAGTCATATCAAAAATCATTGCCAATAGGATCAAAGTCTTCCTCCCTCATTTAGTGGATGAAAACCAATCAGCCTTTATACAGGGTAGGTGCATCCAGGATAATATCCTCCTTATGCATAACCTTGTTAAAAGTTATCAGAAAATTAGGGGCCCAAGCTGCTGTGCCATAAAAGTTGACATTATGAAAGCTTTTGACACAGTAAATTGGGACTACCTAATGTCCATCCTAACACAAATGAACTTTCCACATAGGTTTAGAAATTGGATCTACCTCTGTATTTCCACTTCCTCTTACTCCATTAACTTAAATGAATCTCTCACGGGTCACTTTAAAGCCTCCAGGGGGCTGAGACAAGGTGACCCTCTCTCTCCTATCCTCTTCATCCTCGCCATGGAAGGGTTTACACAGCTCCTAAAATCAAACACCCAAATTCTCCCTTTTAAATTTCACCCCAAATGTGACAGCACCAGGATCAGCTCCCTAGCTTTTGCGGATGACCTCTTCATTCTTGCTAGTGCTGATATCCCTACCATCAACACAATCCAAACCACACTGACCACTTTTGGTAGGCTTTCGGGTCTTACCCCAAACAAAAATAAATGCGAGATCTTTATCTCTGGTGTTCCCCCAGCCAAAAAAGGGCCATTGCTGAGATTCTAGGTATGCCTCTAGGTTTGCTTCCTATCAAGTATCCATTGATAAACAAGAAACTCTCTTTTGTGGATTGCCTGCCCTTTTTGGACAAACTAAAAGCAAGAACCGATAGTTGGACATCTTCCAAGCTATCCTATGGGGGTAGACTCCAATTGATAAACTCTGTACTGATAGCCATGATTAGGTATTGGACTTCAACTTACTTTCTCCCTAGGAAGGTCCTTAGGGAAATCGAAAGAATCTTGAGAACTTTCCTTTGGGGAGGGGCTAGAAAGGCAAAAGTCAAATGGAAGGAGCTATGTAAACCAAAAAAAAGAAGGAGGTCTTGGGCTTCCGGATCTTGTGCAAGTGAACAATGGTTACCTAATGAAACAAGTCTGCCACATTTATGAAAATAAAGAATCTTTATGGATCAAATGGGTAAACTCAGTTATTCTGAAAGGTAAATCTTTGTGGGAAGTGAAACCCAAATCACAAGACACATGGCTTTGGAAAAGGCTCCTATGGATTCGAGACCAATTTGAGCAACTCACTAAGCGTATCATTGGAAATGGTACAACCACATCGTTTTGGTTTGACCCGTGGCACCCTTGGGGAAGATTGCTTCAAACCTTTTCAGAATTGAAACAAAAACTGAGCATCTGCCTATAAGCCAAAGTCTCTAAGGTCATATCTCGAGGTCAGTGGAATATTCCTTATGGTAGAGGCTGGGATTCCCAGGTAAGGGAGTTCCAAAATGCTTGTTACTCTATCCCAATCTCTGATAGGGAGGACTACTGGAAATGGACTCCCTCCCACCACTTTACAACCGGCATTGCATCAACTCTGCTCCTCCAACCCTCCCCCCTCTCTCCTGGACAAAAATTGTCTGGCATAGACATCATCTCCCAAGGTTTGCTCTTATACTTTGGATGGCTTTCTGGGAGAGGTTGCCTACCCTTGATAAGCTGTTTCAATGGGGCATTGTTGAGAATAACACTTGTCTCCTATGTGAGTCCCATCAAGAAGACCAGGGACACCTCTTTTTTAGCTGTTCTTACTCGAAACAAGTCTGGCTATCCATCCTTACAACACTTAACTGCCGCACTTTCACCTTTTCCTGGGAACAAATTCAAGACTGGATTCTAAATTCCCGCTGGTCCTCGACATTCCAAAAGGACCTTGTCTTCTTAGCCTTATCCATTGTGGTTTACTCAATTTGGAGGGAGAGAAACCAAAGATTCCATAAGCGAATTAAAAAGAACATCCAAACTACCACAAATGAGACCTTACAAAACATTAGATTATGTGTCTATTCTTGGAGAAAAGTTAGAAAATCCCACACAAACTGGGAAATTGCTTTGAACTTGAGTCTTCCAATGAAAATATTTTCTCCTTAGCAATGCACTTGAGATTTTATGTTCTATCATTACTTTCTATGGTTTAGATCTACTGCGCTTTGTTTCCAAATGCAGGAAACACAGAATTAGAATTGGTCCCATCGGCTACAGGAGAGCGAACGTGCTGTTATAAACTGTTATGGTCGGAGGTGTTCATTTGCTGATGCACATTGCAAGAGAAAAGCTGTGTTGTCAAAGGATGTGATGTTACGTTGTGACATGTTCATATTAGTTCATATTAGCTTATTGTATTTATCGAAAAGTAAATGCTTGGCTTATCGCCCTTGAAGGCAATTTTGTAAAGGTTGGCACTAGTTTACGGTTAGCACATTGTAAGCCACCTATCTTTTGATTTTTGGCTAATGGCAAGCGTTTCTTGTATAGACTGCTGCATCTCTGTATATTCGCCTTTTCGGCTTATCTATGAAAATTTTAAATTACAAAAAAAAAGATACTCAAATAATATAAGAGAACTATGTCCAAGAAATTGATGCATCTGGAAGGTAGGTTCATTTTTTTGTGATAGATTCCACATAAATAGTATGCAGGTACATATAGGGTCGGGGGTCTTACTGGAAGCAAACTCTATATTCTTCGAGATGGAGGTATTGTTTGTCTGCCTCTTACCCTGATGTCATTGGGATATATTGGGTATGATTGTTTTTGTTGTAGATTCCTCAGAAATAGGGTCCTGTAATGCTTGCCAGTTTAGTTCTAAAATCCATTTATTTGTGATATGGCTACGTATCTTGTTACTTATTCAGCTAACTTTAAAAACTATGAGAATGTTTAGTTATTTGATCAAGGTTCATAGTAAAACTCAATTAAGGCTCAAATCAATTATATGAACAGATAAATAGTAAAAAAAAGAATTTCAATATTAGAAGTTCAATAACTTCATGTTCCCGGTGCACTAAGCTCCTGCATATGTGTAGGGTCCGGAGAAGGGTTGGATCGCTTCACGATCTGATGTATACAGTGTTATCCTATGTTTTGTGCAATAATTTGTTTATGCGTCTCGAAAAATATAAAAGGGACAGCTCGTATTTAACAAATCAAATTAGTCATTGTCTGAGGTTTAGCTTGGTTAGATAATTGAATAAAAAAAATTCGTACTTAACTTAAGCTTGACGATTTATTTAATATCGAAATCCAAGTATCATAGGAATTGAGCATGAATAACTGGCTGACTCGATTCTTTTGCAGGCGCAGCGGTCTATAGGGGGACAACAAGTCAAGCTCCTCTATTAAAGATTACCTCTTAGAATCTTTTTAAAGTATGAACTACATAATACTTAATTGATCTCTAAACGAATCTGCTCAGTAGAATATTATATCCATTTCTTAATTCTGTTTTGAAGGCAGATCTTGAAGCAAATGGTAAAGTTGTTGCTTTGTAACATTGAGATCACGGGTTCGAGATATGTAAACAGACTCTTGCACAAAGTATAGGGTAAGACTGCATATATCAGATCGCGAAGCGATCCCGACCCTCCCAGGAGCTTAGTGCACTGGAAACGTTATAATTCTACTTCACGGAGAAATTTTAGTGAACAGCAGCAGAATGGTGTTAATGAGTGTTAGTGTATGTGTCCTAGGCCATGATTTGGATGTTTTATGTTATACATTTATTATTAATAAAGAGGTTTTATTATCATTATTGTTGGTTAGTATGTTACACAATTATGATATATGTACCTGGTTCATTATTGTTATAGAGATAAAATAATTTATAACAAGTATGAGTATTGATTTGATAATCATGAGATGTTTATGTGTATGGTGATACAAATCAATCTCATGGATACTTGTTAGAGAACAGTGTATTGGATAGACCCATCATGAGATTACTACATGGATTAGCGTCATAAGTAAATCTCATGATAGTCATGTTTTAATCCTTACACTTGAGATTGTCATAGTTTCCAACATAAGGACTATTGTATTTTGACATGATCAAACGTTATCCGTAACTGGATAATAATAAAGGTCATGATTGAATATGATAGAAATTATGTAGAAGATATTGAACAATCAAGATAGAATTTGTCTCTCTCTTTTGAGAGAGATATCTTTGGGCCCCTCGATTAGTGAGGCTGTGAAATGCATGGCAGTGCTCAAATAAATTGATAGTGTAATCAATATCATTTGTTTTATCAGTCTACTTAGAGATCGAGTAATCATATGTTTGAACAATATAAGTGTGACGCTGACCATGACTTATGTTCAAACTAGATATTGTGTGACAAAGGAATTAATGCATGTCATGTTATTAGGCTAGTTGGACTTTACTCGTATTAATTGTGTAGTCGTAATGTCTTGCTAGAGACCAATTACGACTTGTTGGTTTAATAGAGATTTGACCGACTACCAATTAATATGGGCCTATCGGGTCACACACAAGAATGCGTTTGGGCTGATTTTAATAATATTAATAATATTAATATTAGATATTAATTATTATTATTTTTTTTTTGTTTTTTTTGGTGATTACATATATATATGTGTGTGTGTGTGTGTGTGTGTGTATTATCGGATAATAACGAAAGAATCTATATCTGATATAGATTTTGAATATCCTGATAGAATCCATATCTGATATGGATTTTGATTGGCATCAACTAATCCGATTAAGACTCGGATTTTGATGTCTATATATGTGTATATATACCACGAATAAAACACAGAATCATCAGAAAAATCCTAGAGCCGTTTTTTGGAGAAAAACGAGTTCTCTCAGTCGCGCCGTTCAAGAGCTAGCACTCCGGGCGGAAGCATTCGTGTGGATACCGGCAGAAGGTGTTCGTGTCATCGCACCTCCTACGTTCGCACCTCCTACGTCTGAGGATTTCGAATCTACAGAGGTAACGTTTTGATTTCTTTCATCGAATTAAACGAACAACATGGATCCTTGGTAGGAAATCGGAGATCAAGTTTTGTTTTTTCCGCTGCGCGTTTTAGCAGTGATCTTGTCTGATCTCCTAAATGAGATTATTCCAAACGTGTTGAGTGTTTCTATAAAGCAATGCAATGGAATGATGCTAATGTAACGTGTCCTTATATCCTGCTTAAAGCTTCTTAATCTTAATCTTCTGTTTCTATGAACTTCTATCCTGAACCATGTCCTCAGAGAGGTACAAATCTAGTAGGCCATGCCTAATCCGCTCATCCCAAGTCAGTTTGGACCTACCTTTACCCTCTACGCTTTAGATTGATTTTGCACTTTTTTTGTTTTTGTCGTTGTCTTTCATTATTTGTGCATATACGCGGTTATATATCTTTTAATGTCGGTAATATTTTGTAGCAGCATAAGTTAATTATGTTAATGTAGCATATGCTTATTATGCTAACCAACCATGTGTTTATTTTTATTTTTTTATTTGAATTAACATGAGTTGTGTATGTACAATTTATCATGTAATTTTATCTATTTACTTATTTATTGTTTAGTATTAACATGCATTATCTACTTTAACTCAACAATATGATTATTTTCTTCTTCACATATTATGATTATTATTTCTGTTTAGGTTTATCTATTACGTAATCATCAAATTCTACTGGTAATGATAGATAGAGGTAGTGGTAATAGGGAGGAGAGACTCAATCCTTTCGTAGATAATTCGCTGGCTATCAGGAGGCGTATAGGACATTTGATTTTTTACTAATGATCATTACACGATAGCAGATCGTGTACGTAGGGGTCATGGTAGGAATTGGCATATACATATCCGAGATAGATGTAGCAGGCAGATAGACGAGGTATAAACATAGAAAACAAAAGGGAGTGTGCACATCCTTTGCTCCTGCCTGCGTTGCCAAACAACATCATTAATTTCGTTGTTTTGGTGTTGAAATCCTTCGGCCCATCAAGCAAGCAGAAACAAAAAAAGAGAGAGATTGCAGTCCTTCTTGCCTTCCAGCCGAGGCACACTAAGAGAAATAGAAAATAATTCTTGTCCAACCCAATCTCAATTCAACCGTACGGTATATTATCAACGAATCAGGTAAGTAATCTCCCTATACTTGCTATGTTTTGCGAAAATTTTATACGTTATTTTGGTATGAACTTCGGATCATGCATTCGTATATGTGTTTGAATAGATGGTTGTCTACGTATATGTGTGTGCTGTGTATTTATATATATGAGTGGAGATCAGTTGCCGAATAGACCACGGTGTGATGTGATGCATATATATGTGTGGTATGTATAATGGTGCTTATATATCAATGTTTTGATTATATATTTGTGCATGCAGAACACACTTCGTTATGCGATTTGAATATTTTGTGCTTGTGGTGCATGGCCGAAAGGCCATTAAAGAAGAAAAAAAAGATTTTTATGTATTTAGTATTAGATACAAGTTTATAAATGAAAAATGCCTTTCTTCCTTTTAAAATCAAAACTATTCTGCTTCTTGATTATTTTCTTATCGTTTGGTTACTCTGTAGTCAGTGTTATGCCGGATTGTTGTCAACATTTAATTCCTGCTTGTGTATACTAAATATGAGATTTTGATTGCCCTTGGTAATTATTAATGGTAAATTACTGCATTTTATGTCATAATCATTCTTTGACTCTTTCACAAATTTTAAAGCCAAGCATGATTACTTGGGTTCAGTAGAGTAAACTGTGGCGTGATGTGTTGTGTGTGGGTATATAATTATAAATGTAAGATAGTATGGAATATACATATAACTATGTACGTTATGCATGGAATTGTGTGTATGTGACTTTGGCCGAAATTGTTTGGTGGCCTTGGGTATTTTAGACTTTTGGCCTTTTTGGCATAGTTTATGACTTCACCTGAAATAAATTAGCTTATCGGTATCGAGTTCGGGAGAAAAGTGGGCCGAGGGAGTACCGTGTGCGTATATACGTGTATATGTGCATGTATGGGCGTGGACATATATACGTGTGTGCATACACAGCTGAAATAGTGATGGTTTTGGAAATTTCGTTTGCATATTTTTAGAATTTCACCCTTACAAATGAAATATATCAGTGAGCCGAGTTGATTCCTATTTTGGTTATCGCGCGCTGCAGATGTAACTACCTCGTCAGGGACAGGGTTTCTGTATGCCTATTTGGATTGCTGCAGATATAACTACCTCGTCAGGGACAGGGCTTCTGTATGCATATATTGGGCCTGAGCGTAACTACCTAGTCCGGGACAGGGTGCAAAGGCATATATTTGGTGCTATAGACGTAACGACCTAGTCTGGGACAGTGTGTCTATAGTATATTTGGTTTTGGGGGAATCAATTCGTAAGTCTTACGGTATAAGTCACTTGTAGGGAAAGTGCTATAGCCATTGCATTTGATTTTGGACTTTGGACCGATTAAACCGGATTTGGTTATTTGGATTTTTGGATCGGTTTAATCGGATATGGACATTGGATTTGGACATTGATATTGGAAACATTAGTTTTGAAATAAGGGGAACATTGACATTGCATTGTTTTGAAAAACTGCATCACGTTTTAGCTTGGACTAACCTTTGCTTGGCTGTCGTTTGGTTTGACTTGGTCATCGGTCTATTTGTTGACTTTGTTACGTGATTAATTGGACTTTGTTTTGTACTTTGTTGGTCCTATTTGCTTGCTTTTGGATGTTAGGGGCAGAGTTATAAATTTACTTGCGAAGAGAAGCATGATATTATTTTATGTTGCTATATATCGTTATCACACTTGCTTCTCCGTGTATGATCCCATGGTAAGTATAGTGGGATTACTTGCTGAGCGACTTGTCGCTCAAACCACGCTTTAACATATTTTGCAGATAGACAGGTGATTGAGCTAGCATACTCAGGATGACCGAGAGTGGGGATATTGAGGTCGATGATATTCCAATGAGACTTTCGAGGGCTTAGTTGAGATAATGATTTTTGATACTCGAGGTTTATGTACTTTAAACATTTAGTTATATCTACATTTGACACTTGTAACGGATTTAGATTTGCCTAGACATTGATATTTATGATGATGATTATTTCGAGGTTTTAAATTTTGACTTCCGCTGATGTGTATCTGTTTTGATTTTGACGCTTTGTATTCTCCTTAGTGAGATACGGCGGGTGCACTGTTCCCAATGTTAGGGCTCGGGAGCGGGGCGCTACAGGTGGTATCAGAGACCAGGCTTTAGATCCGCCTCGGAAACGCAGGATTAATCAAAAAACTTAGACATAAGCTACGATTTTACCCCTAATAAGCAAAGTAGACTTAAGCGATGATCTTAGACCTAAGTTATGATCGGGTCATGGGAGGTGTGTGTCGATGGTTAGCTTTTCTTATCTAATTATCGATTTATCCGCATTCCACCTTTCCACTTGTTATCGACTAATCTGATTTTCGCCTCATGAACTTGAATCACAGAAAATGCCTCCACGACGTGATCCAGCTGGTAATAATGGTGACGATCAGCAGGGACATGGGACCATTCCCCAGGTACTGGCAGACACGCTGGCCACTCTTACTGCATTGGTGGCCCAGCAGCAGGTGCAGCTGGCTCACTTGCAACAACAACAGGAGCAACAACAGCAACCACCACCACCACCACCACAACCACAGGGGCTTCGATTCTTTTACCGGAAGATGCAGAACTCCCGGATACCTATGTTCAGGGGTACCACCCAACCAGAGGAGGCAGAGATTTGGCTCAAGAATCTATCCGAGCAGTTGAGGTTGTTAGAGGCTCCGGATGGCCTGAAGGTGGATGTGGTGGTACCATTCTTGGAGGGCGATGCAGAGCGATGGTGGCAGGGTGTGGTACGTAGACGAACTACACAGCCGACATGGGCCCAGTTTAGGGAGGAGTACCAGAGGCACTACGTTCCTGAGAGTGCCATTCAGAGGAGGATGACAGAGTTTCAGCTCCTGACACAGGGGTCCATGACTGTTGATCAATATTCTGAGAAATTTCATGCACTCGGGAGATACATGCCTGCCGTCATGGACGACGAGAGGACAAAGATGTTGAAGTTCGAGACGGGTTTGAGTTCACGCATTCAGTCATTGATCATATGCGCCCAGCCTACCACTTTTGAGGGATTGTTGGAGGTGTGTCGTAAGGTCGAGGGTGACCTTGTGAGGGTGGCAACGGAAGAGAAAAGTAAGAGACCTTGAGAAGAGAGCAGCAATGGTGGACCCGAGAGGTGGGTCAAAAATCTTAAGAGGGGTCAGATAGCTCAACCACGACCTCAACAGCAGCAAGAGCTCGGAGATAATGTGCTGACAGTGATCCCTACTTGCCCCACATGTGGACGAAGACACGCAGGAGAATGCTGGAGAAAGGTGGGAGCATGTTACAACTGTGGAGAAATGGGCCATATGGCTAGAGATTGTCGAAAGCCGAGGAGACGGCTCCAGGGGTCCAATTGACGCTATCAAGGTACCTTTAGTTATGAATTTCAAATGATTAAGTGGTACATGTGTAACTTGTATTCGAACCCCTGAACTTGATGAGTGTTATACTAGTAAGCAACTGGTTGTAATCAATGATACTAACCACAAAACAGGTTAGATGGTGGTTAAGATGTAAATCTTAGAAATTATCAACATAAGGTGATGATATCAATATCGTTTAAGGAAATTAAGATGAACATAGAAACACGTAAGAATCGATGAATCTAGTAGGCTTGAACTGAGATAACGTAAGCATGAACAAATAGATACTGTCGAATCTAGTAAGTTTGAAGCGAAGGTGAGTAAGCGCGAACAAGTGGTGGTTGCCATTCATGTGAGATTTAGTTGGGTTAAATTTAGCAATTGGAATGATCAAACAAAGAAGTACTGTGGATTAGAGTGGCGCAGAAGCGTAATGGTTTAGTTTAGTTTAAGATGGTTAAATTAATAACTCTTTAAGTTGAATCTTAGAATATAAAGCAAGCGGAGCTAAGCTATAATCACATCAATAAGTTATGATATCATTCCTAGGATTAACAATCTATAGAGACGAGTAGGCTTGAACACATAAGATGGTATAGGGAAAGTTCCTAAGTTGTAACTATGAAGACATTAAGTTAAAAATTGTAGTACACTTAAGTACTGAGTATATAAGGTTGTTGATGACAACATGTATAAGTACGATATAGACTAACATTTAGGTTGAAACCCCCAGTAGTGTGACAATCCCCTTAAGTTTAATTCAAAAACCATAGATAGATTAGGTTACTATGTAACAAGTGGAGATCAATGGATGTAGCGATTACGTTGTATATATGCAAGCAATGATCTTGAGGGCTAAGTCCTATGTCGAGGAAGTGAAATGGTTGACATATGAAACTACATAAGGGATGCTTAGTTAGCTCATTACCTAGGTGAATAGATTAGTTAGGATTACACTAAGTTGTTGATTACATAGTATGCAAGTTTCGAGGCCGAAACTTTTTGTAAGGGGGGAGGAGTGTTACGAACGCATTTTGCATGGCATGAAAAAAAAAGAAAAAGAAAAAGAAATTTAAATAAAATAAAGAGGATAAATCCTAGTCCACTTAGGATTTGGAAGTAGATTATATTTTTAAATGTGAAACCTAAGTCAACTAGGATTAGGCAGATGGGATATATTTTGTATGAAACCTAAAACCACTAGGAAACTAATAATTAATCTACCATAACTCTTCCATATAGCTTATATATACTACACAAATTAACCATTCATATCTCACAGAAACCCTCCGCCGCCCCTGCAGCTGAAGAAAAAAAAAACTGCCTCCCATTGCCACTTTTTATTCCAGCCGTGAAACATAGAAAACAAAAGGAAGTGTACACATCCTTTGCTCCTGCCTGCGTTGCCAAACAACATCATTAATTTCGTTGTTTTGGTGTTGAAATCCTTCGGCCCATCAAGCAAGCAGAAACAAAAAGAGAGAGAGATTGCAGTCCTTCTTGCCTTCCAACCAAGGCACACTAAGAGAAATAGAAAATAATTCTTGTCCAACCCAATCTCAATTCAACCGTACGGTATATTATCAACGAATCAGGTAAGTAATCTCCCTATACTTGCTATGTTTTGCGAAAATTTTATACGTTATTTTGGTATGAACTTCGGATCATGCATTCGTATATGTGTTTGAATAGATGGTTGTCTACGTATATGTGTGTGCTGTGTATTTATATATATGAGTGGAGATCAGTTGCCGAATAGACCACGGTGTGATGTGATGCATATATATGTGTGGTATGTATAATGGTGCTTATATATCAATGTTTTGATTATATTTTTGTGCATGCAGAACACACTTCGTTGTGCGATTTGAATATTTTGTGCTTGTGGTGCATGGCCGAAAGGCCATTAAAGAAGGAAAAAAAAAGATTTTTATTTATTTAGTATTAGATACAAGTTTATAAATGAAAAATGTCTTTCTTCCTTTTAAAATCAAAACTATTCTGCTTCTTGATTATTTTCTTATCGTTTGGCTACTCTGTAGTGAGTGTTATGCCGGATTGTTGTCAACATTTAATTCCTGCTTGTGTATACTAAATATGAGATTTTGATTGCCCTTGGTAATTATTAATGGTAAATTACTGCATTTTATGTCATAATCATTCTTTGACTCTTTCACAAATTTTAAAGCCAAGCATGATTACTTGGGTTCAGTAGAGTAAACTGTGGCGTGATGTGTTGTGTGTGGGTATATAATTATAAATGTAAGATAGTATGGAATATACATATAACTATGTACGTTATGCATGGAATTGTGTGTATGTGACTTTGGCCGAAATTGTTTGGTGGCCTTGGGTATTTTAGACTTTTGGCCTTTTTGGCATAGTTTATGACTTCACCTGAAATAAATTAGCTTATCGGTATCGAGTTCGGGAGAAAAGTGGGCCGAGGGAGTACCGTGTGCGTATATACGTGTATATGTGCATGTATGGGCGTGGACATATATACGTGTGTGCATACACAGCTGAAATAGTGATGGTTTTGGAAATTTCGTTTGCATATTTTTAGAATTTCACCCTTACAAATGAAATATATCAGTGAGCCGAGTTGATTCCTATTTTGGTTATCGCGCGCTGCAGATGTAACTACCTCGTCAGGGACAGGGTTTCTGTATGCCTATTTGGATTGCTGCAGATATAACTACCTCGTCAGGGACAGGGCTTCTGTATGCATATATTGGGCCTGAGCGTAACTACCTAGTCCGGGACAGGGTACAAAGGCATATATTTGGTGCTATAGACGTAACGACCTAGTCTGGGACAGTGTGTCTATAGTATATTTGGTTTTGGGGGAATCAATTCGTAAGTCTTACGGTATAAGTCACTTGTAGGGAAAGTGCTATAGCCATTGCATTTGATTTTGGACTTTGGACTGATTAAACCGGATTTGGTTATTTGGATTTTTGGATCGGTTTAATCGGATATGGACATTGGATTTGGACATTGGACATTGGTATTGGAAACATTAGTTTTGAAATAAGGGGAACATTGACATTGCATTGTTTTGAAAAACTGCATCACGTTTTAGTTTGAACTAACCTTTGCTTGGCTGTCGTTTGGTTTGACTTGGTCATCGGTCTATTTGTTGACTTTGTTACGTGATTAATTGGACTTTGTTTTGTACTTTGTTGGTCCTATTTGCTTGCTTTTGGATGTTAGGGGCAGAGTTATAAATTTACTTGCGAAGAGAAGCATGATATTATTTTATGTTGCTATATATCGTTATCACACTTGCTTCTCCGTGTATGATCCCATGGTAAGTATAGTGGGATTACTTGCTGAGCGACTTGTCGCTCAAACCACGCTTTAACATATTTTGCAGATAGACAGGTGATTGAGCTAGCATACCCAGGATGACCAAGAGTGGGGATATTGAGGTCGATGATATTCCAATGAGACTTTCGAGGGCTTAGTTGAGATAATGATTTTTGATACTCGAGGTTTATGTACTTTAAACATTTAGTTATATCTACATTTGACACTTGTAACAGATTTAGATTTGCCTAGACATTGATATTTATGATGATGATTATTTCGAGGTTTTAAATTTTGACTTCCGCTGACGTGTATCTGTTTTGATTTTGACGCTTTGTATTCTCCTTAGTGAGATACGGCGGGTGCACTGTTCCCGATGTTAGGGCTCGGGAGCGGGGCGCTACAGGTGGTATCAGAGACCAGGCTTTAGATCCGCCTCGGAAACGCAGGAGTAATCAAAAAACTTAGACATAAGCTACGATTTTACCCCTAATAAGCAAAGTAGACTTAAGCGAGGATCTTAGACCTAAGTTATGATCGGGTCATGGGAGGTGTGTGTCGATGGTTAGCTTTTCTTATCTAATTATCGATTTATCCGCATTCCACCTTTCCACTTGTTATCGACTAATCTGATTTTCGCCTCATGAACTTGAATCACAGAAAATGCCTCCACGACGTGATCCAGCTGGTAATAATGGTGACGATCAGCAGGGACATGGGACCATTCCCCAGGTACTGGCAGACACGCTGGCCACTCTTACTGCATTGGTGGCCCAGCAGCAGGTGCAGCTGGCTCACTTGCAACAACAACAGGAGCAACAACAGCAATCACCACCACCACCACCACAACCACAGGGGCTTCGATTCTTTTACCGGGAGATGCAGAACTCCCGGATACCTATGTTCAGGGGTACCACCCAACCAGAGGAGGCAGAGATTTGGCTCAAGAATCTATCCGAGCAGTTGAGGTTGTTAGAGGCTCCGGATGGCCTGAAGGTGGATGTGGTGGTACCATTCTTGGAGGGCGATGCAGAGCGATGGTGGCAGGGTGTGGTACGTAGACGAACTACACAGCCGACATGGGCCCAGTTTAGGGAGGAGTACCAGAGGCACTACGTTCCTGAGAGTGCCATTCAGAGGAGGATGACAGAGTTTCAGCTCCTGACACAGGGGTCCATGATTGTTGATCAATATTCTGAGAAATTTCATGCACTCGGGAGATACATGCCTGCCGTCATGGACGACGAGAGGACAAAGATGTTGAAGTTCGAGACGGGTTTGAGTTCACGCATTCAGTCATTGATCATATGCGCCCAGCCTACCACTTTTGAGGGATTGTTGGAGGTGTGTCGTAAGGTCGAGGGTGACCTTGTGAGGGTGGCAACGGAAGAGAAAAGTAAGAGACCTTGAGAAGAGAGCAGCAATGGTGGACCCGAGAGGTGGGTCAAAAATCTTAAGAGGGGTCAGATAGCTCAACCACGACCTCAACAGCAGCAAGAGCTCGGAGATAATGTGCTGACAGTGATCCCTACTTGCCCCACATGTGGACGAAGACACGCAGGAGAATGCTGGAGAAAGGTGGGAGCATGTTACAACTGTGGAGAAATGGGCCATATGGCTAGAGATTGTCGAAAGCCGAGGAGACGGCTCTAGGGGTCCAATTGACGCTATCAAGGTACCTTTAGTTATGAATTTCAAATGATTAAGTGGTACATGTGTAACTTGTATTCGAACCCCTGAACTTGATGAGTGTTATACTAGTAAGCAACTGGTTGTAATCAATGATACTAACCACAAAACAGGTTAGATGGTGGTTAAGATGTAAATCTTAGAAATTATCAACATAAGGTGATGATATCAATATCGTTTAAGGAAATTAAGATGAACATAGAAACACGTAAGAATCGATGAATCTAGTAGGCTTGAACTGAGATAACGTAAGCATGAACAAATAGATACTGTCGAATCTAGTAAGTTTGAAGCGAAGGTGAGTAAGCGCGAACAAGTGGTGGTTGCCATTCATGTGAGATTTAGTTGGGTTAAATTTAGCAATTGGAATGATCAAACAAAGAAGTACTGTGGATTAGAGTGGCGCAGAAGCGTAATGGTTTAGTTTAGTTTAAGATGGTTAAATTAATAACTCTTTAAGTTGAATCTTAGAATATAAAGCAAGCGGAGCTAAGCTATAATCACATCAATAAGTTATGATATCATTCCTAGGATTAACAATCTATAGAGACGAGTAGGCTTGAACACATAAGATGGTATAGGGAAAGTTCCTAAGTTGTAACTATGAAGACATTAAGTTAAAAATTGTAGTACACTTAAGTACTGAGTATATAAGGTTGTTGATGACAACGTGTATAAGTACGATATAGACTAACATTTAGGTTGAAAACCCCAGTAGTGTGACAATCCCCTTAAGTTTAATTCAAAAACCATAGATAGATTAGGTTACTATGTAACAAGTGGAGATCAATGGATGTAGCGATTACGTTGTATATATGCAAGCAATGATCTTGAGGGCTAAGTCCTATGTCCAGGAAGTGAAATAGTTGACATATGAAACTACATAAGGGATGCTTAGTTAGCTCATTACCTAGGTGAATAGATTAGTTAGGATTACACTAAGTTGTTGATTACATAGTATGCAAGTTTCGAGGCCGAAACTTTTTGTAAGGGGGGAGGAGTGTTACGAACGCATTTTGCATGGCATGAAAAAAAGAAAAAGAAAAAGAAATTTAAATAAAATAAAGAGGATAAATCCTAGTCCACTTAGGATTTGGAAGTAGATTATATTTTTAAATGTGAAACCTAAGTCAACTAGGATTAGGCAGATGGGATATATTTTGTATGAAACCTAAAACCACTAGGAAACTAATAATTAATCTACCATAACTCTTCCATATAGCTTATATATACTACACAAATTAACCATTCATATCTCACAGAAACCCTCCGCCGCCCCTGCAGCTGAAGAAAAAAAAAAACTGCCTCCCATTGCCTCTTTTTATTCCAGCCGTGAAACATAGAAAACAAAAGGAAGTGTACACATCCTTTGCTCCTGCCTGCGTTGCCAAACAACATCATTAATTTTGTTGTTTTGGTGTTGAAATCCTTCGGCCCATCAAGCAAGCAGAAACAAAAAAAAGAGAGAGATTGCAGTCCTTCTTGCCTTCCAGCCGAGGCACACTAAGAGAAATAGAAAATAATTCTTGTCCAACCCAATCTCAATTCAACCGTACGGTATATTATCAACGAATCAGGCAAGTAATCTCTCTATACTTGCTATGTTTTGCGAAAATTTTATACGTTATTTTGGTATGAACTTCGGATCATGCATTCGTATATGTGTTTGAATAGATGGTTGTCTACGTATATGTGTGTGCTGTGTATTTATATATATGAGTGGAGATCAGTTGCCGAATAGACCACGGTGTGATGTGATGCATATATATGTGTGGTATGTATAATGGTGCTTATATATCAATGTTTTGATTATATATTTGTGCATGCAGAACACACTTCGTTATGCGATTTGAATATTTTGTGCTTGTGGTGCATGGCCGAAAGGCCATTAAAGAAGAAAAAAAAGATTTTTATGTATTTAGTATTAGATACAAGTTTATAAATGAAAAATGCCTTTCTTCCTTTTAAAATCAAAACTATTCTGCTTCTTGATTATTTTCTTATCGTTTGGTTACTCTGTAGTCAGTGTTATGCCGGATTGTTGTCAACATTTAATTCCTGCTTGTGTATACTAAATATGAGATTTTCATTGCACTTGGTAATTATTAATGGTAAATTACTGCATTTTATGTCATAATCATTCTTTGACTCTTTCACAAATTTTAAAGCCAAGCATGATTACCTGGGTTCAGTAGAGTAAACTGTGGCGTGATGTGTTGTGTGTGGGTATATAATTATAAATGTAAGATAGTATGGAATATACATATAACTATGTACGTTATGCATGGAATTGTGTGTATGTGACTTTGGCCGAAATTGTTTGGTGGCCTTGGGTATTTTAGACTTTTGGCCTTTTTGGCATAGTTTATGACTTCACCTGAAATAAATTAGCTTATCGGTATCGAGTTCGGGAGAAAAGTGGGCCGATGGAGTATCGCGTGCGTATATACGTGTATATGTGCATGTATGGGCGTGGACGTATATACGTGTGTGCATACACAGCTGAAATAGTGATGGTTTTGGAAATTTCGTTTGCATATTTTTAGAAATTCACCCTTACAAATGAAATATATCAGTGAGCCGAGTTGATTCCTATTTTGGTTATCGCGCGCTGCAGATGTAACTACCTCGTCAGGGACAGGGTTTCTGTATGCCTATTTGGATTGCTGCAGATATAACTACCTCGTCAGGGACAGGGCTTCTGTATGCATATATTGGGCCTGAGCGTAACTACCTAGTCCGGGACAGGATGCAAAGGCATATATTTGGTGCTATAGACGTAACGACCTAGTCTGGGGCAGGGTGTCTATAGTATATTTGGTTTTGGGGGATCAATTCGTAAGTCTTACGGTATAAGTCACTTGTAGGGAAAGTGCTATAGCCATTGCATTTGATTTTGGACTTTGGACCGATTAAACCGGATTTGGTTATTTGGATATTTGGATCGGTTTAATCGGATATGGACATTGAATTTGGACATTGGACATTGATATTTGAAACATTAGTTTTGAAATAAGGGGAACATTGACATTGCATTGTTTTGAAAAACTGCATCACATTTTAGCTTGGACTAACCTTTGCTTGGCTGTCGTTTGGTTTGACTTGGTCATTGGTCTATTTGTTGACTTTGTTACGTAATTAATTAGACTTTGTTTTGTACTTTGTTGGGTCTATTTGCTTGCTTTTGGATGTTAGGGGCAGAGTTGTAAATTTACTTGCGAAGAGAAGCATGATATTATTTTATGTTGTTATATATCGTTATCACACTTGCTTCTCCGTGTATGATCCCATTGTAAGTATAGTGGGATTACTTGCTGAGCGACTTGTCGCTCAAACCACGCTTTAACATATTTTGCAGATAGACAGGTGATTGAGCTAGCATACCCAGGATGACCAAGAGTTGGGATATTGAGGCCGATGACATTCCAATGAGACTTTCGAGGGCTTAGTTGAGATAATGATTTTCGATACTCGAGGTTTATGTACTTTAGACATTTAGTTATATCTACATTTGACACTTGTAACGGATTTAGATTTGCCTAGACATTGATATTTATGATGATGATTATTTCGAGGTTTTAAATTTTGACTTCCACTGATGTGTATCTGTTTTGATTTTGACGCTTTGTATTCTCCTTAGTGAGATACGGCGGGTGCACTGTTCCCGATGTTAGGGCTCGGGAGCGGAGCGCTACAGTATCAAAGTATGAATGTTTTATGAGTTGATCGATCTCTACGTCGGTCGATCAATGTGTACATCGATTTCTAAAAATAGACATCGATCGATCTACATATGAAATATGTAAAATTGGAAGCACACTGTCTAACGTTAATCTCTACATCAATCGATTTATATTTCAAGTAAAAATTGAACATAGGTCTATAAATAATGACATCGATCGGTCGATGTATACATCAACTTCTAAAATTAGACATTGATAGATTTATGTATGAAACGTAGAAAATTAGAAGTACACTTTATCTCTGACGTGTGAGTTATTTCCTTTGATATTTAGCTGTGGATTGCTTGTTTTACATGGAGCTAACTTGCGGGCAATTTGTTTTGATTCGTTTATCTTTCATGAAATAATATACTCCGGCATACTATACTACGTGAATAACAGAAACTACGGCAAAATTACACATACGCAAAAGGAAATAACATTAAAATCTTCCAATGTTATCATGTTAATAAAATTCTGAAAAATGAAAACCAGGGTTGACGAGGTCGGATTGTCTCGCCAAGGTAATAGTCGAAATATCCGGGGTTCAACGCCGTCAACCCTCCGTCACTTTGTCCTCCTAGGAAACCTGAGAAAGGAAAGAACGCGTTAGGAGTCCCAGGGCGCTGCCCCAGGGAAACCCTCCGACGCTCAAGTCAGTTACGGGCATTATAACGTATGGCTTATGTTGAAATAGTGGTTTGACAGAACCTGTTTGAGGTCGGCCAAGGTGTAAGCCGAGCTGAGATGAGAACAGCGGGGTGTTTTACTTGTGATGTGGACTTGTAATTTTTGCTTCCAATTTGGTCTTGGAGCTTCTTACTGTTGGAGAAGCCCTTTTATAGCTGGCGAAGCTGGGAGCTGCGTGTCTCAGATGGTTGAGACGACGACGTCTGGCCTGCTTGCATGGTAGCCGTGCAGCTGCTAAGGATGGCTGTGCTGGCATCTTCCCTTCGTATGGTTAACATCTGGAAAGTTAGATATTGCATGTAGGCCACGCAGCATACTGCTCTGTGACTCTTGTAATCTGGCTGAGGTCAATAATCAGAGCCGTATTCAAGAGCAGATCCGAGGCCGAGATGTTTTTCTGGCCGAGACGGTCCTGCCGAGGACTGTTTCCTTTGGCCGAGCTGGATGTATATCCGCTCTAGATGTCCCCATCATTATGGCCGAGGTGCCATTTTAAAGGGCAGAAATGCCGGGGTCTTGTGATAAAATGTTTGGGCCAAGGCTACTGCCAGGCTTTTCCAGTTGGTAACTGTTGCTGTGATAAGATCCTTTGGCTATGGTAAAGTCATTGATCCGAGGTGGATCCCTTTAAGCCGAGGTGGAACCCTTAGTTCCAGTAGGGTACTGACCATGTAGCCGGGATGACCAGGGGCCTCCGTGGCCGAGACGAAATACTTGTCCGCGTGGGACTTAGTCTGTCACCAGGCCGACCTGCGGCCCTTAGTCATTTTTATACTTTTGCTCTAACGTTGACTGTCATTGACTGACGGGTGGATTTTCCGGTATCATCATTTGCCCCCCAGATTAGTTTGGCCGAGCTGAGCTGAGGGCAGGCTGATCTGTTGATATCGTTGCCTTTGGCCGAGGTGTCTCTCTTAAAGCCAGTTACTCCATACCTATCAAGCGCGGTGTACGAAGCATCAGTTTGTAGCTGTACTGATTGAATCAAACTGACCAGACGGATGCTCTTCCACGACACGTGTCTGTCTCTGATTAGTTTGTCATGCAACATTATGGCCTACGCAGACCGAGGTAACGGCGGTTCGGGATTCGATGCTAATCAGCCTTAATGGTGGCACGGGAATCGAGGTTAGCCTAATCCGAGATGACCTTTGAAATGGCTGAGACTTGCCTATAAATAAGGCTTCGTTCCTCATTCTTACCCTTTTGCATTCTAATTGCTCTCCTCATTCTTACTCTTCATCGGTGTCAGCTCTTCCGGCGTTTCCCCTTGCTCCGACGTCCTTTCCACCTCAGCAATCTCCTTCCTTTTCTGGCTAACCATCTGTAAGTCTTCTCTGCTAGCTTTCAATGTCTTCGGCTTCTGACTCACAGAATCGCTCCGAGGGAGCTTCTTATGTTGGTAATGACGGAACTTTTAGTTCCTCATCGGAGAAGACGGTTGTCTCTGAGAACTGTCCTCCAGCTCGGCTTCTGGCTGGTGCTGGTGATGTTGCCGGCCCCAGTGGCCGAGCTATGCCGAGCAGAGCTATTAGAGTAGTGGAGGTTTCTCCAGAGCAGGTAGAAACCATTCCTCCTCCGGGCACGGCAACGGTGCCTAGTAAATCTAGGGTTTTAACTCTGCCGGTAGGAGTTGTCTATAGGGGATCTCCTTCAGTCGAAGTCCAAGAATCCTTTTGTACTTTGTCCGAGGTAGACGTTTCCTTGATCTGTGGCATGTATGACATCGATGTTGAGCAATTCGATCCCCTCTTACCTTTGCCCAATCAAACAGCCTATGACCCTCCTGAGGGCTATGAGGCTATCTATGAAGAATACTTTCATTCTGGGTTTCGTCTTCCCATCCCAGTCTCTCTATTTCGCATTCTTCACTCTTACAACCTTAGGCTTCCCCAAATCAAGCCTAACAGTTTGAAAATTATTCTTTCTTTTCTGCTCTTCCTTAGAGCATCCGAACTCCCTTTTGATCATAGAATCTTTAGGAGTCTATTTGCTTGTAGGTCTTCAGAGAGTTGGTATTATTTTACCAAAAGAGTGACTCCTGAAGATTTTAATTATGTTGTACATATTCCCTCCTTCAAGAAGAACTGGAAGGGCAGGTTCTTCTATATTAAGAAGTTAGGGTTACCCCAACTTGATATATGGAAGTCAGGCAGAGCTGACAACACGAAGCCGAGCTCAGAATACTGTGACGAAGCGGCCAAGTTGTACTCTCTGCCTGTGGTCATTGACTGGCACAGGGTTAATGAATCCATACTGGAGGCGGCTGACCTGAGCTCCTTAGCCTCAGGTCCCCATTACAAACCCCTTTCTCCAGAGAATCTGGCAATAGTCCGGGGTATGCTCTGTTACTTGTGCTTCTTTTTCAATTCTAACTTCCCCACTTAACCTTGCGCACTCTATGCAGGCTCCATGGCTCCTGGAGGGAAGGATGTAGCTGCAAAGATTGCTAAGGCCGCAGCTCGCAAGAAGGCTCAAGCCGCAAAAGCTAGGGCCGAAGCCGCTCAAGAACTGCCCCCAGCCGAAGGCATTGCCGAGGCCGAGGTTAATCAGGCAATCACAATCGCTTCTGAATCCACCACTCCAGGTATCTTATATTTCCTGTCTTGATTTGTTCCTCTAGGTAGTTTTCCTTACTCGGATCATGATAGCAGAGGCAAGGGCCGAGGTCCCTCTGAAGAATACAGCTCCAGTTGACCTTGGACAAAGTCAACAGCATGAGAGCTCTGTTCTGGGGAAGAGGCAGAGAGATGCCCCCGTTCCTGAGGCCGAGATGGCACCTGCTCAGGAAAACGTAACGGTGGGTGAGTTTGACGAGGCCGACACTGTGATGAACCCTGCCACAGCTAGAAAGATGAACAGTTTGATACTGCACATTGACAAACAGCGTTTCTCAACTGCATCTTGGGGCAGCTTGGTTAACTCTGTCCATGTCAATTCTGCCGTGGTATGACCTATCTCTTGTTTGTTTCACATGCTAAAGTTTTCCTAACTCCATTTCTGTGAAACAGCTAACAGTGCAACTATCTGAGCTCATTAGCCGAGGTGAAGAGTTGCAAAGTCAACTGGCAGCTAAGACTCAGGAATCTGATGTTAAGTCCCAAGACATTGCTTCTCTAAAATCAGATCTCCTCAAGATTCAAAGCCAAAGAGAAGAGGCCGAGGTCAAATGGGCTACAGCTAACTCCTTAATGGCTGAGCTGGGGAAAAGAAATGCCGACCTGGAGGCATGCTTTAATCAAGTCATGGCCGAGTCTGGGCAAAAAGATGCCGTGATCAAAGATTTGCAAGAGAAACTGGAGCAGCAAACATCAGACTTTTCTGCTCAACTTGCTGCGGCCAAGTCTGAAGCAGTGGCCAAGTTCAAGAAATCTGAATTGTTTGAAGAGAATATGGTACTACTGCAGGGCTCAGTTATGCAGATGGGCCAGACAAAGGCCATTGATGTCTGTGCCGAGGTCTGCCCCCAGCTGAATAAGGATGACCCCAGGCTGGCTGAGCTCTATAACACCAATGCTGAGGCCGAGTTCGAAGCCCAATTTCAGAAGTTCACTGATGGGGCAGACTTGCGTGATGATGATCAAGTCTAAACTTAGATTGTAATAAGTGTACTCTGGTCATCAATGAAAGTTTCTGCCCTTTGCAATTCTTGTTCGTTTCCAAGTTTTTTGCTTCAGTATTTTCTTCATACTTTTTGTTGCCGAGGTCGCACATCGGACCTACTAATCTTGGGCAAAACTCTTACCCGCAGATTAGTGTAATTGAACTTTTCTTATTAAACCTGCTCAACCTTAATAAAAGATAGACAAAATAAAAGTTACCTTGTCTTGCTGAGTTTGAATAAGAGAATCTCGTGAAGCCTTGGCCGAGATCTCATTTAAAATAACTCGAGCATATCCGCTGTACACTAGCCGAGGTGAAGCCTTGGCCGATATCTCATTTAAAATAACTCGAGCATATTCATTGTACACTAGCCGAGGTGAGATATAGAGATCTGCCCCGACCTTATCCAGATCTGCCAAGGTCATACGAGTCCTGAGCAAGTTGGTGTCCCGGGCTGGCCGAGATGCAACTTCAACTCGATCTTTCCCAAACCTGCTGAGAAGAAATCTTTAACCCTCTGGCGGGCTCTTTCCCCAGATCCTGCTGAAAAGAAATTTAACCCTCTGGCGGGCTCTTTCCCCAGATCCTGCTGAGAAGAAATCTTTAACCCTCTGGCGGGCTCTTTCCCCAGATCCTGCTGAGAAGAAATTTAACCCTCTGGCGGGCTCTTTCCCCAGATCCTGCTGAGAAGAAATTTAACCCTCTGGCGGGCTCTTTCCCCAGAACCTGCTGAGGAGAAATTTTTTACCCTTTAGCGGGCAAGTGTCTGGAACTTAGCCGAGGTCTTTTTTCACCCTTTAGCGGGCAGGTGCCTGGAACTTTAGCCGAGGTCTTTCTGGTAAGAAACTTCAGTTCTGCAGAGCTGTCCACAACACTGAGTTGAATGAACACTTTTTATTGCTGAGAAGTTTCGCGCACCAAGAGGTGACTTGTACAAGCCAACTACAAGGCTAAGCTGGGGGTTTTCAGATGTATTCGAAAATTGGTCCCCACTTTGAACTCTATTAACGGACAAGATAGCCTAACTTTCCAACTTAGAGCTACCACTCGGGTTGATGTTCACCTCAAGGAACATCTAATTTGGCTCAACTGCATAAGTTTCATCTCGGATTGTGAAACTGCTGCAGATGGCCGAGCTCAATTTGGCGGGCTATCTCGTTTCCGAGCTGCCTACAATCTTCTGTATCGTGCCCTATATCATGATGATATAAGCAGTAGAGTTGTGGATCCCTCTTATGGAGTGGTCCTGCAAGAGGTCTAGGTTCCTTTACCAGACTTTTCTTCCTCATATAGGAAAGAATACGAGCTTTGGAAGCCAGCAAGGAACTTCTTTCTCTGCCCTGGCCCCCCATCCGGACCTTAACGGATACTCTTTCTCGCCGTGAGGCCTGGATATGTCTTTCGAGACTTCGAGGCCGAGGTGAGGTCGAGGGGCTCTGTATGGTCTGATCATCAGACCTTCGAAATGGGTACTCAGCTTCAGTTATAATCTCGGTTTGACATTCAAAATGATATCCTGGCCGAGATGGAGAATATTCCAACTGCTGAACGCTGGTACCACTGGGAGAAGGATTACTTGTTCCTTCTCTGAACGCTTCCCTTCTCAACTCCAGTACAGCTTGGAAAGCTGCTGGATTTTGTGCCACATAGTGTATGGCTCGCATATGTTCCTCATATGAGAAGGTAATAGGAGTTAACTCAAACTCCTGGGAACATGAAGCAGTTGGTTGCAAAGAGAGCCTTTGATTGCCTTCTCTGCTCATCTTTCTCTCAATAGCTTCCTAAGCTAAGAATTTTTAGAAATGACTTGATATTTCGAAAGTCAAGGGACCCGGAAGTTCAGGCCCTCCTTCTAGCGCCAATTTGACGAGGTCGGATTGTCTCGCCAAGGTAATAGTCGAAATATCCGGGGTTCAACGCCGTCAACCCTCCGTCACTTTGTCCTCCTAGGAAACCTGAGAAAGGAAAGAACGCGTTAGGAGTCCCAGGGCGCTGCCCCAGGGAAACCCTCCGACGCTCAAGTCAGTTACGGGCATTATAACGTATGGCTTATGTTGAAATAGTGGTTTGACAGAACCTGTTTGAGGTCGGCCAAGGTGTAAGCCGAGCTGAGATGAGAACAGCGGGGTGTTTTACTTGTGATGTGGACTTGTAATTTTTGCTTCCAATTTGGTCTTGGAGCTTCTTACTGTTGGAGAAGCCCTTTTATAGCTGGCGAAGCTGGGAGCTGCGTGTCTCAGATGGTTGAGACGACGACGTCTGGCCTGCTTGCATGGTAGCCGTGCAGCTGCTAAGGATGGCTGTGCTGGCATCTTCCCTTCGTATGGTTAACATCTGGAAAGTTAGATATTGCATGTAGGCCACGCAGCATACTGCTCTGTGACTCTTGTAATCTGGCTGAGGTCAATAATCAGAGCCGTATTCAAGAGCAGATCCGAGGCCGAGATGTTTTTCTGGCCGAGACGGTCCTGCCGAGGACTGTTTCCTTTGGCCGAGCTGGATGTATATCCGCTCTAGATGTCCCCATCATTATGGCCGAGGTGCCATTTTAAAGGACAGAAATGCCGGGGTCTTGTGATAAAATGTTTGGGCCAAGGCTACGGCCAGGCTTTTCCAGTTGGTAACTGTTGCTGTGATAAGATCCTTTGGCTATGGTAAAGTCATTGATCCGAGGTGGATCCCTTTAAGCCGAGGTGGAACCCTTAGTTCCAGTAGGATACTGACCATGTAGCCGGGATGACCAGGGGCCTCCGTGGCCGAGACGAAATACTTGTCCGCGTGGGACTTAGTCTGTCACCAGGCCGACCTGCGGCCCTTAGTCATTTTTATACTTTTGCTCTAACGTTGACTGTCATTGACTGACGGGTGGATTTTCCGGTATCATCAAGGGTCTTATATTTTATTTATGAAATCTTAAAATTTTAATATATCTATGTTTTATTCTTAAAAATAACTTCAAGTAGTTAGTGGCGACAAAGAAATATTTACCATAAAGGTTTTTAGCCAGATTTTTTCTTTTCCTAGTTTTCGCTATATTAAAAAAATAGCTTTAACATAAAATAATGTAAGAAAAACATTATCATATCATATTAAAAATATGCGTTATAAGAATTAAATTTAATTATAACGTTATATAAACTAGATTTATTGTATCAAATATACCCAAACATAATTTAAATCATATAATTTAAAGAATAATTACAAACATCACGGAAAGCGTATTCTTGAGTCGGAAGCGGTACCCGTGAAAAGTCATTTAAACCCGTTTCATTTAATTTTATTTTCAGTTGGTTGCTCCTATACTGAAGGGTATAATCGTACATTCACGTATGACTTCGTATCAATACCTTTGTGAATCTCAGGATCCTGCTGCTCAACTTAGACCCATTCTGCTTTCCTTCTCCGCCGTCCGCCGCCTCTCAGGTCCAGATTGGAATGACATTCTAGAATCCTCTGGTACTTGATTATCTTTACTTGCGATCTACTTTTTGTTCCCAGTCATACTCCGTGAAATTTAAAAAAAAAATCATTTAGCTGATAATGCTATTCTTTTTTTGCTGCAAATTTTTAGTTTTAGTTCTTATGTACTTGTGGAAGTTAGGAAAAATTCAACTTGTTCTGATTCAAGGTGTTTTACAGTTATTATCTTTTTCTTTTTTAATGGATATTGTGGGGCTAAGGCTGCAGTATTTTTATGAAATAAGGCAGCTGCTGCATTATTTGGCGGATGAAGTATCAAATTTGAGTTATTTAATTTTTTCTTTTGATTCTAGTTTGTGGTGAGTTGGAGAAAGTTCTAATAAAGTGGATATGCATATGAACTATCTTCAGTTTTAGTTCTTATTATTGTTTGAATAGAGTTGAATACTTGTAGATATCTGGGGTTGGTTTGTCCGTCTTTTTATTTTTTCTCCAGCAAATTAGTCGTCTTAGATTGGAAAGCCAAAAGAGAAAATTTCCCCAATAGAAATGCAATTTTCAAAGTTGAATAACCTAATAAACGGAAGTGAGGAAGAATGGTAAAATGTTGCTTGTCGATATATAATGTATGTTTTAGAAGTATATGCTTTTTTTATAAAGGATAAACCACTTGGCAGCAGGTTGATGTAAAGTGAAGTGAGTAGTTTGTTCTTTTAATAAATACATTGTCCTTTGGAAGTAATTAAGGATGGAATATGGCCTTTCCTTTGTGAATTATGATCAAATGGTTACAGTATATTTTTGTTTTACCCTTCCCTTGTCTAATTATCGCAGTAAATTTGTTCATGCCTGTTGTGATCTGTATGAACTCATGTTTTGCCTATTCGGATCACATTTTTCTGTCCATGCTTGTGTCACCAGGTTGATGTCAGACATGATAGGTAAGCTATTATGCTTCATTTTATCAACAAACACTACAAACGATAGAGGCCAATCAATCTCTCTTTAAGTTTTGAGTTTTAACTGCTGGAGACTTAGTGGAGGGCATGCCAAATTTTGTACTAGTTTCAGATTTTATTGAGATGGTTATAGTAAGAATCTGTGCCCTGTTAAGAGTAGTTTGGTTTACTGTGTTTTTCCGTTATACTTTTTTTTATGGTGAACTGTACCTTGTCCTTCCAACTTGCCAAAGGAAAGCTGTATCATATTCTCAGTTTCAACATCTCAGATGTGATATAGCCTGGGTGAGTTTGCATTGCCAAATATTCAAATTAAAGGAAATTTTCTAAAGATTGGATTTATAGATTAACTTGCTGGTTTCATATTCTTTTTTTGTCATTCGGAGGGTTTTATTTCCTAAGCATATTTTTTTTTTCTCTTGCAAGTTTATGGCTTTGGTGATCCAATGAGTCTCTCTTTCCCTCTGCTCATTATCTTTTCTTGTATTTCCCATGTGTAGTTGCTGGTCGTATTGATTTTCTCAATTCTTCTTGTGTTTCAGTATTTACCTTCAAGACCTCAGGTTAACCTCCCACACCCCTCCACTTTGACTGAAAGCTTTAGACATGTGATTGATCGTGAGCCACACAGATTCAAGATGGAGATTGGCTCGTATATTTTTGACTCACATCTTTCTCGTTCTAACTTTAAAAGGAGAAGGTTATCCGTGGATGGCGGAGATGATTCCTTCTCATGCCAAGCCACAAGTAGGAACTGGGATTTGTTACCCATACTACGATCGCCTGAGTACTTCACACTTCCTTGTTTGAGTGAACTGGCTGCTCTAGAGGTCATTGATCCAGGTTTCTCCAGCAGAATTCCAAGCTTTACTATTGGCAGGAATGGGTTTGGATCTGTCAAATTTATTGGGGAGACTGACATTAGGTGGTTGGATTTGGATAAGATCTTCAAGCTGGGAAGGAATGAGGTGGTTCTCTATGAAGATGAGAATTCTAAGCCTGCAGTTGGACAGGGTCTTAATAAAGCAGCTGAAGTTATTTTAATGTTGCAGTTAAATATGTCAAGGGAATGGTGCAACAATCATTGCAAAAAGATTACCGAGAAACTAAGGGTTTTGACAGAGAGACAAGGTGCACAATTCCTGTCTTTTGACTCATCTACTGGAGAATGGAAGTTTCTTGTTCAACATTTTAGCAGATTTGGTCTGAATGAAGATGATGAGGAAGACGTAATGATGGATGATGCACCTCCAGAAGTTGAAGATCCTCTAGAAATGAATGGTGGAGACATCTCATATTTTGATGAAGGCAGTGCTTTAGTGCAGCCAATTTCACTATCACATTCACTTCCTGCTCACCTCAGGCTTGATCCTGTCAAGATGAGTGAAATGAAAATGCTGATGTTTTCTGCTGAAGAAGAGGTCGAGGAGGATTACAGAGGCGGATTTTCACATCAGAGGCAACCATTGGGTAAAGAATCCTCGATATCTCCTTTACAGCGTTCTTCCCAGCTGACAATTCATAAAGAATTCTCCCCTGTGATGCGTAAAACTCCACTAGCTTTACTTGAATACAATCCTGGTAACTTCGTTTCAGCTTCTCCAAATTCTATTTTATTGTCCAAAAAGGCAAAAGGTGTGCTTCCTAGGAGACCACAAGCTGAAGGTTTTACCCTAGATCTCAAGAAAGACACACCTGTAACCAGTAGTTACTCACGTAACATAGTTGATGCAGGCTTATTCATGGGTAGATCATTTCGAGTAGGTTGGGGACCCAATGGTGTCCTTGTACATTCTGGTATGCCTGTTGGCAGTAGTAGCACTGTCGGTGTCTTGTCGTCAGTAGTTAGTTTGGAAAAGGTTGGAATAGACAAAGTCGTAAGAGATGAAAATAACAAAGTGAGGAAGGAGCTTGTGGATTTATGTTTTGACTCTCCACTCAAACTTCACAAAGAAATGAATCATGAAGAAACAGACGTTAAAATTGGAAATTTCGAGTTGAAGCTTCTAAAAGCTTTCTGCAACAGATTAACCCTCTCAGAGATCTGTAGGAGTTATATGGAAATTGTAGAGAAACAACTGGAAGTTCCTGGATTGTCTCCTGTTTCTCGAGTTTTGTTGATGCATCAAGTAATGGTCTGGGAGTTAATAAAGGTCCTTTTCTCTGAAAGGCAATTGCCCAGGCAATTGAAATATGTAGAAGATGACCATGAGGAAGATATGATGCCTGATGAGAAGGAAAGCCCCCCTGCTATTGACCTTGAAGCCCTTCCGCTGATTCGGAGAGCTGAGTTCAGTTACTGGTTGCAAGAAAGTGTTTGTCATCGCGTTCAAAATGAGGTAAGTTCTTTGGATGAATCGAACTATCTAGAGCACATATTCTTGCTCTTAACTGGTCGGCAGTTGGATGCTGCTGTGGAATTGGCGGCATCTAAAGGGGATGTAAGACTAGCTTGCCTTTTGAGCCAGGCTGGTGGCTCCTCAGTAAATCGGGCTGATATTGCTCGGCAGCTCGAAAGTTGGCTAGGTAATGGGATGGATTTCAATTTTATTGAGAAAAATCGAGTAAGGCTTCTTCAAGTCCTTTCTGGCGACATCCAAGGGAGCTTACTAGATGTCAACATTGACTGGAAAAGGTTTCTGGGATTGTTAATGTGGTTTAATCTCCCACCTGACACCTCATTACCTGTAATTTTTCGCACATATCAGCAGCTGCTTAATACTGGAAAAGCTCCATTCCCAGTTCCAGTCTACATTGATGAATATCCAGGGGAAGAGCCTGTGAATTCGCATGTGGGGCAACGTTGTGATCTTGCTTATTATCTCATGCTACTCCACGCTAATGAGGAATTGAAATTTGATTCCCTGAAAACTATGTTTACTTCCTTTGCTTCAACAAATGATCCTCTTGACTGTCATGCCATTTGGCATCAGCGTGCAGTTTTAGAGGCTGCTGGGGCTATCTCTGCAAATGACCTTCATGCACTTGACATGGGGATTGTTTCTCAATTGCTTTGTCTTGGTCAGTGTCACTGGGCAATATATGTGGTGCTTCATATCCCCTTTCGTGAAGATTATCCTTATCTGCATGCTACTCTCATCAGGGAAATCCTTTTCCAGTATTGTGAGGACTGGAGTAGTAAGGAACCACAACGGTTTTTTATTGAGGAATTGGGCATCCCTTCTGCATGGTTACATGAAGCTCTGGTTAGTTTTTGTTTTTGTTTTTAATTTCTTTTTAATATCTTTAAAGAGGCGCTTGTATTTTAATGTCATGTCCAATGTAACTTGGCTGGTTCATGTAACTCAGGGTACTTTTATATTTCTCTGATGTGATTAAGGATATGTTGAATTTGGGCTGGTGGTGAATTTTTATTTAGAATTTTAAATGGCTTATCGTACAATTGCACTTTGTGCGCTGGTAAACTATTTTGCTTCAGTACGTGATTGATTTCTGTTGACATTTATATTTTCTTGTAGGCAACGTACTTCAACTACTATGGAGATTTCGCAAAGGCCATGGACCACTTCATTGAGTGCGGGAATTGGCAAAAAGCACACACAATTTTTATGACTTCAATTGCCCAGGCCCTTTTCTTGTCAGGTTGCATTTCTTCTGCTTAATGATTTCTTATGTTCTTGTCAAATCTGTTAACTGCATTCCTAGAATGTGTTACTAAACTTGCTTTCTGATTGTTCTAAAGAACTTGCTTGCTCTCTCTCTCTCTCTCTCTCTCTCTCTCTCTCTCTCTCTCTCTCTCTCTCTCTCTCTCTCTCTCTCTCTCTCTCTCTCTCTCTCTCTCTCTCCATTTTCCAAAGATATCGCTGAAGGCATTACAACTTAACTGGTTTTCTCAACTAAGTTGGTAATTTGGCTTACTCATGAGATCAAGTTGTTGGATACTTTGTCAGGATCTAAACCTCGTCAACTACAAAAAAGCGTGGAGTTGAACAACTGGCATGAGATAATGGATACATTTATTATCTTGTGTCGGTATAGTATCACTTTGTATTTCTGTATCTTGTGTCTGCATAGTACTACTATTTTGTGATGCATATAGCCTGTTTAAATTTATGTTTTCGAGATGTATATCTCAGCAAATTCTCATTACGCTAATGTTTAGCTTTTAATACTTGATAATTTTCTTCCCTCTTTGAATTCAACATTTCAGCTTGTTTTTCTAATCAGAAAATAAAAGTGGGTGGTTATAGTTCCTGCTATTATCAGTACCTTTTGTACTTCCACAGGATCATCACATTCCCCTTCATTTGTCAATGCAATAGTTTGCTTTCAATTGGAAGACCTCAGTTCAATTAATATTTATGCTTCCTGAACGTCAAAGTCATGCTACTGGTTCTTGCTTGTGAAAAATTCCATTTAGGCATAATGTGAAAAGTTGTCGGTTCCTTTATTAAATGAGATCATATTTTCTTTATTTAAATTCTTTTTGGTCAAAATGAATTTCGAACTACCTACTTATTTCAGACAAACATGGCGAAATATGGCAGCGTGTTGTTTCAATGGAAGATCATAAGTCAGAAATTGAAGACTGGGACCTAGGAGCTGGCTTATACCTTGGATTTTATGAGTTAAAAACTTCCTTGCAGGAAAACAACGATGTTATGAATGAGCTGGTACTGTTTTTTGTTTTTTCTTTTTTCCCTCTCAGCCTGCAGTGTGGAGCCTATGTACGAATGGAAAAACATGTAGGACGAAAATTTCATCTGCACATTTTTCTTCGTAGAAATGGTCCAGCTGCTTTGTAAATTCTGGACTTTACGGCATATCATGAACTTGTACATATATAAAGAGCTATAAAGTAATAAAACGAAATGGCACCTTCTTTTGTTTGAAGCTGATGAGATTGATATCTTTGCAGGAGACACTTGAAAGCAAAAATGACGCATGTTCGGACTTCATTAGTCGCCTGAACACGTCTTTGGCGGTTTGGGGTAGCAAATTGCCACTTGAAGCCAGGTTCTTGTAATAACATTTCTGTTTTTCATGTGCTTTTAGGTTAGACAAGGATCTCAAACAAAGATGTTCACCATGTAGTACATGGCTTACCTTTGTCAGTGGTAGCATATCAATAACTTCCAAAACAACTGGTAACTTACAAACAGAAAAAGAACTTACTCGCACATCTGAAAGGCACAATTTTTTATCCTGAAAGTCCAGCCAGGAAGAGTAGCAGGCACACCTGCGATTTACTCTTAGTTCCAAACTGATCCAAAGTGTGAAAAGCTGAAAAACGCATACAAGTTAAAATGCTTTCGTTAGTTGATCAAGTTGAAACCTATCTAATCTTTTCAACATAATAGTTCCTACACTATCTAGTATCCTGTTTGCTATGGTGTTATATTTCATGGTCTCCCGAGTACGATAGCTTTATAATGGCCTAGTTCTGAAGACAGTTGTACATGTTTCTCAGGGTGGTGTATTCAAAGATGGCTGAGGAGATATGTAGTCTGCTGCTATCTGACAGCGGTAAAGATTCGACTAGGGAGGTTCAATTAAGTTGCTTCAACACCATATTCAAAGCACCCATTCCACAAGACCTTCAGTCATGCCATCTCCAGGATGCTGTTTCACTTTTTACCTTTTATATTTCTGAGGCTACCTAGCAATGCTCCTTTTAGATGCAACCTTATGGAACTTCTGTGTGCAGTCCTAAGATAACAAAATTCCTTCTCAGCTAAGTTGCAACTCGCATGAAATGCGTAATGATCTGGACAATCTGAGAGAGAGGGTGTTAGTAAATTTCCTTGTCCCACCTTTGGGAGGTGTGGGTTTGATTTTTCTGTTCTTGGATGCTCCAGAAAGGAGGGGTGGGGGAGGGCTTTTTTGGGAGGCATTAAATGTATTTACTTTCCTGGTCTTTATTTTTAAGAGGGTTTGGCTACATTAAATGTATGTTTGCCAATTTGAGGTGTGATCTATACATCTGTATGTGTATGTGAATTTCTCATCTGACTAGTGAGGATATATGTATCATTTATGTAAGAGGACTTGAGTTCTTCTGTCCTATTTAATTATTTATTTTTCCCTAAAGAAGTGAGCTTCTTGAGCCCTCAGGGTGACATTTAGCTGTGAATTAGCCTAGTAGGCCAAAAAGTTGTGTGTGTGTGTGTGTATGGCCCTACCTGAAATGCCACAATTAGTTGGACGAGGTGGAAAAGCGCTACCTGAAATGTCATAATTTTATTTGATACTTTGTGTGTGTTCTTGTACGTTTCAGAAATTATTCGTGAATTTCTGCGATATCTGAAATTTTATTTGATACTTTCTGTGTGTTTTTGATATATATATATATATATATATATATTGTAAAATTAATTTCACAATTTCGTTTTAACGCATCTTCCGTATATGATTGGAACACAGACATAATTGACAGTGCAAAAGATGAATGCTTTATTTGGCTTTGTTTGCTTCAAGTGAATATTAAGATAGACCCTTTGTGAAGGTGTTGATCTTTCTCTTTACATAAGATATACTACACGAGGGTACCTATATTCTCTTTAAGGTAGAAACCACCGACTTTATTTTCAGAATAAGTGAGATCACCACATCGATTTAGTTGCATTGGCATTTTCCCTAGGATCACTTGTATAGTGGATGTGTTGGATCGTTGTATATAGTCATCAACAGACACATATCAACAAATATGAGGTAAGACTCATATGTCTCTTCAAAAGAACGGATCTTGGAGCAACTGATAAGATTGATGTGTTTGTGATTTTGAGGTCACATGTTCGAGCCCTGGAAACAGTCACTTGCACAAAAGAAAATGTAAAATAAGGTTGCGTATATCAGATGGTGAAGCAATCCGTGCCCTTCCAAAACCCTAAACAAATGCGAGATCCTAGTGCACGTGGAACGTGCTTACTCATATGTCCCCTCTTTTATATCCCGGTATTCCTTTGCCATTAGTAAAGATTACTAATAAAAATGGTATCTGTTGATGAGCCCATAAAAGAAAATTAAATAAGTTAAGATTATATTTAACATTTACGGACGCTTAATTTTATTATATTACTAATATACTTCAATATAAAAGAGTGATATTGTGCAGAAGACTAAAGTATTATAATAAAAAAAAAGAGTGAATTGAACAGGAGTATGATATGGCCTGACTCGATTGACTTTGTTAGAATGATCTGAAAGAAGAGTTAACATGTATCCTGTAGACTTTCATTACTACTAGTATTTTCATTGTAAAAATTTTGTGATTGTCTATTAAAGGAGAAGTATGTTTGTGCGATCCTTCATTACTATATTAACATACCATATTACTATTATTGTGTCATCTATACATATACAGAGTCGGAGGTCTTAATGGAAGTGAACTCTCTATTCTTTAGGATGGAGTTATTGTTTGTCAGTCTCTCACCTTCTCCAAATCTTATCGGTAACTTTTGATGTCGTTGAAATATACTGGATTGTTTGTTGTTGTTGATATGTTTGGGGCCATGAGCGTGCTAAAAACAGAAAAAGAATCATCATTGGCATCTTATTAAGACGTTAGGTATTCATTGACCATCTTTGAAGAATTTATTTTACTTCTTGTTGTTCTACGCTCTACACTATGAGATGATTTAGTCTTTTTGAGTGGTAGCATGGTCGAGTAAAATTTTAAAAAAAATTCATTTTGATAAGTTGATACTTATGAGTTGTATCGTAGCAGACCTGAAATTCAATAACAAATTTCATTTTGGTGATTTGATACTTATGAGTTGTAGTACAGTGATGATTTCGTATTTATGAGTTGTAGCGTGACAGAGTGAAATTCAAAAAAAAAAAAAAATCTATTGTTTTCATTTACCAATTTCTCATGTACTTCTGCTCCAATGTAATCTTCTTTAAATTTGTGTTATGCAGTTCTCAAATGTCTGCAATTGATCTCTCCTTACTCTTTTTGCTTGATTTTCAACCTTTTGGACCATCTTTTTACTGCTGCTTTTCATATACTGCTATTGTTTTGGTTTCCTATATTACTACTATTATACGCACTTCAGCTACAAACTGAAATAAAAATTAAGCAAATTGTGTGTCTATATGTGTGTGTATATATAAGCATATATACATGCATACATATATACATACATACACACACACACATATATATATATATTTTTCACACGTGTGTGTGTATATGCACACATACACACAAACAAATGCATTATTATGCAGAAATATATCTGTATGCTTGCTCCCTCTGTACCTTTTGTTTTTATTTGAGTCCCTGGTTTGGCGGATCAGTATCAGTTTATTAAAACTTGAAATAGAACCATAATAGAAAAAACAAAAATAGAACCACAATAGTTTATTCATCGGAATAATATTGTTATAGATGATTAACATATAGTCTAAAAACATCATTTAAAATCAAATTCACGAAGTATTTTAGCATACTTTCTTTAAATTTTACTTTTAAATAATGTGATAACTATTCTGACATAAAGTACTTTGATAATTTAATTTGAGATGGTTTAAACTACGTGTTTGACTTTCTTTTGTTAGGTTAGTCAAGAAATTAATAATTAGTGCATCAACGCGTATCAATACCCAACCAAAAAAAACGCGTATCAACATATTAACTGAAACTATATGTTTTCTAACATGGTCTTTACATTTTACCCTCCTAATAGGCTAGTGTTTTTGCTAGAGCCTATTAAGAAACCAGAATTCTCCTAACGTATCAAGTTTGGCCTTTTTACTTCGACGACGATAGTCGGCTTTAATTTCATAATTGTAACGACCTGAATTTGTCCAACCGATTTCAGGTCTAACGTCTCTTCGGGTTCAACAACATCACTGTAAGGAAGAACTATTGAATGTGAACTGGATCAGACTTTTCATCATGATAAAAAAATTTTCTTTATTTATCACAGTTTGTAACTCAACTTTTCATTAAATTCGACTAGTTCTGCGATTATGTGTTGTGTATTATCAGATCTTTTGTTAATTCTTGTGATACGATATAAACCGACTTGACGATCTCACACACACCACATTATGGTGTAGTAAACATCGTGTTATAGTATACAAATAGACATGGCACGTCTGTTAGTTTGTATTGAGATAAACTCTTGTTTGAATTAGTTAGAATTTTATTCTAACCAACTTGTAGATAAAGTTGTTGTAGTTGTTATTCTAGAGATAGAATTGTAGATAAAGTTGTTGGTGTAATCTTATCCTTCCTAGAGTTTTGATAGTTGGTTAGCGGCTATACATATGTGTAAAAGTCTATTGACGATATACCATTGAAAAATATTCAGTTATCAAATTTGCATTTCTTCATGGTATCAGAGAATTTCAAATTTTGAGTTTCAATCTGATCGATCTTCCAGGCACGCGGTCATCGTCCCTTAGTCATCATCCTTTGTTTGCAGGAATCATTTTTTTTCCTTTGTTATTTTTTGTCCTTTTCGTTGCTTACCCAAATTTTATCTCACAATCCTTCGTCAACCTTTGTTATTTCTTCTCCGGTTGACATCATGGCAACAATCACATGTTACCACTGATCCTAAGTCTACATACTATCTTCATCCATCTGGCCATCCTGATCTTGTGTTTGTTACCCAGCCATTAGGCGAAAATGGCGAGAATTACTTTGTCTGGCGTAAGGCTTTTGTCAACGCCTTGCGGTCCAAGAACAAATCAGGGTTTGTGGATGGCACTATCAAACGTCCGGACACAACCTCTATCAATTATGCTGTGTGGCAGCAATGCAATGCCCTAGTCTTGGCATGGCTGTCGAATTCATTAGCTAAAGAACTTTAAGGTACTGCAGCCCACGCTGATTCGGCTCGTGATGTGTGGGTGGATTTGGAGGAGCGTTTCACTCAAGGAATTGATGCGCGTGTATATGAGCTTCGTCGTGCCATTGCTTCCCTTAGACAGGAAAGGAGTATGGTCTCAGCGTATTATGGACGTCTCAAAGTTCTCTGGGGAGAACTTCAGTCATTTGATGCGGTTCCTATTTGCAGTTGCGGATTGTGCACGTGTGGTTTGTCCGAGGCGATTGAAAAGACTCGTGAAAAGGAGATGGTGTTTGATTTTCTGATGGGCCTTGATGAATCTTTTAATACGGTACGTTCGCATATTTTAAGTATTGATCCTTTGTTGTCACTTGGGCGTGTGTATGCCATTGTTGCGCAGGAGGAAAAGCAACGGGTGGTTGCTCATAGTCAGGCGCCTCCATTTGAGTCCGCCGCTTTGGCGGCATGGCAGCCTTCTGTTGCAGGCCGAAACTCCAGAATCAAGGGTAAGGGGGAGCGGCCTCGTTGTACTCATTGTGGTAAACTCGGACATTTACGTGAGATTTGTTATGATCTGATTGGTTACCCGGCAAATTGGACTTTGCCTCGTGGTCGTAGAGAAAAAATAGCCGCTGGTTCAGGGCAGTTGGTCCCAACGGATTCGGCCAAAGGCATGGCCATACATGCAGATTCCATTGCACCGCTGCCTACTACTTTCGCAGGGGTGCAGCCTACTGCTTTCGCAAGTCTTTCCATTATCCAGCAACAACAGCTAGCACATTTTGTAGAGCATTTGAATGGAGGTAACTTCGGCTCGACTGTTCCGATAGCTGGCAAAAAGAATTGGGTACAATCTCTTTTGCACCTTCCTTGTCATCCCGTTGGCTTTTTGATAGTGGAGCCAATGCACATATTGTCAACAATCTGTCTATGTTTACTAATATTGTTACTGATAAAGTGGCGGCTACGGTGCAAATCCCCGATGGTACACATGTGCCCGTTCGTGTCATTGGCACTGTCAAGCTTTCCGATTCACTGGTTCTTCATGATGTTTTAGGGGTTCCAGATTTTGCTTTTAACTTAATTTCTGTTAGCCGCTTGGTGAAGGATATGAAGTGTGCGCTAACCTTTGGCCCTGATTTTTGTGTACTGCAGGAGATGCCAACGAGGAAGCTGATTGGAGTGGGTAAGCAGTCCGATGGTCTCTACAGTCTTATTCTTGGTTCGCATGGTCTAGCTCTAGTGGCACTAAAGAGCGACGAGTCTATTTGACACCGTCGTCTTGGTCATCTTCCTCTCTCGCAGTTTCGTTTTTTACCTACTGTTGTTCCTTCAAATAAAGATATTCTTTGTGATGCTTGTAGCAAAGCCAAACACACTCGTTTGCCTTTTCCTATTAGTGCCAGTATCACTTTTAATCCATTTGATCTTGTTCACTGTGATATTTGGGGTCCCTATAAGACACCTAGTTTGTCTGGTGCACGTTATTTTTTGACTATTGTTGATGATTATAGTCGTGCCACGTGGGTCTATTTAATGGGGTCAAAATCTGAAGTTAGCCGTTATTTGTTTCATTTCTTCAATTGGGTGCGTACTCAATTTGTTAAACAAGTTAAATGTGTCCGGAGTGATAATGGAACAGAATTTACAAGTCACACTATTCTCAACTATTATGCTAATCACGGAATGGAAGCTCAAACTTCTTGTGCTTACACTCCTCAGCAAAATGGTGTTGTTGAGCGTAAGCATCGTCATATCTTAGAAGTCGCTCGGGCACTTCGTTTTCATGCTAGCTTGCCTATTCGGTTCTGGGGGGAGTGTGTTCTTACTGCCGTTTATCTTGTTAATCGTATGCCCACAGTCATTCTCCAGAATAGAACGCCTTATGAAGCCTTAATGGGACGTTTAACATCTTATTCTCATCTTCGGGTTTTTGGATGTTTATGTTATGGTTATACTTTACCTCGTACTCGTGATAAATTTGCTCCACGGTCGGCTCCAGGTATTTTTTTTGGGTATCCAAATTCGCAAAAAGGATACAAGATATTTGATTTGTCTACTCACAAAATATATGTTAGTCGTGATGTGTCTTTTCATGAACATATATTTCCATTTTCTATGCTTTCTCCTTCTCCCAGCTCCATCACGGAACTTGCCTTCAGTCCTGAACCTTGCTGGGATGCTTCTACCTCCAATCCAATTCAGCCGTTGGATGCAAGTCCAGCTCCTTCGAGTGCTGTCTCATTTTCGGATGGCCATTCCTCTTCCCCAGCGATGACACCTCAGCCCTCAGCTGACCCCGCTGATTCTCCATCCGAGTCCCATCCTCCGCTGCGTAGTCGCCGGCCGCGTCAACTGCCACGACATTTAACTGATTTTGATGTTGTGTTACCCTTTTCCCTCGTGCCATCGACTGAGTCACCCACTCCTGCGGCGAACTCTACGGTATTTTCCTTGTCTCAGTTTTTGTCATACAATTGTTTATCTCGATCTTATCGCTGTTATGTTGCGGCCATCATTGACAAGGATGAGCCAGTTGCTGTTAAACATGCACATTGGCGTGAGGCCATGCAACGTGAGATTTCTGTTAGTGTATGTGCCCTAGGCCATGATTTGGATATTTATGTTATGCATTTATTATTAATAAAAGAGGTTTTATTATCATTATTGTTGGTTAGTATGTTACACAATTTTGATATATGTCCCTGATTCATTATTGTTATGGAGATAAAATAATTTATAATCAGTATGAGTATTGATTTGATAATCATGAGATGATTATGTGTATGGTGATACGAATCAATCTCATAGATACTTGTTAGAGAACAGTGTATTGGATAGACCCATCATGAGATTGCTACATGGATTAGCGTCATAAGTAAATCTCATGATAGTCATGTTTTAATCCTTTGACTTGAGATTGTCATAGTTTCCAACATAAGGACTATTATATTTTGACATGATCAAACGTTATCCGTAACTGGATAATAATAAAGGTCATGATTGAATGTGATAGAAATTATGTAGAGGATATTGAACAATCAAGATAGAATTTGTCCCTCTCTTTTGAGAGAGATATCTTTGGGCCCCTCGATTAGTGAGACTGTGAAATGCATGGCCGTGCTCAAATGATTTGATAGTGTGATCAATATCATTTGTTTTATCAGTCTACTTAGAGATCGAGTAATCATATGTTTGAACTATATAAGTATGACGCTGACCATGACTTATGTTCAAACTAGATATCGTGTGACAAAGGGATTAATGCATGTACTATTATTAGGCTAGTTGGACTTTACTCGTATTAATTGGGTAGTTGTAATGTCTTGCTAGAGGCCAATTACGACTTGTTGGTTTAATAGAGATTTAATCAACTGCCAATTAATATGGGCCTATCGGGTCACACACAAGAATGCGTATGGCTGAGATTAATAATATTAATAATATTAATATTGGATATTAATTATTATTATTATTATAATCGTTTTTAATATTAATAATATTAATATTGGATAATAATTATTATTATTATTATTTTCGTTTTTGGTGATTATATATATATGCATTATCGGATAATAACGAGAGAATCCGTATCTGATATGGATTTTGAATATCCTGTTACAATCCGTATCTGATATGGATTTTGATTGGCATCAACTAATCCGATTATGACTCGGATTTTGATGTCTACGTATGTGTATATATATTTGTGTATCTCGTATACACTACACACACAAAAATACAGAATCATCAAAGAGAAACCCTAGAGCCGTTTTTGTGAAAAGCGAGTTCTTCAGCCGCGCCGTTTGAAGAGCTAGCACTCCGGGCGGAAGCGTTCGTGTGGATACCGACAGAGGGTGGTCGTATTTTTGCACCTCTTTCATCTGCAGATTTCGAATCTACGGAGGTAATTTTTGATTTCTGTTGTCGAATTAAACGAACAACATGGATCCTTGGCAGGAAATCGGAGATCGTTTTTTGTTTTTCCGCTGCGCGTTTTGCAGTGATCTCGTTAGATTTCCTAACAATTTCAGCCCTTGAAGCTAATCATACATGGTTTGTTGTTTCGTTACCTCCTGGCAAGCGCACCATTGGTTCTAAGTGGGTTTATAAAATCAAATACAACCCTGATGATACTGTTGAACGATATAAGGCCAGGTTAGTGGCTCGTGGTTATACACAAGTTGAAGGCATTGACTTTACTGAAACCTTCGCCCCAGTGGCTAAGTTAGTCACTGTCAGATGTCTCTTGGCCATAGCAGTCGCGTGCCGTTGGCACATTCATCAATTGGATGTCAACAACGTTTTTTTGCATGGTGATCTCACGGAAGATGTCTATATGCGCATTCCACCGGGTTTTATGGTTCAGGGGGAAACGAAGGTATTTAAGCTTCGTAAGTCTTTATATGGTTTACGCCAGGCATCACGAAATTGGTATGCTAAATTTACTACTTCCATCACTGCTTTAGGGTACACTCAGTCGCATGCCGATCCATCTTTATTTACTTTGTCCATTGAGTCTATTTTTGTGGCAGTCCTAATTTATGTTGATGATGTTATTGTCACTGGTAATGACCTTGCGCGTATCACTGCATTAAAGGCATACCTTGATCATCGGTTTAAGATCAAGAATTTGGGCCCTTTGAAGTATTTTCTTGGTATTGAGGTAGCTCGTTCCCCCGCCGGTATGGTGTTAAATCAACGTAAGTACGTCCTTGATATTCTCCTAGAATGTGGCCTACTTGGGTGTCGACCGGCCACCACTCCTATGGATCAAAACATTCGGTTCAATGATTCTGATCCTTTTTTAGATGATCCTGCATTTTATCGTCGCATTGTTGGTCGTCTTCTCTATCTTACTGTGACACGTCCTGATATTTGTTTTGCGGTTAATATGCTCAGTCAATTTATGCATACTCCTCGCAAATGTCATCTCGATGCTGTATTTCATTTATTGCGCTATCTTAAGCATGCGCCTGGACAAGGTCTTTGCTTGCCGACTACGAATTCCTTGAGCCTTACAGGGTATTGTGATGCTGATTGGGCTGGCTGCCCTATAACTCGCCGTTCGACCACAGGTTACATGCTTTTCCTAGGTTCTGCTCTCATTTCTTGGCGCTCCAAAAAGCAACCTGTTGTTTCACATTCGTCTGCTGAGGCCGAGTATCGTGCTATGACTTATGCCACCAGTGAAATTGTTTGGCTTCGTACACTCTTGCATGATCTTGGTATACGTGTTACACAGCCTGTTACACTTTACTGTGATAACCAAGCAGCTTTGCATATTGTCGCTAATCCAGTTTTTCACGAGCGTACGAAGCATATTGAGATTGATTGTCATTTTGTTCGTCAACACAATGCAGCTGGTCTTATTCATCCAACCAATATACCGGGTCCACGCCAGATAGCCGATGGGTTTACTAAACCCCTTGGTCCATCCAGTTTTCGCCTTTTCCTAAACAAGTTGGGCATTGTCAACATTCATGCGCCAACTTGAGGGGGAGTATTGAGATAAACTCTTGTATGAATTAGTTAGAATTTTATTCTAACCAACTTGTAGATAAAGTTGTTGTAGTTGTTATTCTAGAGATAGAATTGTAGATAAAGTTGTTGGTGTAATCTTATCCTTCCTAGAGTTTTGATAGTTGGTTAGCGGCTATACATACGTGTAAAACTCTATTGACGATATACCATTAAAAAATATTCAGTTATCAAATTTGCATTTCTTCAGTAACACTGGTTGATAAAGTCATCACTGCATTGTTATGGTGTAATACGGTGTATAAATGGACCTAACGTGTTATCGAATCAACCATTACTATTGTATAATATGGTACATGCAATAAAACACCATTTAAGATACCCAACTGAAAATCTAGGAAAAAAGGGTGTCATGCCAACAATTGTACAAAACTTTATTAAGTTAAATAAGGTAAGGAAATATAATCTGAATATTACTTTAGATTAAATTAGTAATATAATTATTACAACGATCATTATGAATCATCGAGTATGGTTACGTATATCTATCGGACTTAGGTTGGAGCCTGCGATAGGGAATGTGATTTAAATCGTATAATTTAAGATTTAAGTAAGACGCAGGATCGGTTCTTGTTAGGCCGGTTGTCCACTTGGGATTGGAATTGTAGGAATCCTACGTCCTTCCCCCTCGGTCCACTCATGTAATAGGAAAAAAGCCTTCCTACCCAAACCTTCTCATAGAACAAATTATTCCACCAGAGAATCCCTTCTTCAGTCCAAACTCCAAAGCTTTTCGAGCCAGCGATTCGAAGTTTCAATTCGTTTCGTTTCGCTTGGAGCTTTAATTTGGAGTTGAATTCCTTTTTTGTGTTCGTTTTTTGTTTTTCTGGTTTTGGTTGATTGATTGGTGGTATATTATATTGAAGAAGATGCCTCGGAATTCATCGAAAAAGACTGCTACTAATTTCGGTGCGTCATCCACTGCGGATCTCTTTCGCTCAGGTAAATCGATTTGTCCAACAGTTCTTCTTGTTGAATTTTTGACAGGGTACTCTGTTCTTCTTTGATTTCCTTGTTCATTTTTTTTAGTTTGATGAGATGGATTTTGCGTCTGTTAATATTGATTTGAATGTTTTCCTTATACGGAGTTTTGGTGAATTGAGCTCATGCGAGGAGAACTTTGTTTGTTCTAGTTATTGCTTTGCCGGTATGCCTTTCAATGTATTACAAAGAATTCCTTTTTTATGTCATTCGATTTGTCTGTCTACGATAAAAATCATAAGTTTTATCCTATATATCCCTACTAGTGGTTGTTGAATGTTGACTCATACAATCCTAATCATAGCTTTGTGTATATCTGCGCCTTTACTCTTGTTTGGCAAATCGCCAATATTCTTGTAATCTGGCTCCCGGAATTATTTTTTGGACGACAACCATCCGGATCATGTGGATCCACCTGATCCAATGGCTGTGGTTGCTCTGCAAAACCAAGGGAACCTAACTTTGGGGAACCGGGTTTTGGGGTGGGGGGGGGGGGTGGTGGTGGTTCGGGAGCTGAATATCTTTCCAAAGAATATGATAAGCTTAAAGCTTCCAAATCCATATGTTGATGGACAAAGATCACTATCTCATGTTACAGCTCTCGAATGTTACGTGTAGGTGGAAAATTCGTCGTCATCATTGCTGATGCTTTCTTCATAGTGAGGTTGAGTGTAGATTCTCCGACTCAGGAGTCATTCTGGTATCAACGGTTTTCTGGCGGCAACCTCTGACTATTTCTCTTGATTACCAACGCAAATTACTGACCCTACTTGAACCAAGCTAGCCGCAAAAATGACCCAAAGTTAGCATCAGGAGTGCCAAACAAGATTCCATTTGAGCATGGACTGTGCTGGCAGTCTGGCCCTTGAATTTTCTTAAGCTGATTTTGAAAAGCATGTGAGAATGGCTTAATTAGCCATTGAAGATTTTAGAGAAAGAGGACAAGCCTGTAGTAGTTTAAGTGCTATCTTAAACATCACGTTGGTTTATATTATTCGTTGCTGAAAGCATTCATGTATAGGTACTTATGAATCTGATATAAATGTAGTACTGATGCACGCCATGAATCACACTTTTACAATGAAGCATCATACATATTATTGCATTCTTCATTAAGATTCAGCTGCTTCCTACAGTTATTTAGAAGAGCTGCAATATAATCATTGATTTTGCCTTAAAGTTTGACTTCTTAAATTTGACCCTGCAGCTACAGGTAAATCAGCTAGTAAAGAGCAAGAGCGGATTGATCAACTATTTTATTCCTACGCAAATAGTCAATCTGGACTAATTGAGTAAGTATAGTTGTTGAATTCTTATTTGAGTTAAAATGTCGGATGCTATCACTTCAAGGTGACTGACTTTTAATTTCAATAATTGGTCCATAGAAACTTAAAACAAGCTGGTGCTGCTCAACTTTCCAATAAAGAACTAATACAACTTCAATAGCCTTCCCATGTTATGACCTCTTGGTCATAAGGTTTTGCAAATGAAAAGTTACTAAGTTAATGTATCAAATTCATGTTAGTCTTTTTTAACCTGGTTATGGTGTCAAGAAGCACCTTTTAGAAATTTTTAAAATTAAAATAAAGAAGTGCAGATTCTTTGGCTAAACATCTCTAACTTGATATCTTCTTGTGCAGTCCTGAAGGAATTGAGCATCTGTGTTCTGATTTGGAGGTGGAGCATACTGATGTCCAGATCCTAATGCTTGCCTGGTAGGCTTAGTCTCATAATTGGTTAAACTCTGTTTATTTTTCTGGTATTTTAAATGGATAGCTGCTGTTCTCTTTTGTAGGAGAATGCAAGCTGAAAAGCAAGGATACTTTACTCTGGTGAGCATTAGTTGAACTACTGCTGGACGTATATTATGTACATGTCTAATGAGAATAACGTTGTCCCTATTTCCTTGACCTGCAATGTGAAAGGCCCAAGTTGCGTTTCTGTGTCTGGCTATGTGGATTTATTTATATATTTGAAGGTAATATGAAATGTGTATATTGTGTGTGGAAAAATCTGGAGGGCCAGTCTGAGCTTCTAGTACATTTTCTACATGGAGTTTTGTTGTATTGTTTAAATAGACTGAGAAGGAAGTATCTGTAGTCACCCCAAATGTTTTAATCTTGTTTACTGGAAACTTAAACCCCCAAATAGCAATAGAAACTTCATGCCATAATATAAATGAATTACTCTACTGGATTCTTTTTCCCTTTTTTGAGTGGTAATCAGTTGGAACATCTACAACTTATAAACAAGTGTAACTTGTAAACAAGTGTAGAAATAAGTTATGGCTAGCCAGGTATGTAGTTAACATGATTTTCTTCAGCACAGGTTGTTGGTGATTCTTGCAAATGCACATAGTGGTTCTTCTTTAGGAAGCATGTGTGAGTAGACTTGAGCTTTACCTTACACCATCAATGCCACTTATTTTGTGTTTTGAACTTCCTGGAAATTGTAACTAATTGCATGAGCTGGATAAGCTATTTTTCTGCACTATTACTAGGCAATGTGAAAAGTGAGAAGATTGGGTAAAGCACTTCTGTGTGAATTTTTTTCTCCAACTCTAAAATTCTTTTTTGCTAAATCAAATACTCACAATTAATGGAATCCTCGCGACCTTTTTTCCTTTTCTAGGACGAATGGCGCAGGGGGCTGAAAGCACTACGAGCAGACACAACTATTAAGTTACAAAAAGCACTACCTGAGCTAGAGAAGGAGGTATTGTATTTTAATGAGTCTACTAGTACAGTGTGCTATTTTCTCTGTGAGGTGTTTTTCTCCATTATTTAATTCTTATAAGCTTTTGTCCCTTATACTGAAAGGTTAGAAGACCGTCAACCTTCCCGGATTTCTATACATATGCATTCCAGTATTGTTTGACAGGTAATTACAAATGACCCTGTCATGCTTTTACACTTCGGTTTTTTCCAATTCAACTTCCCTGACAGCTTTTACATTTTGTTTTTGCCAATTAAACTCCCCTCCCTTCATAACTTCTTTTCTTTGACTTACAAAAAAAAAACAAAAAATCTTTTCTTTGTTTTCCGCTTGTAGAGGAAAAGCAAAAGAGCATTGATGTTGAGAGCATTTGCATACTTTTGGATCTTGTGCTGGGGTCTATGTACCCAGACCATGTTGACTCTTTCACTCAGTATCTGAAGGTAAGTGCTAGTCATATGCCATTCAGACTCTTTAAATGTAGAAATTTATGTTGTAAGGACTGTTCATATGTAGTTTTGTTGTTTTAATTAAATAGCATCTTAAACACACTGCAAGATAATGGAACCATAACCATAAGAAGAGGACAGGAGACATAAATATTGCAAACTAATAAGCATCAAGCAGTAGTTGTAGAAGTGGGTCACTTTTTGTGTGCTAATGTTCCAATATCCTTGATGTTTGATGCAGTCACAAAGTGACTATAAGGTTATAAACATGGATCAGTGGATGGGGTTCTATCGTTTCTGCAATGAGGTGAGTTTGTTGCACCCTCATTTCCTTCTTCTGTCCCTAAATTGCTGTAAGACTATTCTGAACAAATATATGGTTTACATTCGGAAAGTTATGTATGATTACTCTATTGACATGCCTAAATTGTACAGCATGCATCTTCAGGCTTTTGTTGCATGAGCTCCCTAATGTAATTATTATAATAACAGATAAGTTTCCCAGATGTTAGCAACTATGATCCAGATATTGCTTGGCCTTGGATCCTGGATAATTTTGTTGATTGGATTAGAGCAAAGCAGGGATGAATTTATAGTTCTGGTTCTCATAAAATGGCGTATAGTCAAAAGTAGGCAACGGTGTATTCTCTGTTTTATGCCGGGGGGACATTTACAGACGTGCCTCGTGTGCTTGGGATTTGAATATAGTTCCTTATGCAGATATAGCCTGTTATGCCTAGCATTCTTTAGCAACGATGTTAAAGAGTTCCTATGCAGAATTCTTGCCATGTATATCATCATAATATTTTTTTTTTGTGAATTCATCATAATGCATCAGCTTGTAACAATTTGGAAAACTCTTCCTATCTGAGTTGTTAGTTTTCCTGTTAGGTTAGAAGTCTTTCTTACGAATATTCATGATAGAAAATCTTTTTTTTTTCCTTGTCCTTTTTTAGTTTTGAAAAACATTTTTTTTTTGTTTGCCTGGTGGCCATTTTATTCCTCCTGTGTAATATGAATGAATTATCTCAAATGAGAACTATAATTACAGTCTTCATGCCCTCATGACCTGTTTTTGTTGTTCTGTGCATGTGTTATTAGTTACTAGCATCACTTCCTCACTTTAAATTTAATGCAACAACACTGAAATCCTTTTTCCATTATGTGAGGTCGGCTATATAGATGAATCATTTATGTTGCGCTTTGTTTAATGACTTTATTTATTTATTTATTATTTTTTTAAGTCGTAGCTTAAATCATACCCTCCTTGTGTGTCTATTAGTACCTACTCTTTGTGTGTCTTTTAATATATAATGCATAATATCCATTTTTAGAATACGTTTTCTTCATAAATATCATATTATCTCAATCGTGATTTCGGCCTAGGTTTCTAAAATTCTCATTTGAATCTTATACCCTTTACATGATATCGGCTACGTGAATAAACCGTCTTAACTATACTCCATCAATGACCATATCCTTCCCAATTGTCATGCAAGTCTCTCCATTTCTTCTTTGATCTTCTTCTTTCACGTTTAACATGTACCTCATTCATGGTTTCACATTACATGACATGTGCAATTGATGTCTTTGCACATACTCATACAATATTAACTTTGATTCTCTCATCTTCTCATTTATAAGACAACCCGAACCTTTCCTTTTTGGTCTATTTTTTATTTTATCATTCTTCTATGTATACATCTTAACATTCTCATTTTCGTCACTCGCATCCTTTTTTCATGTTCATAATTGTTTGTGCAACATTTATGTGGATCTTGCTATCATTCTGTAAAAAAAATTTAAGCTTTAAAGATATTTTTCCATCACAAAGAAGACTTGATGCACTTCTCCACATTAACCACCAAGTCTGTACCCTGTTATTCATATCTTTGTCAAATTCTTCTATTTTTCTATAGTATAAATCTTGAATAAACTCTCACTCAGATTAATCTCTTAGTCTCCCAATTTTATACAAGGTTCAATGGTTATTCTTTTGTTGCTAAAATTAAATTTTATATACTCTTTCTTCTTTCGACTCAATTTAAAGTTTTTTCCTTTAGTGTCTCCCGCCAATATTATAGCTTAGCGTTGGCTCATTTACTAGTCTCATCCATCGACACAATACAATATGCAAATAATATGTTCCACGGAACTGTATCTTGAATATGTCGAGTTAGCTCAACTGTAACTAAAGTAAATAAGTATATATTTAATGTAGATCCTTGGTGTAAATGTACAGTGATAGGAAACTCTCAACTTAGTCTTCATAGAGTCATTACGCTTGTCATCGCGTTCTCATACATGTCTTTAATAATTTCTATATATGTTATGACAATAGTTTTCTTTTTCAACACTCTCTACAGCATCTCTTATGGACTTTATCATATGCCTTTTCCAAGTCAATTAAAATCATATGCAAATCATGTTTCTACTATCGATACTTCTCAATTAATCTTCTCAAGAAATGAATAGCCCTCATCGTTGACATGTCTGGCATAAATCCAATTTGATTTTCATATACTCTAGTCTTTTTGCGAAGTATTTTCTCAATCACTCGCTTTTAGAGCTTTATTATGTAGTTCATTCACTTAATTCTGCACAATCTTATATATCTCATTTGTTTTTATATAGAGGTGCTAAAGTGATTTTCCATTACTGGTCAAACATCTATCATGTCTTTACAATCTTGTTAAAAAGATCTGTATAACCACATAATACCTTCTTTTCATAAGTATTTTCACGTTTCAATTGGAATACTCTCGGACCAATCAATTTACCATTTTTTTTATCATTTTCAAACCATCTTCTGCCTCTAGCAATCAAATTCTTCTACTATATGTTATGTTTCTATTCTCTTCAGAGTTATGAATTCGCCCAATACAAATTTGTCTTCCACTAACTCATTAAAAGTTTCTTAAAGTATCTTCCGCATCGATTTTGTTTTGCTTTTTCTTCTACTAAAATTTTGTTATCTTTGTCTTAGTGCATTTAACTTGATTCAATCTTTTGTCTTCTTTTCTCTCGTTCTAGCAATTTTATACACCTAATTCACCTCCTTTTATGTCCAACTGCTTGTAAAAATGTTCAAACGCCTTTGTTTTGGCTTCACTTACAACATGTATATCTTTTTTTTTCTTATCGAGTCTATATTTGTTCCAATTATATTTATTTCTGCAAAATTGAAGTGTCTTATAATTAGTTTACTTGGTTTTTTACTTTGTCTTGCACTTATTATTTCCACTACCAAGATTCTTTATTTGTAGGTGCTCGAACTTTTGACTCGCTAGGTAAATTTCTTGCTATTTTCTTTATCTTTCACACATCCTCTGACACTTCATTTGCATCACCACTTGAATTTCTTAATAGTTCTTGCTTTAATACTACTTTTCTGAAATATACTTGATTAGCTTCTTTCGAATTCCAACATTTTTGTTTTGGGTTCTATAGGCCTTTGTTTTTGCAATTTTCTATGTCAGACACAGACATCTAACACTATAAGGCGGTGTTGGAAAAATGTATTAGTCTCTATAAGTTCATATGCTATTGCAAAATCTAAAATTAATCTTCCTAAATCGTTTCTATTTTTAAAACTAAATCCATTGTATACCTCATTGTAATCTTTATTCTATTTACCTACATGTCCATTTAAATATCCTCATATAAAGATCTTCTCACCCATTGAAATTTCACGCATTATGTTTTCTACATCTTCCCAAAATCGATCCTTTATAAACCAATCTAAACCCACTTGAGGGGCATATCCGCTAATAATATTGATTGTTTTTTTTCCAAACACTAATTTAAGGGCTATAATTCTATATTCTTTTGCAATAATACATACTACTTATTCTAATGAAGCGTCTATAGTGATTCTAACTCTATTTCTCGTCTTGTTCTTTTCTGTGTACCCGAGTTTAAATCGTGACTTGTCCAACATTTTAACTTTCTCACATATCGGCTTTGTCTCTTGCAAAAATAAAATATTTATCTTTCTCCTTATTATCGTGTCTATTATCTCTATTGTCTTCCTCGCTAGAGTTGAAATGTTCCATGTTCATAGTCTAATACTCCAATCTAATCTTGTATTTCTTCTTTTAGTAGCTACCATAAGAGCTCTTGCTTATTTTTCACAGCATCCAACTGATCTATAAGAGATCCAGCAGCTCTAGCTCAATTATTGTCGTATTCAGACCATACGACAGGGACCCTTGTTTATTTGACACTACATCAAACCCCTCCAAATGCATCAGTCCTTGCTGAGCCACCGCACCTGGACCATACAGTGCGTTTTATATTGAGTACATCTAGCATTGGCGCAATTGTTTGATACATAATCATGTTTAGTGACAAAGTTTTATATTGTCTGTCAACCTAGCACAACCTTTGTCTTTTATCCAAATTTAAAACTGACAAGTCAAAAACTCAGTGATCCAAAATCTTGTTTCCTTATTTACATTTTTTAAAAATAAAAACACGTGAAAGGGAAGAGTAGTTGGATTCAAACTCTACTTTCTATTAAAAAAAAAAAGACATTCACTATTATTTAGTAGTTGGATTCAAACCCTAGTTTCCATCCAAAAATAAAATGACCCAAAAACAACTGACCTTCACTGTTATTTACTATTAGTTCACTAATATGTACTACCAGGTCGGTTCGATTATATATTTCCTTATTCATGCTTATTCTATTCTTGACTTCCTAGTTACTTTCAAATATTGCATTTGCCAACGTGGGCATTCTGGTAAGATTGTTTGGAAGAAATACATAATCATGATTTAAATTATTATTTACAAACTTAAAACGAAAATTGAAGTAGTGATTGTATTATATTTTTTAAATATTTTGGTTCAACAGTTTTGATAAGATAAATTATTAATATGTAAGTTTGGATGTTGTATCTTAGATATTTGATTATTTGAAGCACATTTCTCGATTTATTTTATAGCTTTAGTAAGGGATTAGCGTGTAATTATACATGTTTTGTCTTTGTCCTTAGGTCATTTCCAATGGGTGCACCAAAACACACATTTGGTGCAAAAACTCACTCCAACCAAACACCAAACCTTGCACCAAATTAGTGAAAATAAATAGTGTTGCACCGAATAGGTGCAACACTATTCATTGCATCAAATCACTATTCATCCGCCACATCATCATTTTAAGCATATTAATAAAATTTTAATTTCGTTATAATAACTTTAATTTTGTTAATTTCGTTATAAGAAAAAATTATATAACAAAAAATTAAAAATAAAATAAGATTCATAACTAATAATTTAGAACGAAGTTACATTAGTAAATAAAGTACATTAGAAACATATCATAAAATATTTCACAACAATAAAACTTAATTAGCAACAAGCTTATAAAATAACTAATACAATATAGATATAAATTAAACTAACAACAATTCAATAATCTGGAATGAATACTTACGTTAAAGTTATATGAATGTTAAATTTGTGTTAAATTATTTATAATAATAAATTAAAAATAGAAAAATCTTTAAGAAATATTCTTATTTGATGTTAGATTTGGTGTTTTTGGTTGGAGTAATTTTTACTGTTTATTGAAGCTAAAATTTGGTGTTTTGGGTCGGAGATGCTATTTAAATCGCATGACTTTCCTGATACCAAAGTGTTTTTTAGGGCCCAAGGATAGCTACCATGTACTTTATGAGATAATCTGACAGGACAAGTTACGCGACATCGGTTGATTTAAAACAAGAAAAAGTGCCTTAATATTTGAATAAAGTTTGACCAGAATTTTACTTTATTAGATTTTAGTTTGAATAAGGTTTTCCTATTTAATCAGCAAAAGTCATGGGGTCAATAATCTTTTGCCTGAGACTGCGGCTGGTTAGGTCATAGGTGGGCGACCAACAATAGGTTGAAATTTGCATAAACTGTTCACTATATCGCACCCATAAGCTGCATCGAGCAAAAAGTCAATACATTTGGTTACGTAAGCTTTTATTGTTTCAAGTTTATAGAGCTTGGTAGATGATGCAAATTAGGAGCTCAGCGGTCTCCTAAGTTGGTAAAGTTTTGTCAGAACCCACACAAAGTGTCTAATGCAAACTGGGTCAGCAATCTTTTAACCCAATTAGACCGGATACATTGACGTAGCTATTACTGACCCAAACAGTAGTATTTCATATTTTCTTTGTAAATCAGGTTACTCTTACAAGCTGAGTGTAGTATCAAATTATCAATGGGACCAGTAGCAAGTGAGATGAAAGAAAAAGTGGGCAATGCTACTAACTGGATGCACTAGTTTTATTAGGTTTCGTAGTATTGAATACACAGTATCAAATGAGATATAAAAAATATGAAAAATTGACATATAAGTCAGGTGGTTATATTTAAAACAAAAAGACGTCAATTGTTTCTCTATCTGTTATCGATTAAAAAACTAATATTAAAATATTTAAACGTTGTTTCTGAAACATTATAAATTTACGTAGAGAACCATGACGATAAACTTATGATATGGCCCTCTTCAACACTTGGATGATAAATACTCATTAAATGAGCAATTCAATAAGATTATTACAGAGCTTGGATATCATTATCTGATTGTATGTATACAAGATGAGTATAAACTGAATAAGGTTCCGAATTTACGGTTCATGCATATCATTTTTTTCCTCACAATACTACTAGTCGATGATACAATTCCCTTTTTTTTTTTTTTTTTTTGACAAGTTCCAAGTCACGCTTCTCACTTTTTTTTTCGGTTTAATATCTAAATTTGATAAATTAGTTTTTAATGTCGTTGGAATATACTGGGTATGAACCTTTCACAATGGACCAAGTGAAAACCTCAAAAGGAGTTCAATTAAAAAAAGGTAAAAGGTAAAAGAATCTTGAAATCCATGAAACTTGTGTATGAAATTTGAGTAATTTTTTATCTTAGAAGCTTTTGTCTAGGATAGAGTATGAGAAAGTCGGAAGTATGCAACACGAAATTTAGAAACATTATTGAAGACTCTGTTATCGATCATATAATGTTTGTATTTCATGATGTACCGTTAAGAAACACTTTTGGTCCTGCAATATAAATAATTAACGAGAATAAATTACTAAAATAATCATTTTTATTTTGTCATTTGTAAAATATGGATACAAAAATTAAAAAATATATGGAAATAAATACGTGGCGAAATAGAAAAAGACGAAAGAAGTATAAAGCTATACTTAATAACCTTAAAAAATCTACTACTTGAAACAATTGAGCATTTACAAATATCAAAACGCTTCCTAAGAAGCCACAAATAGTCAAGAAGTAACCCCAGAGGTAGTGAAAAGGGATCAAAGGAAACGCCCAAAATATGGGGCCTAGACTAGGCAGAGGAAGAACCACCACTCAATGGAGAACATGGAGGTTGTGGTCTTCTGGTTCGACTACGACCGCGTCTAGTCGAACCAGAAGCCGGAGAAGATGAAGATGGAGATGAGTCAGGCAAAGGGTTAAATCTATTTGAATTGCATGTTAAATTTGACTTCTCCACTTGACCACAAGCCTTGTCTTCTATGGCAGTGAGATGACGAACTCTAGTACTGTTTAAGCTCACGGGAACTATACATTTGCATAGAAAACCTGAAAATTAAGCAATTCAATACTCTTGTTAATGCATAATTAAAAGGGGGGAAAAATTGTTTGCACTACTAATAAGGCCTCTAGCCAAATTATTTAGTTAATAACAACAACGACAACATACTTATGTGTTAAAAATACATAAAGTTGTTTACCGATGACCCATAATGAAAATTACGTGTTGATCAACTGCTATTTCACAATATAAGAAGCGCAACAAATTTGGAGAGTCATTTTTATTTATTCCATCGTGTTTCATAGTCAAGGAAGAGTGTGTCCTTAACTCCATTTGAAATATAATGAAAATTATTTATGTTAATGAACTTTGTTAAGCAGAGGTGTTTGTGTTCCTTCGTAAATCATTAAATGAGAAACAACTACAGTAACATTTCTTGTTTCTACTATTCGATAAAAAGTAAAATTTGGAGTTTGCGTCTCTTCACCCACAATCTTCTAACCCACTTACCCACCGCATGACACGTGGTAGTAGGGGAGGGTGGTGAGGCTAGATGTAGATGACTCTCATCTAGCCTCAACACCCTCCCCCTGCTACCACGTGTCGTACGGTGAGAAATTGGATGAGAGAATTGTGGTAAGAATATCAGGTCCCAAAACTTTGCGTCAAAGTATACAGAAGTAGATTACCTATCCTGGCGAGTCGATTAACCCAACTGGGAATGGGATTACCAGTGAGCTTAAGGGAAGCATCATTGCAGAAATGGTTGCAATTCTTGGAGATCAAATTGTAAGAATTTCCTTTGTAATATTCAGACAGCTCTTCCATCACACCTCTCACTTCCCTACCTGTCATCTCTGTCCAACCCATCAACATTGATTTCCTAAATACAAATCCATCGCATTGCCTTGGCTCCCCTTCGAAAATCCCAGTTGTTGAATATTCATGTGCCCCAAATGCATATTCCACCCCATGAACTGCAAAATTCAACATACTTTCAGTTGCAACTCAAATTCTATAACAAATAGCATTCATTGGGTGGGAGGACAAGGGGTTCAGACCTGGGGAGGCCAACGGTGAGATAAAATATGAAGCCTTCAATAACGCGCTGCCATGCGTACAAATTGGTCAGCGGCTTAAAATTTTTTTTTTTAAAAAAAAAGACCAGTTTATACACGTGGCATCGTGTGATTGGAGGCTTCATATTTTGACTCACTGTGACCTCCTCAATCTGAACTTTACTCAACTTTTACACGGTATTTTTTTTCTCTGTCCAGTTAGTTTTTAGACGGTTCGATTATGTAAATTGTATAACATAATAGTTTAAAACCTAACTGAACCATTCAAGCAATTGAATACAAAAAGTACTTGTGATATTTTAACAATTTGTATAATCTAACATTCAAAGCTTATTGAACCATTCAGGTAGCTGAATAGAAAAAATACCTATGATTTTTAAACACCTTAAATGGTCTTTTTACATATGTGCTTAGACGTCAACATTACATAAACAAGTCCAGCACAGATGAACAACGTGTATTTTTTTAAAGGCTTTAAGAGTCTTAATAGTTCCTCCTTATTCGAGAAGAGTAGGGCGGACGTTAAAGCAACTGGTAACATTATTGTTTTTTAACTTTGATGTCACGGGTTCGAGCCACAAAAAACAGCCATCTAAACAAAGTGTACGATAAAACTATGTACATCAGATCACGAAGCGATCCGCCCCTCTCAAGATCCCTTGTAAACGCATGAGCATAGTACACCGAGAACGTTTTTTTCTTCAAGAAGAGTAAGACCAATAGTAGATGACTCCATCTGGAGATAAATGAATATGTGGAAGCGAACTCTCTATCTTTTGAGATGGAGGTATTGTTTGTCTGCCTCTCACTCTTCCAAGACCCTAACGAGCTTTTGTTGTTCTTAGGATATACTAGGTATGTGTTGTTGTCGTCGTCGTCTCTAGTTTAAGCACAACCATTAGCACATGTGGTATTTTCTTGCTTGCATTTTTCCATTACAGATATGATAACTCTTTCAGCACAATTTACTATTGTACCAACTAGATGAGCAAAATGAAGCTCTTGGAAGAGAGACACTAAAAGGTTAAGTAGCTTTGACTAATGAATAGGAAATGATCTCTATCTCATTTTGTAAGTCTGGCCAGTGGACTATACTTGTAAGAAAAAGTACATCTATCTCTTGTTCAGCTAACCATCCAAACATGTTTAAAAATATTGTTTCAGTTAAATTTTTTTTATAATTTACACTATATTAAAAATTAAACTAACAACTGAGGTGATGAATTCTTGACCTGAGAACATGAAAACTTATCCCTAGGAGGAATAACAAGAACATGGCTTTCTTCCAGACCTAGATCTGATGAGCTACAAAACAATAATTCATTGGAAAATCTACACATCCTAATCTTTTTATATCAAGAAAAAAGAAAAAGAAAAACAGAGTAAAAGAAATGTGAACTAACCTTGAAGGCCAGAATGGTAGACTCCAAGTCCAACCCAGTAAGCATATCCATTAATAGGTGTAAGATCATACACATTTAGATACACCGGCACTGATCCTTTCTCTCTTCTAACTGAGCTTTTTCTACACAACATTTATATCTATATTTACTCTTCCTCCCACCTCACTTCTTGAAGCAAAAATGTTGAAATGAATTCAAGAACCCAAAAAGTAGAAAATTAAAATTCTGGAAGAAGAATTTAATGAAAAACGGAAGCACCCACCGGCGGCATATTTGTGTTGCAGCACCGTTTGCTTTTTGGCGGACATATATAAAATATTGGGGGAATTTGTATAACTAAAAGGGCCTAAATTTACGTGAGAATTGAAAAAGAAAAGTACGCCGATGGGTTGGAATCTGAGCTGTGTGATCTAGTTTTTTGAAATTTTGAAAATTCCCTTCTGGGAGAAAGTAACGTATAGTCATTATGAGATGTAGTGGGAAGTATGATTATTTTCATTTATATTAGTAATTAGTTAATAATAGTTTATGTAGTTTTGATTCTTAAAGCCTAAAGCTTAGCTGATTTGATTGGATATTAGTATGGGATGGTGAGTGATGACCTGTTATTGCGTGGTGCAGAGGAAGTGGGTGAATTGGGTAGGAGACCAGGGGACCGGGAACTATGATTAGCCTCTATTTTTTATGTAAAAGTTTATACTCTAAGGGAGAAAGTAAATCAGACTATTCATCGGCTTCTTAGGTAGATGCTTAGAATTTGATGTCACAAAGTGTTTGAGCCCAAATCTGATCAGGTATACAGAGCTGACGACAAGACCTAAACAATCACACTATGGTTGCCAAAATCTGAACCGACAATCTTAGATAAATCTATTACCCGAGTATGAGATGAGTTACGCTATGAGAGCGATTAGCCTTTACTTTTTATTATAACGATATATAAGCCACTCAATATATATACACACACAAAAACTGCATACTTTTAGCTTTTAGTCATGGTAAGGAAGATTAGAAGGTTACCATAACTATATTTTTTTTTGTATAATTATAGTTGGAAGCGAAAAATATCATAGCAATGTGCCCTTCAAAAAAAATATCATGCCGATGTATAATTCAAATCACGCGTTGACTTAATTTTGTCTTTAGAAAGTTTTTTGTTCTACTCTTGTGATGATAATTAATGAGAATGTCTCAGTGTGGTTAAATAGTCATGGTTTGTTCTCCTCCCATCAGCTGGATGACATCTCCTCACTCTGTTTTTTCCCTCACCCTTTTCCTTATCATTCGACACGTGTTCTTCACCTCCCAATACACTTCTTCCTTTCCACTCCTTCATCTAGCTTCACCACCTTCCTGCTACGTGACGGACGGTGGAAAGGGGTGAAGGAAAAAGGGGTAAGGAGATCTCATCCCTCATCACCGGCATCCCCCGCCCCCAACAGGGATGGGATCTCATGCCCGTATTTCGCTTCACCCCACTGCCCATCGTCCGATACGTGGCAGTAGAGGTGGTGAGATTAGATGAAACTCTATCTGTTGCCACGTGTCGGACGGTAAACAGTGGGATGAGAGGAAAAGGGTGAGGAGATCCGGTCTCCCCCAAACATCACCAAATACCCAACCTCATTCCTCCCATCCCCATCATCCATGTGATTCTGTCAATCTTTTACACACTTTCTTCACTGTTCCGGCGACACCCTTATATATGGAGAAAAGTGGAGGGGAGGCGAGCGGCTCTAGTCAATTTTTTTCAGTCCGAATGATGCTTTTTAAATAGGATTTTTTTTTTTTGGTTTACTACAATTATATGGTTTTCTTTTTTCAACTAGAAAACCATCTTTTGAATCAACGTTATCTGTTATTGGGCTCCAATCATATCACCATCAAATCACACTGCATCTTTGATCGTCGAATATTGTATTTTCTACAGATTAATCAAAAACAAATACAGCTTTAATCTGATAAATAATCAAAAAAATTTATTTATTTATGTATTTAACTAACATAAAAAATAATGTCATTTAATGAATAAATTAATGAAGCTTAAATTACGTAGTTAATTTAACTAAAAATCAATAGCTTTCAATTATTTCAATGAAAACTAAAAACAGTCAATTAATTCATTTTTAAGCTGATAAAGTACCAAAATATACTCAAGTTAAGTAGTAAAAGGTATAAAAATAATACATATAAAAAAGAGTTATATCGATATTGCACTTGCGTTTAATTACACATGTGATTTAAATTAGGCAATTTTTTTAATATTACTATTTAAAAAACAACTTGTTTCTTACGTATTAGACCAATTGCACTTTCACACTTTATTTACATTTATACACTTCAACAGTATACAACAACAACATTATCCTACCCTAGAGAATTTTACATATGGCGAAGTATAAGAGAGTCGGATGTGCGCAACCATACATGATAAACCATAATTAAATCGTCTGCTAGTCAACAGCAGTCAACGGTTCAACTCTAATAGCTCAGCACTCAAGCACTGCAGTTCAGCAGATTCAGCGCCTAAGCATGGCTGTTCAGCCTCAATGGCACCTCAGTAAGGCATCATGACGCCCTTATAACATCGAAGAATATGTCAAGACTTGCACCTCGGCATCAACTTCAGCTTCTACACAAATGCCACACTTCAGACCACTTCAGCTGGGTAAGGCCAAGTCATGCACTTCGGCAAGGCTTGATCATGCACTTCAGCAAGACTTGATTTTGCACTTCGGCAGAGTTCAATTGGGCACTTCGGTAAAGGAACCCAGCACGACATTACTTCGTGGGACCCCTAAACAGAAGTGCAATTCAAATATAGTGATTACAGCTGGTTATTCTTTCTGAACACGCCAAGGTCACAACAGGCGACCTACTAGTTACATCAACCAGGCCGGCCTATTAGTCACATCAGTCAGACTACTGATCACATCAGCAGACCTACGGCGCCTTAGGCTTTCTGCCCCAAGCAAACGTCCTATCCATAATCCGCTATCAGGGACTAAAGGCGGGGAAAAGGTCTATAAAAGCAAGCCAACCAAGACAAAGAAGAGGATCCGAAATTCAAACACTCATACCCTAAAGCAAATTCATACACATCGCTCCTCGGCTCATACTGTGAGAAACTCTTAACTCACCATTAATCTCAGTGAGATATGACCCAAACTGACTTGAGCGTCGGAGGGTTTTTCCCGGGGCTGACCCCCCGGGACCTCTGACCTGTGCTTTCTTGTGCAGGATATTTTAGAGGCTATTCCAGCTACCATTTCAATCCCGGTTAACCGCTTCTCAAGTTAACTGACGGAGCTAATTTGAGGTCGTCTAGACCCTTGGTGAAGATCCGGCTTCATCATTTGGCGCTAAAAGGAGGGCCTCTTAGTCCCTTAACCCAGAAAACAGCTACTCAAAGCTCTTATAACGACTATTCAAAGTTTTTCTAATTACCTTAGGAAGCTATTGAGAGAAAGATAAGTAAAAAAGATGGTCAATGGTCCAAGCAAACTATGACATCCAAGAGGAGCCAAAGATCTTCTCAGCGACAAACTGATCAATGCTCTATGGAGCAGGGAGAATCCTCAACTCCCACCATTGCCTTCACATATGAAGAGCACATGCGAGCCATTTGCTATGTGGCTCAAAACCCAGAGGTCTTCCAAGCTGTAGTGAGGGAGATGAAGGGGAAGGCCTCTGCAGCAAAGTCCAGTGGATCCCATTCCAGTGACTCTCACCCGCTGGGACTCATGGAGTATTCTCCCACTCGGCCTGGCTATTATCCCAGGCATCAGGCTGAATTTATGGCCGAGGCGAGACGGCCAGAACAAAAGTCTAGCCACCAGAGTTTAAAATGTATCAGAAAGCCTCCTTGCCATTTAAACATGGCAGAAAAGTTGACAATAAAGGCAAAACACCGTTGCAGGAAAGGTGCTCTATCAAGATTCGGTTAGGAGGCCAAGGAAAGGAAAGGAACTCACTGCTGGCTTCAAAAGCCCATATTTTTTCCTACATGAGGAAAAAATCTCTGACAAAAGAACCTCAGCCCCTGGCTGGACCAGTCCACAAAAGAAACTATCGACTGTACTGTCTTTATCATCATGATATTGGGCATGATACAGAAGATTGTAGGCAGCTCAGGCAAGATATTGGACGTCTTATCGAGTTAGGTCACCTACAACATTTTTATAATCCGAGGTCTAGGCTCCACCACAGGCTAGACTTTGGTAAACCCCCTCCAGATGAGAGTTGTAAACCTGGGTCTCATCAAGGTTTTCTAAGTGATGAGGATTCAGATCATGATGAAAGGGGGTTACGGGTTCCTGAGCATATAAGGCTGACATAACAGCAACAGTCCCTGATTCAATCGAATCATGGTTTATTTCTTATTGTGCTCATCCGGTATCTTCTGGCTCAGCCTTATGTCATCAAGGGATCAATTTCTTATATTCAACTGGGTATTCTTATTTGGCATTCAGCCAGAAAAGTTAAGTCACCTTATGGTGCATGAAGCAATAATTTATGTCTATCTATCACCCACAACGAAAGTGGGGGCATACCCCAGCAGGTCTGGGAGGTTGAGCAGATCTCAACAATATCTTTTACCCCAGCAGGTCTGGGAGGCTGAGCAGGTCTCAACAATATCTTTTACCCCAGCAGGTCTGGGAGGTTGAGCAGGTCTCAACAATATCTTTTACCCAGCAGGTCCAGGAGGTTGAGCAGGTCTCAACAATATCTTTTCCCTAGCAGGTCTAGGAGGTTGAGCAGGTCTCAACAATATCTTCACCTCAGCAGATCTGAGAGGTTGAGAAGGTCTCAACAGCGGGATAAGTTCCTTATATCTTTACCCCAGCAGGTCTGGGAGGTTGAGCAGGTCTCAACAGCGGGATAAGTTCCCTATATCTTCACCTCAGCAGGACTGAGAGGTTGAGCAGGTCTCAACAGCGGGATAAGTTCCCTATATCTTCACCTCAGCAGGACTGAGAGGTTGAGCATGTCTCAACAGCGAGATAAGTTCCCTATATCTTCACCTGAGCAGGACTGAGAGGTTGAACAGGTCTCAATAGCGGGATAAGTTCCCTATATCTTCACCTCAACAGGACTGAGAGGTTGAGCAGGTCTCAACAGCGGGATAAATTTCCTATATCTTCACCTCAGCAGGACTGAAAGGTTATGCAAATCTCAGCAACGGGATAAGTTTGCCTATATTCTAACTCAACAAAGCTGAAAGGGTTGATGAAAGGGGGATAAAGATTTTCCCACATCTTAAAATTCATCAAGGTACAGTAGAGCTGAAGAGCCAAGCATAAAAGCTAAAGCTCAGTACTTACACAGAGAGCCAGTATACAAAAGATACTCTTTTGAAAAAGCTGAAGACAAATACTTGCAAACTATCAAAATAGAGCAAGTAAAGTTTCTTAAGCTGAAGACAAATACTTACAAACTATCAAAATAGAGCAAGTAAAGTTTCTTAAACTGAAGACAAATACTTGCTATATGTTAATAAAGCAAGTAAAACTTTGCAGAGCCGAAGACAAATATTTGCATTCACTATTGAGATGAAGCAAATAAAACTTCACATGCTGAAGACAGACAGTTAAAGAAGCTGAAAGAAGCCGAAGAACAAAAGTTGGGAAAATAGATTTTCATTAAAGTCTATTACAACTACAACTATTTACAGGAAAAATCCTATTCTACTTTACAACTTCTTCATCTTCTCTAAGATCAACCCCACTTTGGAACTGAGCAATTTGATTTTCAAGTAAGCTCTCAGCCTCATGGTTATACAGCTCGGCAATACAAAGATGATTCTTGTCCAGGCTGGGGCAGACCTCAGAACAAGCATCAATCGCCCAAGTTTGCCCAACAACAATTGCTGAGCCTTGAATCTTCAGGAAGTTCCCAGTAAAAAGCTCAGATTGTCTGAACTCAGCAACAGTGTTCTTCTTTATCTCCTCGGCTTGAAGTTCAAACTGTTGAAGGAGATCAGCCTTACTTTTCTTCTCGGCCTCCAGTTGCTGGTTCAGCTCAGCCTTGCTGTTGGACAAAACTTGATCCATAATACTGAGTTCCTTTTGGTAGAACTCCAGTTCAGCATGAGCTTTGGAAGAAACTAACTCAGTGATGGCTAATGTTTCCTTCAGCTCAATCACTTGGGATTTGGCATCAGCCAGCTTAGCGTCAGAATCCTGCTTCTCAGCCTGAAAAGTGGAGTTCTCCTCCATAAGTGAGGCCAGCTTGGAATCTGAGTCCCGCTTTACCATCTGAAGCCTGGAATTGTCTTCAGTAAGTGTAGCAGCTTGAGACTTCAGATAACTCACCTCAGCCTCCAGCCCGGTCAACTTTATGCTATTTGGTTTTGCCACCTCAGCTAACTCATCATACGCCTTTTTGAGGTGGGCATTGGTCTCAGAGAGCTTGAGGAATCTGGAGTGGAGTTCTTCAGCTCGTATAAGAATGTTAAATTCTTGGACCCGATACTGCAAAAGTCAAATTGGTTAAGAAAAGCATGAAGAATCAAGTTAGAAGATGGAAAGTAGAGGGAAGTCATACCAGGTCCATACTTCTCGCAAATGAGTTGAAGGCAGTATTCCAGTCCAGACTGTCATACGTCTGCCAATTCTTAGGAAGTATTGACATTTTTGTCAATTTCCTAGTTACTTCAGGATCCTCGGCAGAATTGTTGAAGCTGAACTCTATCGTCCTTCTGCCCCGCTGCGGTCGGGAAGAGGGTTCCCTATCCGTTGTATTCTTCGCAGAGGACTCTCCTTCAGATGCGTTTACCCCGGAAGGTTCCCCTTAAAAATTATTTCCTTTGGGGGCTCTCTCTCCAATGCTTTCACCTCAGAAGGTCATTCCCCGGACTCATTGGAAGCCCAACCTGGAGGAGGTATATTCTCCTCTTCAGCAGCAGGAGATGAAGGAATTGAAATGGGGGCATCAATTCCCCCACTCCCGTCCCCAGGTTGAGCTGGGATTGAAACAGGAACCTGGACTTCGGATTGGGAGGATTATTAGAAGTTTCAACTGAAAAGGAAAAATATTCAAATGATTACAATAGAAATCAAGCACATCCGAGACTAGTGCAGGGCAAAATTTTACCTGGACGTGTCTGCACTTCAGACGATGAGCTAGCAGAAGCCTGTTCTGAAGTGGAAGGTTGGCATTCTGACCATGTTCACTTACTGGGGACCAAGTTCTTCAACCTTTCAAGGGTCCCACATACCATGATTTCTGCAAAATTCAAGGAACAAAACAGTCAAAACACAGAATCAAAATCAGTCAAAGATTTTCAAAAATGTTGTCATACACCCCGAACTATCCACAAAGCGAGGGGAATGAGAGGCTGAAAATTATATTCCGGCCACAAATGTTCCAGGTCAGCAACCTCTACAATCTGCTTATTAACTTTCTTCCAATCTACGACCCGAGGCGAAAGTAACAATTGAGAGGCTTCATTGCGAAATTGTTCACTTGGCCTCCTGTTATTTACACTACCAGTGTTCCAAGGGATTCTTTCAGGTAATCTTACACTCTTAACAAAAAAGAATTTCCCCTTCCAATCTTTGGAAGAGGGAGGAAGGTTTATGACAAAAAAAAAAACCCCCACTACTCTGAGATCTCCTATCAAAACTATATCAACTACCCTCCTGATTACATACAAATATCTCTCTAAAGACTGCAAGTGAGAAGTTCTTCTCAGATGCTCTTAGGTAGAGAAAATAACTGAGAATAACTCTCATTCCTTTAGGCGTTATTTGGGGAAGTCTAAGTTTGTAACAGAACAGTATTTGGAGTAAGGGAGCCGGAATAGGTAAATTGAAGCCAGATCTAAAATACTCCTCATAAACTGCTTTGTAGCCAGTTGGGGGGTCATTAGCAGTTTGATGAGGAAGGGGAAGAATGGGAGCAAAAGTACTCCTGTCAACACTATAATGCTGACATAGTTCAGTGAGGTCGGTGGCCTTCAAGGTACACATTGAGTTATGCACCGAAGGAAAGGGCACCATGGATTTCGAGGTAAAAGAAGAAGAAGCCATGAGTAAGATAGAGAAAAGCTTACAAGAGATTGAAGACGTAAGTTGAAAGAGCTAGAGTAAGATCGGAGGAAAACTTCGAAGAAAAAGAAGGAGAATGATGCAACGGCGCAGCAAAATAATCAGATGAATAAAGGAAGAAGAAAAGAATGAAATCAGGGAAATTGTCTCTATTTATAAGTGAGAGAAAACGAAAGGTTGCACCTTTTTGTTTGAAATACGAAGAGGCCAAGGTTCACGCATTTCCCTCCCTCGGGGAATGAAACCGCCGAAAAAGTAATGATAAGGTGTCGGAGTTAGCGCTTACATTAAAAGCGGGAATTACTGCGCAAGTAAAAGGATAACCGCGCGATTAATGAAGGTATGCCACGTCACAACAAGATTTGTCCGCCTTCGCAGTTCAGCTCAGCCACACAAAATCTGGGAGCAAATGATAAACCATAATTAAATCGTCTGCTAGTCAACAGCAGTCAACGGTTCAACTCTAGTAGCTCAGTACTCAAGCACTGCACTTCAGCAGATTCAGCGCCTAAGCATGGCTGTTCAGCCTCAATGGCACCTCAGTAAGGCATCATGACGCCTTTATAACATCGAAGAATATGCCAAGGCTTGCACCTCGGCATCAACTTCAGCTTCTACACAAATGCTACACTTCAGACCACTTCAGTTGGGTAAGGCAAAGTCATGCACTTCGGCAAGGCTTGAGCATGCACTTCAGCAAGACTTGATTTTGCACTTCGGCAGAGTTCAGTTGGGCACTTCGGTAAAGGAACCCAGCACGACATTACTTCGTGGGACCCCTAAACAGAAGTGCAATTCAAATATAGTGATTACAGCTGGTTATTCTTTCTGAACACGCCAAGGTCACAACAGCCGACCTACTAGTTACATCAACCAGGCCGGCCTATTAGTCACATCAGTTAGACTACTGATCACATCAGCAGACCTACGGCGCCTTAGGCTTTCTGCCCCAAGCAAACGTCCTATCCACAATCCGCTATCAGGGACTAAAGGCGGGGAAAAGGTCTATAAAAGCAAGTCAACCAAGACAAAGAAGAGGATCCGGAATTCAAACACTCATACACTAAAGCAGATTCATACACTTCGCTCCTCGGCTCATACTGTGAGAAACTCTTAACTCACCATTAAAATTATAATCTCAGTGAGATATGGCCCAAACTGACTTGAGCGTCGTAGGGTTTTTCCCGGGGCCAACCCCCCGGGACCTCTGACCTGTGCTTTCTTGTGCAGGATATTTTAGAGGCTATTCCAACTACCATTTCAATCCCGGTTAACCACTTCTCAAGTTAACTGACGGAGCTAATTTGAGGTCGTCTAGACCCTTAGTGAAGATCCGGCTTCATCAATACACATGTATTAGAAACACATAAAGGTTGTTTTCCGATGGTCTTTTGCTCCAAGAGTTAAAGGTACTGTTTGGAATGAAATTTAAGTTGTTATTTATTTGTGTTTGAGTCTATTAGATTTATATTTCGTGATTCAATAAAAATAATATATTAAACCATCAATATATATCACATAAAATATTAAATATGATATTTATTTTGATCTTGAAATGAGATTGTAAGATAAACTAATTGGTAATTTTAGATAATATCACCATTTTATAGGCAGTTATTTTTTCGATAAGATGAAAAATTATTTTTTAGAATTGAAATGTGGTTCCATACGCTGGATTGAGATCCTCTAACCCCCGACTCCTCGTCCCCTTTGGGACCGCCCGCCACGTGGCACACAGGGAGGGTGGTGAGGCTGGGTGCGGGCGACTCCCACCTAGCCTCACCACCCCTTGTGTGCCACGTGGCGGGGGTCATTTAATACCCTTTTGAAGGGGGGTCAGGAGATTCTCTCCCCCATACGGTGCCTAAGGCTATCTCCAATGGAAGCACCAAATCACCTATTTGGTGCAAAATACCACTCCAACCAAGCACCAAATCATGCACCAATTTGGTGAAAATGAATAGTGTTGCACCAAATAGGTGCAACACTATTCATTGCACCAAATCACTATTCATCCTCCACATCATCATTTTAATCATATTAATTTAATTTTAATTTCGTTATAATAATTTTAATTTCGTTAATTTCGTTATAAAATTTTAATTTCGTTTTTAAGAAAAAATTATATAACAAAAAATTAAAAATAAAATAAGATTCATAACTAATATTTAAAACAAAGTTACATTAGTAAATAAGATCCAACACGTTAAGATTTTTATAAATTTTTAATTCATCATCTTACATTAAATTTATATGAATGTTAAATTTATGTTAAATTATTTATAATAATGAATTAAAAATAGAATGATAGAAGAATCTTTAAGGAATATTATTATTTGGTGATGGTTGGTGTTTGTGGTTGGAGTACTTTTTACTGTTTGTTGAACCAAATAGGTGATTTGGTGCAAAATTTGATGTTTGTGGTTGGAGATGTCCTAAGCAACCGATTGCATCCAATTAAGGAGCTGATTTCTGCAACACAAAGGTTCTGCTTTTTTCAACAAAGTTATCAACAATCGCGTACTGCCAGAAGGGGTTTGGATCTTTTTGATTAACTGGGTCTTGCAGGATCATTTTTCTAGTGTGTCAACATGTGATGAATAGTGTTTTGTAGTTGAATCTGTGAGGGAAAACGATGAGAATCAGGCGAGAGTTCTGGGAACTGTTTACAAAGCGATTCAGGACTCTGCAGAGTAAGCCGTTTTGCACCAGCAAAAATATTGAGAAACCCAGAAGCCCCACAAGCAAAGATAATGGTGGAAGCAGCAACGAAGTTGGCCATGTTAATGGGCCGTCTTCTTTGAGTCGTCAAGATGCTTATAAGCAGCTTGACAACCTTGATTTCATGACTGCAGCCAAAATTCTTTTCACTACTCCTCCCAAGAAGAAGGAATTCGGGTACATTTCTAATTTTTGCCTTTTGTGCTGGTTGGTTTTACTTCAATCTTTGGTTAGACATTTCATCAAACAGTTTGAAGTCGTTGAAGTGTCCTGTTTTTCCCATTTTCATATCATGAAATTGAATTGCAATTATGATTATGTATATTGTAGGATTATTAATCGTCAAAAAGCTTCCTTTTTTTTAAAAAAAAAAAAATCGGGCATTGTTAGGTTGAGTACCAATACTAAGGACTGCACCAGGGATATGAGGCTGAAGAGGCATTGGTAGAGCATAATTCCAGGAAAAGTTTTATGTGTTCAATAAGACCAGATTATGTAAATCTCCAGTTTAGCTGTTGTATTTAAGTGAGCTTCGATGTGTTGGGGTATTAGTCCAGTCCATTTGTTATTGGACATTTTGTAAGTGATAAACCAATCACTTATTTTGTGAGACCCAAATGGTTTGGGTATTTGGGAGCTTCTCTTAGAAACCCTATAAGATTTTTTTTTGCTGGATAAAAAGGAGAGTTCACTGTAGAACATCTGAGAGGGGAGGAAAAACAGAGAGAAAGAGAGAGTTTCGCAGGTGCAGAATTTTTCTGGGCAGCCTCTGCTCTTTTGACGATCGCCGGAGATCCGACCGTTGGATTTTGCTGAAATTTGGACAGCATCTTCGGAACACACAGAGATACATTCTGACCGTTCAGTTTTTGAATCAGAGCTCTGGATCGGTTTTAATTGCTGCTGGTGTCAGACGCGTTTTTGGGTGAATTTCTGCAGTTTTATTCTCCTTCAATTGTTGTCTCTTATGTATGTTGTTGTTGGTTGGCTGTAACATCCTTGTAGATTGATTTGGGTGTTTTTACCCTCAATTTCATAATAAGAGAAGAAGAAGGGTGGACTCCTTACAAGTCCCGTGGTTTTTTATCCTTCACATTGAAGGGGTTTTTCCACGTATAAATCTCTTGTGTTGATTGAAGCTTTATCTTGGATAATTTGCTTGAGGTTTTGGTGTGTGATTGATATTTGCTTGGTGAATCAATTGTGGTGAATTGGTAGAGCATTTTGGTTGGTTGTCTTGAAGTCGATCCTTGTAGGTGTTGTATCCTATTTGTTGCTTCTCCCCTACAACTGGTATCAGAGAATTTGGTTAAACTATAGATATGGAATCTGGAAATCATTCTATGGTTAAATTGACATCAACCAATTATTCCATTTGGCGTCCGATGATGGAAGATTTGCTATACTGTAAAGATTTGTTTGACCCAATTGATGTGGATAAAACCAAGAAAGATGACACGCCCACTAAACCAAAGAAGATGTCGGATAAAGAATGGGAAAAGCTAAAGAGAAAGACCTTGGGAACAATTAGACAGTGGATTGACATTAGCATATTCAATCATGTGTCCCAAGAGAATGAGCCACTTGAGTTGTGGAGAAAACTGGAGGGTCTTTATGAAAGAAAGACTGCTCATAACAAGGCCTCATTGATTAAGAGACTTGTTAATCTCAAGTTGAAGCCAGGGAAGTCAGTTTCTGAGCATCTAAGCGACTTTCAAGATATCATTAACAAGTTGACTGTGATGAAGATTGTTCTTGATGATGAGTTGCAGGCTTTATTCCTATTGAGTTCTCTGCCGGACAGTTGGGAAACCTTGGTTGTGTCCATCAGCAACTCAGCTCCAGATGGTGCGCTTTCATTGGATGTCATTAAAGAGAGCATGTTCAATGAAGAGCTTAGAAGAAAGGAGATGAGTGTTGATATTTCACAGACACTTGTGGTAGAGAATAGAGGAAGAAGCAAAAGTAGATGTCCCAAGGGGCGTGGCAAGTCAAAGTACAGGTCCAAGTCATAAGATGGGAGAGAACCCACGATATGTCACTATTGTAGCAAGGCTGGCCATATTCAAAAGTTTTGCTATAAGTTGAAAAGAGATCAACAAAAGAAGAAAAGTGATCATTTCAAAGAGGGTGAGGACAAGAATACAGCTGCGACAGCTTCTACTTCAGATGATTATGTTTCTTTGGTTTGTACTACTGGTGATTGTTGTCATGTTGACAATTCCGATTCTGAATGGCTTGTTGATACTGGGGCTTCTTATCATTGTGTTCCTGTTAAGGAGTACTTTATTGACTACCGAGCTGGAGATTTTGGTAGTGTGAAGATGGGGAACCAGAGTTCAGCTAGTATTGTTGGAATTGGAGATATTCGAGTACAAACTAGTGTTGGGTGCTATTTGACATTGAGAGATGTTCGCCACATTCCAGATTTACGCCTCAATTTATTGTCTGCTAATGTACTTGATCAAGAAGGTTACAAGCACACTTTTAGTGAGGGTAAATGGAAATTGTCTAAGGGTTCCTTGACTGTTGCTCGTGGCAAACTCTGCTGCACCTTGTATAAGACACACTTGAAAGTGTGTACTAGTGAGTTGAATGCTATTGAGGAGAAAACTTCACCTAACTTATGGCCCGAAGATTGGGGCATGTCAGTGAGAAGGGTATAAAGTTGTTGGCTGGTAAGTCTCTTATTCCTGTTGATGTTACCATCTCTCTCGACCCTTGTGATCATTGCTTAGCAGGAAAGCAACATAGAGTTTCTTTTCCCAGGAGATCCACAAGAAAGAAAGCGAAGCTAGAATTGGTTTACTCTGATGTGTGTGGTCCCATAGAGGTGGAATCACTTGGTGGTAACAAATACTTTGTTACTTTTATTGATGATGCTACTCGGAGAACTTGGGTTTATATGATGAAGAACAAAAGCGAAGTGTTTGGTATCTTTCAGAAGTTTCATGCCATGGTAGAAAGGGAGTCAGATTGCAAATTGAAGTGTCTCCGAACTGATAATGGAGGTGAATACACTTCAAATGAGTTTAAAGCATATTGTTCAAGATATGGCATTCGGCATGAAAGAACAGAACCTGGTACCCCACAACACAATGGTGTTGCCGAGAGGATGAACAGAACTATTGTTGAAAAAGTGAGATGTATGCTTAGGATGTCCAATCTTCCTAAGTCGTTTTGGGGAGAAGCGGTTGGAACCGCCGTGTACTTGATAAATAGAGCACCATCAGTTCCTTTGGAGTTTGAGATTCCTGAGAGGGTTTGGTTTGAGAAAGATCCCTCTTATTCTCATTTGAGGGTGTTTGGATGCAAGGCTTTCATGCATGTGCCGAAGGAACAGAGATTGAAGCTTGATTTCAAGACTTCTCCTTGTGTGTTTGTTGGATATGGTGATGAAGAGTTTGGTTACAGACTTTATGATCCAGCAAAGCAAAAAGTTGTGAGGAGTAGAGATGTTGTCTTTTATGAGCACGAGATGGGTTTTCATCTCTTAGGTGCTGGTAAGACTTATTCTACTGATTTCTCTCATGATGCTATTGATATGTCTCCTATTTCTGTTCCAGATGATCAACAAACAAGTGATGCTCCCGAGGATGGTCATGACACCATTCATGAACATGACCATATTGAAGAGGTACAACCAGAAGTTGTTGTACCACAACCTGAAAATGAAGATGTAGATGTTGAACATGGAGAGTCTTCTAATCAGGGGGAGCAATTTAGCCCACAGGTGGAAGGGCAAACAGTTAGAAAGTCAACCCGAGTTCGACAACCTTCAAGACTTTATCCTAGTTCAGATTATATCCGGATCACAGATGAGGGGGAGCCTGAGAGCTTTCAAGAGGTGTTGTCACATCCAGACAAAGACTATTGGCTCAAGGCTATGCAAGAAGAGATGGATTCTTTGAAGAAGAATGAAACCTATGACTTGGTGAAGCGTCCAACAGGTAAGAAAGTCTTGAAGAACAGGTGGTTGTTTAAGAACAAGAAAGATGGCCACAAGCTAGTGAGGCGGAAGGCAAGACTAGTGGTGAAGGGACGCCACCAGAAGAAAGGCATCGACTTTGATAAGATTTTTGCACCAGTGGTGAAGATGACTTCCATTCGTATAATTTTGGGACTAGCTGCCAGTTTGGATCTTGAACTTGAACAACTTGATGTAAAAACTGCTTTTTTACATGGTGATTTGGATGAGGAGATTTACATGGAGCAGCCGGAAGGATTTGAAGTCAAAGGTAAGGAGAATTTTGTTTGCAAGTTGAAAAAGAGTCTCTATGGACTCAAGCAGGCACCAAGGTAATGGTACCGCAAGTTTGATTCATTTATGAGTACTAATGGATACAAGCGGACTTCTGCAGATCCTTGTGTTTATTTTAGAAAGTTCTCTGAATGTAACTTCATTATCCTTTGCTTGTATGTTGACGATATGCTGATAGTGGGACAAGATGTTGAGATGATTCGCATGTTGAAAGAGGATTTATCAAAGTCCTTTGATATGAAAGATTTGGGTCCTGCAAAACAAATTCTTGGCATTGAAATTGTTCGTGATAGAAAAGCTGGTAAGCTTTGGTTGTCACAAGAGAAGTATATTGAACGGGTGCTTGAAAGGTTCAATAAGAAGAATGCCAAGCCAGTTAATACACCACTTGCAGGTCATTTCAAGTTGAGCAAGCAGTGTTGTCCTACTACCGAGAAAGAGAAAGAAAATATGTCACATATTCCTTACTCCTCTGCTGTTGGTTCATTGATGTATGCTATGGTGTGTACAAGACCGGATATTGCACATGCTGTTGGTTTGGTTAGCAGATTCTTGGCTAATCCAGGCAAGGTTCATTGGAAAGCTGTAAAGTAGATCTTGAGATATTTGCATGGCACCTCAAAATTGAGTTTGTGTTTTGGAGGTGGTGAGCCTATTCTTGAGGGATTTACAGATGCTCACATGGCTGGTGATCTTGATAACAGAAGGTCTACCTCTGGTTACTTGTTCAAATTCGCAGGGGGAGCCATTTCATGGCAATCCAAGCTACAGAAGTGTGTAGCATTGTCTACAACCGAGGCAGAGTATATAGCAGCTGTGGAAGCATGTAAAGAAATGCTTTGGTTGAAGCGTTTCTTCCAAGAGTTAGGTTTGAAGCAAACGGAGTATGTTGTGTTTTGTGATAGTCAAAGTGCTATGGATTTGAGTAAAAATAGCATGTATCATGCCCGTACGAAGCATATTGATGTAAGATATCATTGGTTGCGTGATGTCATTGAAGAGCAACTAATGAACTTGAAGAAGATCCACACCAACAAGAATGGTGCTGATATGTTGACAAAGGTAGTTCCTGGAAGCAAGCTTGAATTTTGTTCCAAGCTTGCAGATATGTCCTTTTGATGAGCTTTGCATATGATCTTCCCCAAATTGGACTGGAGGGGGAGATTGTTGGGGTATTAGTCCAGTCCATTTGTTATTGGACATTTTGTAAGTGATAAACCAATCACTTATTTTGTGAGACCCAAATGGTTTGGGTATTTGGGAGCTTCTCTTAGAAACCCTATAAGATTTTTTTTTTTTGCTGGATAAAAAGGAGAGTTCACTGTAGAACATCTGAGAGGGGAGGAAAAACAGAGAGAAAGAGAGTTTCGCAGGTGCAGAATTTTTCTGGGCAGCCTCTGCTCTTTTGACGATCGCCGGAGATCCGACCGTTGGATTTTGCTGAAATTTGGACAGCATCTTCGGAACACACAGAGATACATTCTGACCGTTCAGTTTTTGAATCAGAGCTCTGGATCGGTTTTAATCGCTGCTGGTGTCAGACGCGTTTTTGGGTGAATTTCTGCAGTTTTATTCTCCTTCAATTGTTGTCTCTTATGTATGTTGTTGTTGGTTGGCTGTAACATCCTTGTAGATTGATTTGGGTGTTTTTACCCTCAATTTCATAATAAGAGAAGAAGAAGGGTGGACTCCTTACAAGTCCCGTGGTTTTTTATCCTTCACATTGAAGGGGTTTTTCCACGTATAAATCTCTTGTGTTGATTGAAGCTTTATCTTGGATAATTTGCTTGAGGTTTTGGTGTGTGATTGATATTTGCTTGGTGAATCAATTGTGGTGAATTGGTAGAGCATTTTGGTTGGTTGTCTTGAAGTCGATCCTTGTAGGTGTTGTATCCTACTTGTTGCTTCTCCCCTACACGATGCACTTCGCGAGCCTTTTACTCTTTCTTTTTAGCAATTCATTAGATAGGGGAATTGGGGCTTCCTTCCATGGTTTCAGTTCTACATCATTGAGGACTATTTGGTTGATGATCGTTTTGTCATTTGATTATTAGTCTTTCAGTGCATTTTTGTTAATTGCCTCCTGATTATTGTAGTTGACTTTTCAACGTAATTGTAAATTACACTATGATGAAATAATATCTTTTCATGATGTTCTTCTACATCGTGATACCTTGTTTAACTTTCATTCTTCCTTGAATATGTGCAGGATCGATTTCCATCTAGTTCAATTCTTCTTTGCGTGCATGCCTTCACTAGGTAATGTGGTTTCCTATTGGCCATTGTAATTCATGTTTGAATGATGCTCTGCTGAATTGTTTTTATTAAAAAAAACAGCTGTGTATTTGGTGGCGATGTATGCTCGCTCAGAGATGAGAAGAATGGAAGCGGTATGGAATTCTTACTGATTCCAATTCTTTTCCAGTTTGACAAGTCTGCATTCCACGAAAAGATTATTGTCTCTGAAAGATTGAATCTTTCGTGCAAGTCAGTTTTCCTTATTTAGTTTTAGCTTGGGAATATGCAAGGCCTAAACAGCTGAACCCTTCTCTTGAATCTATACATGTGGGGATGAATTCATGCAACTTTGTGACTGCTCTTTCTATTGTTAGCTTGCACTTGTTAGGGCATGTTCTTTCTTTCTTTCCTTTTTCTGTTTTCCTGTCTTTGGAACAAGTTCCTAGATTTTTTATTTGCTTAAAAACTGTCCATAATCAATAATGAAGGATAGCTTTTCTGTCAATTTCTTTTGAAAAAGTTGTTTTTCCCTAGAGCTATTTCCTTTACCGACTTCCATTGAGAAGAATTCTACTGGTTGGTGAAATTTTGCGTTTTCAGATATTTGGTTATGGTTAATTGATTGGGATGCACTCCCATAAGCTTCTTTTATGATGTAAAAATTCATTGAGGAAATCCGAGGGTTTGCAATATAGACAGAGCAAATGACATCAAACCAATCTGCTCTCAAGGAACAAAAACCCGTCTGTGGAACCCCCGTAGTAGTAAAAGTACCGACGTATACTCATGTAACATGCTGATCGGAATCTCCCAAGTAAACCTGTCCGTTCTAAGCCCCTCCACGAGTTTACAGAAACCTTAATATCATTTACGATATCCTGCGCTAGTGTTAGCCTTTTTCAATCATCTTTTAAAGAAGGTTTTGATTAATTAGTAGTTGCAGATGGTTATAATTAGTAGCTGCTGTTGTATTGACTAAATATCAGCATGATGGTTCATCTTCTTTTATTATCCGCAGTTTGTAGTAGCTTCGCGCCATAACAGTTTTGTTATTGTCTATGGCACTATGTAACTGCATTTTCAGGAAGCTGAGGTGAAAAGAAAAGCAGAGGAAGAAGCGAAAGCAAAAGAAATGGAATTGAAGGCTGCAGAAGAAAAAGAGGCACCACCTGATCCACACCTGATGGAAGTGAAAGCAAGACTAGATAGACTGGAGAAGAATGTAAAAGAAATTGCAGATCTATCTAAGAAAAAGCCTACTGATGAAAGAGGTAGTGCCCCAGCTGATGCTGGTGGAAACAAACAACAGACCACAAAAGAAGTAAAGAATATTGACAGCAGCAATGATGTTGGCTCCTCTTCTACTGAGAGTAACTCTCACAAACAAGTTTCTAGAGGAAGCACATCAATGCCAAATACTGATACTCCACAGGAAAATCCGAAATCCACATCCAGCTGAAAGGATGGACTTTTATGTGATGTGCAACAGTGCTAAGCTTTGAGTTGAACAACAAGCGTGGTGTTTCAGGGACAAGAGGAAGCAAAGGTGGTAGCTCGACTGGTTTTTTAACAGACAAAGTTCAGAGGTTTTGCCCGTTAATGTTTTCCACCATGGGTCGCTTACACCTGCAACCCTTGCGACTTAATTGGCTTGTGATAGCGCGATCCTGGCATGGTGGGCAGAAACATGAACTGTTCTGCCAGCCAACCAGCCTGCCTAAGACTTTTCATGCTCTTCATATGAAATATTGAGACACGGTAAAGATGGTCATTATGAGGCTGACTGTAGCGCCCCGCCCGAAACCAGAGTTCCGGTTCAGTGCACCCGCCATACTCTACTCCATAGAGTACAAGGCGTCGATACCATACATGTGCATGTCAACATGAATTGTAATCGATATAGCGAAAGCAACTTGTAATAAGCTCACGACACACATAATATTATTACAAACCGTTCAAATCCACACAACCACAAATACAGCTTCTCACGATAACTTTATTACATCACCATAAAATAAAGCTCACACAACAGGTACATAGCGTCAGCCTACATCTTCGCTCACGGATACTCTATCTGGGGTTCCTCCTCAATGAACACGGCATCAGGGTCCCTGTTCTCTGAAATGTTAAGAGGCAAGTATGAGCGATAACCACCGTCTTTTAATCGCTCAGCAAGTATTCTTTATAGATACTTCATGTGGATCATACATGGAAAGGCAATTAGTAATAAAGTCGCAATGTAATTACATCTCCATTTATAAATGACAGCATTATATATAAAGATAAAACAGAACATAAGATTTTACCTCATACCTGAGAGGTCATATCATTCTTCCTCAGCATAATCTTAATATACCTTTCGTACTTGAATACTAATCCATCTTACACTAAGGTCATAACTTGCATTCATCACATCTACGTGCATGATCTTCCTTAATCGTTTTAAGGCATAATGTTCGTACGAATATTCTAATCCTCATCTAAGGGACATGATCATGACATGATGCATAAAACATGGCTTTTCATAAAATGACTTTTAGTAGACATGACTTTTCATAAACATGACATGATTTTCATAACTTGCATAACATGACATTTTCATAACATGAAGACATAACATTTTCATCGTTGGCTATAACACTTTCATAAGAATAATAACGCACGACATACCGAATGATTCCCCATATAGTACATGTACAACATAACATCATGAACATAGGTACATGTGCTAACGGTGACACATTATGATTGAGATCCCGTGTCCCAGACCCGGTGTTACACTCAGCCATAACGTAAACATGGGCCCCTGACACCTACCACTCCGGTCCCGATGTCAGGACAGCGCTACAACATAACATAACATGGTCATGACATAACATGGGTCATTGGAATCATTCGTCTCGTGTTTATCATTCCTATGCGTATGGACTTTAAAACATGTGATTCAAAACATAACTTTTCAAACTTTGATTTCATGCAACATGAGACTCGGCCATATGAAGGTACTTTGGTCATTCTACATTTTATAATATCATCGCCTACTTACTTTCATCCTACATGTCATAACCTAAAGGAAATCCCACTTTGACCATCATGAATGGCCATTCGGCCATAGCATCTCCAATCAGCCCATTTTCACGATTTTCATTCAACAACCCTTTCGTAACATCTATTACATACATGTATTTCATAATTCATAACTTAAATGCCTACATCATGATAATTTATAATTTCTTTACATTTCATCTAAGATTTCATGACTTACATTTTATCATAACCTATCTATGTTAGCATATATATAACATGTAACATATCATGTACGTACATTGTAAAAGTTAGTAGTCTTATAATTACACATACATAAATATGGTCTATTTATGTTTCATACTTTTCATAACCTAATTTAAATATTTAACTTACTTTCCTAACTTAACATATTCATCATATATACATATATGCTTGTATAAAAATATAATAAAATCACTTTGTCACTAAGGCCTAAGGGCCGAATATATATATATATATATATATATATATATATATATATATATATCATTTTATGATATATTATATAGTATCCAAAACTTATTCATTTTCATAGCTTAATATATTCATCATATATACATATATATTTGTATAAAAATATATTGGATTCACTTTTTGTCATTTAGGCCTATGGCCGAATATATATATAGTATATATATAAATGTAAATCATTTTACGATATATTGTATAATATTCAAAACTTATTCACTTTCATAGCTCAACATATTCATCATATATACATATATATACTTGTACAAAATATAATGAAATCATTTTGTCATCAAGGCCCTAAAGGCCGAATATGTATATATACTATATATACACTTATAAAATCTTTTTACTATATAGTATGTAGTACACCAATACTTATTCATTTCCTCTCTTTAAAATATATATTACACATATATACACATAAAACATATAAATTCATATTTTAACCTTGAAATGGCTCTAAGGCCGGATTGTATATGTTGTTTACACATATACATAACTAACATATATATATTTGTATATATATATATACCCATAAAACAGTGAGATATATATATATACACACACACACATAAACTTATTCACTTTTAAGTCTTGAGCATACATATTACACATATGCATATATACATATAGATCCGTATATGTACATACATAGATCTATACACCTATACGTATATATATATATAAACCGTATGTGTATATATATTATACATCAAAAACCGAATGTGTGTATATATATATACATTGATACTCAAAACCAAATGTGTATATAAATATACATTTATACATCTATACATACTTATATGTAGATCTATACACTTATACATATATATATATATATATATATATATATATATATATATATAAACCGTATGTGTATATATATTATACATCAAAAACCGAATGTGTATATATATATATATATACATTGATACTCAAAACCAAATGTGTATATAAATATACATTTATACATTTATACATACTTATATGTAGATCTATACACTTATACATACATACATATATATATATATATATATATATATATCAACATACATACTTATAATATGTACATATGTATGCGTGCTTATATATAGCGTATATACATGTATTTAGTGTGCGTGTGTATATAGTGTATATATGTATATACTTAACACTCAATATATAGATCTATACTTTCTTGAAAAGGGAGTCTTGAACATACTACATGATGATCCAATTTTGATATAAACATAAATACTTGTGAATTGTAAAGCCATGAAGGATCTAGGAAGAGTACTTGCCTTGGTTCACTTTTCTTACACTTAGATGATGGTTCCTTCACTTTGTTTGGAAGAGAGTTCTTCTTCCTTGCTTCCTAGTATACATGGTTTTTAGGGTTTAAATGAAGGGTTAGTGAGCAACTTATGAAACTAAATATATATGGAAGAATCAAACTTAAACTTCATAAAGTTCTTACCTTGATTGTCTTTGATCCTAGATGCTACACCCTTCTTGAATCTTTCTTAGTTGATGGAGTGTTTGTAGTACTTGATTTGAGTGATGTTGGTGTGAAGAAAGGAGAAGAAAATCTACTCCTTGTTGAAGCTATAACTTTCGGCCAAGAGGGGGAAGAAGGGAGTGTTGGAGTGTTCTTGAGTTTTCTTGAAGATAGGATGAAATTGGTTGGTTGAAGATGTATTATTTGAGGGGTTGAAGAAGAAATAATTTTTCTACTTTCTATGGGGGGTGGCCGGCCATGTTGGTGGAGGAATGGGGTGGGAGACAACCTTTAGACAAGTATGGGTGTAATGAATGGGTTTTATGACAAGATTCCTAAGCATGCTATTTTTTTATGTCAAATGTTTAAAGTGTGAGACAAGTTGTCTTCACCTTCTTTTTCATTTTCCTTTTCTTTTTCTTTCATGTATGTATTTTATTTTCTTTTTATTTAAGGTAGTATAATATTGTTGTGTCATGTATTTCTTTTTGATTTAATTTATACTAATAGTTTAAGTTGTTACTAAGTTAATTTGAGCTTTTTATTGTGTGGATTCAAACATTTATGATATATTTGCTAATGAATCGTACACCTATGAGATTATGTTTACGGTATTGGAGGTTGATACTACATAACGAATTTTCCGGGCTGTAACATTCTCCCCCCTTTATAAAAAGTTTCGTCCTCGAAACTTACGTACCTCATACAAAGAGTTGTGGATATTGTTTCTGCATTTGCTGTTCCGGCTCCCAAGTCGCTTCTCGTTCAGTATGATTACTCCATTGTACTTTCACAAATGAAATTGTCCGTCTCCTTAACACTTGCTCCTTACGGTCCACAATCCGTATGGGAACTTCTTCATACGTAACGTCATCTTTAATAGTCACGGGTTGCTGCTCCAGTATATGATCCGGATCGTGTACATATCGTCGTAACTGGGATACGTGAAACACATTATGAACCTGAGATAATGTAGGAGGTAAGGCCAACCGGTATGCAACAGTCCCAACTTTCTCTAGTATCTCATAAGGGCCAATAAATCTAGGGCTCAGTTTCCCTTTAATCCCAAATCTACTCACGCATTTGGTCGGTGAAACTCGTAAATATACTTTCTCGCCTACTTCAAACTCAATCGGTCGTCTCTTTGTATCTGCCCAGCTTTTGCTTCGATCTTGTGCAGCCTTCAATCTTTCACGTATCATTTTAATCTTCCTCAATGTCTGTTCTACCAGTTCTGGGCCCATAATGGCTCTCTCGCCAACCTCATCCCAGTACAACGGAGATCGACACTTTCTTCCATATAATGCTTCAAATGGTGCCATACCTATAGAACTGTGATAGCTGTTATTGTAAGAGAATTCAATCAACTTCACTGATTTGTCCCAGCTAACCTTGAAATCTAAAGTGCAAGCGCGTAGCATATCTTCCAATGTTTGTATGGTACGTTCTGACTGTCCATCGGTCTGCAGATGGAATGCTGTACTCATTCGGAGTTCGGTACCCATGGCATTTTGGTAAGATTTCCAAAATCGCGAAGTAAAACGTGGATCTCTATCGCACACGATACTGACAGGTGTTCCATGTAGGCTAACTATCTCATTCATATACATACTCACCAGCTTTTCTATGGATGTCTGGATTGACATGGATAAGAAATGTGCCGATTTAGTGAGACGATCCACGATTACCCAAATCGCATCATTACCATTGCGAGTCTTAGGAAGTCCAGTAACAAAATCCATCGTAATATGCTCCCATTTCCACTCCGGAATCTCCAAAGGCTGTAATAGTCCTGCCGGCCTCTGATGTTCTGCTTTAACTTGTTGACAAGTATGACATTTCTCCACAAACTCCGCAATGTGACGCTTCATGCCATTCCACCAATAATTTCTTTTAAGATCCTGGTACATCTTTGTTGCTCCCGGATGTATAGATAAACGTGAGTTGTGAGCTTCCGTCATGATCTCTCTTCTAATTCCATCAATGTTTGGTACACACAATCTCTCTTTGTACCAAAGACTGCCATCATTATGCAACTGAAAATCTTTCACCGGTCGTTCTTCAAACTGCTTGACAATGATCATTAACTCAGAATCATTCTTTTGCGCCTCTTTAATCCTATCAATTAAAGTGGGAGTGATCATTAATTTAGCCAGAATATTTGCAGTTGAGTCAACCACATCCAATCCAAACTCGGCTATCTCTCTCTCTAGAGGCGTCTGCCTAGCATGGCTTGACTTCCTACTCAATGCATCTGCCACTTTATTCGCCTTACCCGGATGATAATGGATAGCGAGATCATAGTCTTTCATCAACTCCAACCATCTTCGCTGCCTCATGTTTAGTTCTTTTTGGGTGAAAAGATATTTCAAGCTCTTGTGATCCGTGTAGATTTCACATCTCTCTCCGTATAAATAATATCTCCATATTTTAAGCGCAAATACAACTGCCGCTAATTCCAGATCATGAGTAGGATGATTCTGTTCATAGGGTTTCAACTGTCTTGACGCATATGCGATTACTCGTTCTTTCTGCATTAATACACAACCTAGTCCATTCTTCGATGCGTCGCTATATACCACGAATCCCTCTCCTGATATTGGTTGTGCTAATACCGGTGCCGATGTCAATTTCTTCTTTAATTCGGTGAAGCTCTGTTCGCAATCAGAAGTCCAATCATATCACGTCTTTTTCTGCGTCAATCGAGTTAATGGAACTGCAATCCGTGAGAATCCCTCAACAAACTTCCGATAATAACCTGCCAGTCCTAAGAAACTCCTGACCTCAGTCACATTTGTCGGCCTCGGCCATTCCGTAATAGCCTCAATCTTTTTCGGATCTACTGAGATACCATCCTTAGACACAACATGACCCAAAAATACAACACTATGGAGCCAAAATTCGCACTTGCTGAGTTTAGCATATAACTGCTTCTCTTTTAATACATTCAGTGTTATTCTTAGATGCTCTGCATGGGTCTCTTCATCCGGTGAGTATATTAGAATATCGTCAATAAATACCACCACGAACTTATCCAACTGATCCCGAAATACTGTGTTCATTAAATCCATGAATGCGGCTGGTGCGTTGGTCAATCCAAATGGCATTACTAAAAACTCATAATGTCCATATCTTGTACGAAAAGCAGTCTTAGCGATATCTTCCGACTTGATCTTCAATTGATGGTAACCGGAGCGAAGGTCAATCTTGCTGAACACTTTAGCTCCCTGTACGAAAAATTATATTGATATTTATAATAGTTATATACTTGTTATGTAATTATTTAAATTACTTACCCTTAATTGATCGAACAAATCGTCGATTCGAGGCAGTGGATATCTATTTTTGATAGTGATCTTATTCAGCTCTCGATAATCGATGCAGAGTCGCATGCTGCCATCTTTCTTCTTAACGAATAACACTGGAGCTCCCCATGGCGATACACTTGGCCGTATAAACTTCTTATCTATCAATTCTTGTAACTGTGATTTCAATTCCTTTAATTCGGCTGGGGCCATTCTATACGGTGCCTTTGAGATTGGTTCAGCTCCTGGAACGACATTAATCTCAAATTCAATCTCCCTGTCCGAAGGCAAACCGGGTAGATCATCTGGAAATACATCTGTGAACTCCTTGACTACTGGGATATTGTCAATGGATGGGGTCTCGGAATCTTTGCCAAGAGCATACATAAGGAATCCTTCGCTACCCTTCTTCAATGATTGAAATGCTTTTGCTGCTGTCAGATAAATATTCTGTGGTATCTTTTTCATCTTGGAGTTCCCTTGGTAAATCACTTCCTCTCGCATTGGATCCTTAATCATCACACGCTTACCACGACAATCAATGTAGGCATGGTGTTTGAACAACCAATCCATGCCTAGAATAAGGTCGAAATCCCCAATCTGTATAGGAATTAGGGTAACTTCGAACTTCTGTCCTCCCATTTCTATCTCGCAATTCTTATATATATGATGTGAAATGATCACTTGATCACCAGCTGCTTGAACGTGATAAGGCGTATCCAGCCTAATCGGGCAACTATCAAGGTTCTTAGCAAACCTTTTCGATACAAAGGAATGGCTTGCACCACTATCAAATAATACGTTGGCAGGTATGTTGTTTGTTAATATAACACCTGAGGCAATTCATAATTCAAATATGCAATCCCGAATCAAGCAGATAATATTATAAACTTTTCAAAATGAATTATACCTGTCACCACGTCTGGGGCTTCCAGAACCTCCTCATCTGTCATCACATGTACTCTGGCATTGGCCCTTGGGCCATCTCTCTGCTGAGGTGCGGCCCTCTGGGGTCCCTTCCTGGGTTCAGGACAATCTCTGATCATGTGTCCAGTCTTTCCACAATTGAAACATGCTCCAGTCTTCAATAAACAGTCTCCCCTATGTTGTCGCTGACAAGTGGCACACTTAGGTATCGCAGCTACCTGTGGGGGAGGTTGTGGCTTCGGTGGCTGAAAATTTGGTTGATGTGCACGTCCACCATCTCTTTTAGCAGTCTTAGTCCAATTACTGGATTGGCCATCTCCAAACTCTTGGGGCCTTTTTCCCCGGCTGTCAGAATCGCGCCTGATGATGTCCCTTTCTACTCGATAACAGGCATCCGCAATTCACCAAAATCCTTCGGGTTGGCATTCACAATCCAAGTGCGAATGCGTAGGTTCAGTCCTCTTTCAAACTTAATCATTTTCAGTTGTTCATCTCCCATAATTGCTGGAACATATCTTCCCAATGCGGTAAATCGGTTGGCATAGTCCGCCACTGTCATTCCTGACATCTGCATTAGAGACTCAAACATCCCTATTTTCTTCCAAGTAACTGATGGTGGAATGTAGAATTTGCGAAACTCTCTCAGAAATCGTTCCCAAGTAACTGGAGCTGACAAATGTTGCAAATTAGTGGTCCACCATTCATCGGCTTCACCAGTCAGAAAAGGCTTGATAACCTGAACTTTTATCTCCTCTGGTATTTGAATCAGCTCAAAATTATTCTGTACTTCTTTTAGCCATTTCTCAGCTATGTCAGGGTCAGATCCACCTTCAAAGTTAGGAATGCGGGCCTTCTTCAATTCCCCGTAAAATAAACGAGTACCCTGCTGTGGTGGAGGTGGTGGCGGTGGCGGTGGAGGTGTCGCATGATTCTGGTGGCCGTTGTTACCTACTGCCTGTCCTATCTGTACCAAAGCTTGCAGAACAGCCTGCTGAAAATCTCCCTGACCCTGTTGCTGTGTGGGTGGAGGCACCTTTTCAGTGTAAAATGGAACAGGTCTTGTCTGCAGGGGTATCTGTGGTGGTGGAGGAGGGGATAACTGTGCAGGTCTGTCAGCACGCGGTCTTCCTCTAGGTCGTGGAGACATCCTATTGAATGCAGCATCATTAGTAATAATTTGCAATTGAAATCAATTTGTCTTCCTGACTAATGCAGAATTTGTAAAATTAAATTTCTCTTTTTTTTATTTTTTTTATTTTTTTTATTTGGGAACTTAATAATCCAAGCAAAACTTTTAAATGTTATTTAACTATCCCTAACTATTCTAAGGATTCTAATCTAGTGATATCACTCTTGGTCCAAGATCATAGCTTAAGTTCTAGGATCATCACTTAACTTCTAAATGCTTACTTTACTGTTTCCGCCGTGGATCTAGAGCCATTCTCTGATACCAACTGTAGCGCCCCGCCCGAAACCAGAGTTCTGGTTCAGTGCACCCGCCATACTCTACTCCATAGAGTACAAGGCGTCGATACCATACATGTGCATGTCAACATGAATTGTAATCGATATAGCGGAAGCAACTTGTAATAAGCTCACGACACACATAATATTATTACAAACCGTTCAAATCCACACAACCACAAATACAGCTTCTCACGATAACTTTATTACATCACCATAAAATAAAGCTCACACAACATGTACATAGCGTCAGCCTACATCTTCGCTCACGGATACTCTATCTGGGGTTCCTCCTCAATGAACACGGCATCAGGGTCCCTGTTCTCTGAAATGTTAAGAGGCAAGTATGAGCGATAACCACCGTCTTTTAATCGCTCAGCAAGTATTCTTTATAGATACTTCATGTGGATCATACATGGAAAGGCAAGTAGTAATAAAGTCACAATGTAATTACATCTCCATTTATAAATGACAGCATTATATATAAAGATAAAACAGAACATAAGATTTTACCTCATACCTAAGAGGTCATATCATTCTTCCTCAGCATAATCTTAATATACCTTTCGTACTTGAATACTAATCCATCTTACACTAAGGTCATAACTTGCATTCATCACATCTACGTGCATGATCTTCCTTAATCGTTTTAAGGCATAATGTTCGTACGAATATTCTAATCCTCACCTAAGGGACATGATCATGACATGATGCATAAAACATGGCTTTTCATAAAATGACTTTTAGTAGACATGAGTTTTCATAAACATGACATGATTTTCCTAACTTGCATAACATGACATTTTCATAACATGAAGACATAACATTTTCATCGTTGGCTATAGTACTTTCATAAGAATAATAACGCACGACATACCGAATGATTTCCCATATAGTACATGTACAACATAACATCATGAACATAGGTACATGTGCTAACGGTGACACATTATGACTGAGATCCCGTGTCCCAGACCCGGTGTTACACTCAGCCATAATGTAAACATGGGCCCCTGACACCTACCACTCCGGTCCCGATGTCAGGACAGCGCTACAACATAACATAACATAACATGGTCATAACATAACATGGGTCATTGGAATCATTCGTCTCGTGTTTATCATTCCTATGCGTATGGACTTTAAAACATGTGATTCAAAACATAACTTTTCAAACTTTGATTTCATGCAACATGAGACTCGGCCATATGAAGGTACTTTGGTCATTCTACATTTTATAATATCATCGCCTACTTACTTTCATCCTACATGTCATAACCTAAAGGAAATCTCACTTTGACCATCATGAATGGCCATTCGGCCATAGCATCTCCAATCATCCCATTTTCACGATTTTCATTCAACAACCCTTTCGTAACATCTATTACATACATGTATTTCATAATTCATAACTTAAATGCCTACATCATGATAATTTCTAATTTCTTTACATTTCATCTAAGATTTCATGACTTACATTTTATCATAACCTATCTATGTTAGCATATATATAACATGTAACATATCATTTACGTACATTGTAAAAGTTAGTAGTCTTATAATTACACATACATAAATATGGCCTATTTATGTTTCATACTTTTCATAACCTAATTTAAATATTTAACTTACTTTCCTAACTTAACATATTCATCATATATACATATATGCTTGTATAAAAATATAATAAAATCACTTTGTCACTAAGGCCTAAGGGCCGAATATATATATATATATATATATATATATATATATATATATATATGATATATATATATATATATATAAATCATTTTATGATATATTATATAGTATCCAAAACTTATTCATTTTCATAGCTTAATATATTCATCATATATACATATATATTTGTATAAAAATATATTGGATTCACTTTTTGTCATTTAGGCCTATGGCCGAATATATATATAGTATATATATAAATGTAAATCATTTTACGATATATTGTATAATATTCAAAACTTATTCACTTTCATAGCTCAACATATTCATCATATATACATATATATACTTGTACAAAATATAATGAAATCATTTTGTCATCAAGGCCCTAAAGGCCGAATATGTATATATACTATATATACACTTATAAAATCTTTTTACTATATAGTATGTAGTACACCAATACTTATTCATTTCCTCTCTTTAAAATATATATTACACATATATACACATAAAACATATAAATTCATATTTTAACCTTGAAATGGCTCTAAGGCCGAATTGTATATGTTGTTTACACATATACATAACTAACGTATATATATTTGTATATATATATATATACCCATAAAACAGTGAGATATATATACACACACACACACACATAAACTTATTCATTTTTAAGTCTTGAGCATACATATTACACATATGCATATATACATATAGATTCGTATATGTACATACATAGATCTATACACCTATACGTATATATATATATAAACCGTATGTGTATATATATTATACATCAAAAACCGAATGTGTATATATATATATATATATACATTGATACTCAAAACCAAATGTGTATATAAATATACATTTATACATCTATACATACTTATATGTAGATCTATACACTTATACATATATATATATATATATAAACCGTATGTGTATATATATTATACATCAAAAACCGAATGTGTATATATATATATACACATTGATACTCAAAACCAAATGTGTATATAAATATACATTTATACATTTATACATACTTATATGTAGATCTATACACTTATACATATATATATATATATATATATATATATATATATATCAACATACATACTTATAATATGTATATATGTATGCGTGCTTATATATAGCGTATATATATGTATTTAGTGTGCGTGTGTATATAGTGTATATATGTATATACTTAACACTCAATATATAGATCTATACTTTCTTGAAAAGGGAGTCTTGAACATACTACATGATGATCCAATTTTGATATAAACATAAATACTTGTGAATTGTAAAGCCATGAAGGATCTAGGAAGAGTACTTGCCTTGGTTCACTTTTCTTACACTTAGATGATGGTTCCTTCACTTTGTTTGGAAGAGAGTTCTTCTTCCTTGCTTTCTAGTATACATGGTTTTTAGGGTTTAAATGAAGGGTTAGTGAGCAACTTATGAAACTAAATATATATGGAAGAATCAAACTTAAACTTCATAAAGTTCTTACCTTGATTGTCTTTGATCCTAGATGCTACACCCTTCTTGAATCTTTCTTAGTTGATGGAGTGTTTGTAGTACTTGATTTGAGTGATGTTGGTGTGAAGAAAGGAGAAGAAAATCTTCTCCTTGTTGAAGCTATAACTTTCGGCCAAGAGGGGGAAGAAGGGAGTGTTGGAGTGTTCTTGAGTTTTCTTGAAGATAGGATGAAATTGGTTGGTCGAAGATGTATTATTTGAGGGGTTGAAGAAGAAATAATTTTTCTACTTTCTATGGGGGGGTGGCCGGCCATGTTGGTGGAGGAATGGGGTGGGAGACAACCTTTAGACAAGTATGGGTGTAATGAATGGGTTTTATGACAAGATTCCTAAGCATGCTATTTTTTATGTCAAATGTTTAAAGTGTGAGACAAGTTGTCTTCACCTTCTTTTTCATTTTCCTTTTCTTTTTCTTTCATGTATGTATTTTATTTTCTTTTTATTTAAGGTAGTATAATATTGTTGTGTCATGTATTTCTTTTTGATTTAATTTATACTAATAGTTTAAGTTGTTACTAACTAAGTTAATTTGAGCTTTTATTGTGTGGATTCAAACATTTATGATATATTTGCTAATGAATCGTACACCTATGAGATTATGTTTACGGTATTGGAGGTTGATACTACATAACGAATTTTCTGGGTTGTAACACTGACATTGTTCATGACTTCATGGTCAGACAATTTTGTGGAGCTTCACTTTCTGCCTCTAATTCATGTATAGATTTCTTTACTCTTGCACATAAGTTCACATGTATCCATCAACAAAATCATAGCACTTGGTTGTGGTCCGCTTCCTCTCACCGCGTGACCGGACGACACTGTCAGCAAAAGGAATGATGAAGTTATATGAAAATGGCCAACCGGACCGTGAGGGGATCTGTTTGGGTCTTTCGAAATTGCTGTTTTGGACATAACTCACCATCACTTTTGACTGCAGTATTAGAATATTAAGAACAGATTTGATCAAAAAATGATTTGATGCTTTATTCATTCATACATTCATCCTTATATAGGTACAATAGAATTCCTATACTAGGAAGGTATCAATCACATTTACACTGATTGATTCTTCCTTATCCCTTACATTTATTTTGATTTACAATCATCCCTAAATTACTGACTTTCCTTACACTCCCCCTCAAGTTGAGTCAGTGGGTCACCAATGCTCAACTTGTCCAATACTCCATGGAAAGCTCCTGCTGGAACCGCTTTGGTCAGAATGTCCGCCAACTGGTCTTCTGATGGTGTGAACTGAAAGTCAATCACTCCTTCCTCGAGCTTCTCCTTGATAAAGTGCCGGTCCACCTCCACATGCTTCGTACGATCATGCTGTATAGGATTTTCTGATATATTGATTGCAGACTTATTATCGCACTTAAGTTGACACGCTCTCTTTGGTGAGAACCACATTTCTGTGAGCAACTCTCTTATCCACAATACTTCAGCTAAACCTCGTGCAATTCCTCGAAATTCAGCTTTGGCACTTGACAATGCTACCACCTTTTGCTTCTTGCTCTTCCAGGTAACAAGATTCCTGCCAACCATAGTTAAGTAGCCTGTTGTGGACCTTCTATCGTTTGGATTACCAGTCCAGTCAGCATCGGTGTATGTCTTTACTTCTAGATGGCCGTTTTTCTGGAACATGATCCCTCTTCCTATCGACCCTTTCAAGTACTTTACTATTATGAGTGCAGCATCCATATGCGCCTTCTGTGGACAATGCATGAATTGACTCACTACTCCCACTGCATAAGCTATATCTGGCCTGGTATGTGAAAGATAGATGAGCTTTCCTACAAGCCTCTGGTATTGTCCTTGGTCAACATCAGCCTCTCCCTTGATTGTTTGTAGGCCATGGTTAACGACTATCGGAGTCACTGCAGGTTTACAGTCTAGCAACCCTGTTTCCACCAACAAATCCAGTATATACTTCCGCTGACAGATGAATATTCCCTTTTTGGATCTGAATACTTCAATCCCCAAGAAGTACTTGAGTTGACCCAAATCTTTCATCTTGAACTCTCGGAACAACCTGTCTCGTAATCGGGTTATCTCGTCACGATCATTCCCAGTAATAATTATGTCGTCTACATAGATGACGAGGCATGTAATGTTTCCCTTAATCCTTTTTAGAAACAGCGTATGATCTGAGTTACTATGCCGATACCCAGTTTCTTTCATAGCCTTGGTGAACCTACCAAACCATGCCCTTGGAGACTGTTTGAGTCCATATAGAGCCTTCCTCAGTCTACATCCCTCGCCCTTCTTAAATCCTGAAGTGAACCCTGGTGGAGCCTCCATGTATACTTCCTCTTGCAGATCTCCGTGAAGAAATGCATTTTTTACGTCAAACTGATCAACGACCAATCCTGATTTACCACGACTGAGAATAGTACTATAATCGTGTCTATCTTGGCTACTGGAGAAAAAGTTTCTGAGTAATCTATACCATACGCCTGTGTGTACTCTTTTGCCACGAGCCTTGCTTTGTATCTCTCGATAGTCCTATCTGATCGATACTTTATCGTAAACACCCATCGGCATCCCACAGGCCTCTTTCCTGGCTGGAGCTTACACTTCTCCCAGGTTCCATTCTTTTCCAATGCATCCATCTCATCTTGCATGGCCTGTCTCCATTTTGGACATTTTTGCGCTTCCTCCACATTTCGAGGGATCTCTGTATCCTGTATAGATGCGGTGAAACTTCTTGCTGATGCAGATAGTCTCCCCCTGACCAGGTTAGACACAGGATATCTAGAACTCCGAGGTTGATATTCAGGCTCATACCTTACTGAAGGGACTCCACGATTTCGTCTTGGTGGGAGAGTGTATGGCTTCACCAATGGCTGCTCAGATATGTCATTGGTAGTATCAACAGGCAAAACATCAAGAGACTCAAGAGACTGGGTACTAACCTCAAGAGGAGATTCGGATGACGTCGATTCTGGACTTGGTTCTGGTGCACTGGACTGTCCCCTGTTTTCTGATTGCGAATCGGCGGTTTGGCATACTTGCTCTGTTGGGACCGTCATAGGCAGCACATGACTAAGGAGCCAATCTAGTGAGTCATCTCTGTATGTCTCCCCCTGACGGCTAGATTGGGTCTGGAAGTAGTATTCAGTTTCAACAAAGTCGCAATCCATAGTGGTATAGATGTGTCGAGTGACTGGATCATAACAACGGTAACCTTTTTTATTGACACCATATCCAAGGAAGACACATTTGATAGCACATGGTTGGAGTTTATGGCTGTGCATTTTGGGTATATGGACATATACGGTACATCTGAAAACGCGAGGGGTAAGAGAGAGAGTGTCAGGTACAGGGACATGTTTGGTGAGGGTATTGAGTGGTGTATGAAAGTCGAGTATTTTTGTCGGGAGGCGATTCATGAGGTAAATAGCGGTGGATACTGCTTCAGGCCAATAGGAGTTTGGGACATGTGATTCAAGGATGAGGGCTCGGGTAATTTCAAGAATGAATCAATTTTTCCGCTCAGCTACTCCATTTTGTTGTGGAGTATCTGGACAAGTGGTTTGATGGAGTAACCCATGTGTTTGAAAAAATTGTTGCATTCGGCTGTTTATATATTCTCCTCCATTGTCGGAACGGAGAATCTGAATTTGAGTTTTGTACTGAGTTTGCATAAGTGTGTAGAAAGCAGTAAATTTTTCAAAGACTTCAGATTTATGTTTGAGAAAGTATACCCATGTCATGCGGGTGCAATCATCAATAAATAATAGAAAATATGCATAACTAGTTGGACTAGGTGATGGAGATGGGCCCCAAACATTAGAATGTATTAAGAAAAGCGGAATATGTTTGCGTGTATTATTCAACGGAAATATTTTTCGATGACTTTTTGCTAGAATGCATGTGTCACAAGAAAAACGAGAATGTTCAGAAAACAGCTTAGGAAAACGACGTTTCAGATACCTCCAGGAGGAATGACCCAATCGACGGTGTCATAGCCATGTCTGCCTATTTGTAATCCTATGAGCAAGCGCTGCCGCCCCATGTTGATTCACTTCATCAACAAAGTAGAGTCCATTGGGCTCAGAACCACGCCCAAGAATTTTCTCCGTCCGAATATCCTGCAAGAGACAGAAAGAGGGATAGATCAGTACGGCACACTGTAATTCTTTGGTAACATGGCTTATAGACAATAGTTTATGTGATAAAGTGGGAACATAAAGGCAGTTAGTGAGTCAAAGGGAGGGCGAAATATTGACAGTCCTGGCTCCTTTGACTAATGATTGCCCACCATTGGCTGTTTGGATCAAGGATTTTTTTGAGTGTACCAAGTGTTGAAAGTCTGACAGGTCATAAGTCATCGTGTCCATCGCACCGCAATCAAATAACCGTTGGGAATTTTTTTCCCTCAAATTTATGGGAACCTGCACAATTAATTTTTGGGATAAAATGGGAAAAAGGGGCGGAGGGGTATATAGGTCCATTTGGGGTTGGAAGGGTTTTGATTCCCTGCCCAACCCCCAACTGTTCAGCCGCCGCCTGCATTCTTCCTGTCCCTTCGATTAATTGCTTACCTTCTCCACTTTCGTCTTCCTCTACAACTGCTGCGAAGGCTGGCTCTGGAGCTCCACTGGTGGCTTCGGTCCCGCCTATGGTGGCTCCAGCAACTCCTTTCTTGTCTCTTTTTCGACTGTCTGGCCACCAGTCGGGATAACCGATGATTTTGAAACACCCCTCCGCAGTGTGCTTTGTTCCACCACAAAAAGTACATCGGAGATGTGTTTTATCTTCTTCCTTGCGAAAGGACTGGGCCAGAGCTCCTCCCTGCTGTGATGGCTCTGATCGCGTGTCAGATCTGTGGGTATTCTTCCGTGGAACCCCCTTTGTGGCCAAGCCACTTCCAATTCCTGAGGGGTTTTCCCCCGATGATGGCCCAATGCTTCCTTCTCCACTCATGATGCTTCATCTGTTGGCTTCCCGGCGAATTTGGGAATACGCCTCTTCGACTGACGGTAAAGGCTCCTGTTTTAACAGATCTCTCTTTCAGAGTCATACTCCTCATTTATGGCTTACAAAAATTGATACAGCCTGTTGTGTTGCTGTAATTGGTTGTATTTCATCATATCCGATGGACATTCCATCGGATTGGGCCGTCTCCGGTCGATTTCCTTCCATACGGCCTGCAACTGGCTGTAAATCCGTTCTAGTGTCTGGGTTCCCTGACGGATACTGTTTGCTTTTACCATTAAGTCATAGATTTGGAGAGAATCTTTTCCTGAGCCATATGTGGCTGCTATTCCCTTCCAAATATCTCAAGCTGTCGGAAAATCGATGTATTAGTTGAATAAATCGGTGTCGATATTCTCTAGTATCCATGTGATAACTGTAGAATCAGTTTGACGTCATTTAGTATACTTTGGATCTCTTGTTGGTGGAGGTGGAGCAGTGATATGGATGAGCTTTCCTCTCCCTTCAATGGCTAGACTCATTTTTCTAGCCCAGATTGTATAATTCTGGTCATTAAGTTTTTCTGCCAGATTCAAGTTCTGGCGAGAGAAAGTTTCGGTGGACTCAGTTTTTGTGGGTAAATTTTGCAGGATTTCAAGAATCTGGGATAAGCTGTATGAATGGTGTGGTTCGGCTGCAACCCCGGTAGTGCCAGAGGTGCCGGAGGACGGTGACTGATCCCCCATCCGGTCAGGTAAGTATTTGGTAGATGATGAGAACCGTTATTGGTTGAGCAATGGCTCATCAGATGGTTCTGATACCATATTAGAATATTAAGAACAGATTTGATCAAAAGATGATTTGATGATTTATTCATTCATACGTTCATCCTTATATAGGTATAATAGAATCCCTATACTAGAAAGGGTATCAATCACATTTACACTGATTGATTCATCCTTATCCCTTACATTTATTTTGATTTACAATCATCCCTAAATTACTGACTTTCCTTACATGCAGGTGACTTTTAACTTGAACTTTTTTCTCAAGTATGAAGGTAAAATATTTCTTTTACAAAATGATGATACTAAAAGTGTAAAGAAAAAGAAGAAAAGAGCGAATACATCCGTACTAGGTGAAATTTTCTTCCTAATACATTTTGTTAATGTAAGGGTGTTTAGTAGCAAATGTGACCATTAGCATTAATATTATAATATATGTCTTCCAAGTACTTGATCCTTCACCTTTTATATATGTCCATCTTAGAATTACATAAATGTGACAAATACTACAATCTTTAGTCAAAAGATTGTGATTATGTGAAAATGTACCAAATAATAATTTAATGGAGATCCATAATTGTGGCTCAAATCAAATATGTAAACCAAAATAGCGGTCACGAGGTGGTTATTCAAATTACAAAGAGATCTATATAAACACTCTCAAACTTTGTTGAAACAGTGAAAGCAAATTTGCTTCAGGAGAAGATTAGCATCTGTTTTTTTTTCTGCTAAGTGTCTTTTATCTCCTTGATCTTCTATCTTTTAACTCAATCTATTAAGATCATGAAACATGAGATAGAGTTTCTAAAAAAAGATGAATTAGAAAATTACAGTAGAATCACTTTAAATTAATACTTGATATATTAATAACCTCTCTCTGGTCTTGATTTCGGACCAATCTGCAAATTAATAATTCTGATAAAATAATAGGATAATAACTTTTCTAAAGACCCTTATGTAAATCTATAGTCCCATCAACATCATAAATTAATAATCTCCTAAAAATTACAATGAGAACTAGGATAGTCTAGTAGAATATGAACTTATTGTTTTTTTTTATAATTGAAATACAACGTTTACATGCTACCAAAATGCAAAATGTGTCATGCACCAATTTATGGTAATTGCTATTTACCAGTTAAAGCAAAAAAAAAATACTTTTCTAATATAAAAGATGTTATAAAGATTACAAAAAAACTAAAAAGATACAACATTATCTATATATAAATAAGAAAAATATAGAAATATCTAAAGAATAATAAATTCCCTAGACGTAGAAGAGATCTTTTAATTAATAAAATATTAAGTTATCAATTAATTAATTTCTTTTTAAATTAATAAAATTTTACAGTTCCAACAATTTTAAATTAGAAAGAATAAGGCTGCATAAATCAAATCGCAAATCAATCCGACCATTTTCTGGACCCTTTGCAAATATAGAATACCTTTTCTACGGTCGGTCGTTTTGAGCAAACCAATAACAAAAAGTAACATATGTGTCATTTTTTTTACCATAGGGCTTTTGGTCCTCCTACATGGGCTTTTGATTGACTTAACATAAAAGCCTACATTTGAGGCTTTGACCTCTCCGCACATGGCTCAGATGTTATTTGATGTAAAACATTGCAATAGAATGACAGCAGTTCGAACATCCGTCACGCCCATTGTGCACATCTAAAAACCCGCCAACCCATCATGAGAGGATTCATCAACCTGTGAACAATCTATTTACCATCCTCTATGATTTATGGCGTAGAAAAATATTTTAATTTGACAATATTAAAATACTTAGATTAGGAAAGCATAGTTGTTATATGTCAAATTAGAGCAGTACAAAATTTAATGTAATAGATATATTTAAGTAATGGTCATTATTTAGAAATGATTTCAGTAATTAATTATGGAGTGACGATATAAGATTCAAACTCGTCCTTATAGTAAAAAAAAAAGTAGCTTCTTTGTGTGGTATAAGACCTTCTGTTTTTCTAGTTTACATTTTTTCAATATGCGAAAGAATCAATTTTTCATAAAATAGTTATAAAATTTTAAAAACTATTTCCATTTCATTGAACAACATTACGAGGATTGAAATAATTATCATATGGAATATTTTATCTTGTCCAATTGATAACTTATCGTACTTAATTTATTAAATCTTAAAAAAAAAAAGATCAAAAGGAAAGATGACATCATCATTGTCAAGAAAAAAACATGTAAAATGTAGAAAAGAACACGAATCATCGTCATAACTTATTGTACTGAATTTATTTCCGCTTATTATTAAATCTATATAGTTTAATAATATTTTTAATCTTTTCCATATACCATAGGCCAAGGCAATGAAAGGTCCCTTGCGTCTAAATCTGTTGCTGTGGCAACTCTGTCAAACCGGCCTTCTAACGGCAGAATCTCTTCATTCGCGTCATATTGCAAGATCTGGCGGCTGTGTCATATGCGGTTGCACAAATGAATCGAATATTCATGCAATCGGGGACTGCTCATGGGCGAGAAGGGTGTGGTCGATGCTGATCCGTCGGGATGCCTTGGCTTCTTTCTTCCAAACGTCCGCACCAACAGAATGGGTCCGAGATAATCTAAGCAACCTTAGGGGTGTCAAACAGGTCGTGTATCGTGTATCGTGTTTCGTGTTTTTCGAGTTTCGTGTATCAAAGTGTCATACCCATACCTTACACGTTTGCTTCGCGTGTATGGATGTAGATACTCAAACCCGTACATGTCAGGTTTCGTGTCGTGTATCGAGTATACCCACGAACTTGACAAGTACAAATATTTCAAGTCATGTACATGTCATCTCATGTACTTTTCAGGTACTTTCAGGTTTCGTGTATTTTTCAGGTTTCAAGTACTTAAACGACTATTGATACAATGTATGAAACAACAATAAATACGCAACCAGATGTTAAATATTAAAATGAGTGAGGTCCTCCAAACTCAAATCACTTGACTTTGCAATAATAGATTAAAGAAATGAGATTTGGAAATGGATGAAGGGGGAACCAAACGGAGTTACTTAGTAGCACGGTAGTCTTTTTTTTAGAAAAATTTATTTTTTTATTTTATTAATTATAAATTTTATTTAAAATACATTTTTTTAATTTCGTGTATAAATGGGTATAAACGGGTACCCGCAGATATACCAAGACACGACCCGCCAATGGCGGGTATCTTTCAGGTTCTACCCGATTTGTACACGAAACCCGCCAAGGTCATACCCATACCCGCAAAAATTCGTGTCAGGTTCGGGTCGTGTTTCGTGTCGTGTCTGAAATTGCCACCCCTAAGCAACCTGTGGCAACACACTTTCATCTCGCTTGAATGGCGGTATATCTTTCGGCAAAGAGTGGCGACCATGTGGTACTGGCGCAATCAATTTGTGCATGGAAGCATAACCCGGCTACCATCCCCGATACTCATATGGAAAGAGATATTAAGTCGTGTGAAATATCTAGAAATGGCGCATAGTTGTATTTTTGATGTTAATAGTGTTGGTAGCACTAGTTAGTTGCTCAGTTGTTTTGTAAATGACGTTCTGTTACACGTTTGTTGAATAAAGATCCCTTTTCCTCGAAAAAAAAAATATATATACCATAGGCCAAGGACATTTGAGTCCCTTTCTTTTTGTAAGAGTGGTATTATGGTCCTAACATACATATAGGGTTTTGGCGTAGAGGTATATATAAATATATATATATGCTTCATTTCCAGTTCTCTGCAAGCTGCTGCAAAAAACTCCTAATCAAAAGCCTAGAAACCAAATTCTAGTGCGGAGGAGATTGAAATCGTGAGAATGGCGACCGCCGGACGGCAGCTTTCGACCAAGGAAGCCGACATCCAAATGATGTTGGCCGCCGAAGTTCATCTCGGAACGAAGAACTGTGACTTTCAAATGGAGCGTTACGTTTTCAAGCGCCGCAGCGACGGTATTCTTTTGTCTTTTCTTCCTGCCTTTTCTTTTCACTGAATTCCACACATTTTTGTCTACATGTCGATATATCTGACGCTCAATTTGGATATTTGTTTGCATAATTGTGTAGCTATTTCATTCATCTGTTTGCATATTTGTGTACGGATTTATGTAACGATTTTATGTTGAAGAATGTAAATTTACTACACTTGTCTGTTGTCCATATCATATTTATCGGTCTTGTGTTATTCTGTAATTTTGCTGTTAAAAGTGAACGTCTAATTGGAAGTGGATTGGGAGTGAGAGAGATGATGAATGTCCCATTAGATGTGGCTTTGATGAGTTGTACGTGTGACATATTGCAGTGAATAACTTGGAACTTAGCTTAAGCTTTGCGCATGATTTGATAAATCTACTAGTGATGTGGGAATCACATTCACAAGCATCCCTGCTAATAGAGAGCTGTTTAGTACTTGGAACTTCGCTTGAAATTGCGCATGATTTGATTAATCTATTAGTGATGTGAGAATTACATTAACAAGCATCCCTTGCTAATAGAGAGCCGTTTTGCTTACCAGTTTTATTTGGTGGCTTCGTAGAAGATTGTTGCTTGTAGATTTTTCCTCCTCTTAGTATTTGGAATAGTTTTGCAGTTTGGTTATATTGGAGACTTTTTGTTATTATAGCCTGTTTTTGTCTCTCCATCAGCAAAGTTGCATCTTTTGTAAGCTAAGGGACAAACTTTGGTAGCTATAGTTTTCTTCTAATGGATATTGTTCGAGCTCTATATGGGACAGTATGAGATGAAGATAAGATGCTGAATGTGCTTTAGGCATCTCTGGGCTGAATGATTTTTGACATTTATACTGCCGTAGTATTGATGACGCAATCTGCTTTTACGATAGCTTTCTGTGTTGTTTTTGCGTGGTTTTAGTTTGCTATGTTTTTTAACTATCATGTTTTCTTTGATGAAATTCAGGTATCCACATTATTAATGTAGCAAAGACATGGGAGAAACTTCAAATGGCTGCCAGGGCCATCGTTGCTATTGAGAATCCTCAGGATATCATAGTTCAGTCAGCAAGGCCATATGGTCAAAGGGCAGTCTTGAAATTTGCTCAGTACACTGGTACTAATGTAATTGCTGGAAGGCATACTCCTGGTACATTTACAAATCAGCTTCAGACTGCTACTTTCTGTGAGCCTAGACTTCTCATCCTTACAGACCCAAGGACTGATCACCAGGTCTATCTTGTATTCTTATTGTATATGGTGGTGCAAATTAGTCTAAAGCTCTCTTCGCTGTTAAACATTAATAGTTTGTTCTTATTTTTGTGTGTAGCCCATCAAGGAAGCTGCTCTGTCAAGCATCCCCACTATTGCTTTCTGTGACACAGATTCCCCCATGCGCTATGTTGATATTGGAATTCCTGCCAATAACAAGGGGAAACACAGTATTGGATGTTTGTTCTGGCTTTTAGCAAGGATGGTTCTTCAAATGCGTGGTGTGATTCCACCTGGCCACAAATGGGATGTCATGGTAAGCGCTGCTTCTGAAGTTGTTAATTTTCCATTGATACGTCATTCAGCGCCAAATTAACCTTAGATCGTATGCTTGATATAAAATCTACTTTGTTGTAATTGCTGATTTATAAATCTAATATTTGATTTCTTTTCCAGGTTGATCTCTTTTTCTATAGGGAGCCAGAAGAAACAAAGGAGCAACCCCCAGAAGAGGCTGCAGTTCTCCCAGACTATGGAGAGTACTCTAATGCTGCTGCCCTTGGGGTTGCAGATAGTTGGGGGGCTACTGGAAACATTCCTGAAGGCGACTGGGGAAGTGCTGCAGCTCCACCCTTGACAGCAGTAGCTGCAGGTGGTTGGTCTGGGGATGTTGGTGAGTGCTTTTTCTTTTGTTGTAAACTCGATTGGTATTCCCATCCCCCCTGCACCCCCACTCCCTCCATTTTTTTTTGATTCCTTTTAGTGGGAAAGAGGTTTGGTGGTCTTCATGTTGTATTTCATTCCTTTTATGATTTCTGTGTTTCTGTTGCGAGAATACGGTTCGCAGCAGGTTTTTTTTGAAGCTTGGTTCTCTGTTAATCATGTCATTGTAAAGCTTTGTCAAAAAAGAGACCTTAAAGCTTTGAAGTTGTTTACTTTGGTGTGGTGCAAGCTTTACAACGACAAGCTTGATTATTCCCTTGTGTTTCAGATCGCAGTTGGTTTCTGGTTCTTGTTTTTTGCATTTGCATGGACGAGACTACGTTAAGTTGTATTTGTTGTGCTGCATTTCTGTTCTATAAGATAGTCTAGACGCTCATCTTGAAAACAGGGATGTGTTGGATATACGATTTCTAGGCTCTCATTCCTTCTACAATCATAAAGCTTCCTTCAGACCTCTAGGCTGCTTAGAAAGTAGAAAAAAAATTGAGAAGACCTCTTGTACTGTAAACTGAATTCCCTTTGTACTCTTTTTCTGTCAAAAGCAAGCAAGTTTTGTGATTCCCAGAATTAAATTAAACTTAAAGTAACCTGAAAAAGAATTTCCTATTAAATGTTTAAGTTTGATCCGTAGCACTTGAGTTTTTCCTGGCATTTGAGTCGTGTGCATCGTTGTTTATCTTGCAGGAACTCTGGGTGCTGAGGGCTGGGAGCCGACTGTTGCACCAGAAACTATACCTCCCGCAGAGGTCTTACCTCCAGCAGCTGGAGGTGCTACTGGGTGGTAGTAGGGGTTTTGTTTTCTTTGAGATGTTTTCTTCATCATCTCTTTAATGGAGTCTGGATAGCTTGAAACTGTTTGGATAATTTTTGAAGCAATCAACTTTGTTTTTGAAGTAGGGTAATCAAAGTTCACACTTTTTAATGCAATGACCTTATCTCTATGGATTTCGCTTTTGCTTGAAGGCAGTTGGTGTTTTCAAATGGGAGTATCTAGCCTGAATTTTTACATGCTCTCGTATGTATTTCTGAGCTTGTAGGGAGCTTTTCCTTTCTAGATTTTTATCATTGCCCTTACGGCATATGATGCCTTTCTTCTTCTCTGAGCTTCGAATAATTGTGGTTAGTAGTCATCGTCAGTTTATGTTAGATATCATATGCCTTTCTTCTTCTATGACCTTTGAATAATTGTGGTGGTTAATCATCGTCAGTTTATGTTACATGTCATATGTTACATGTTTGGTACTACCTTTTTTGTTTATATTATTTCTGAGTAAATATTATGCAGTTCTAGTCTACAGTTTAATCTTGTTATCTGTTGAAGAAGAGTACTAAAAGTATACCTAAAAAGGTAGTGTGTAGGTATAGATAGCCAGGAAGGTCGATCTTGTGTTGTATTCTTGTGTTTTTGCTACATTTCCGTATTGGTGTAGTTAGTATATCAAAAGATGGAAAGATTGCCTAGTATGGAAATATGAATATTAGTACTTGAAATGAATTAACCTAACCATTTTAAATAGTACGTCGAAAAATCTTTGACATTTATTACATGGGTTTTCTTCTAGTATTTTTTTTTTCTTTTTCTTCTTTAATAATGATTCCATCAATGTATAATTGAATGTCATAATGAGCTTTAGGAGTTGGTTCTTCCTACAGTTGCAGACACTAATTCAGTTGATGCAGATGTAATTGTGACATTGACAGGAAGAGGATGTAATTGTGAAAGTTGTCACTATCATAAATGAACTGACATGCGAGTCACTTATCTTCTGAATCAACGTTGTACTTGTGGGCAAGCTGAAATGAAGTAACTCGGTTCTTTTATTATTAATTTTTGAGTAAAGCTCAACCGAGTAACAACTAGACTATATCTTGAGCCCGGTTCTTTTATTTTTTGATTAACATTGTGCTCAGGGTTTATCAATACTTCAGCAATGTACTCTTTCATTTCAAACGGGTGTCTTTCAGAATCTGTTTTTCATGGGCGTTCAAAGTGTTTGCTTTGTATTTTTTTTGTTGGTGACGACTTTTACATTGTTGATAATGAAATCAACACTTGTTCTGTCTCGATATCTACATGTTAAAGGGAGAGACGACAAAATCACATAATATGATTCTTGTTTAGGATTAGGCATCAATTTGGACGTCAGGCCTTTCTCTTTAAAGTCTTCCAACCACGAAGTGCGGCAGCCAAATCAACAAGTTTTGGAGTTAATTCGTGACGCAGCTGCTAACTCCATGAACTTTTCCAGGCCACCAGGCGTATCCGTTTTGCACCAAAGAAGAAATTATGTTTATTCTATCAAATTAGGCTTAATGTCTGGCAATAGAGGTTTCTTTTGTGTGTGTGTGTGTAGAATTGTCCAAAACATCCACCAAAAAAAAAAAAAAACCTCTGCTAAATGATGCAACATGTTAATTTATTGTAACATATGGGGCTTGTGTGGCAAATCAAATTGGCGTTGCCTTTTTGAGTGTTAGGACGGAGTCTTGGAGCAACTGGTAAGGTTACTGTTTTATAACTTTGAGATTACGAGTTCGAGCCGCGGAAATAGCTTCTTAGTAAGGCAGCGTATATCAGATTGCGAAACGATCTGGCTCCTCTCCGGACCCTTCGCATATGCGAGAGACTAGTATATCAAGAACGTCTTTTAAAAGCGTGTGTAGGCAAAAGAAACAGCTCTAGCATCATTTCTGTTTTCTTGCCTCTTTGATTGTCCTGTTTAGGTGCATGTTTTTGTGGATTTGGCTTGCTTAATATTCTGGTGTGTTTAGTGTGGAAGGTTTTATCCCCTGCTGAAGTTCCCCCCAAACAAAAGTCCAGTGCAACCCACTTGGTATCTTCATTTTTTGGACCAAGCACATCAGCAGATTCTTCGTCTTGGACTCTACCTGGACGAGATTATTTAACAGTTAAGAGTGGATGCAACAATATTCATTTGCGTACATACTAATTTGTAGTTTCACTTGGCTCGTCTGGTGTAACGAGCTTAAAAATTTGTTCAAGTTTAGCTCGAAAACGTTATAACTCTTTCACTGAACTGAACAGTTTGACTCGTTTAGTAAACGAATCTAATAAGCCGTTCAAATTTGGCTAATTTAATTAAAATTAACAAACGAACTCAAACCAAATACGAATCAAACTCAAACTATTTGCAAACAGTTCGGTTCATTTAACGGTTCTTGCCACCCTCTTAAGCGGGCTTGCTGTTGGTGAATCAGGTGACTACTGATCCTGTTCCATTTGTACAACTTTCTTTCTCTTCAATGTACTAGGGCTAGTTGCCCTATGGGATGGAGATGAACTCCTTGTCACCCTCTTAAGTCACCGATAAGCCAGGGTATGAACACCTTGATAAGCAACTATTGGGGTCTGGACACTTGGGAAATCAACACTTTTGGCCTGAATTATTGGGGGCAACAACTGTTTGTGCATGAATACTTGGGGCATCAATACTTGGTGACTTACTTGTTGGGGTCTCAACTGTTGGACCTTTAAACCTTTTGACCCTTTAACGTTCAATTTGATTCTTCCCAGGAAATAAACAAATACCAAATATTCAACAATAAGAAAAACAAGTGAGACAAATTGTAAAATTGAAGTGCAAAAGTAACATGCTGTAGTTCACTGGCAGAAACAGTAACTTGCTCATCTTGACGCACTTCACCTCTAACATTATTGTTCCTTCTCCTATGCAGATTCTATTAAGCAAACAGAAACCAATGTTCAACAACATAAAAATGAGGAACGCAAGTTAAACAAACTATACGCATGTGAAAAAGTAACCTGATTTTGTGCACTGGTAGCAGCAGTAACTTGTTCACCTCGAAGCACTTCACCGCTAACATTGTTGTTACTTCTGCTATGGATATTCTATCAAGTAAACATATACCAATGTTCAATAACATAGAAATAGCAAAAACAAGTTAGAAAAACTACGCTATTAACCTGATTTGGTACACTGGATTCATGAGTACAAATTTTTTTTATGTCCTGTTTCTTGCATAAACCGCAGATCTATAGCTGAACAATTCTACTCATCTTTCACAGTGGCTTGTTCCTTCTTTTGTTCATTTGTGTTATTTCTGCTTCACCAGCAGACCTCCTTCTCAGTTTTTTTGGTCTTCTAGTTCTTCTTTTCACTATTAGTGTCAAGATAGGCTCAATTCTTGTCTCATGAAGTTGTTTAAGGCCTGAAGTTGCTGTATAGGAAGGTTATACACCTGCAAGTAAGTCCTCACAGAATAACATTAATCCACATAGTCAACTGCATCTTTATGCTCCTAGCATATGCGTGGAAACATGGTATTCCATTCGACTCCCATTTCCTGCAAGAACAAGTGTTATCAGTCAAGTCAACACAAAATTATTTGCCATCAAATCGCGGACATTGTGACTATCCAACCATCAGTTGTATAAGGGATACCTTCACCAGCCTCCATATTCTTACTCAACCTTTTCATAACCTTAGGACATATTTTTTCTTCCTATCCCACTTCAACTTCACCCTTTCCCTCTTTCTTTGAAATCTAACCATATGATAGTTTCTAATCCATTCAAACATAGACAAAATTAACATTTCTTTGGCATCACGCAATAAGCTATTATAGCTCTCACATACATTGTTTATCAACATGTCTTTGGACATGAAACTGAAGTGAGATTTACTCCACTGAGATGGTGATTTGTCTTCAAGCCACTTAGCAGCAACTGGATCAAGAAGCTCATTTTTTCTCAAAGTTTCTTTGAGTCCTACAACTATGCTTGCTGAAGCTGCCTCATGTTGTGCACATTTCAGTTTCTTGCCACTCACCGAAGATGTCACTTTAGCCGAATAAAGCAAAAAGGAAACGAAGAGGGCATCTGCCTATTTAGGGTTGTGGAGAGCCCACTTGATCTTTTTGTGGCTTTGCCGAAGTTATTGCTTTAGGCCTAATACGAATTTCAGTATGTTGATAGAGAGCTACTCGCCAGTGAATGTGAATAGAATATGAATAGAATAATAGTAGCATGCATCCCTCCTAATTGTCAAGGTTTTCGATAGATCTTGTCTAGTAAGGCAGGCAGGTACCTAAGA
>AP025051.1:10110961-10130108 GCA_036186865.1 Eustoma russellianum
CAATCCGAATGAGTTTCACGATTCGTTTCACTATGTTCAACTCATTTCAATAACCTAGATACGTATCTGAGCAGTTTCATTCACCGAAGATGTCACTTTAGCCGAATAAAGCAAAAAGGAAACGAAGAGGGCATCTGCCTATTTAGGGTTGTGGAGAGCCCACTTGATCTTTTTGTGGCTTTGCCGAAGTTATTGCTTTAGGCCTAATACGAATTTCAGTATGTTGATAGAGAGCTACTCGCCAGTGAACGTGAATAGAATATGAATAGAATAATAGTAGCATGCATCCCTCCGAATTGTCAAGGTTTTCGATATTGTAACCAGTGAAAGCCTAGCTGGAATGCAAGTATCGAACACAAAATATGTGATGTGATGCTAGAAACACTTCTTCACATGTTTGTACAAGCCCTTCTTGTTTGTCAGAAATCATTGTTCCTTCATAATCCATATCTATTCTCAAATCTTTTCTCACATTTCTTAGAAACTATATCCATTAATCGTTTGTCTCTCCCTCCACTGCATATGTGCTGTTAGAAAAGATTATTGTTTAGATCTAATCCCACAACAGTTAGCAGCATGCCTCCGTGGATATGATGTCTTCTTCAAAGATTCTTTGGATCCTACAATTATGCTTGTTGAAGCTGCCTAATATAGTGCATATTTCAGTTTCTTACCATTGTAACCAATGAAAGCCCAGCTGGCATGCAAGTGTTGAAGTGTCTAACACAAAATCTGTGATATGATGCTGAAAAAGCTTCTTCACATACTTGTATGAGCCTTTTTTGTATGTCAGAAATTTTTATCCATTCACAATCCATCTCTATTCCCAAATCTTCTCTCACATTTCTCAGAAACCATATCCACAAATCCTTTGTCTCTCCCTTCACTGTGCATGTGCTATTGGAAAAAAGATTATTGTTTGGATCTCATCCCACAAAAGTTAACAACATGCCTCCATACTTGGATTTTATGTGGCATCCATCAAATCCAAAAATCTTCCTACATCTACTAATCAGCTATCCAACCTGATCTAATGCTGTTGTTCTGTCCACTGAAGTTGTACTTATGTTAAGAATTCATTGTCCTGATTTTGCACTTCCTAATTTTCTTATTGAAAGTCATATTCACATTCCACTGACACTCAGGTGTCTTGCACTTCACACTGCATCTGATCTTATAAGATTTGTATATTGATATTGGTATTCTTCTCTTAATTACATAATTCTTCATGGCTTCTTTAAAGTCTTCAATGTCTTTAAACCTCAATCCATATATAAGCTCTAAATTAAGCCATATCTTTCTCAAAAATAAAATTTTTAACCTCAGTTTCCATTGTATCATCACCAGATCCATGGATATTATGCAGTTCTTCCTCACATGCAACATAAACACAGAAAAGGTCCCATTTCATTTTGCTAACTTCCAAAAGCTTAAATTTAACCAAATAAATCAACCAATATGTCAAATAATAATACATATTCTTACCATGTAGAGGGTTTAGCACATTCGATTGGTTCTTATACCTCAGTGTCATTTTCGGATTCTTTTTTCCTTAATTCCATCCCACCGCTGCAAATTCTTCAAGCAATTGAATGTCAATCGTTGTTGATGGAAAAAAGGATTCTTAAATTCACCGAGTCTCCCACAAAATCACGATGATATGATGAATTTGGGGTTATTTTCTTCTCAAATTCTTATTGGATTTTGGAAAAAATAAAATTTTGTTTTTTTTACCCGTTTGTATTTACTAACATTTAAACTATAGTTACTTTTCGTACTACCATCGATTAAATGTATGGTTAACCCTCAGTCACCGGGACTGGAATCACCTGACCCCCTTTAGGGGTATTTAAGGACTCGGTGACACGTGTCACACAGGGGGTGATGAGGCTGGGTGAGGGTCACCCACATCTAGCCTCACCACCCCTGTGCGCCACGTGTCGGGCGGTCTGGAGGGGGGTGAGGGTCATCCACATATAGCTTTTGCTGCCATTAAGACTGTGTACGGACGAGGATGACGACGACTCTCTCGAACACTCTACATAGAGAGAGCAAAACAATTTTAAGGAAATTACGTCTACAAGCCTCGGATTAGTTTTTCTGATCTCATATCTCAATTTTTTTTTTTACATATTTATTCATTTTAAATTGATTTTATTAAGACCAGTCCAAATATATTTATTTTGATAATATACTTCGTTTCTTTAATCAACTGGATTATTTATTTTTGTAATGTGCCTATATATGCTCTCACGCTATTGATCCTCTACATATTGACTGTATATACACTGACAAAATAATAGTATGTAGACAAATGATCACTTATGTACACTATTAATATTTTATTATCTTGTATTACCATGAAAGGAGAACTAATAGGTTAAAAACAATGATCAATGATAAATATATACTTTTTTTCTATAAATACACACCTTCATTATTTTTGTACGATTGATTTCAACTTATGATTTGTTATTGACGATAGATCAAACAAGAGGGTATATACTTATGAAAAAAGGGTACTATCTATACAACAACAACAACAATCATACCCAGTATATTCAACGACAGTAAAAGCTATCGCTAGGGTCTGAGAAGGGTGAGAGGCAAACAAACAATACCTCCATCCCAAAGAATAGAGAGTTTGCTTCCAGTGAGACCCTCGTCTCTATATGTATCTGCATATAAAAAAAAGGGTACTATCTATCATTAGTCTAAAACAATATTAACATTGATTGCTTGACTTGTAAAGTATTATTTGTAAAAAAAGAATCCAGAACTAGAAAATTTATGTATATAATATTCATACTATGAATTATTTACATTAATTTTATTAAGCCAAACAAACAAACACAACTTAAATCATGATTATAATACAGTTTCAACGTAAGTAAATAAATGCTGGAGTGAGATTGAAGTATTGAAAGAATTTCAAAAGTCCCAAATGCTCCCATGGCCCAGACATCAACGTTCACATCTAACCGTCAAATCCATGTCACACGAAAGTGGGACCTTATTTAACGGTTTGGATCAGAATTGACCCCGAGCTGAAATTTACCGTCCTCTTCACTTCCCAATCACTTCAACAAATTTCCACTCTCCCACTCAAGCTCAATGCTGACAAATGTACTACTTTCATTAGCTTCTTCAAGCAATCAATGCACAGATTTAATGTGATTTCCATTTCATTTCTAGGGTTTTTGTTTCACCCAAGCTTGTCCTCTTGTTAAGCATCGGATTTCTTCCTCTGATCGTTGCCATATAAACATTCGTATGTTTACTCGAGCACAAATAATGTGATTTCAATTTCACTCGCTCTTGCTTTTACGACTATTCATCGGTTGAGTCCATGTAATATGTAGCTTTTGTTACGAAATATCTAGGTAATTTTGGATGTTTTGTTCGGTTTTTTTTAACTCTCCCTGTGCTCAATGCTGTCAAAAATGTAGCACTTCCACCAGTTTTCCTCAAGCAATCACTGCATAAAATATATGTGCTTCCAACTTGATTTCTAGGGTTTTTGAAGCTTGTCCAGTGGTTAGGCATCGGATTTCTTCCTCTGATCGTTTTGTCAGCGAATTCACCGGATTTTGGTGGAAGAGCCTTTACAGAGGTATCCAATCAGTTGCTCTTGCTTTTACGGTAAATCATCTGCTTTGTCCACGTTTTTGTAGAGCCTTTATTCTGATTTTTCTGTTGATTTTGAATATTTTCTTCTTTATCGGTTTTGTTTAATCGGTTGCTTTTTGGCATTGTGATTTCGAATTAACGTACATATTCTGTATGTTGACGAAAATGCTCGCCTTTCCTTTACTATTGATGTCAGAGGATCACGGCAAATCAGTTAGAAGATCACGACAAATCAGCCAATCTATAGTTACGAAGTCAATCACGATGTAATTATCAACTAGAACGTTCTTACATTTATGTACATAATCTTTTTTATATTTAGCTAAAAAGGTGTCCTATAGATAGTGAGCCATGTAATACACAAAACGTGAATGGAAGAATTGTTTTCTTCCACCAAAATCTCTTATCAATCAAACATGGAAACATGGTATCAGAGCGTACCTTTTGAGCCGTAGGGACTCAGAAACTTTTCATCATCGTCCGGAAGAGAAACATGCTCTGAACCCAATATATCAAAGATCAAACAGCATGCTCATACCAATCCCAAACCTTTCCAGCCGAGATCAAAACAAATCAACCATAACAGAAAAATCAAAGCGACACATAGCCCTTCTCATAAGCAAATATCGTACACATCATAATCAGCCAACAAAACCAAGATGGCAGATGGAGAACCAAGCATTCTAAAACCCAACATTCAAATTGTTCCCGACAAACTAACACTCCAAATAGGAAACTTGCTACGAAATGGGTTAGGTGACCCTTCAACAACGAAATCCTTATTAAAGCCTCTCAATTGGCTTTATACTAAATAATGAAAATCATCCATTATGGACTTGTCTTATGAAAAAGCAATCGGTAGGAGAGGCAAGTCCTAGCACCTTGTAAACATGGCACCGGAACCCATAGACTCCGGATTTGTATAATGAGAACAATGAGACCAGGCTGTATTCATGTGGATTGTGTGAAACATAGAGCCTTCATTGATCACCAACATTTCTTAATACCCAATGGCCAGGACACTGTGGGCTGGACTGGCCTAAACCTACGACGGGGGAATGATTCATTTCAAACCTACGAATTACACAAAAGAGCTAGCACAATTGGAGGGACCGAGACTCTTGAAAGTCTTTAGAATACTCTACAAGCCTCATGGATGGACATAAACCATAAGTCCCATAATCCTATGAGAGATTCGGAAGACATCAATATTTACAATAGATTTATTGGAGAACATAGGCTTTACTAGTTTCTAACTGCCATTGATGATAGGAATGAAAGAGTTAGAAGGGACATCATAAAGCAAGAGCCCTTACCCTCAGTCGAGTCTGCGTGCTCGATGGTCCGACTGGAGGCCGTCAGGCTTCAAATCTTGAAGCTGGCAATCACCCATCACCACAAAGCTGCTTAATCATCTGGTGACATCAGCGTAATCCTGACGGTCAAAGGAGATTCTGGCAGAAAACAGCCCCGTTTAGAGTCCACTAAGAGGCAGTGGAGGTTATCACCACGGGAAGATAAATCGAGGTTGCATTGTACCAACTGCAAGAAGCACAAGCACATGAAGGAATATTGCTTCAAACTTATCAGATACCTGCAATGGTGGAAAGAAAAGAAGAGCAAGGGCAAGGTGCACACCACCATCGACATCCTGGAGGTCACCACATGCGGCGATGGCGTTGAAAAAAGTAGAGGTAGACTTGGCGACAAAACTGCGGTTGAAAGCAGAGGCATGACATCCCTTAGTCACTACAGAAATGGTAAAGAAAGAGAGGAAGAGAGAAGAGATAGGGAGAACAAAGCAGAGGAGAAAATTAAAGGGAAAAAGAGAGGAAAAGTCAAGAGAGATGTATCCACCACACACCCCACCCGAGGTTTCAGTTATGGGACTAAAACTAGACCCCCTCATTGATCAAAAAGTATTAACAGGTGGATATTTACTTGTCGGAAACCGACACCATGGCCTATGATATATCTGATATCGTTGATCCTGTATGTCTATCAAAGACTCACATTCAAACTGTTAATAGTGGTGTAGCAACTGTTATAGGAGCAAGATCTATCACTATTTCTCCAAAATTAAAATTGCAGTACTGTCTTTATGCGTCCTGATTATCTAGTAAACTATTATCATCCAACCATGTCACACAAGAATTAAATTATGTCATTATGATGTATCCTTATTTCTGTCTTTTGCTGACATCCGTTCGAATGATATCATTAGATATGATACTGAACAAGGCGGTCTCTACTACGTTGATGAAGTGGCACAACAAAAAACATCTTTACTTTCTCATGTAACACATCATAGACAAATCTTGATGTGAAATCGACGTCTGGGCCATCCTTCTACCACTTACCTCCGTTGGTTATTTCCAACTATATTTACAAATAATATTGATTTCTCTTGTGAAACTTGTCATCTGACAAAAAGTCATCAAACAAGTTTTACATCAAATAATACTCGGGTCCAATCTATGTTTACATTAGTATATTCTGATGTGTGGAGACTGCACCATACCCCTCATCTAGTGGTACTCGTTACTTTTTGTTATTTATTGATGATTTTTCCTGCATGACTTGGATATACTACATCAAATACAAATCTTAAGTCTGTACAAATTATTGAGTTTTGTCACTTGATTAAGACCTAATTTAACAAGACCATCCATATACTACACTCCGATAATGGCGAAGAATAGGTCAACCATGAAGTGAAAACATTCTTCCACACAAGTGTCCTTATTCACCAAACATCATGTCCAAATACACCTCAACAGAATGAGGTTGCAGGAAAAAAACCAAATTATCCTTGAAATGGCCTATGCCATGATTATCGATTCTGGCATTCTTAAACATTTTTAGCCTGAAGCCATTGCCACTCCGTCTACTTCTTAAAATGCCTACCCACAAGAATACTCGACTACACAACTCTACTACAAGTTTTGGAAGCCTAAATACGAATACCACCCACCTCAACTCTTCCCCAATAATTTTCGGGTGTTCTGCCTTTATTCATTCCTAAAACATGAGCACACAAAACTTGACCCCTATGCTCTCAAGTATGTGTTTATAGCTATGCCCTCCATCAAAATGGGTATCGCTGTTATAGCACTGTTAATCGTCGCATATATGTCACTATGGATTATGACTTTCTTGGAACCGAATTTTACTATCACATCGAACCTAGTGCTCAGGGAGAGACTACCAATAAGTCACTTGGTTGATTGATCAATCTGACCCTACTGGTTACCACTGATACCACCACTGCCTTTGATACCATCTCCACTGGACCATCTCTCAATGTTATAGAGACCAACGAGCTCGTATCGCCACCCAATGATGATTCTTTTGGATGATGTGCGACAAGAATTAAGTGACACGTCATTCAGTTCAAATATTTCCTCCCATGTTATTACTTGTAATGATACTAATTTAGATGTTCCTAGAGGAAATCAGTATACTTAGCCTAGCAGGAGTAACCGAGAAATACCACTGATGAGGGTACTCACAGAGTGTGTTTCTAGCACTAGTAGATATCTGATGGGCAATTTGGTCATGGAAAATACGTCAGAAACAACGAAGGCCTTTACTATGATCTTATATAATCAAAAAATTCCCAGGGATGCTCAAGAGGCAAAAGAGAAAAAAGAATGGTGGCAGGATATGAAAACAACAATGGATGTCCTTAAGAAGAATGATACTTGAAAGAAATGTTGGATTCCAATAAGAAAGAGACTGGTGGGATGCAGATGGGTGTTTACAATCAATTATACGATAACAGAGCCATGGAACATTACAAGGTCCGACTAGTGGCAAAAGGATAAACACAGACGAGTGTAATCGACTACTCTGAGAACTTTTCTCCCGTGGCGAAAATAGACAAAATCTGGGTATTATTTTCTGTTGCAGCAGACAAGGACTGGCCGCTCAACCAATTCGACGTAAAAACATTTTCTTCATGGAGACTTAAAGGAAGGAGTGTATATGGAGGCTCTGTTAGATTTTTCTGATGGGTTCAAGCAAGATGAAGTGTGTTGGCTCTTGAAGGCGTTGTATGGGCTCAAGTAGTCCCCACGTGCATGGTTCAAAAGATTCACTATGGCCATGAAGAAATATGAATATAAACAGAGTAACTCAGATCACAATCTGTTTATGAAAAGGAGGGGGAGTCTGATTACGTGTTTGATTATTTATGTGCGTAACGCGATTATATCAGGAAGTGACGCGGAGAAGATTAAAGAGTTAAAGAAGAATTTATTCTCCGAGTTTGAGATGAAAGATTTAGGGAGACATAAATACTTCTTAGAAATTGAGGTTCTCTGATCAATGAGGGGAATCTTTATACCCGAACGCAAGTATATTATGGACTTACTTATAGAAACATGAATGGTGGACTATAAATCCGTAGATACTCTAATACAAGTTAATCATTAGCTCCTAATAGTGGAAGGCGCTGATATGGCAGAAAAGGAAAGGTATCAGCGGTTGGTAGAAAACTGACTTATTCAGCATATGCTCGACTGGTAGCCAGTTCATACACCATCCACATGTAGAAAATATGGATGCAGTCATGAGGATACTGCTATATCTGAAAGGTATGACAGGACACGTGATTACATTCAAGAAAAATGATCATCTCAATATCGAAACATATATTGATGCATATTGGGTTGGTAACTCAAGTGATCGGAGGTTTAGTTCAGGATATTTTACATTTGTTGGAGGGAACGTAGTGACGTGGAGACGTAAAAAATAGAAGGTGGTAGCACTTTCCAGCGCTGAGGCAGAGTTCTTGAGAATTGCTAAAGAAGTAACGGAGATTTTATGTTTAAAGAAGTTAATGACAGAAATTGGTTTCCCACCTAGCCTTCCGAATTATCTAAGATGTGACAATAAAGCAGCTATAAGTATTTCGGAGAACCCTTACAGCATGACAAAACTAAACATATGAATATTGATCAATACTTTATAAAGTAGAAAATAAAAGATGGCACAATCGAATTTCCATTTGTGAAGTCGGATGATCAGTTCACAAACATTCTCACCGAAGCTGTTACAAGTTGAACATTGGAGTTCCCACTGCTCAAGTTAAAGGGAAGTGTTAGAGGATCTCGACAAATCAGTTAGAAGATCGTGGCAAATCGTGGCAAATCATTCATCTACAATTACGGAGTCAATCACGATGTAATTATCAATTAGAACCTTCCTACATTTATGTACAAAATCTTTACCATATTTAGATAAGAAAGTGTGCTATATATAGCGAGTCATGTAATACACAAAACATGAATGAAAGAATTGCTTTCTTCCACCGAAGTATTTTACAATCAAACAACTGAAATTTCTGGAGCAGTTGTTTTTTCTTTACCCACGTTTCAAAATATCTTGTGAAACCATCTTGCTTCTTAAATATTTATTCTCATGCACATATTTGTGAAGTGATGTTTTTGTTGGCATGCTTCCCATGACCAATGACCATTATTTTCTCTGTTTAAACTATTTAAAGCTGTGTTGATATGCTGCAGTGAAGTGCAAAATATTCTGATTGTTTCCCAGTCATGCTTTTATTTTTAAACGTCAGTGATGATTAGCTTTTTTTTTATATATATTGTCCATAATCAGATGTCGTGCAGCTCAGAAGAAGAGTCAGATTTAAGTGACTCTGAAATTAATGAATACGCTGAGAAGCCCTATGCTGAATTAAAGACAGGAAAACTGAAAGTGAAGGGACCTAATGGCACACTAAGGTGTCCATTCTGTGCGGGGAAGAAGAAGCAAGACTACAAGTACAAGGATCTTATACAACATGCTACTGGGGTGAGTAATGGTTCTGCACACAGAGGTGCGAAACAAAAGGCAAACCATCTTGCTTTAGCCAAATACTTGAAGTCTGACTTGGTTAATGAGGCTGAGCCACTACCCTCACCCGTGATTGCATCTCGGACTGTAAGTAGATCTGAGCAGGACGAGTTATACTGTTGGCCTTGGATGGGCATAATTGTGAACATTCATGGCAATCCAAAAGTGGAAAAGGATGTGTGCAGTGGCTCTTACTGGCTAAAAGAGTTCTCAAAATATAAACCTGTCGAAGTCAAAATTTTTCAGGATGAGCAAGGTCAGAGAGCACAAGCTGTTGTAGAATTTGATAAGGATTGGACTGGCTTTAAACATGCTATGGAGTTTGAGAAGTCATTTGAAGCTGGATGCCACAGTAAGAAAGAATGGAATGCTAAGCAAGGTTCTCCTGGACCTACTATTTTTGGTTGGTTTGCTCGTGATGATGACTATAAATCAGAAGGGCCTGTGGGAGAGTACCTTCGAAATACCGGGAAGCTGATAACTATTGCAGATTTAGTTCAGGAGGATGCGCAAGGAAGAAACAAGGTTGTGGCTGATCTTACTAATGAGATTGACTTGAGAAATGAAAATTTGAATAATTTGCAAGTGAAGTATAACGAGAAGAACATGTCTCTGAGCAGAATGCTTGAGGAGAAAGATATACTTCATCGCAACTTTTGTGATGGTAAATCATTTGTTTTCTGTTTCTCATGTGCCTAGTTCATATCCTTGATGAATTGATGGATTAAGCATTTGTAATACCATTTTCTTTCTGGCTTTGGCGATGCGATATTTCTGTAGTTCTTCCGTTTTGCTTTTTTTTTTTTTGGTTATAAATTTTTGGAGAAGATTTTAATTGAGGTGATTCAATATTTTGATTGCAGAAACAAGAAGGATGCAGCGTCTGGCTCGGGAGCATGTTCAGAGGGTCCTTTATGAACAAGAGATGTTGAACATGGAGTTGGAGAGCAAGAGGAAGCAGCTGGACTCGTGGAGCAGACAACTGAATAAACGTGAAGCCTTAACTGAACGTGAGAAACAGAAGCTTGAGGAAGAGAAGGAAAAGGTGATGTCCTCTGTGCTTGTACTTCAATATTTCAATCAGGTTATTCTTTAACGCTCTCAGCAACTCATAGTATCACCTGCTCTATTTTAGAATGATATGAGGAACAGTGCTCTTCAACTGGCATCAGAAGAGCAGAAAAAAGCAGATGAGAATGTGTTAAGACTTGTTGAGGAACAGAAGGTAATCAATCATTGCAATACTTTTTCCCCTACTTGGTGAAATCCTTCTCTGCTCCAGTGTTTATGTTCACTAACTTGGGCTTTACTGTAACACTATCTCTCTTCCTCTGTTCTTCTGTCTTATATGCAGAGAGAGAAGGAAGAGGCTTTAAAGAAAATACTGGACTTGGAAAGGGATTTGAATGCCAAGCAAAAGTTGGAAATGGAAATTGCTGAATTGAAAGGAAACCTTGAAGTTATGAAGCATTTGGGAAATGATGAAGCTGTCCAGAATAAAATGAAAGAGATGAACGAGATGTTGAATGATAAAATTGAAGAAATGAACAGCGTAGAGCATTTATATCAAGTTCTTGTCACAAAGGAGCGAGAGAGTAATGATGAACTACAAAACGCCAGGAAAAAGTTAATAGAGGTATGAATTCAGTATCAATGTGATTTATGTGTATAATATACTACAACATTTGTTTCAAGAGTAAACAACAAAGTAGTCTCTTTTTAAATTTTTTCCTTTGTGTCAAAGTAAATTGATGAAAGGATTTCGTCTGGCCATGTATAAGTATATATTTACAGAATCCACTGTGGCTAAGATATTTAGCATATTGCAGAGTGAAACAGGCATCTATAATTATCTTAGTTAATAGATTAAGTTTTTTACTTGGTTTAAGAGTTCTACTTACGCTTTTATGCAATTGTTGGCATTTCCTTGTGATGGTTGTAAACGAGTTAAGCTTTCCCAGTATTTCAATACTCAATTTTCAGGTCCTGGGTGTGTTGGTGAGTAGCTCCCATGCTCATATTGGGATCAAAAGGATGGGTGAAATCGATAAGAAGATTTTCGATGCTGCTTGCAAACAGAGGTTCCCCAAAGATAGTGATATAAAAGCAGCAGTAGGATGCTCACTATGGCAAGACAAATTGAAGGACCCTCAATGGGAGCCATTTAAAGTCATCAGGATTAGTGAGGAAAAGCATGAGGTAAAGTCAGCATGAGCATTCTCCTCACTCTGTCCTCACTCTTCCCTGCCTCTTTTTTCGTCCGTAATATAAAAGTCACCTTTTCATTTCCAAGGCAAAATGTAGTTTGCATTATCCATCTTCTTGTTGTTTTGTTTGAATGATTTTTGAAAATCTTATGCTTGTATCCTTTTTGGTCTGTTATACAAAACTTGCCTTTTCTTTTCCTGAGGCAAAATGTAGTTGGAACTATCTATTTTGTTGTCTTCTGTTGTATGTCACTCCAGTATTTGTTTTGCATTACTGTTGTAAATGCTATGCTTACAAATCTTAATGTTGCTCCATAGTTGGCGATCTGTTTCATGCTAGCTCGAACTGACTTACGTTATCTTCACAGAAACTGTTGAAGGAGGATGATGAAACCCTTCAAGAACTTAAGTTGGAGTGGGGAGACGAAGTTTATGCTGGTGTTACAGAAGCCTTGAAAGAGATGGATGAATACAATGCAAGTGGTAGATATCCAGTTCCCGAGTTATGGAACTTTAAAGAAAATAGGAAGGCCACATTGAAGGAAGTTATAAGCTTTATATTCAAGCAGTTGAAGTCTCTCAAGCGCAAAAGATAAAGAGGGTAAGATGTCTTTATTTATCATTACGTGAGTTGATCTATTAGGGCTCCTGTTTCTGTGTCTTTGAGGTTTAGCTATTTATTCGTTTTGTCTGTCTCTATCTACGTTTCACATGGACATGCTAACTCTTAGTTGCATAAAAACTGCTTCATATAATTTGGAGACTGAGATCTGGGGTAAATCCTATATACATATTTAGTTCCTTGCAGAGTAACCCCACAAAATTGTTCATTATAGTGTGCATGATTGCCTTTCTACTGGGTTAAATCCTATATTTGATTAGTTAAGATTATTTAGGTAAGCTAAATGTAGTGCAATATGCTGAAGCAATGGCAATACAACCTCTAGCTACTTTATCTCCCTTCTTGGTATGTGATTGGGGTGTTGTCCTTTGTGCTTTTGTTTGCATCAGATAGTGAATTATTGGAGACTGATCTTTATGCTATCTGTTAGATTGGTTGTTGATATGGATAACTTATAGCCAGACAGACATTTTTCTAGTTGAATTGTTTTAACTGGATGAGAATATGAATTAACCTCCCGACTCTTGGAAGGCTCAATGATTCTGTGAGATTCATGCATAGTCATTCCCTATCTGAAGAAGGTAAAAGCAATTGGCTGATTAAGTTAGCGAAAAGCTTCTCGATCAGTAATAGAAAAACACCGCCGCTGCACCAATATACCGGGGCAAAAGAAAAAGAGAACACGTTAGGCATGTTAAGGCTGAGCATGCTCTTAGCTTTGCATTTCCCTGTTACTCGTCAAGCTGCTGTATTCAACCAAAGTTAGCGACCACATCCTTCACTAATTCAGCAGCCTCTTTCTGGTGGTGCAACCTTGGTTCGTCCTTCACACAGGAAATATACAGATTTCCCGCACTTCAATTGCTGCTGCCATTTTGTTTCCTCTAGTGGACAGTTCCATAATTTAATTTCTGGTAGAAGTAATTTTCTCGATTCCTACATGGTTAATTATTATGTTTACTAATAGGGAAGGGCTAATGGTGGTTAACTTTTGGAATTTAGAGCGGAAAGTCATAGTTTCTAAAGCTGTGCTGTATCTGTAGTTCGGCAGAAGACAAACCAAGTAAAATGTAGGGATGGTCCTTCTGATTTAAAGACGGAAGAAATTCACTATAGATAGAAAGGGAAATAAGGATTCAGGGGTATTGCCAGTAGGGATTTATCCGAGTGAGGATGTTGTAGAGTCCTTTCAGGACAAATATCACCATAAAGTTGAATGTCTTAGGACGAAATTCGCCTACAATTAAATCCTTCTCAATCCATGACTTGATAACAGCACGGTGCATGTGTCTTGCCTAGTAAAAAATGCTGTGATTCTTCATCCCACAGGGGTACCACAAACTGATGAATACACACGCGGAGGATTCGGTGGTCATTGTCACTGTATGAGATAATGAAAGTGCATATCCTATATCCAGGATGGGTAATGATTTAAGGTCGCATGGGTGTCTATCGCGAAGCAAGTGCCATAAGTGTTGTGTCACTGATCATATACTTCTAATCTAAGTGAATTTCTAGGTGTACTAGATACGCGATTGACTTCTATTCGTAATATTTTCTCTACAAACATCGTAATTTGTTTGTCGAAATTCTATTCTATTCATGTCATTTTTCAGATAGCTTGATGAATATTGCCTCCGCCAGGCAAGGGCAGCAAAGACAGCAAGACACTGAAAACTTCAAGTCTCATTTGGACTATTTGGACTAGAGGAGAGGGCAAGATGCTAAAGAAGGATCGACCATTATCTGAATTTGTTCCTTGGCATGTCATTTCACTGCATCAGAGGGTTCTCCTCTGTCAATTTACTTGTAAGGCAAAAACCTGTAATCATTTATCAATCCATCAACAGTCTGTTCCTGTTCGTCTAGATTGAAGTGTACTCAATGGAATTGCGGCCCGGCACATTTATTGGCCAATCAGTCTGTCTTCTTGTGATGCTTGACTTTTAGCAGAATATGTTTGTTTGTTTTTAACTGAGATTGCCTAATGACAAGTGCTTATGTAATGTCCTTCAGGCTAGATTTTCCGACAGGATTTCTGTTTGTCAGTTACCAGTCCATTGAAACCTGGATTTTCTGACTAAGATATAGCTGTAGCAATACACGTGATGAAAATTAATATGCAACTGTTACTATTCAATTGGAATCATGCGTCTTCGAATTTTTTGCTTACCAAGCATGACTGTCCCTCATCTTACACATGGCACTTCTAATTTGGAAAACTACATCAATATCAGTTAGCATAACGTGCTGTGTAGTATTTATCCATCAAACCTTGTAAGCTGCCATAACGTTCATACCGTTCTTCAACCATATGCCTAAGGAGGTTGAAAAGATGTATCTTAAGGTTCTTAACCATCAATCATGCTTTATTCATTAACATCTTTCATTTCATCACATTATGCTAATAAGCTTCGGTAATCAATGTCTTCTATCAAAAAGTAATGCTTCAAGTTCAGAGTTTAAAAGTTCTCCCAAGACAATCACATAATATGCTACGCTAATCAATGTCTTGTATCAAAAGTTATGCTTCGAATAAAGAGTTAAAAAGTTATTGGAGTAAAAGGTGAAATCCCTCACCCCGGACTCCTACCGCCCCAACCTCAAGGAACATCGTGGAGGATGTAAATTAGGAGCCCAACGGCCTTCTAAGGTGGGTGAGGGCTTACACAGTGACCCACACAAGGTGTCCCGCAAACTAGGCCTTCGGCTCAGCAGCAGTGGAGCACTCACACTGTGCATGTCCCTCGATTCGAACTCTTAACCTCTTAGAGTAAATCTCAACCCGAGTAGACTATGTCCTGGAGGCAAGAGTTAAAAAGTTCTAAGGTGGGTGAGGGCTTAACATAGTGACCCACACAAGGTGCCCCGCAAACTAGGCCTTCGGCTTAGCAGCAGTGGACCACCCACACTGTGCGTGCCCCTCGATTCGAACTCTTAACCTCTTAGAGCAAATCTCAACCCGAGTAGACTATGTCCTGGAGGCAAGAGTTCTCACAATACAGAGTGTTGTGCGAATTATTTTAGTCCAGACAACCACAATGTAAAAAGAAAGAGCTTAAAGCTTCACCATAACTGAAATGTCAGGCTCAAAGTGTCAAGAAAACCATAATTTTAGCTTCAATGAAACATCAAGCAGCCATCTTCAAACAAAAAGGAGATTTATCCATCTACATTGACTACTGTACATGAAAAAGAAGAGACCAACAAAGGCCACAACTGCATAAAATACAAAATGTAAGTTACAAAGATCATACAGTATTCAATTCAAGCGGGTCTACCCAGATAACTTAAACCACAACAGCTTCATCTTACATTTTACAACAAACAAGCATGTAACTAAGCATCTATCTGTCCATTTTCCCCATCTTATTTTTCTCCTTTTTGGGTTCATACTTCTCAGTAAATATTCTCAACACCTAAACCATACAAGACTCCGGCATACTTCTCCATTGATCCACTAAAAAAGCTCTCCTTCAACTTCCTGAAGGTACACGCGGTTAATAAGCTATCTGAACCTGCTTGATGACTAACTCCAACCCTCTCAACATCCAAAAGTTCAGCTAGCTTGTTAAGTCCCCCATGAAGGCTGTTGCAAAACCTCATTAAGTGCTTGATGTCGTAAATAACCGGAAAGTAAATGTTGATCAAGTCGAAAAACGCACCCTGAGTATCTGGCAAGTCATGGCAAGTCAATAGCTTTAACAAATATCCAAAATCATATCCACTGTGAAATGTAACCCAATAAACATTATCATTCAACACGATACCAGAAGACATTAACAGCTCTCCAAAATGCTTAGCATCAATACCCTTTTCAGTGTTCTTTTTAAAATCAATACCACTCTCTCTTAACAACTCAATCGAATCATGAGCGAAAACATCTTCGTTCAGATTAAACTCACGGAAGTTGAATTGCCAGATGCAATACTTATCCGTTCCACACTTTGGCAAATTCCCTTCTTCATCTGAAAGAGTGAGACCTAATTGAATCAACTTTAACATGTCAACGTTATCCTTCAAAGTCTGATAATGATAATCAGTAATCGACTTGAAGCTACCGACGGGCTTGAGAACAATACCAGGAAACTCAGTATCCATAGCTATATAAGGATAAGAATCCACGAGTTCACGAATCAAGGCAAACTCTTCATCAAGATTATCAATCCATACCTCTCTAATCTGAACACTATCACCCTTAGGCAGAAGCGACATTTCTTAAGAAAAGCCACACTTTTTTTCCACTTAAAATATACAATCAAACCTCCGTTCACAGAATCTTGAAGGTGAGATTTCTTCAAATCTGCCGAAACCCAAAACGGATCTACACAAAGAGCTCCCAGTTCCTCAGGAGATCTAAAGAAAGGCATAACCAATTAACAAATATCAACAAAAACATCCTAAGACATAAACCCAAATCAAGAAAATGAAGAAACACAGATGCAGAACATTAACAAGATTCTTTCTCGAACATATTCCAAGAAAAATGAAAGAAAGGTGAAATATTCAAAAAATTAGAATAGAAATGAAAAAGAACATACCTTTGAACTTCGATTAACGGTCAAGAACAATTGAACAGCTCCAAGATCTTCAAAAGGGTAGTTTTCGATTTAGTGGTATGGATCTACCGGAAAAGAAAGAGCTTTTGATAGGGTCTGCAGATTGAAGATTGAAGACGGCGACAGAGATGAGGAAATGCAATAATGGTTTAAAAGAGAAGGCAAGAGAAAATGATTTTTTTTTTTTGGTTCAGTTTCTTTTTCAGGTTCTGTTTCCTTTTCCTTTTTTTTTTAAATTGTTTTTGGGTTTCAATAATTTGTGTTTTTTTAAGGCGTCGAAGATAGATTCGATGATTGAAAAAGGTTTGTTTGGGGAAAGGTCAGAAATGAGGACGGACGCGGCTGGGGCCGATCTTTCTTCAAGGCATAAGCAAAGAAGAAAGAAAGAGTCCTATAACTTCTAATAGAGAACGAGTCCTACAACTTTAAATATGTTTTAGTTTTTTTTTCCGTTTACTTTTGTTCCTTTATTTATGTGGTCTTTATCTTAACGATAGTTTAATTTTACGTGTTTGGCAGGTAATATAATTCGTCCAATGTGTTACAATATTTCTTTCTTTACATTTGTCACCTCAAACTCCTTTACATTTGTCACCTCAAACTCTAATAAATCTATGCAACTGTAAGATTTATAATTTTTTTCACACGTTATGGATTATTGAGTTCTTAAAGAATGATTATCGAAAAAAGAAAACGGAAAGATTTTTGGTTCACTTATTTATCTGGTCTGACGAAGTCAGATATTCACCTAAAGTATCGATGATCCAAATAACAGAAAATGGTGTCAAACATTTTATAGACGTAGCTTATTCCCAGATACTTGTTACCTAATTGAACAAGATGAACAACGTTAGTGATGAAGCCGGATCTTCACCAAGGGTCAAAGATGACCTCAAGTAAACATCGTCAGTTAACTTGAAGAGTAGTTAACTGATTTGAAGACTGCAGCTGGAATAGCTTCCTGAAAGTCCTGCACAAGGAAGCAAAGATCAGAGATCACGGGGGGATGACCCCGGGTAAAACCCTCCGGCGCTCAAGTCAGTTTGGGTCATTTCTCACTGAGAATGTAGTTTAGTGTATGGAGTTGAAAAATTCTCACAGTTGTTGGCTGAAGAGAAAGTTCAGTGTATTAGCTCCAGGTTGTATGAAGAATAGATTTCGGGATCCTTTTTCTGGTATGCCTTGACCTGCTTTTATTGGTTTTTCCCGCCCTTGCCCTCTGATAGCGGATAAGATGTTTGTTTGGGGCAGAAGACCTATGACGCAGTAGGTCTGCTGATATGACCGGTAGGCCGGCTAATGTGACTAGTAGGTCGGCTGAAGTGACTTTGGCGTGTACATGCTGAATAGCCAGACGTGTACTCCTCCTTTGAACTGTACTTCTGCCTGATGGTTCTACGATGTGATGTTGTGCTTGATTTCTTCGCCGAAGTGCAAAACTAGGCCTTGCCGAAGTGCAATATTGAATCTGTCCGAAGTGATCTGGAGTGTAGCACTTAAGATGAAGCTGATGTTGGAGTTCGGTGCCGAGGTGCAGTCCTTGACCTATTCTTTGATAGTAAAATGGATGTCATGGGGCACAGCTGTTATGGCCGGCAAAAGAAAAAATATATAGTAGTTATATGTATATTAATATTACTAAATAAAATAATAATAATAATAATAATAATAATAATAACAATAAAAAGGTAATGATGATAATAAAGATAATTATAAACTAATAGTGATTAGAGTCACATTAGGAAACCTAAACCTAAAAATCTACCCTAATTCCCCCACCATATATACACATACACGCATATCACCAGCCGCCACACACGCACACACGCACGGCAAGGAAAAAGAAAAAAAAGAGAGAAGAGAGAAAGAAAAAAAAGAGAAGAAGAAGGAAGGCGAGGTCCCGAACCCAAGTTTTAGTCCGTCGAATCTGTTTGCGTTATCGTCAATCGAGGTAGGTGCCTCTTCCCCGTCAAACGGATATAATACATGCATGCTTTGATGATATATTTATGTGATTCGTTGTTTTTATTTGTTTAATATGTGAATTTTGTCTTGTTTTATATGGGAAAGCATGAGATGTGTTGTTTATGGCTGTATGTGTATGTGCGTGTGTATTGAAATTGATGGTTGTTGTGATTCGGATTGGAAACACCCTTGAAAGAAATCAAAAGGTTGAATATTTTCACACTTACGGTTCTTTAAAATTACGTTTTGGCCTTAGAATAAGTTCATCTAGCCCCGAATAGGTTGGGATTGGGTTGAATGTC
>AP025051.1:10130118-10193055 GCA_036186865.1 Eustoma russellianum
AAAATATATAGTAGTTATATGTATATTAATATTACTAAATAAAATAATAATAATAATAATAATAATAATAATAACAATAAAAAGGTAATGATGATAATAAAGATAATTATAAACTAATAGTGATTAGAGTCACATTAGGAAACCTAAACCTAAAAATCTACCCTAATTCCCCCACCATATATACACATACACGCATATCACCAGCCGCCACACACGCACACACGCACGGCAAGGAAAAAGAAAAAAAAGAGAGAAGAGAGAAAGAAAAAAAAAGAGAAGAAGAAGGAAGGCGAGGTCCCGAACCCAAGTTTTAGTCCGTCGAATCTGTTTGCGTTATCGTCAATCGAGGTAGGTGCCTCTTCCCCGTCAAACGGATATAATACATGCATGCTTTGATGATATATTTATGTGATTCGTTGTTTTTATTTGTTTAATATGTGAATTTTGTCTTGTTTTATATGGGAAAGCATGAGATGTGTTGTTTATGGCTGTATGTGTATGTGCGTGTGTATTGAAATTGATGGTTGTTGTGATTCGGATTGGAAACACCCTTGAAAGAAATCAAAAGGTTGAATATTTTCACACTTACGGTTCTTTAAAATTACGTTTTGGCCTTAGAATAAGTTCATCTAGCCCCGAATAGGTTGGGATTGGGTTGAATGTCAAAAAAGGGGTCTGACGGACGCATTTCAGGGGAGCGCGTGGGGCCCACGCGCGGCCCCTGACGGCGCGTCCGGACACATGATGATGTGTCCACTCCCAAAAGTTGCGTCTCGTTATAACGAGTCCAACGCAACTGGTTTGAGGTCAATCGGAGTTAAAACGAAGATTTTATGAAGGTTAGAAGGAAATATAATTTAATAAAAAAATAAAAAAAAGGGAAAATGTTGTTGGACCGGCCTGGCTGCCGGACCGGACCGGATGGCCAGCGGACCGGACCAGGCCAGCAGGCCGGCCCAAACCGGGAAAATAAAAAAATCTGAAAATTAATTTCTGAAATGAATAAATGAAAAATAATTAATTAAAATTAGTTTAAAATTCCAGAAAAATATATTTATTTATCAGAAAATTCTAAATAAATTATAGAAAATATAAAAGGTTAAAATTAAATTATTCTCACTTAATTTATGAATTTTGGTAAATGTAAGAAATTAAAAATAATTAGTAATAAATGGAATTAAATAAGAGAAAATTAGTAGAAAATTCTAGAAAATTTATACAAGCTAAGGAAAAATAAAAGTGATGATAAATGACAACTTTTCAATGTTCGTAAAATTTACTAGACTAAATATTGAGTGCCGGAGTTGGTGAGGATGGGCATACGGGCCCCAGACGACTTTTGTTATTGCATTCATGGCACGTGCATTTGCATTTGGAGTGAATTGAGATGTACGGGTCTCAGACGCTCGAGTGGAGTGGACCATGGTGTACGGACCATGAGTATTCGGTTATGGTGGATCATGGTGTACGGGCCATGGGTATTGGTTATGGTGGATCGTGGTGTACGGGCCACGGGCATCGGTTGGGGTGGATCGTGGTGTACGGGCCACGGGCATCCGTAAGGGTGGATTGTAGTATACGGGCTACATGCATCCAGTCAATCCCGGGATCATGCATTGCATATAGGTCTAGGGCATATTGCATGATATGATTCTTGTTGCGTGTGACACGTTAATTGAGCATGCATCACGTACTTGCGCATTTTTATGTGGAGTGATTTACTTACTGCATTTACTTTATCTTATGCATGTTATCTTATATTTATGTGCTATGTGTTATATCATGTTTATGTGCTATGTGTTATATCATGTTTATGTGCTATGTGGCTATATCATTTCGGTATGTACGTTTTGTATTTGTTTGAGGCGGGCATCTACTGGGTGATTTCTGTCACTCACCCCTACTTCCCAGGTGAGCCGGATAAGGACTATGAGCACATCTTCATTGAGGACGGGACGGACATAGCAGAGTGGGCTGGTTGAGAGCTGCAGCTAGGATATGAGGGGACTCTGCAGCTGTTTTGTTCTTATTTATACTTTGAGGATTTTCCACATACTACTTTACTACTTTTATTCCCAGAAATTTTTATTTAGCAATGTAATGACGGTTATTGGAGTTTAATATATGTTATGGTTTACGTTTCCGCGAAAAAAATTTCTACGCCATTTTGACAAGTAAGAGATTGATTCGACGCTTTGTATTCTCCTTAGTGAGATACGGCAGGTGCACTGTTCCCGATGTTAGGGCTCGGGAGCAGGACGCTACAGGTGGTATCAGAGCCGAGGCTTTAGATCCGCCTCAGAAACGCAGGATTAACTAGATCACTAGACATAAGTTATGATCTTTTGCGAAATGACAATTTTGCCCCTAATAAACAAAGTAGACTTAAGAGATGATTTTAGACTTAAGTTATGATCGGGTTATGGGAGGTGTGTGCCGATGGTGAGATTTCCTTATTTAATTACCATTCTTTCAGCGTCCAATCCTTCAACTTACTCTTGATTAATCTGTATTCGTTTTATGAACTCAAATTCTAGATAATGCCTCCACGACGCGAGCCGCCAGCTGGAAACGGAGGACACGATGGCGATGATCAGCAGGGTCGGGGGACCATTCCTCAGGTCCTTGCAGATACCCTGGCCATGCTGACTACATTGATGGACCAACAGCAGATACATATGGCTCACCTACAACAGCAGCATCACCACCCCACGGGGGCTTCGATTTGTTTTCTACCAGAAGATGCAGAACTGCCAGATACCTATGTTCAGGGTACGACACGACTAGAGGAGCAGAGATCTGGCTCAAGAATGTGTATAAGCAGTTGGTGCAAGTTCTGGATGGCCTGAAGGTTGATGTAGTTGTACCATTCTTAGAGGGTGATACCGAGCAATGGTGGCAGTGTGTGACATGCAGGCTGACTCCACCGCCGACATGGACCCAGTTTAAGGAGGAGTACCAGAAGCACTCTATTCCAGAGAGTGCCCTACACCAGCACAAGCACCCCCTCCATCATCAAGTCAGATGCAATAGAAAGTAAAGGGGCGGACCAACGCTTGTGTGCATGTTATGACAGACACTGAGGTAGAGGAGGTCGGGGACGTAGTTATAGGTGAGATGTTAATTAGCAATGTCTCAGCCTACGTCCTATTTGATAGAGGTGCCAGCCACTCGTTTGTTGCCAGGAGATTCGCCAAGAATATGAGTATTCTATCATAACATCTTGAGATCCTTTATCGTGTTCAAGCCGCCGGTGACCAGGTGCTTGTATCCCACTATCAGTACAAGAAATGTCACTTGGAGATTAATGATCTTGAGTTCTTCGCAACCCTGATCTCGATCCAGATGTAGGATTTCGACATCATTCTGGGCATGTATTTTATGGTAAGATATAGTGCTACCATGGACTGCCGTCAGAGACACGTCAGTATGCAGACACCGGATAAGCGAGAGACTGTCTTCCAGGGGGATGTCAAATTGAAAAAGTCATCCAAAAAAAATCTACATGACTGCAGCACAGGCCTCTCGGACATTGAAGAAAGGAGCCGGGGGTTTTCTTGTGTATGTTCTAAATGCCAGTGCTGAGACTCCATCGATTAAGGATATTCCAGTGATACAAAATTTTAAGGATGTCTTCCTTGACGAGCTGTCAGGTTTACCACCGAGTATGGAAGTCGAGTTCGAGATCGACCTCATACCCAGAGATGAGCCGATCTCGAAGGTACCATACATGATGGCACCAGCAGAGTTAAAAGAGTTTAAGGAGCAGTTGCAGGAGTTACTGGACAGAAAGTTTATCAGGACTAGTGTTTCTCCCTGAGGAGCACCAGTGTTATTTGTGAAAAAGAAGGACGACAGTACAAGGTTATGTATCGACTATCGTGAGCTAAATAAGATCACGATAAAGAATAAATATCCACTACCGATGATCGACGATCCATTTGACCAGTTGAAGGGTGCCAGAGTGTTCTCGAAGATTGACCTCCGATCAGGCTACCATCAGTTGAGGATTAAGGCAGAAAACATAGCAAAGACTGCGTTTCACACTCGATATGGGCACTACGAGTTTCTTGTGATGCCTTTTGGACTGACGAATGCACCTGCGGCCTTCATGGACTTGATGAACACAGTATTCGGGATGCAGTATGACCATTGTGTGGTAGTATTCATCGACGACATCTTAGTGTATTTACTTGATGAGGAGACGCATATTGAACACTGGCAGGAGGTATTGGAGACTCTTAGGAAGAAAAAGCTGTATGCAAAGTTCAGCGAGTGCGAGTTCTGGTTAGAGAGTGTGACTTTCTTAGGCCGTGTGATTTTGTTGGACCGTGCACCTGCAATAAACACCACTAGAGGGAGGGTGAATAGTGGTTAGCGGAAATTACACTACAACCCTTTGTTAAATTCCCCTTTGAAAACAGAATCTGAAACCACCTCAGATTCAGAACCCGTTTTTGAAAAATTCACAAATAATTGTACACAACTCCAAAAATTATGAAACTTTCCAGAATTGAAGTTCAATGAGTTAACAAGACTCTGTCCAAAAATCAGACAAAAATAAGATCTTTTGGCCCTTAAAACAAATAAACAGATTCAGATGGTTAATCTGGACAAATCAAGTGATTCTTATTGCAAATGAAAGATAACAGTCTGACGTATAACTCCACCAAACTCACAAATTTTGAAAATGTTTAGCTATTTTTTCAAATTGTGAGAAGTTGTGTGAAAATTGCAGTCAAAAACGGGTAAAAACAGAAATAAAGAAACAAGAGAAGAACACCGAGAATTTATCCTGGTTCGGTCAATGTGACCTACTCCAGTCCCAAGGAACACCTTTCCTTGGATTTCACTATCAAATGAACACCTTACAATAAGAGCCAAGCTTGATCCTTGGGTTATACACCAACCCTATTCAAGACTTGGATAATCACTTCTATGCAACTCTTGGTTACAACACCTCTACCACCTATTGATGTAGGCTTATAAATTTGGCTAATCGATCATACAAATCCAACCCAAGAAGGTGTGTATAGTGTAGCTGGACAACAAAGAAAATTGGAACACCTTAGCTACACAAAGTATGAATGAAAATATGAGAAGAGAATAGCAAGACAACAATCTTCAATTTTTGCTTTCAAGTGTGTGTCTTCTCTTCTTCACCTTGCCTTCTATTTATAGAGTGAATTGATGGCATATTCCCTCCAACTTTTAGACCATGTGATGGCTGAGAATTTTGAATTAAAACACCTCCATAATCATCTCCAACAATCTTGTCTCCATTACATTCAAATTTGAAATTTCAAGTTGGCAACTTTTGCCAACTAGCTTGCTTTTGATTTGTCTTCTTGTCTCCAACTCATAAAATGAGAAAAACATCATCTCCACCTGTATAATCACGTTTTGGAGACTGTGTATATGTATACCAACTCAGATTTTTGAGGAGAAATCAACAAATAATAGTTGACAAGGTTATGTCAACATATAATATCAAAATTCCCATTTCTCCTTGACATATTGTGATGAATCTTGCACCAAGGACACCTTTTAATCTCTGAAAGATGATGATTAAGAACCTCCAATAACACATATATAAGAGTCTTCAAGAGAAAATAGAACGTGACATCGAATACCGTCACATATCCCGCTACCGTCGATAAAATCATCAAATGAGAGAATAAAATAGAAAACCACCAAATAATCTTCAAGAATATACTAAATGAACTCCAAAATGAATATAATAAGATACTCAAGAGATTCCTTGAGTAAAAATACCGAAACTGTCTTTGGAGGTAAAATGACCAAAATGCCCCTAGTGAGATAAAACTCCAGAAATGACCCTGATGGTCAGAATTAAATATAATAACACCTTCTTGATAATAAATAAGATGACAATATCTTCTTGAATCATATTCACCATGTCGATTACCTACAAAACTCAAAATACCACTTTTGCCTCTTTTGGTAAGTTGTAGAAACTTCAAGGGCATATTAGTCACAAGATAAAATCATAAAAATCACATAATCACAACATGATAAACATATATACATCATGTAAAAATAAAAACAACTATTTTATCACATTTTAGAAAAATATTTCTAACAACCCTAGACATCGTGTCATTTTTCTTCACTTATTCAACTCTTTCATTTATAACACCATATGTGATATTTTTAAGTATTCATCACTTAAAATCATGACTTGAAAATTATCCAAACATATTTCTCAACATTCTCCCCCTTTTGGATGATTTTCAAAATAATCTAACATGATTTTAATGCCACAACTTATAACCAAAAGTTTAACCAAATGTTTAACCAAAAGTTTAACCAAATGTTTTCAACTATGTTTTCAACGTTTAAATAGTATGCTGCTCCCCCTCAACTCATACTCTCCCCCTTAACCTATGCTCCAAAATTTATACCAACTAAAAAAACTTAGCATATGATTCATCATGACTTACCAACTAAAACATGACTTACCAACTAAAATCATGTTCTTATTCTATCTCCCCCTTTATTTTGCAAATCATGCAAAAGATAGAACTATGCAATGGGATCGTAAGTCATCATTCCTAATTTGGCTCGTAAGTTTTCAAAAGTGGCTTGATTAAGGGGTTTGGTGAAGATGTCAGCGATTTGGTGATCAGTTCTTATATGGTTTATCACAATATCCTCATTTTGAACATGATCGCGAAGAAAGTGGTATCGCACCTCAATGTGTTTGGCCTTAGAATGAAGCACCGGATTCCGGGAAAGATTGATTGCACTTGTGCTATCGCAGAAAATTGGAATCTTATTCATTTTAATGCCAAAATCACTAAGTTGCTGTTTAAGCCAAAGTATTTGGGTAGTACATAAACTCAAAGCGATATACTCGGCTTCAGTGGTAGAAAGAGCTACACTAGCTTGCTTTTTAGAAAACCAAGAGATCAAATTAGTTCCTATGAATTGACATGTACCGCTAGTGGATTTTCTATCTAACTTGCAACCACCATAATCAGCATCACTATATGCGTGTAATTCCAACTTAGCGTTTCTATCATACCACAGTCCTAAGTGAGGTGTATGCTTAAGATATCTAAAGATCTTTTTCACTGCATTGTAATGTGATACCTTAGGACAAGATTGAAACCTAGCACACATACACACACTAAACATAATATCAGGTCTTGATGCAGTTAAGTATAACAATGAGCCAATCATAGACCTATAAAGTGTGTCATCAAAAGGTTTACCATTTTCATCCTTATCAAGTTTGGTACTAACACTCATAGGCGTAGTTGTAGGTTTCAACTCTTCAAAGCCAAACTTCTTAATCATATCATTGACATACTTAAGTTGGCTAATGTGAATTCCTTGAGGGGTTTGTTTGATTTGAAGTCCTAAGAAATAATTCAACTCTCCTACCATTGACATTTCAAACTCTGACTTCATACATTCTTCGAAGTCTTTTACTAAAGTAGGGTTGGTTGAACCAAAGATTATATCATCTACGTATATTTGAACTATTAACAAATCATTACCTTTTCTTCTTAGGAATAATGTGTTGTCAATGGTCCCCCTTTGATAATTATTTGCAATAAGAAAGTTTGCAAATCTATCATACCAAGCTCTTGGAGCTTGTTTTAAACCACATAGAGCTTTCTTAAGCTTATAAACATGGTTCGGATTCTTCGGATCTTCGAATCCAGGAGGTTGTTTGACAAACACTTCTTCTTGGATGTATCCATTCAAGAACGCACTCTTGACATCCATTTGGAAGAGCTTAATTTTGCTTATACTTGCAATCGCAAGTAACAATCTAATTGCTCCTAGTCGTGCAACGGGTGCAAAGGTTTCTTCATAATCTATTCCTTCTTGTTGATTATAACCTTGTGCGACTAGTCTAGCCTTATTCCTTGTAATATTTCCTTGTTCATCCATTTTATTCCTAAAAACCCATTTAGTTCCTATGATAGACTTGTCTTGAGGTTTAGGTACTAAGTTCCACACGTTGTTCCTTGTGAATTGATTTAATTCCTCATGCATAGTATCTATCCATGATATGTCACCTAAGGCTTCCTTTACGTTCTTAGGTTCTAATTGTGAGATTAAGCTATGTCCTTCAAGTTGACTTATATTTCTACGTGTTTTAACCCCAACACTTGGATCCCCAATGGTTAGTTCTCTAGGGTGCCACCAATTCCTAGATTGATTAAGTTCACCCTCATCTTGTTCAAATATTTCATTAGTGTGAACGTTATCATATGTAATTGGATCATTAGTTGTATCTTCTAATTGCAGAGTCTCTTGATTTATTTCATCTAAGGGTTCATGTTTGTCTTGTTCAGGGGAAGTTGGTTCTAGATGATCATGAACAGGCTCAAGTAATATATCATCATCATCAAACATATTTTCAACATTATTCTCTTGTTTCTTTTTATCACTTACATCAAAATATGCATTCTCATTGAATTTCACATGTATAGATTCAATTATTTTTCTAGATGCATGATTATAACACCTATATGCCTTTGAGTTAGTTGAATATCCAACAAATATGCATTCAATAGACTTTTGTTCAAATTTATCTAGATTATTTTTGGTATTAAGTATAAAACATTTACACCCAAATACTCTAAGATAATCTACCTTAGGTTGTCTATTATTCAATAACTCATATGGTGTTTTATTTAATCTTTCTAATAGAAAGCCTATTTATTATATAACACGCACAACTAACAGCTTCAGCCCACAAATATCTAGGTACTTTGTTTTCACAAAACATAGTTCTAGTTATTTCTTGTAGTGTTCTATTTTTACGTTCAACAACTCCATTGAGTTGTGGTGTTCTTGGTGGTGAGAATTCATGTTTTATTCCATGTAATTCACAAAACTTAATTATATCTTTGTTTTTAAATTCTCCACCTCTATCACTTCTAATTCTTTTAACATTTTCTTCATAAAGATTTTCAAGTTGCTTAATAAGATTTTCGATTACCAATGGAGCATCGTCTTTGTATGTTAAGAACAATGTCCATGTGTATCGTGAGTAATCATCTACTATGACACACACATAGTAGTGTCCACCTAGACTTCTTGTCCTACTTGGACCAAATAAGTCTAAGTGAAGCAGTTCTAGTACATGACTAGTGCTCACTTCATGTTTTGATTTCATTGTCTCTTTTATATGTTTTCCTTTAATACATGTTTCACATAATTGAAAATTATGTAAGTCTAACTTAGGCATTCCTCTAATTAGATTCTTCTTAGATAATCTTTCTATGGTTGAAACTCCTATATGGCCTAGTCGTCTATGCCATAAGTTCACATCTAAGTCATGTGATACTAAACACTTAATCATAGCATTTAATATGTTATTTAGTGATAGTGTGTAAATGTTACCATCCCTATTTCCTTTTAGTACAGTTTCTCCTTTTTCATTTATTATATCACAACAATTAGGAAGAAAAGAGACATGATAACCAGAATCTATAAGTTGTGAAATACTTAATAAATTGTAAGAAAGATTGCTTACTAACAACACATTTAGTATTTGAAATGTGTTAGGGTCCACAATTGTTTCTTTTCCAATAACCTTGCCTTGGTTGTTGTCACCGAATGTCACCTTTCCTCCATTATCGATTTGTTCCAGTTCGGTGAATAGTTTGGAATTGCCCGTCATGTGCCTTGAACACCCGCTATCTAAAAACAACTTGGTTTTTAGATTCTTTGACTTTGCCTCCTTCTTGTACTCTTTACAATTTTCCTACAATGGAGACAAAGTTTTAGGTACCCTTTACTTGGGTCCTTGAATGTTAGAGGTTCCATCCTTGTTTATAAACCCTTTGGGTATCCAAACTTGGATGTACCTTTTGGGTACATATTCGGCTTTTTCATAAGTTGAATAAAGAGGATTCACATGTATTTGACGATTCCATTTAAAAGATGTTACATTGTCATACATGTTATATCTTGGTTTATATGCATCATATTTTGGCCAACTATGTAATGAGAATGAGGCATATGATTTTGTTTCTTGAATGGCGCCATGTATGTATAATCATATGATGTATGTGAATTCCTATAAGTCTTACAAGGAGGATATGTATGTTGCCTATATTTAGGTTTATATGTATTATAATAAGTTGGATGCATTTGATTTTGCTTAGATACATTTTTATACATATATGCATAATTTTTATGTGATCTAGATGAAAAGTTTTTCCTTGATGCTTTTGGAGGTGCATGTTGTATTTTTACCTTAGAATGAGTAGAGGAAGGAGTATGCAAAATATGTACATTTGACTTAGTTGTACTATATGGCAATTTAGACTTAGATGATATAAAATTAGTCTTTTTGTCTAACTTGTCATTTTCTTCTATATAGCCTAACCCCTTTTTATCATTTCCATATTTTTGTGACGAAATTAAAGTATCTAACATATTGGTTCCAGACTTAAACTGTTCCAACATTTTTTCTAAATCTATTTTAGATGTAGTAAGTTGTGCTATTTCTTTTTCACAATTAACTAACTTAGTTTTTAATATATTATTTTTAGTTTTCAATGTATTTTCATTTTTCCTATGTGACTCAATTTTAATCTTAAGAGAATCAAGAGTATTAGTAGACTCTTGTTTAAAAGATTCTAACTGATCAGAAAATTCCAAGTTGGACGTCTTCAACTTATCATTTTCTTCAGTTAGTTTCTTTTTCTCTTTAGATAGCCTTTTACAGTGAGCATGCATCTTTAAGAATTCTTCATACATTTCATCAAATGACATTTCGTTATCAGAATCTATATCAGCAGAAGATATTACCTCGCTGGATACGAAGCAGATTTGAGCTTCTTCATTTTCTGATTCTGAGTCAGATGAGTCGCTCCATGTGATCGCCTTCATTGCTCGTTTGCCTTTTCTTACATTTGGCTCCTTTGTTTTGGACCATTGAGGCTCCTTGTCTTTGACTTGCTTATTATTGTTATTATTATTTTTCTTTTCCGGACAATCATAAGAAATGTGTCCTTTTTGACCACATTCATAGCATTTTAATTCTCTATTATTCCACTTGTTATTATTAAAATTATTTTTCTTTGGTTGAGAAGAGGATGAAGAAGACTGTTGTCTATTTCGATTAGGCCGTTTGAAAAACTTTCTAAGTTTTCTAGCTATTAATATTAAATCATCATCTAATTCACTATCACTATTACTTCCATCATTGTTTCTATGAGATGACTCAGATGATTTGAAAGCAACAGACTTACTTGACATATTTGATAATTCAGATTTTCGTTGATTCAATTTTACCTCGTATACTTTGAGTGATCCTATTAATTCATCCATCTTAGTAATTGACTTTGTTTCTTCGATTGCCGTCACCTTTGGATCCCATTCAGCAGCAAGACTTCGCAACACCTTTTGAACCTTCTCATTGTTTGTAAAAGATTTACCTAAAGCTTCAAGTGCATTGAAAATGTTAGTAATTCTCAAATCCATAGATGTTATGGATTCGTTTGGCAACATTTTGAAAGATTCAAGTTCAGTCATAAGCATGTTTATCTTCGACTCTTTTACACCACTTATTCCTTCATGTTTTAACACTAAAGACTTCCACATATCATGAGCACTAGTACAATTCGATACATAACCTGCTTCAGAAACACTAAGTCCATTCAAAAGTAATTGCATTGCTTTGGCATTCATAGACATTTTCTTTTTATCTTCAGTTGACCATTCACTTTTATATTTCTCTACTTCTTGTGTAACTTCATTAACTTTTTCAATTTTCGTTGGAATGTACGGCCCATCTTTAATTATAGACCATAAATCAATGTCTATAGCCATTAAGAATAGCCTCATCCTAAGTTTCCAATGAACAAAATTATTACCGTCAAAAAGAGGAGGGCGTTGGGTAGACATACCTTCCATTTCACCTTTGTGAGAAACAATAGCCATAGTATGTACCTTGGATTTGAGACAAGTAGTATATAATGAATCGTTGTTTCTTGGCCTTGTATGGTGTTGAATCTTGTTCTTTTGAGTGGTGTTGGTCTGGCTCTGATACCAAATGTTGGACCGTGCACCTGAAATAAACACCACTAGAGGGGGGGGGGGGGTGAATAGTGGTTAGCGGAAATTACACTACAACCCTTTGTTAAATTCCCCTTTGAAAACAGAATCTGAAACCACCTCAGATTCAGAACCCGTTTTTGAAAAATTCACAAATAATTGTACACAACTCAAAAAATTATGAAACTTTCCAGAATTGAACTTCAATGAGTTAACAAGACTCTGTCCAAAAATCAGACAAAAATAAGATCTTTTGGCCCTTAAAACAAATAAACAGATTCAGATGGTTAATCTGGACAGAATTAGACAGAATGTTGCTGATTTTGCAAAATGTGTTTCTCTTTGAATACTCAACCAAAAAAGTTTATCTTTATATCAAAACACTCCTTAGGATGTGCAGATGAATTTTCCAAAAGGCCCTGACCTTAAACAATTCTTTAAAAATACAGAATTTAAGTTTTCTCAAAACTGGTCAGATTGCAGCCAGATTGGAGCAGTTATCTTGCAAAGACTGAAAGACTAACTTTCCCTTGCTCAAATCAAGTGATTCTTATTGCAAATGAAAGATAACGGTCTGAAGTATAACTCCACCAAAAATCACGAATTTTGAAAATTTTTAGCTATTTTTTCAAATTATGAGAAGTTGTGTGAAAATTGCAGTCAAAAACGGGTAAAAACAGAAATAAAGAAACAAGAGAAGAACACCGAGAATTTATCCTGGTTCGGTCAATGTGACCTACTCCAGTCCCAAGGAACACCTTTCCTTGGATTTCACTATCAAATGAACACCTTACAATAAGAGCCAAGCTTAATCCTTGGGTTATACACCAACCCTATTCAAGACTTGGATAATCACTTCTATGCAACTCTTGGTTACAACACCTCTACCACCTATTGATGTAGGCTTATAAATTTGGCTAATCAATCATACAAATCCAACCCAAGAAGGTGTGTATAGTGTAGCTGGACAACAAAGAAAATTGGAACACCTTAGCTACACAAAGTATGAATGAAAATATGAGAAGAGAATAGCAAGACAACAATCTTCAATTTTTGCTTTCAAGTGTGTGTCTTCTCTTCTTCACCTTGCCTTCTATTTATAGAGTGAATTGATGGCATATTCCCTCCAACTTTTAGACCATGTGATGGCTGAGAATTTTGAATTAAAACACCTCCATAATCATCTCCAACAATCTTGTCTCCATTACATTCAAATTTGAAATTTCAAGTTGGCAACTTTTGCCAACTAGCTTGCTTTTGGTTTGTCTTCTTGTCTCCAACTCATAAAATGAGAAAAACATCATCTCCACCTGTATAATCACGTTTTGGAGACTGTGTATATGTATACCAACTCAGATTTTTGAGGAGAAATCAACAAATAATAGTTGACAAGGTTATGTCAACATATAATATCAAAATTCCCATTTCTCCTTGACATATTGTGATGAATCTTGCACCAAGGACACCTTTTAATCTCTGAAAGATGATGATTAAGCACCTCCAATAACATATATATAAGAGTCTTCAAGAGAAAATAGAACGTGACATCGAATACCGTCACATATCCCGCTACCGTCGATAAAATCATCAAATGAGAGAATAAAATAAAAAACCACCAAATAATCTTCAAGAATATACTAAATGAACTCTAGAATGAATATAATAAGATACTCAAGAGATTCCTTGAGTAAAAATACCGAAACTGTCTTCGGAGATAAAATGACCAAAATGCCCCTAGTGAGATAAAACTCCAGAAATGACCCCGATGGTCAGAATTAAATATAATAACACCTTCTTGATAATAAATAAGATGACAATATCTTCTTGAATCATATTCACCATGTCGATTACCTATAAAACTCAAAATACCACTTTTGCCCTTTTTGGTAAGTTGTAGAAACTTCAAGGGCATATTAGTCACAAGATATAGCATCATAAAAATCACATAATCACAACATGATAAACATATATAAATCATGTAAAAATAAAAACAACTATTTTATCACATTTTAGAAAAATATTTCTAACAACCCTAGATATCGTGTCATTTTTCTTCACTTATTCAACTCTTTCATTTATAACACCATATGTGACATTTTTAAGTATTCATCACTTAAAATCATTACTTTGAAAATTATCCAAACATATTTCTCACCAGATTTCTGAGGAGTGCATTTCTGTTGACCTAAAGAAGATAGATACAGAATGGCTTCGACCTACTAATGTCACTGAGGTACGCAGTTTTCCTGGCCTTGTCGGTTATCATCGCAAATTCGTAGAGGGATTTTCGAGGATTGCAGCACCACTGAGTTGATTGACTCAAAAAAAGACTAAGTTTGTATGAACCTCCGAGTGTGAGGTAAGCTTTGTAGAGTTGAAGCGGAGGTTGACGACCGCACCAGTATTGGCATAGCCCTCAGGCACTAAAGCGTTTGTCATCTACATCGATGCCTCGAACAATGGGCTAGGGTGCGTGTTAATGTAGAGAGATAGGGTAGTGCATACACTTCAAGGCAGTTGAAGCAATATGAACAAAATTCCCCGACTCATGATCTGGAGCTGGCAGCGGTGATGTTTGCATTAAAGATTTGGCGCCATTATCTATACGGTGTAAAGTGTGAATTCTTCACAGATCATAAGAGCTTGAAGTATTTATTCACACAGAAAGAGTCGAATATGCCTTGAGTAGAAAGTCTAATCATGCCAGACGGACGCCACTGGAGAAAGAGATTGCCAAATTTGATATTGACATTGTTGATTCCACTGCTAACGTTTTGGCAGCCTTGGTTATTACACCATCTCTGATTGAACGGATCAAGGAGGCGCAAAAGGAAGATGCGACGCTTAGTGATATCCGAGAGAGGATGTTGACCAATTTAATTGAGGGTTTTTGGATACATGATGATGGCAGTATCTGGTACCAAGGAAGGTTGTGTGTGCCTAATGTTGAGGACCTGAGGAAGGAGCTATTAAAAGAAGCGCACAATTTGAAATTGTCGATTCATCCAGGTGCTACGAAGATGTATAATGACTTAAAGAAACATTATTGGTGGAGTGGGATGAAGAGACACATTGCGGAGTTCATTGAGAGATGCCTCGGTTGTCAGCAGGTTAAGGCAGAGCTTCAGAGGCCGTGACGTTTGATGTTGCCGTTGGAGATACCGGATTGGAAGTGGGAGCATATGACGATGGAATTTGTTGTAGGGCTCCCTAAAATAAGAAGCAACAATGACATTGATCTGGGTGATTATGGATCAATTGACAAAGGCTGCTCATTTCCTACCCGTGCCTAGTGATGTGACTTTGGAGAGATGGGTGACGTTGTATATCGTCGATATTGTTAGCCTTCATGGAGTTCCAGTTAGTATTGTTTCCGATAGTGACCCAAAGTTCATCTTCTGATTCTGGTCAGCTTGTCAGGGAAGGTTGGGGACGGAGCTGCGATTGAGTACCACTTTTCATCCGCAGACAGACGGGCAGTCTGTGAGGACTATTCAGACTTTAGAGGACATGTTGAGAGTGTGCGCATTGGACTTCAAGGAGAACTGGGATAATATGATCTAGTTGATCGAGTTCTCCTACAATAATAGCTACCACAATGCAATCGGCATGACACCCTTTGAGGCGCTTTATGGACGTAAGTGCAGGTCCCTCGTTCATTGGGATGAGGTCGGTGAGCGGGTTATTACCAGACCTGAACTAGTTGAGCAAACTAAGGAGAAGGTAAAGATGATTCATGAAGACTCAAGGTTGCTCAAGACAAGCAAGAGTTGAGCTGATTCGAAGTGACGCCCTCTAGATTTCGCTGTGGGCGAGAAAAATTTACTTGAGGGTGTTGCCTATGAAGAGGGTTTCACGATTCGGTTTGAAAGGGAAGCTGAGGCCTCGTTACGTTAGTCCATACGAGGTGCTCGAGAAGGTCGGTACCTTGGCCTACCGACTAGCATTACCCCCTTCTTTGGCTCAGGTGCATAGTGTATTTCATGTTTCTCAGTTGAGGAGATATGTACCGGATCCGAGCCATGTACTAGACGCACCACCATTGAGGATTCGACCAGACACGACGTATGAGGAGACCCCTATCAGGATTGTGGATTGCAAGGACCAAGTGTTGAGACATCGAGTCATCTCTTATGTCAAAGTGCAGTGGACCAATCACACCGAGCGCGAGGCGACTTGGGATCTTGAGGAGCAAACGCGAGAGAGATATCCACAACTTTTCGAATAAGGTACGTCAAGTTTCAAGGACGAAACTTTTTGTAAGGTGGGTAAGATGTTATGGCCGGCAAAAGAAAAAAAATATAGTAGTTATATGTATATTAATATTACTAAATAAAATAATAATAAAAATAATAATAACAATAAAAAGGTAATGATGATAATAAAGATAACTATAAACTAATAGTGATTAGAGTCACATTAGGAAACCTAAACCAAAATCAAATGGGAAAACCTAAAAATCTACCCTAACTCCCCCACCATATATACACATACACGCATATCACCAGCCGCCACACACACGCACACACGCACGGCAAGGAAAAAGTAAAAAAGAGAGAGAAGAGAGAAAGAAAAAAAAAGAGAAGAAGAAGGAAGACGAGGTCCCGAACCCAAGTTTTAGTCCGTCGAATCTGTTTGCGTTATCGTCAATCGAGGTAGGTGCCTCTTCCTCCTCAAACGGATATAATACATGCATGCTTTGATGATATATTTATGTGATTCGTTGTTTTTATTTGTTTAATATGTGAATTTTGTCTCGTTTTATATGGGAAAGCATGAGATGTGTTGTTTATGGCTGTATGTGTATGTGCGTGTGTATTGAAATTGATGGTTGTTGTGATTCGGATTGGAAACACCCTTGAAAGAAATCAAAAGGTTGAATATTTTCACACTTAGGGTTCTTTAAAATTGCGTTTTGGCCTTAGAATAAGTTCATCTAGCCCCAAATAGGTTGGGATTGGGTTGAATGTAAAAAAAACAGGTCTGACGGACGCGTTTCAGGGGGTGGCACGTGGGGCCCACGCGCGGCCCCTGACGGCGCGTCCGGACACGTGATGATGTGTCCACTCCCAAAAGTTGCGTCTCATTATAACGAGTCCAACGCAACTGGTTTGAGATCAATCGGAATTAAAACGAAGATTTTATGAAGGTTAGAAGGAAATATAATTTAATAAAAAAATAAAAAAAGAGGGGAAAGTTGTTGGACGGCATGGCTGCCGGACCGGACCGGATGGCCAGCAGACCGGACCAGGCCAGCAGGCCGGCCCAAATCGGAAAAATAAAAGAAAAATCTAAAAATTAATTCCTGAAATGAATAAATGATAAATAATTAATTAAAATTAGTTTAAAATTCCAGAAAAATATATTTATTTATCAGAAAATTCTAAATCAATTACAGAAAATATAAAAGGTTAAAATTAAATTATTCTCACTTAATTTCTGAATTTTGGTAAATGTAAGAAATTAAAAATAATTAGTAATAAATGGAATTAAATAAGGGAAAATTAGTAGAAAATTCTAGAAAATTTATACAAGATAAGGAAAAATAAAAGTGATGATAAATGACAACTTTTCAATGTTCGTAAAATTTACTAGACTAAATATTGAGTGCCGAAGTTGGTGAGGATGGGCGTACGGGCCCCAGGCGACTTTTGTTGTTGCATTCATGGCACGTGCATTTGCATTTGGAGTGGATTGAGATTTACGGGTCTCAGATGCTCGAGTAGAGTGGACTATGGTGTACGGGCCATGAGTATTCGGTTATGGTGGATCATAGTGTACGTGCCATGGGCATCGGTTATGGTGGATCATGGTGTACGGGCCTCGGGCATCGGTTGGGGTGGATCGTGGTGTACGGGCCACGGGCATCCATAAGGGTGGATTGTAGTGTACGGGTTACAGGCATCCAGTCAATCCCGGGATCATGCATTGCATATAGATCTAGGGCATATTGCATGATATGATTCTGTTTATGGATATTTCTTTTTTGTTATGTATACTTGACTTGCTGGTCTAATCCACTTGTTGGTTGTATTACAGGGCTCTAGCCTTGATCATCGGATCTGAAGTGCATGTTGACTTGAATGGAAAGTGATAGTTGTACTGTTGGATATTTGGATTTGATCTTCAAAGTAGAAATGTATTTTTGGATATTCAATAGATATCTTGGTTTGTTAATTTAGTATTCTGGTCAATTAGAATTGCAGTATTAATGAGTTTTGATTGGATTTTAATTTCTATTTATATGATTTAATATTTGAATATTTTAGTTTTTTCTTAAAATTAGTGACTGTTTTCATCTTTACCGACTGTTGGAAGCATCGCTAACATTAAGATGGGTTGGTCACAAATAACTATCAGCGACCACACAACCGTCACTAATTAGCGTCCGTTGATGGTAATTAGCGACCGCTGAAGCGGTAGGTATTTGCGACCACTAAACAAACAATGGGTCACTAATTTGCGACTAATAAAACAATTGGTAATTTATGACCGCTAAAACAGTCGGTAATTTGCGACCGATATAACAGTCGGAAATTTGTGGCCGCTAAAACAGTAGCTAATTCGCAACAGCTAAAACCGTTGGTAATTTGCGACTGATACAACAGTCGGTAATTTGTGACCGCTAAAACAGTAGCTAATTCATGACAGCTAAAGTCGTCGGTAATTTACGACCGTCAAAGCCGTCGCTAATTTACGACGGTCAAAGCCGTCACTAATTTCCAAGCGTCAAAGCAGTCGGTAATTTGCGACAGCGTAAACAGTCGGTGCATCAAAGCAGTCGGTAATTCGCAACAGCGGAAACAGTCGGTAATTTGCAACCGTTTCTTTGTACAGTTGCTAAATCCGTCGCTATTTTTCAACCGCTTTCAAACAGTCGCAAATTTCATTTACCAACCACTGTTTACCGACTGATGTTTAGCGACCGCTATACGGTCGCTATTTATTTTAGCGACCGTTTTTTAGAGTTTATCGACTGTTCTTGGCGGTCGGTAATTAGCCTTTTTTTTGTAGTGACGTTAATTGAGCATGCATCACGTACTTGCGCATTTTTATGTGGAGTGCTTTACTTACTGCATTTACTTTATCTTATGCATGTTATCTTATATTTATGTGCTATGTGTTATATCATGTTTATGTGCTATGTGGCTATATCATTTCGGTATGTACGTTTTGTATTTGTTTGAGGCGGGCATCTACTGGGTGATTTCTGTCACTCACCCCTATTTCCCAGGTGAGCCGGATGAGGACTATGAGCACATCTTCATTGAGGACGGGACGGACATAGCAGAGTGGGCTGATTGAGAGCTGCAGCTAGGATATGAGGGGACTCTGCAGCTGTTTTGTTCTTATTTATACTTTGAGGATTTTCCACATACTACTTTACTACTTTTATTCCCAGAAATTTTTATTTAGCAATGTAATGACGGTTATTGGAGTTTAATATATGTTATGGTTTACGTTTCCGCGAAAAAAATTTCTACGTCATTTTGACAAGTAAGAGCTTGATTCGATGCTTTGTATTCTCCTTAGTGAGATACGGCGGGTGCACTGTTCCCGATGTTAGGGCTCGGAAGCGGGGCGCTACAATAGCCGAAGTGCAATCACGGCTTAACAGCACTACTTGGGTGCTGAACTGCAGGAGTTATACCGTTGACTGTTGTTGACTAACAGACGATTAATTCTGGTTTATCATTTGCCCCCAGATTTTGTGTGGCTGAGCTGAACTGTGAGGGCAGACAAATCTATTATGAGTCTGTGACGTGTCTCCATTAATTGGGCAGTTATCCTCTTATCTGCGCCGTAATTCTCGTTTTTAATGTAAGCGTTAATTCCAACGCCTCATCATTATCTTTTCGACGGTTCCAGTTCCCGAGGGGGGAAAATACTTGAACCGTTGCCTCTTTGAATTTCAAATGAAAAGTTGCAACTTTCGCTTTCCCTTCCTATAAATAAGGGCAATTGCCCTAATTCTTTCTTTTCTTCTTCTTCTTCTATTCTACTCGCTGCTTATTCTGCTGTCCTGCTGTTCCTCGTCCTCGAAGCCTCTCTCCGTCCTTATTCCGGCGTTCGTCCTTTCAGTTCAACCCTTCAACCTTCTGTAAGCTTTTCTTCCTCTTACTCATGGCTTTTGTTGTTTCATCCCCTTCTTCTTCAGATTTCCAAAACAGATCGGCTCATTCTTATCAAGCTGATCTGGAAGGTGACCAAGAGGTCCAATCCTTAGAGAGGTCTGACTCCAGTGGGCATAATCGTCCCCTAAGGAGGTTACACCTTGCTGGGGAACTTCCTAAGCTTGCTTCTACTTCCATTGTACCCTTACCGTCTGTTGGCAGGGGTTCACCTTGTCCAATAGTGCAGAGTTCAACCTGCACTTTGAAGATTGCAAACCTCTCCCACTTTTGTAGCGAGTTTAGTATAGATAGAGATAACTTTTTCCTATTTTGCCTCTTCCTCATCAAACTACCTATGACCCACCCGCTGGGTATGAGGTGGTTTATGAAGAATACTTCAAATCCGGTTTTGACCTCCCTGTTCCTGGCGCCTTATTTTACATTCTCGATTTTTATAATCTTAGACTGCCCCAGATCATGCCCAACGGCTAAAAGGTCATTACTAGTTATTTGATTTACCTGAGAGCCGCTGAGGCAGAGTTTTATCTTTCTGTCTTCGGGGGGATGTTTATGTACAAACACAAAGAAAGCTGGTACTACTTTAGTAGGAGACATCCTAACAAAGTAGTTGACCATGCCATAAACATCCCTTCCTCCATCAAAAACTGGAAGTGCCGCTTTTTCTATGTCAAAGCTGTTGGCTTGCCTGAGAGAAATTACTGGAAATCCGGCCCCGCAGACAACAGTAGGCCAAGCGAAAGTTCTTGCGATGAAGCCTCGAGGTTGCTACGTCTTCCCCAGGCTATTTACTGGAAAATGGTGGATAGGTCGGTTGTAAAGGCGGCCGACCTGTACCACATGTGGCCCTCCCATCAATATGAATCTCTTGGCTCCTCTGCTTTAGCCTTAATCTTGGGTATGTTTTTAGGCTTTAGACATCTCTAGACTTTTCTTGATGTTACGTATACATTTTGACTGATCTGCTATTGAACCTTGCAGAAACCATGGTGTCCGAAAACCTTGGAAAGTTGAAGAAACTGGTTCCCAAGAAGAGGAAGAGAGAGGATGGACAACACTCCTCTGCTCAGCCGTCCTCCAAGACTTCTACTGAGGTGCAGGCCCTGCCTGCTCCTCCTGTTGCTCCTTCACCCAAACAAGGTAAAAACTAGCAATCTTGGCGTTGATGCCTTATTTGTTTTATTTCTGCATTTTTAACTTGAGTTTTTTGTTGCAGCCCAAACTTCAGTTGGCACTTCATCTGCTGCAGTCAAGAAGCCTGTTAAGGCTGCAGCTCAGCCTCTGAAGAAGAAGGCTTCTAAAGCCTGTTATAACCTGAAATTTTTGAACTAATTGTTATACGTTAATATATAAAAAAAACTAGGTAGCCGTTGGGTGTAGCGACCATTTCGAAATTAAAGTAATTATAGTGTGTTGATTATACCCAAGTAATGTTATAATTATATAATTGTTATATACGCATAGGGTAAAGGAAAAAAATAACAAATAATATAATATAAAAAAGGGTGAAGGTACCGTGGGACAGTAATAAAGAAAAAAATACATAAATAATAATAATTAAGTAAAGAGAAGGATAAAAAGGAAAATTTTAAAAGAAAAAACAATAATAAAAAATAAAAAAAAGACTTGATTTGGGGGGTAACTGTAGCGCCCGACCCGGACAGCGGAATCCGAACCGGTGCACCCGTCGTAGCTTACTGAGAAGACTACAAGACGTCTCATCTCTCGATTTCACATCATCAATGACGTAAGAGAAATAAGTGCGGAAACATGTCTCGTAAATTAAAACCATCAATGCTGTACGTCAAAGACAATGTAAATACTAAAAGAACTGTATATGGTCGCAGTCATCTAAAACCTCAAATAAATTATGGGGCAGAAATATCAAAGCTATCCACATAATGCTCTCTACAAAGTCTAAACATCCCACTCAGCCCACTCGCCGTCGTCCTCAATGAAGATCATATCGTAACTGGGTTCATCTGCAAGATCAAATGCAGTACCCTTAGCGAAAAACGCTAGCAAGTAACCCACTTATAAGACATACGGGATCAACACATGGCAAGACATGAGTGATAGATAAACTGAGGGAATTGAGGGGCACATGTCTTGTAATTTTCAAATATATAAGTTTAAATAACGCTATAAAGCAAGTACGTCAAATTGCTCACACTTAACAATTCATAGACAATCAAGTATCACACACATTCGTAACACATTGACACTCGTGATGCATGTCAAAATAATGCACTACGCTACACAATCACATATGCATGAGCCATTTCTTTCAAATCAATGCAATGCATGACACAATGTCCGGTTCCTAACTCATTTCCTTGTAACGCACCCCGGCTTATATTTCCATCCCGGTTAACGTTACAAGCTCGTATGCTCTGTGATGCACCTCGGCTTATATTTCCATCCCGATTAACATCACAGCTCTTGTAAACTCTACAATGCACCTCGGCTTAAATTTCCATCCCGATTAACATTGTAGAGGACTTTATACCCTGTAACGCACCCCGGCTTAAATTTCCATCCCGGTTAACGTTACAGTCTTTTGTGGCCTACAGTGCACCCCGGCTTAAATTTCCATCCCGGTTAACACTGTAGGTCACCTTCGCAAATCAGTGCCGAAGCACCTCTCTTTTCAAAAACTTATGCAATGCACGTGCCATGATGCAGACTCCTTGTACATTCACATTTCACATTCACATATGCAGTACATATTCACATGCGCAAGTACAAGCAACACGCACAAGCTTTTCCTAACTGACACATCAAAATCTTAGGCTTCCACTAGCTTATCAACGCTTAACTTTGATTCTAAAGTTCACAACCCAACGAGAGTATCCCTATCTTTCCATCCTTGAACTCTAAGACACCTTGTACGTTCATCTCCTAACCCTCTTAAGTCATTCACGTTGAAACTCGGTTCGAGAACCCATTTAAGTCACCAATATTGATTCACCATCCTAGGTCATGTTCCCAAGACTTAGACTACCTTTAATCAGGTCTTAAGAAGCCTCTAAGGTCACCCAAAGATTCTCCGAGCTTCCCTCTTTCTTTCTCTATTTTTCCACAAAACTGGTGGACATCATCCCCTCACATCGATCGATCTATGTGACTTCATCCCCTCACATCGATCGATCGATGTCCATCAGAGAACATCGATCTCTCAGCCCTTCCTACATCGATCGATCGAAGTGACTTCATCCCCTCACATCGATCGATCGATGTCCATCAGAGGACATCATACCCTCACATCGATTGATCTATGTACTTCATCCCCTCACATCGATCGATCTATGTACTTCATCCCCTCACATCGATCGATCGATGTCCACGATTCCAGCACAGAAACTTTGCGATTTTCGCAGAAACTACAAAACCATAACTCCAATTGATCCCAAACTTCATCCCAATCAATCCAAGCCTAAACCCTGCTATAATCTCATGCTTAAACTACGAATTAAACGCTACACAATTACAAATCACAGATTCAAGCCTAACACACGACTCATCCATCACAACAACCCAAAAATCCTTCCTTTCTCTCTCAAACCCACGCATCCACGCAATCTCATCACGAGGGGATTCAAGGGATAAGGATTTGCAGGATTTCACCGATTCAACAACAACAACAATCACATTTTCATATACATCGGCCAAATCTTGAAACGAAAGCACATAAACATATACACATAACCAAAGAACGAATCTACTGCATGGTGATCCAATTTGATAACAAAATAGGCCATTTTTCTTTCGCAAAACGTAAGAACTTATAAACAGATTACTTGCCTTTGATTACTCGAAGTCGGATTGGAAAACGAACTAAGGCTGGATCTCTTCTTGGGGTTGTCTTCTTCTACTCCTGGGAGAACGGCTAGGGTTGTGAGGAAGCGTCGTTGGTTTCTGAAGAAACTGACGCTTTCTCAGTTTATATATGGTCAGGGGGAAAAGTTTGGTGTTTCTAAATTATATCCTTAATCTAATTTATCTTAAAGGATAAACCTTAATTATTTAATTCTAAATTAAATATAAATAAATTCTAATATTAAATCCCCTCATTAATTTCTAATTAATCCTCATATAAATGCCTAATTTATTTCCGTTGACCGTCATTAATTTCTGTGAAATCCTTCTTTGTCTTTTAACTACCCTACGGAGGGTGCGGGGCATAACATTCCACCCTCCTTACAAAAAGTTTCGTCCTCGAAACTTGTGCGTTACGAAATTAATGGCTTAGTATAGCCCTTCCTAAACTATTTACTTTGGTCATGACCGAAATTAGTATCCCTTGCGTATTCTGATATGGTACCCATTTCACTTCCTCGGTACAGGACTAAGTTCTCAAATCATTCAGTGTGTAAACACACAATGTACTCTTTAAATCCATTGTCCTCTGCCTGATAGATCTTAACCTATTCTTGTACAGTCCTCGAATCAACCTTAAGTGTAACGTCAATATACACGCTTCATGACTTAATCGTCGGTCTATATCGAACTTATAGTTGCCATCCTGACCAACCCTCTAAAATCAGTTCTTAAGTGTATTACAATCCTTAACTCAACGCCTTGCTCACAAGACTCATCCCTAAGGCCATATGTATTTTTCGAAATACGTTGTACTCTAGTACGATTTAATTTAGTCAATACTACGTCCCTTAAGGTGCTCTAGTCCTTATGCGATTCAATCCTCAGTCCTCGCTAATGAGTGCTTACAATCTTCCACTTACCCACTTGACGTGTATCACCTACCTTATCGAAATCTACGATCCCGATTCATAAACTTATCCCATATGATTTACCATTAAATACTCAACCATACTAACCTCCTTTGTGTATGCCAATACGATAACCGTTACCCCTCCTTAACGCAACTAAGTCTTCAAAAGCAATTCTTATATACATATCAACTAGCTCTATGATCATGCTCTTAATCTCTCATAGATACCGTCATAAGCCTAGTATACGAACTACATGTATGGACATGCTTCTTTTTAAATAAAATGCAGTTTAAGTGGCTATAATTCAAAATATAGCTTCGATTAGTTATACAGTATTTCTAATTTTTTTTTGTAAACATGCGAGCTAAAATATTATAAAATCGTCTTCGCAGATGTTGATTCACATGACCTCTTATAAAAAAAACTAACTTGTTCGCAAGAATGTCTCAAACGAGGAAGAAAAGAATATATATGGGCATATCCTACTCTCAAGAGTGTTTCAGGTAGGATCTCCTTAACACCATTTGAAACTCAACGACATGAAGTTTAATAAAATAATTTGGAAGTGGCATATCTCTTTTAAAAAGAATGCACGTTTTGCAACTACTTTTGTCTCGTAAACTATTAGGTAACTTCGTAGCAAGCAGGTGATAATTCCAAGGATAAAATGCTTGCGATATTGATAATCAACAACTCTCATCATTTTAACAAAATAAACATGGTGAAACGAAAATTTGCGAAATAATACCAGAAAGATATAGACATATTGTTTTTCAAATCCTCAACATTTTAAAATGTATCTATTTTTCAGAGTTTGTCAATAGCAGTTGAAATTCCATCAGGTGGAAATACGAAGGCGGAACAAAATATAGCATTGTTAAGTTAGCAGACTATACAAATAAGCACCCTAATTAAAATACTTAGAAACATTGAAAAATCTTTGAAATATAAGGTATATCTTGGCGTACGTGCTCACGTATAAATACTTAACCACTTGAAAAATATTTGCCCATACTTCATATAATTTCTATGATTCACTCTTACGGTCAAGGTAAATTCTACCTAAGTACCGTAACTTATAGGTCTAATGTTCGTCTATTCATGCTAACATCTTTAGCTGAGACTGTCCAATCTTAGCATGACAAACTAGATATTAATCGTCTTAAGGTATTCTCATTCACCGTACTCCCATGGGCCACCCTGATCTATTGCACTTCTCACTGGGTTGTTTTTAACCGCTAATACTAACTCCGTTAAATCTCACCTGAAAAGTAATCATTACTTGTTCATGCTCGCTCCCTTGCAATTTAAAGCCAACCCGATTCAAGCCAAGTAACCCATTGTTCCTAGGGGTTCATCACTTAGCAAAAGATTTTGTGACACTTTATTGCTCCACAGTGTAAAATATAATCGATTCTCATATGTCGCTACCGATCAATATTGACAATGAGTCTAATATGATCGGCCTATTTTGGGAATTCTAAAATTGACATCTTAATTGTAAACTATAAACTCCATTGACAGTATCTTTCACTAACTCTACTGATCGTAATGCTTATAAATCGTTGCTTAATTTCTGTCATGCTACTATAAATCCTCCCTTAGTATTTACTCCACTATTACTATTCATTTCTTAGTAGCTATGGTCCCAACTTAGTCCTAAGCCTACTATGGTATTACCGTCCAGGTAAGAATATGGACCTTCTCTAGTTTACCCTAGTGGTGTCAGGTGCTATATTACAATTATGGTAAGGGAGCCCGAGTTACTGCCTGACCCGGTAATATGGATCTAAGGTTTGTACTAGGATGTTCTGATTGACATCATAATTCATTCAAATCAATTATATACTTGTTCAACTAGGGTTACTAAGATCACGGCTTAGAGAGTTGTGATCATCCTTAGATAAGGGAGAATTGTATGGGGTATCTTAGATGTACGTGCGTCCAAAACCATTGGCCCTCTTCGGTTTAGGATTATAACTTATCTCTAGGATCGTTCTTAGCATCATCATTCTTATCTCTAAGATCGCGTGTTATCTCCCAATCATAATTAGTACATAATCAACACCTATTACTAATTCCATACTTATGTCTAAGGTCAACTCGTAATCAATATCATTACTTACGTCTAAGATCGTGACTTATGTACAGAATCATCGCTTATAACTGAGGTCAGTGCCTATGTTCATGATCATCACCTTAAGTTCAAATCATCACTTAGGTCTGAGATTGTGTCTTAGGGGTAGAATCGTCAGTTATTTTCTAATATCAGGGCCTGGAGAAGTACGGCGTGCGATGGGGCCGTATCCTCAGAGTGGTTCCCTCAAAGGTTGGGACGTGCACGCTTTGCATCTCCTCAGTGTAATACCCTATGCTACGCCGAGGCTGTGGTAGAGGAGGGGGTTGCTGCTGCTGCTGAGCAACATCTTGCGCTATCACTGTGATAGCGTCTATCAGTGCCTGGGGTACTGACACTGGTGATGGTGGAGGGTTCTCGTCACCATTGCCACCGTTTCCTTGGTTGTCACTTCTAGGAGACATTTTTCTGCAAAATCAACGCTTATTAGCATTCAGCAATTCCGAAAATATAAGTACTGAAAGCCCCTATGCGTTGTACCAGGTAGAATTTGTACCCTAAATAGAGTAACATTTATTGATTAACTTTTATCGCGCTCGCACACACCCATCCCAATCAAACTTACATAGACGATCAGATACTTAGACCTAAAGATCAACTTAAGGCGAAAATCATAGCTTAAGACTCTACATGTCATAACCTAGGTCTCCGAGGTAGATCTGAAGCCTAGGCTCTGATACCACCTGTAGCGCCCCGACCCGGACAGCGGAATCCGAACCGGTGCACCCGTCGTAGCTTACTGAGAAGACTACAAGACGTCTCATCTCTCGATTTCACATCATCAATGACGTAAGAGAAATAAGTGCGGAAACATGTCTCGTAAATTAAAACCATCAATGCTGTACGTCAAAGACAATGTAAATACTAAAAGAACTGTATATGGTCGCAGTCATCTAAAACCTCAAATAAATTATGGGGCAGAAATATCAAAGCTATCCACATAATGCTCTCTACAAAGTCTAAACATCCCACTCAGCCCACTCGCCGTCGTCCTCAATGAAGATCATATCGTAACTGGGTTCATCTGCAAGATCAAATGCAGTACCCTTAGCGAAAAACGCTAGCAAGTAACCCACTTATAAGACATACGGGATCAACACATGGCAAGACATGAGTGATAGATAAACTGAGGGAATTGAGGGGCACATGTCTTGTAATTTTCAAATATATAAGTTTAAATAACGCTATAAAGCAAGTACGTCAAATTGCTCACACTTAACAATTCATAGACAATCAAGTATCACACACATTCGTAACACATTGACACTCGTGATGCATGTCAAAATAATGCACTACGCTACACAATCACATATGCATGAGCCATTTCTTTCAAATCAATGCAATGCATGACACAATGTCCGGTTCCTAACTCATTTCCTTGTAACGCACCCCGGCTTATATTTCCATCCCGGTTAACGTTACAAGCTCGTATGCTCTGTGATGCACCTCGGCTTATATTTCCATCCCGATTAACATCACAGCTCTTGTAAACTCTACAATGCACCTCGGCTTAAATTTCCATCCCGATTAACATTGTAGAGGACTTTATACCCTGTAACGCACCCCGGCTTAAATTTCCATCCCGGTTAACGTTACAGTCTTTTGTGGCCTACAGTGCACCCCGGCTTAAATTTCCATCCCGGTTAACACTGTAGGTCACCTTCGCAAATCAGTGCCGAAGCACCTCTCTTTTCAAAAACTTATGCAATGCACGTGCCATGATGCAGACTCCTTGTACATTCACATTTCACATTCACATATGCAGTACATATTCACATGCGCAAGTACAAGCAACACGCACAAGCTTTTCCTAACTGACACATCAAAATCTTAGGCTTCCACTAGCTTATCAACGCTTAACTTTGATTCTAAAGTTCACAACCCAACGAGAGTATCCCTATCTTTCCATCCTTGAACTCTAAGACACCTTGTACGTTCATCTCCTAACCCTCTTAAGTCATTCACGTTGAAACTCGGTTCGAGAACCCATTTAAGTCACCAATATTGATTCACCATCCTAGGTCATGTTCCCAAGACTTAGACTACCTTTAATCAGGTCTTAAGAAGCCTCTAAGGTCACCCAAAGATTCTCCGAGCTTCCCTCTTTCTTTCTCTATTTTTCCACAAAACTGGTGGACATCATCCCCTCACATCGATCGATCTATGTGACTTCATCCCCTCACATCGATCGATCGATGTCCATCAGAGAACATCGATCTCTCAGCCCTTCCTACATCGATCGATCGAAGTGACTTCATCCCCTCACATCGATCGATCGATGTCCATCAGAGGACATCATACCCTCACATCGATCGATCTATGTACTTCATCCCCTCACATCGATCGATCTATGTACTTCATCCCCTCACATCGATCGATCGATGTCCACGATTCCAGCACAGAAACTTTGCGATTTTCGCAGAAACTACAAAACCATAACTCCAATTGATCCCAAACTTCATCCCAATCAATCCAAGCCTAAACCCTGCTATAATCTCATGCTTAAACTACGAATTAAACGCTACACAATTACAAATCACAGATTCAAGCCTAACACACGACTCATCCATCACAACAACCCAAAAATCCTTCCTTTCTCTCTCAAACCCACGCATCCACGCAATCTCATCACGAGGGGATTCAAGGGATAAGGATTTGCAGGATTTCACCGATTCAACAACAACAACAATCACATTTTCATATACATCGGCCAAATCTTGAAACGAAAGCACATAAACATATACACATAACCAAAGAACGAATCTACTGCATGGTGATCCAATTTGATAACAAAATAGGCCATTTTTCTTTCGCAAAACGTAAGAACTTATAAACAGATTACTTGCCTTTGATTACTCGAAGTCGGATTGGAAAACGAACTAAGGCTGGATCACTTCATGGGGTTGTCTTCTTCTACTCCTGGGAGAACGGCTAGGGTTGTGAGGAAGCGTCGTTGGTTTCTGAAGAAACTGACGCTTTCTCAGTTTATATATGGTCAGGGGGAAAAGTTTGGTGTTTCTAAATTATATCCTTAATCTAATTTATCTTAAAGGATAAACCTTAATTATTTAATTCTAAATTAAATATAAATAAATTCTAATATTAAATCCCCTCATTAATTTCTAATTAATCCTCATATAAATGCCTAATTTATTTCCGTTGACCGTCATTAATTTCTGTGAAATCCTTCTTTGTCTTTTAACTACCCTACGGAGGGTGCGGGGCATAACAGTAATGGTCCCCCCAAAATTGTGGCTAAAAATTTGATAAATGGCAAATATGGGGGGCGGCAGTTAGGAGTAAACCAAAAAAAAATAAGAGCGCAATCAGGGACAGAAGGGGCGGCGGCAGGAGAAGGAGGAAGAGGGGAAAGAGAGAAAGAGAAAAGGGAAAGAGGGGAAGAGAAGAAGAAGGAAGGAGAAGGAAAGAAGAAAAGAGAAGCACAAAACGTCTCAATCCATTCGCTAACTCATACAATCGCGTAATTCATCTGCAATCATGGAGGTTCCCTTTTCCCCTCCAAGTGGTACAAATTCAAGCATGCTTAGGTGATATTCTATGTGCTTTTGTTGTTTTTAATTGTTAAATTTCATAGCATGTTAATTATCTTGAAGAACGTGAGAATTTGGAGTATGTGGAATGCGTTTGATGACTGTGGAACGCTTATACTGTATATGCATGCTTTGGTTTTGATTTTAGGAAAAAATTTGATAATCAAAATAGTAAAACTGCTTTGGATTTGATTTTAGGGAAAAATTTGATAATCAAAATATCACATCTTTACTATCTTTAGGATTTCTTTTTTAGTTGTTGATTTGGCCTTAGAATAGGTTTCCATAGACCGGAAATAGGCGAAAATATAGATCGGGGTCGAAAAACGGCAGCCGGAGGCCGCCGGAGCGCCGCACACGCCGCCGGAAGCGGCCGCACGTGGCCTTCACGCGTGCGCGTGGGCTGCACGCGCCTTCTGTTTTCCCTGCGATGGAATTTTGATTTAAAAAAAATTTAATATAAAAGCAAAACGGGCCGAAGCCCGGAATCTACAGACAGGCTAGCCCTTAACGGGCCGCCTGCACCTGCACAAGGGCTTGGCCCATTTCTGAAGGATATATATATAAAAAAAGAGGCTGGCGGCTTAGCGAACCGGGACGAATGACCAACGGACCGGGCCAGCTGCTGTCGGCCTAATTAACCGAATAAAAAAAATAAACTGGTATGGCAGGCCAGCCTTTAGCAGGCTGGACCTGCTCGTGCAGATGGACCCGGGGCTGGCTGAAATTAAAAAGGCCAGCCCAATTGCCAGGGTATTTAAATTTTATTAATTTCTGAAATTCTGAAATTTTCATAATTGTTAATTAATTAATTTAAAATAGTCATAAATATAGAAAAAATATAGATAAATATCAAAAAATTATAAATAAATTCAAGAAATTATAAAATGCTGAGATTAAAATATTTTCATTAAATTTCAGTAATTGTGATAATTTATTTAATTTGGATAATTAGGTAATAAATGGAAATAAATAAGGGAAAAATGAGGAAACATATAGAAAATGCACGACAAATGTATACAAGCCACGGAAAAGTAGATTTGATGCCGAACAATGTGGAGTTAGCTTTCGAGGAATAAATGAACCTAGATTTGAGTGCCGGAGGATGTGAGGATGGGCCAGGGGCCTCATGCGATTGTGTTTTTGCATTCATGGCACGTGCATTGCATTGATGGCGGGTCGTGACGTACGAGTCACGGGCGCTCAGGATGGTGTACAGTGGCGGGGCCACGACACTCAGGATGGTGTGTGGTGGCGCGGCCACGCACACTCAGTATGGTGACTGTAGGGTGTACGACCTGCAGCAACTCAGTAGGACCCGTGTTCATGCATTGCACGGTGGAGATATCGGCATTCTGTGTGACGTGACTTTGTTGCTTGTGACATGCATAGTAGGACATGCATCACGATGTTGCGCATTCTTTATCTGGAGTGAATTACTTTCCGCATTCTTTCATATGCTTATGTGATATCATGTTTTATGTGTTATGTGTGTTATATCATTTTAGTATGCTAGTCTTGTACTAGTTGGAGGCAGGTGTGTACTGGGTGATTTCCCGTCACTCACCCCTACTCCCCCCCACCAGGTGAATATGAGGAAGAGTACGATTACAACTTTGCTGAGGACGGGGCTGACACGGTAGTATGGGCATACCGACGGTCGCACCTAGGATACGAGGAGACCTTGCGACAGTCCGTTATTAGTTCAATGGGGTTTCTATCAGACATCACCTGGTATAGTTTGATAGACTCTAGATGTTAGCACGTTGACGTTCTTGTCATGTTTTATTTATTAATGTACTGAGGATTTTCTTTATCAAGAAAACTTTACGTTATTGTATTTCGTTTCCGCGCGAAAAATTTCTACGTCTTTTCATACACGTTAGAAATTGATTCGACGCTTTGTATTCTCCTTAGTGAGATACGGCGGACGCACTGTTCCCGATGCTAGGGTTTGGGAGCGGGGCGCTACAGGTGGTATCAGAGCCCAGACTTCAGATCCGCCTCGGGAACGCATGATTAACTAGATCACTTAGACATAAGCTGTGATCTTTGCCTAGGAATAACGATTATACCTCTAATAAATGAAGTAGACCTAAGTTATGATCGGGTTAAGGGAGGTGAGCGTCGTTAGTGAGCTTTCTCTATATAATTACCGTTGTACCCCTGAACTTTCGCATGAGCACCCTAAATGCTCAAATTCCTCTATTACTCCCACCAATCCAAATTCTCGTAAAGGATCGTGCGAAATCCAAGAAAATACCGTTGCGTCAAAAAAATATCTGGCAAAGGAGACAACGGTGGTTACTGTAATGACCACCAGGATCAGGGGGTTATCCTCCAAGCATTGGTCGACACCATGGCCACCACTTTGGCACAATGGCGACTGTAGACTGCGCAGTGCTAGTAGCAATTGAACTAGCATCTTCCGCCGCTAGCACCAGTGGGTCTGAGGTTCTACTACATGGAAATGCAGGACGCCCGAAAGTCGATGTTTAGAAGGACCCTACACCAGGCAGGCCTAAATATGCGACATGGCTGCTAATAATCACAAGACCGCTCGCGACGTACAATCTCGGAGGAGTGCGTGGCCACCGCCGCCACCATGTGCTCATTGTGGATGCCACATTCAGGTCAGTGTGGGAGGATTATGCAAGCATGAATGCAACAACAAGGACGTTTTACAAGTAGGGCATTGAGCAGGGGCCGGCGCCACCATCACAATAGAATCAAGAACAACATAGGGGAAGCTAGGATCAGCGCTCATATCCACGTGATGATTGATGCGGACATCGGAAAGGCTGGCAATGTCATACTAGAGATAACCGCTGGCGACCAGGTATCAATGACTCATCATCAGTGCAGAGAATGCCAGTTAAAGATAAATGATCAGAGTTACGCAGCAAAAGTGGGGGACTTCTTAAGTCATGTAAGTTCAGAAGAAGGAACCCTAATGGATCCAAAGAAGATTAAGGATATCGCCGAGTAGCTCTGACCGACCAAGGTGACTGAAGTAAGGAGTTTTCTTGGTGTGGCCAGCTGTTACATGGAATTCGTCTAAGAATTGTTTGGCCAGCTGCTACATGGAATTCGTTTGAGAATTTTCGTCGATACTGGTGCCCTGAGCAGACGAAAACATAAGAAGGCAAAGTTCGAGTGGACAGTTGATATCGACAAAGATATCAACAAAGCTTCGCTGAGCCAAAAAAATGATAATAATATTAATAAAAAAAAACTTAAACACAAGACCATAATACACAATGTTGCTAATTAACTATATATACATGCACTAATTAACACCACATACTTTAACGACCTATTTCCCCATATCAACCACGTACTATAACATTAACATACAAAATCCAGCATAATTACTACAAGAGATATAATACAGCACAAAAAAAGAGATATCACATAACACAATGGACTATAAATATACAACGACATAAGTCAACAATATATATATACTCACGCACACATATACATACATATACGTAAATTTATATTCATACATACATACACATACGAGCGCTCAACACAAAAATATGAAGCAAAAGGTAAAAGCTCACAATATATATAGAATACGATAACAACGTAGGAGTAGCGAACATATAAGAGATACACGATAAGTCAGTATTATATGTGCTAAATGATAAAAAAACAAACCCATACTAGATAACCAACTTAGAAATTTATAAACGTTAAGCTGTTAATATATATCATGGGTTACTAATCCACAGAGTAATAAAAAAAACAACAACAAAAACAACAACAACACCAAGGCTCTTACAACAATAGAGAAGCAAATGGACTCATACATTTGTTACAACATCAATGATATAACGTAAATAAGTCTATTTAAGAAAACATACAATAGATACACGAAACAAAAGTAACTAAATGATGCTAAGTAAATATGTACTAGTATACACACAACTATTTCAATGACACCGCAACGTAACTAATACAACAAAACAGTAATAAACATCATAATATATAACGACAACAAACAACAAAATACAATAACAACAAATACTTTCATACAAGACATGAGGTACGAAATAGGCATACATTTACCGATTTTAAAACAAATCGTTAACATACAAAATTGAGGTAAAGCCTGCTAATTACAAGTTAGGAACGACATAGTATTGTATGAGAGCATATTGATAGATTAAAGTGTAAATAACTTAATGGCTTGACCTAATTTTGTTTTAATTACTTAAACACCCAGATAAATTATATATAACTACATTACAATAAAACTCATGAATTTATGAAATTCATTCGGAATAATTTATATACGATATTTATACAATAATAAGATAAGCTAGTACGAAAAATATAGAGTGTAGGTAACAACAATGATTAACGACTAACATAAGTACCAAAAAGAGAGATCACAAAAAAAAATATTAAAATAAACACGCACGGCGTGGGTACCACTTAAAACTCAACTAATATATAATATAAATATCATTCACGTGACCAAATACAGATAACGGTGGTGAATGAATGAGCTACGTATGATACATAAGTCATGCCTGCGTTTAAAGATAAGGACACATAACTTATTATTTGTGTATACCAAACGTGTTCAACAACTTAACCATTAAAACGACAACACATATTAGAACTTGAGTACGCTGATATGTATAATGGACGAAGCTACGTTTGAGCACTCCAGTTCATCTCTAGACCGATGGCAGTCAGAGAAAATGATATAAACATTGGAGGACAGGTTGAGTGCTTGCACCCTTGAATTCAAGGGGAATTGGGATGGTATGATTAAGTTGATCAAGTTCTCCTGCAACAACAGTCACCATAGTGCTATCGAAATGGCACTATTTGAGGCACTCTATGGGCGCAGGTGTATGTCCCATGTCCATTGGGTAAAGTGGGTGGACACGTTATCATCGGACCAGGGTTGATTGAGCAGACCAAAGAGAAAGCGAAGTTGGTCAGTGATAGGCGCAAGGTTGCTCAAGACAGAAGTAAGAGTTGGACGGTTTCGAAGAGGCATCCCCTAGATTTTATTGTCGGAGAGGAGGTTTACCTGAAGGTATCATCTACAAAGGGAGTCGCACGTTTTGGTCTGAATGGTAAGCTAAGGCCTCGTTACATTAGCCCTACGAGGTGCTTGAAGGGATCGGTTCATTAGCTTACCTTTTGGCGTTACCTCCGGCATTGGCCCAAGTACACAACGTATTTCATGTTTCTCAGCTGAGAAGGTGTGTTACTGATTCGAGTCATGTACTGGACGCACAACGTTGAGAATTAGACCAGATGCGTCATATGAAGAACCTCATGTCTGGATTATAGACTGCAAAGAACAAGAACTGAGGAGGAGGATCATTCCATATGCCAAGGTGCAATGGAGCGATCATAAGGGAAATAAAGCGACATGGGAGTGCTACCCCTACCTCTTCGTATCAAGTACGACAAGTTTCGAGGACGAAACTTCTTGTAAGGAGGATAGGATGTTATAACCCGAAATTTTTGAACTAATTGTTATACGTTATGTTATGCCCCGCACCCTCCATAGGGTAATTAAAAGACAAAGAAGGATTTTTATGGAAATTAATGACGGTCAACTGTAACTAATGACGAATTAAATATAGGATTAATGGGAATTAAAGGAATGATTAAATACTAGAAATTAATTTGTATTTAATTTTCAGAATTAAATATTAGGATTTATCCTTTAAGATAAATAAGAAAATAGGATATAATTTAGAAACTCCAAATTTTTCCCCTTTCCATATAAAAACTGACAGAACGTCAGTTTTCCCATTACGCAGAGAAAACCGACGCTCATCTCCCCTCATAGGCGACTCCTCTCCTTCTCCAGCAACCCTAGGAGAACTCTCTCAAGATCCTCAATCCAATCTTCGTTCGTCTTTCATTTCTTCTTCGAGTAATCAAAGGCAAGTAACTTTCTTATAAGTTCCTACGATTTGTGAAAGATAAAGGGCCTATTTTGATATCAATTTGGATCACCATGCAGTAATTTCTCTATGTGAATCTACTTGTGAGATCTATGTGTTTTGGTTTGAGATCTGGCCATTATATGTTGAAATCTTGTTCGTTGATCGTTGTTTATATGAGATCATGTAAATCCCAATCCCTTGAACCCTACTTTGTTGATAATGGTGGTTGAAGGGAGGGGAGAGTGAAAAGATTTGATCTTTGGGTTGATTTGATAAGTACTTTGAGTGCTAGGCTTGAATCTGTGAATCGTATGCTAAAGATGTTGTCTTGGGTGATTTTAGGATGGATTGATAGTGGGAAATAGGCTTGGAATGGTTTTGAAGGAAGTTGGGGTCGAATTGGGGGTTATTTCTGCAGTTTCTGCAGAAAATTGCAGAATGGTGTTCTGGAACGGGGACGTCGATCGATCGACGTCAGGGTATGACGTACATCGATCGATCGACGTATAACAAGTGAGGGTATGACGTGCCTCAGAAGGACGTAGATCGATCGACGTAGGATGAGTGAGAGTTCGACGTGCCTCAGATGAACGTCGATCGATCGACGTAGATTGAGTGAGAGATCGACGTGCCTCAGATGGACGTCGATCGATCGACGTCAGGGTATGACGTACGTCGATCGATCGACGTCAGGGTATGACGTCAACCAGTTTTGTGGGAAAGCAAGGGAAGAAAGAGGGAAGCTAGGAGATCCTTTGGATGACCTTAGGGACTTCTTAGGACCTAATTATGACTAGTCTAAATCTTGGGAACATGACTTAAGATGGTGAATCAAGTTTGGAGAATTTGAAGGGAATTCGAATCGGAGTTCAATGTGGATGACTTAGAAGGGTTAGGAGATGAACGTACGAGGTGATTGAGAGTTCAATGATGGATGGTTAGGGATACTTGCCTTAGGTTACGAACCTTAGAGTCAAGACTAAGTGTTGACGAGATGGTTGAAGCCTAAGTCATGATGTGTAAGTCGGTGAAAGCTTGTGTGTTGCCTGTACTTGCGCATGTGTACATGAAATATGAATGTGACTTGCATACGAGAATGAGAAGTGAGAATAAAGAGAGGAGTCTTGCATCATGGCACGTGCATTTGCATATTGATTTGAAAAGAAAGGTGCTACGGCGCAAATTTGCGAAGGTGACCTGCAATGTAAACCGGGATGGAAATATAAGCCGGGGCGCATTGTAGGGCACAAAAGACTGTAACGTAAACCGGGATGGAAATATAAGCCGGGGCGCGTTACAGGGTATAAAGTTGTCTGTAATGCTACTCGGGATGGAAATATAAGCCGAGGTGCATTACAGGGTATAAAGTTGGCTGTAACGTAAACCAGGATGGAAATATAAGCTGGGGCGTGTTACAGGGTATAAAGTTATGTGAAGTGACCGGACATTGTGACATGCATTGCACTGTTTTGAAAGAGAAAGCGTTCATGCATATGTGAATGTGTAGGGTAGTGCATCTTTTGACATGCATCACGAGAGTCAATGTGGTATGAACGTGTGTGGTACCTGATTGCCTACGAATTGTTAAATGTGAACAAATTGTTGTACTTGCTTTACTACGTTATTCAATTCTATATTTGAAAGATTACAAGACATGTGCCCTCAAGTCCCGTGAATTATATATTACTCATGTCTTGCCATGTGTTGATCCCGTATGTCTTATAAGCGGGTTACTTGCTAGCGTTTTTCGCTAAGGGTACTACCTTTGTGATTGCAGATGAGCCTAGCTACGACATGATATTCATAGAAGACGTTGGCGAGTGGGCTGAATGGGATATATAGAGACATGTTGGGAGCTAGATGGCACAGTTGTTATTTATTTCAGTTCTTTCATATACTTGAGGATTAGTTCGTTACTACTGTGACTACCCTTAGAGATGTTATTATCATTTGATGCATTGAATTGATGGTTGAGATTTATTAGATACATGTTTCCACACTTATTTCTCTTACGTCAGTGATGATGTATATTCGAGAGATGAGACGTCTTGTAGTCTTCTCAGTAAGCTACGACGGGTGTACCGATTCGGATTCCGCTGTCCGGGTCGGGGCGCTACAGGTGGTATCAGAGCCTAGGCTTCAGATCTACCTCGGAGACCTAGGTTATGACATGTAGAGTCTTAAGATATGATCTTCACCTTAAGTTGATCTTTAAAGTCTAAGTATGCAATCTTAGATTTAAGTTTGATTGGGATGGGTGTGTGTACGAGCGCGATTAAGCGTAATCAATAATTGTAGTTCCTCTAATTTACGAATTCCGCCTTGTAGCACATTATGGACCCCAAGTATCTATTTTGGAACTGCTAGACACTAATAAACGTGATATTGCAGAAAATGCCTCCTAGACGTGACAACCAAGGAAATGGTGGCAATGGGAACAATGACCCACCACCACCACCTCCAGTACTAGTACCACAAGCGTTGATTGATGCTATCACGGTGATAGCACAAGGGGTTGCTCAACAGCAGCAACAACCGCAACCACAGCCTCCACCGCCTCAGCACGGCATCAGGTATTACATTGGGGAAATGCGCAAGATGCATACCCCAAATTTTGAAGGGACCACTGACCCAGAGGTGGCTGGGTTTTGGCTGGATGAGGTAGAAAAATGTTTCAGGCTTGTGCAAGTGCCTGAGGATCTGAAGGTGGATGTGGCCACGCCATTTCTGACTGGCCGAGCAAATGCCTGGTGGAGCGGCATCCTGCCAAAGATGACCCCTCCTATTCTGTGGAGTCAGTTTGTGAAGGCCTACAAGGACTATTATGTGCCAGAGACTGCCATTTTGGAGAAAATGAGGCAGTTTGACAAGTTTGAACAAGGGAGGATGTCTGTCTCGAATTATGCAGATAGGTTTCATGCCTTGGGCAAGTTTACGCCCATGGTACTGGAAAACAACCGCATGAAGATGCTGAAGTTTGAGGAAGGTTTGAATCCCCGCATACGGACGGCCATAGCGGGGTCTAGCTTGAAAACGTTTGAGGAAATGTTGGACGCATGTTACCGAGTGGAGAGTGACATACGTAGGTCGCAACAAAGAGAGGCTCGGGAAGAATCGAGCAAGAGACCAAGGGTGGAGCAAAGCGGAAGTAGACCCGGACGTTGGGTCAAGATCCCCAGAAAAGCGCAAGCGGGGCCAGTGCAAAGGGCACCGCAACTAAACCAACCTGATCGCCCAGCACCTGCAGAATGCCCACACTGCCATAAAAGACACGTGGGTGAATGTTGGAAGGTAAGTGGAGCGTGCTTCAAATGTGGGAAGCCAGGCCATAGGATCAAGGACTGTCCAGAATGGAATCCCAAGCCACAAGTAGGAGCAGGGCTGGCTCAGCAACAAAGAGGCAGGCCTAATGCGAGAGTCCACGCGATGACGGACGTTGAAGTCCAAGAGGATGCGAACGTGGTGACAAGTACGACCTAAGTTAAATAATTGTGGTTTAAGTTGGGATTTTAGTTTTCTAAGATGATAACTGAATATGTGCTTTATGTGAAACTTTTATGTGTTACTCCCTGTGAATAGGTGTGATTTTAGTTAACAAAGTACCTGCCAACGTGTTATTTGATAGTGGAGCTAGCCACTCCTTCATCTCTAAGCGATTCGCCAAAGGGCTCGACTGTTTACCCGAATGGCTTGAGAACCCATTTAGGGTGCAAGCAGCAGGAGAACAAGTGCTGATTTCTCACCATCAGTACAAGAATTGTGATTTGGAATTAGAGGGGAAACTATTCTCAGTGACCTTAGTCCCAATCCCACTGAAGGACTTCGATGTAATATTGGGCATGGATTGGCTGACCAAAAATCATGCCAATATCGATTGTAAGCTCAAGCAAGTGACCCTCAAGGACCCTGAGATGAATAACATCACGATACAAGGGAATGTCAAAATGACCAAAGCTCCAAAGAAGGTATACTTGACAGCAATTAAGGCCTTTAAAGCTTTACAGAAAGGAGCTGAGGGGTTTATAGTATATGCTCTAGATGCGAAGCAGGAGGTTCCCTCTATGGAGCAAATTCCGGTGATCAACGAGTTTAAGGATGTATTTTCGGACGACTTACCGGGAGTACCGCCATCAAGGGAAGTGGAGTTTGAAATCAACCTGATTCCTGGAGCAGAGCCTATATCTAAGGCACCTTACAGAATGGCTCCAGCTGAACTTAAGGAACTGAAGGGGCAACTTCAGGAATTGTTGGACAAGAAGTTGATTCGCCCCAGTGTATCACCCTGGGGAGCTCCTGTATTATTTGTGAAGAAGAAAGATGGTAGTATGCGGTTGTGTATTGATTACCGCGAACTGAACAAGATCACCATCAAGAACAAATACCCTCTGCCAAGGATCGAAGATTTATTTGATCAGCTAAAGGGAGCTCGCTGGTTTTCAAAGATTGACCTCCGTCAAGGTTACCATCAATTGCTTGTGAAAGCGGGAGACGTCCCCAAGACCGCTTTTCGGACTCGATACGGGCATTATGAATTTTTGGTGATGCCTTTTGGTTTAACTAATGCCCCAGCGGCCTTTATGTACTTGATGAACACTGTGTTTCGAAAGCAGTTGGATCAATCTGTAGTGGTGTTCATCGATGACATCTTGGTCTACTCCCCCGATGAGTAAGCCCACGCCGAACACTTAAGAGTGGTGTTGCAAATCCTGAGACAACAAAAGCTCTACGCCAAGTTCAGCAAGTGTGAATTTTGGCTAAGGAGTGTAGCCTTTCTTGGTCACGTGATTTCGGAAGATGGGATCTCTGTGGATCCTAAAAAGATAGAAGCCATCACTGAATGGCCAAGACCCACCAATGTGACCGAAGTCAGAAGCTTCCTAGGCTTGGCAGGCTATTATAGGAAGTTCGTTGAGGGTTTCTCAACAATAGCAGTTCCATTGAGTCGACTTACGCAGAAGAAGACTAAGTTCGAATGGACTGCGGAATGCGAGCAGAGCTTTACCGAGCTCAAAAAGAGATTGACTACAGCCCCGGTGTTGGCACAACCTTCCGGCACCGACGGTTTCGTGATCTATAGCGACGCGTCTAAGAAAGGACTAGGTATGTACATCAGTACAATTGATGCAGTGTATATACATATGCTAGTCTTAAACTAACGTTCTGTTTATAGGTTGTGTTTTGATGCAAAATGAACGAGTCATATCATACGCGTCAAGACAATTGAAACCATATGAGCAGAACTACCCGACACATGACTTGGAACTCGCAGCTGTGGTATTTGCTCTTAAGATCTGGAGACACTACCTATATGGAGAGAAATGTGCAGTGTTCACGGATCATAAGAGCTTAAAGTATCTATTCTCGCAGAAGGAGTTGAATATGAGACAAAGGAGATGATTAGAGTTGCTCAAGGACTATGACTTGACCATCAACTACCATCCAGGTAAGGCCAACAAAGTGGCGGACGCATTGAGCAGGAAGTCTAGCCACGCAAGACAATCTCCGTTGGAAAGGGAGATCGAAGAGTTTGATCTTGAATTGGTAGATTCAGTGACAAATGTCCTTACAGCCTTGTCTATCAGTCCAGACTTAGTAGACAGAATTAAAGAAGTACAGTATGAGGATCCGGCACTGAGAGAAATCCGAGACAAACTAGCTGCGGGACCAGTAAAGGACTTCCAGTTGCGAGAAGATGGGAGTCTATGGTTTCAAAACCGGTTATGCGTTCCAAGTAAGGACGAACTCAGGACAGAATTGCTCCAAGAAGCGCATAACTCAAAGATGTCTATTCATCCCGGGAGCACAAAGATGTACAAAGATCTTAAAAGAAACTATTGGTGGATGGGGATGAAAAGATCGATTGCGACACATGTCGAAAGGTGTTTGGTATGCCAACAAGTCAAGGCTGAACATCAACGACCTGGTGGCTTGATGATGCCACTAGAGATTCCAGAATGGAAATGGGAGCACGTGACGATGGACTTCGTAATAGGACTACCCAAGACCCGCAATGGAAACGAAATGATTTGGGTAATTGTAGACAGATTGACGAAAACGGCTCATTTTATAGCCATGCCTCATGGTACCTCGTATGAAAGATTATCCAATATCTATGTGGATAACATTGTAAGCCTACATGGAGTCCCCGTCAGCATCGTATCGGACCGTGACCCCAAGTTCACCTCTAAGTTCTGGAGAGCATTCCAGAAAGCTATGGGTACAGAGTTGAGAATGAGCACAGCATACCACCCGCAAACGGATGGACAATCCGAGAGGACCATCCAAACATTAGAAGACATGCTGAGAGCATGCGCCTTGGATTTCAAAGGGAACTGGGATAGCATGTTGAAGTTAATGGAGTTTTCATATAATAACAGCTATCACAGTGCAATTGGCATGGCGCCATTCGAAGCGCTATACGGGCGGAAGTGCAGATCCCCAATCTGTTGGGATGAAGTGGGAGAAAGGACAATCACCGCACCCGAGTTGGTTGAGCAAACAGTGGTAAAGGTCAAGGTGATAAGAGAGAAACTCAAGATGGCTCAAGATCGCAGTAAAAGTTGGGCCGACACCAAGAGACGACCGTTGGAGTTTGAGGAGTGTGACAAGGTTTACCTACGAGTTTCACCAACCAAGGGAGTTGCTAGATTTGGAGTGAAGGGCAAGCTGAGCCCCAGATATATTGGTCCTTACGAAGTTCTTAGTAAAGTCGGTGAAAGAGCATACCGACTAGCCTTACCTCCGAGTTTATCCCAAGTCCATAACGTATTCCACGTATCTCAACTATGGAAATACGTATCGGATCCAAGCCATGTCCTTGAAGCCCAACCCTTAGATGTGTAAGAAGACGTCACTTACGAAGAGCAACCAATAAAGATTGTGGATAGAAAGGATCAAGTCTTACGCCGACGCGTCATCCCGTATGTTAAAGTTCAGTGGAGTAACCATACGGAGCGCGAAGCCACGTGGGAGCTTGAGGATCAAATGAAGGAGCTATATCCAAATCTCTTCCTATAAGGTACACCAGTTTCGAGGACGAAACTTTTTGTAAGGGGGGAGGGATGTTATGCCCCGCACCCTCCATAGGGTAATTAAAAGACAAAGAAGGATTTTTATGGAAATTAATGACGGTCAACTGTAACTAATGACGAATTAAATATAAGATTAATGGGAATTAAAGGAATGATTAAATACTAGAAATTAATTTGTATTTAATTTTCAGAATTAAATATTAGGATTTATCCTTTAAGATAAATAAGAAAATAGGATATAATTTAGAAACTCCAAATTTTTCCCCTTTCCATATAAAAACTGACAGAACGTCAGTTTTCCCATTACGCAGAGAAAACCGACGCTCATCTCCCCTCATAGGCGATTCCTCTCCTTCTCCAGCAACCCTAGGAGAACTCTCTCAAGATCCTCAATCCAATCTTCGTTCGTCTTTCATTTCTTCTTCGAGTAATCAAAGGCAAGTAACTTTCTTATAAGTTCCTACGATTTGTGAAAGATAAAGGGCCTATTTTGATATCAATTTGGATCACCATGCAGTAATTTCTCTATGTGAATCTACTTGTGAGATCTATGTGTTTTGGTTTGAGATTTGGCCATTATATGTTGAAATCTTGTTCGTTGATCGTTGTTTATATGAGATCATGTAAATCCCAATCCCTTGAACCCTACTTTGTTGATAATGGTGGTTGAAGGGAGGGGAGAGTGAAAAGATTTGATCTTTGGGTTGATTTGATAAGTACTTTGAGTGCTAGGCTTGAATCCGTGAATCGTATGCTAAAGATGTTGTCTTGGGTGATTTTAGGATGGATTGATAGTGGGAAATAGGCTTGGAATGGTTTTGAAGGAAGTTGGGGTCGAATTGGGGGTTATTTCTGCAGTTTCTGCAGAAAATTGCAGAATGGTGTTCTGGAACGGGGACGTCGATCGATCGACGTCAGGGTATGACGTACATCGATCGATCGACGTATAGCAAGTGAGGGTATGACGTGCCTCAGAAGGACGTAGATCGATCGACGTAGGATGAGTGAGAGTTCGACGTGCCTCAGATGAACGTCGATCGATCGACGTAGATTGAGTGAGAGATCGACGTGCCTCAGATGGACGTCGATCGATCGACGTCAGGGTATGACGTACGTCGATCGATCGACGTCAGGGTATGACGTCAACCAGTTTTGTGGGAAAGCAAGGGAAGAAAGAGGGAAGCTAGGAGATCCTTTGGGTGACCTTAGGGACTTCTTAGGACCTAATTATGACTAGTCTAAGTCTTGGGAACATGACTTAAGATGGTGAATCAAGTTTGGAGAATTTGAAGGGAATTCGAATCGGAGTTCAATGTGGATGACTTAGAAGGGTTAGGAGATGAACGTACGAGGTGATTGAGAGTTCAATGATGGATGGTTAGGGATACTTGCCTTAGGTTACGAACCTTAGAGTCAAGACTAAGTGTTGACGAGATGGTTGAAGCCTAAGTCATGATGTGTAAGTCGGTGAAAGCTTGTGTGTTGCCTGTACTTGCGCATGTGTACATGAAATATGAATGTGACTTGCATACGAGAATGAGAAGTGAGAATGAAGAGAGGAGTCTTGCATCATGGCACGTGCATTTGCATATTGATTTGAAAAGAAAGGTGCTACGGCGCAAATTTGCGAAGGTGACCTGCAATGTAAACTGGGATGGAAATATAAGCCGGGGCGCATTGTAGGGCACAAAAAACTGTAACGTAAACCGGGATGGAAATATAAGCCGGGGCGCGTTACAGGGTATAAAGTTGTCTGTAATGCTACTCGGGATGGAAATATAAGCCGAGGTGCATTACAGGGTATAAAGTTGGTTGTAACGTAAACCGGGATGGAAATATAAGCCGGAGCGCGTTACAGGGTATAAAGTTATGTGAAGTGACCGGACATTGTGACATGCATTGCACTGTTTTGAAAGAGAAAGCGTTCATGCATATGTGAATGTGTAGGGTAGTGCATCTTTTGACATGCATCACGAGAGTCAATGTGGTATGAACGTGTGTGGTACCTGATTGCCTACGAATTGTTAAATGTGAACAAATTGTTGTACTTGCTTTACTGCGTTATTCAATTCTATATTTGAAAGATTACAAGACATGTGCCCTCAAGTCCCTTGAATTATATATTACTCATGTCTTGCCATGTGTTGATCCCGTATGTCTTATAAGCGGGTTAATTTGCTAGCGTTTTTCGCTAAGGGTACTACCTTTGTGATTGCAGATGAGCCTAGCTACGACATGATATTCATAGAAGACGATGGCGAGTGGGCTGAATGGGATATATAGAGACATGTTGGGAGCTAGATGGCACAGTTGTTATTTATTTCAGTTCTTTCATATACTTGAGGATTAGTTCGTTACTACTGTGACTACCCTTAGAGATGTTATTATCATTTGATGCATTGAATTGATGGTTGAGATTTATTAGATACATGTTTCCACACTTATTTCTCTTACGTCAGTGATGATGTGCATTCGAGAGATTAGACGTCTTGTAGTCTTCTCAGTAAGCTACGACGGGTGTACCGATTTGGATTCCGCTGTCCGGGTCGGGGCGCTACACGTTAATATATAAAAAAAACTAGGTAGCCGTTGGGTGTAGCGACCATTTCGAAATTAAAGTAATTATAGTGTGTTGATTATACCCAAGTAATGTTATAATTATATAATTGTTATATACGCATAGGGTAAAGGAAAAAAATAACAAATAATATAATATAAAAAAGGGCGAAGGTACCGTGGGATAGTAATAAAGAAAAAAAATACATAAATAATAATAATTAAGTAAAGAGAAGGATAAGGAGGAAAATTTTAAAAGAAAAAACAATAATAAAAATAAAAAAACACTTGATTTGGGGGGTAACGGTTCCCCCCCCCCAAAATTGTGGCTAAAAATTTGATAAATGGCAAATGTGGGGGGCGGCAGTTAGGAGTAAACCAAAAAAAAAAGAGCGCAATCAGGGACAGAAGGGGCGGGGGCAGGAGAAGGAGGAAGAGGGGAAGATAGAAAGAGAAAAGGGAAAGAGGGGAAGAGAAGAAGAAGGAAGGAGAAGGAAAGAAGAAAAGAGAAGCACAAAGCGTCTCAATCCATTCACTAACTCATACAATCGCGTAATTCATCTGCAATCATGTAGGTTTCCTTTTTCCCTCCAAATGGTACAAATTCAAGCATGCTTAGGTGATATTCTATGTGCATTTGTTGTTTTTAATTGTTAAATTTCATAGCATGTTAATTGTCTTGAAGAACGTGAGAATTTGGAGTATGTGGAATGCATTTGATGACTGTGGAATGCTTTGGTTTTGATTTTAGAAAAAAATTTGATAATCAAAATAGTAAAACTGCTTTGGATTTGATTTTAGGGAAAAATTTGATAATCAAAATATCACATCTTTACTATCTTTAGGGTTTCTTTTTAGTTGTTGATTTGGCCTTAGAATAGGTTCCCATAGACCAGAAATAGGCGAAAAATAGATCGGGATCGAAAAACGGTAGCCGGAGGCCGCCAGAGCGCCGCACGCGCCACCGGAAGCGGCCGCAAGTGGCCTTCACGCGCGTGCGTGGGCTGCACGCGCCTTCTGTTTTCCCTGCGATGTAATTTTGATTTGAAAAAAATTTAATATAAAAGCAAAATGGGCTGAAGCCTGGAATCAACAGACAGGCTAGCCCTTAACGGGCCGCCTGGACCTGCACCAGGGCATGGCCCATTTCTGAAGGATATATATATATTAAAAAAAGAGGCTGGCGGCTTAGAGAATCGGGCCGAATGGCCAACGGATCGGGCCAGCTGCTGTCGGCCCAATTAACCGAATAAAAAAATAAACTGGTATGGCAGGCCAGCCTTTAGCGGGCTGGACCTGCACGCGCAGATGGACCCGGGGCTGGCTGAAATTAAAAAGGCCAGCCCAATTGCCAGGGTATTTGAATTTTATTAATTTCTGAAATTCTGAAATTTTCATAATTGTTAATTAATTAATTTAAAATAGTCATAAATATAGAAAAAATATAGATAAATATCAGAAAATTATAAATAAATTCCATAAATTATAAATGCTGAGATTAAAATATTTTCATTAAATTTTAGTAATTGTGATAATTTATTTAATTTGGATAATTAGGTAATAAATGGAAATAAATAAGGGAAAAATGAGGAAAAATATAGAAAATGCACGACAAATGTATACAAGCCACGGAAAAGTGGATTTGATGCCGAACAATGTGGAGTTAGCTTTCGAGGAATAAATGAACCTAGATTTGAGTGCCGGAGGATGGTGAGGATGGGCCAGGGGCCTCAGGCGATTGTGTTTTTGCATTCATGGCACGTGCATTGCATTGATGGCGGGTCGTGACGTACGAGTCATGGGCGCTCAGGATGGTGTACGGTGGCGGGGCCACGACACTCAGGATGGTGTGCGGTGGCGCGGCCACGCACACTCAGTATGGTGACTGTGGGGTGTACGACATGCAGCCACTCAGTAGACCCGGGTTCATGCATTGCACGGTGGAGATTTCGGCATTCTGTGTGACGTGACTTTGTTGCGTGTGACATGCATAGTAGGACATGCATCACGATGTTGCGCATTCTTTATCTGGAGTGAATTACTTTCCGCATTCTTTCATATGCTTATGTGATATCATGTCTTATGTGTTATGTGTTATATCATTTTAGTATGCTAGTCTTGTACTAGTTGGAGGCAGGTGCCTATTGGGTGATTTCCCGTCACTCACCCCTACTCCCCCCACCAAGTGAGTACGAGGAAGAGTACGATTACAACTTTGCTAAGGACGGGGCTGACACGGTAGTATGGGCATACCGATGATCGCACCTAGGATACGAGGAGACCTTGCGACTGTCCGTTATTAGTTCATTGGGGTTTCCATCAGACATCACCTAGTATAGTTTGATAGACTATAGATGTTAGCATGTTGACGTTCTTGTCATGTTTTATTTATTAATCTACTGAGGATTTTCTTTATCAAGAAAACTTTACGTTATTGTGTTTCGTTTCCGCACGAAAAATTTCTACGTCTTTTCGAACACGTTGGAAATTGATTCGACGCTTTGTATTCTCCTTAGTGAGATACGGCGGGCGCACTGTTCCCGATGCTAGGGTTCGGGAGCAGGGCGCTACACCAGCATTGCCCCCAAAATCCGCTGCAAAGGCTGGGGCAGGTGACAAGAAGACTGCTCCTCCTCCCAAGGTCATCTTCTAGGCTCCATAAGCCAAGACTGCTCCCCCATCTGTGCCATCAAGTGCTGCTCCAGCTCCTACTGCGCCAACTTTTGATCCAGTTCTTGCTGCACCAGTTTCTACTGCACCAGCTTCTATTCCAGCCTCGGCGGCATTAGTTTCTCCTCCAGGGGGTCGATTATAAGGGACCCGAAAGATTCCCCCACTGGAGGAGTTATCATAACTTCTGGGGAGGAGGCTCCCCAGCATCCTCTTGGGAAGGCTCCATCTGAAGAAGAGCCTTCTCATCAGCACCGCCGGGCTTGGAAGAACCTGGCTACTGCTTTGCTGACACGGCTGCCCATCAAGGGGTAGCAAGATAGCTGGCAGATCTGCCAGTGCTGCCCATGGACTGGGATCGTTTTGCACTGCAGGACTGGGATTCTGCTCTTAGCACATACTTCAGAAACATGTCCGTGGTAGGTTTTCTTCATATTTCTCAAAATTTTTACTTAGATCGTTGAGATAATGATTTGACCATATTGATTGTTGCAGTACCGAGCTCAAGAACGTGACATGCCGAGGAGAGCAGAAGAGATGCGCAGCATGGTGGTCAAACTCTCTGAGGAAAACGCTGACTTAAAGAAGGCCAATGATGAGTTGGCAGAGATGGCAGGGCCTGATAACTCCAGGCTGGAAGAGATTGATGCTGAGCTGAAGACGTTGAGGTGAGAGATGGACTCAACGAAATCAGAGTTGGACTCCTTGAAATCTGAGAGTTCCCAGCTTAGGGAAGGCAAGAAGGAGTCTGACACTCGGCTGGCTATAGCAAATTCGCAAGTGGACGAGCTGAAAGAAGTTATCTCCAACCTGGAGCTGGCATCCACCAAGATCCAGGCTGAGTTGGAGTTCTTCCAGAAGGGATTCCATAATTGTGAGCAAGAATTGTCGCAGCTGAAGAGCCAATCTGAAGCAGATCAAAAGATTAAGGATGATCTGGCCCAGCAACTTGAAGTAGAGAAGAAGAGCAAAGCTGAGCTCATTTCCCAATTTGAGCTTCAAGCTGAAGAGATCAAGAAGTCTGCTATTGCTGAGTTCAGGAAGTCCCAGTCTTTTGAAGACAATCTGCTAAAGATGCAAGGCGCTGTTTTGGCAATGGGACAAACTTGTACAATTGACGCTTGCCAAGAAGTCTATCCAGCCCTGGACAAGGACCATCCCCAACTTGCCGATCTCTGCAACCCTGAGGCCGAAGCCATATTTGACATGCTACTTGAGCAATTCAAGGAAGGGGTTGATCTCAGGGAGGCTGATCAAGAGGAGGAGGAGTATAGGATTTTTTCCTGTAATTTTTTGTAATTGTAATAGATGAACTTTTTAATGAAAATCCACTTTTTTCCAACTCATGCTCTTCAGCTTGTTTGAATTTCCTTGACTTTGTCTCATGCGAAGTTTTATTTGCTCTATTTTCATAGTTTGCAAATATTTGTTTTCTGCTCTGCGTAGTCTCATTTTCTCTATTTCCATAGTTTGCAAATATTTGTCTTCTGCTCTGCGAAGCCTCATTTGATCTATTTCCATAGTTTGCAAATATTTGTCTTCTGCTATGCGAAGTCTCATTTGCTCTATTTCCATAGTTATGTAAGTATTTGTCTTCTGCACTGCGAAGTTTTACTTACTCTATTTCCATAGTTTGCAAATATTTGTCTTCTACTCTGCGAAGTTTCATTTGCTCTATTTCCATAGTTAATGCAAGTATTTTTCTTCTGCACTGCGAAGTTTTACTTGCTCTATTTCCATAGTTTGCAAATATTTGTCTTCTGCTATGCGAAGCCTCATTTGCTCTATTTCCATAGTTTGCAAATATTTGTCTTCTGCTCTGCGAAGTCTCATTTGCTCTATTTCCATAGTTATGTAAGTATTTGTCTTCTGCACTGCGAAGTTTTACTTACTCTATTTCCATAGTTTGCAAATATTTGTCTTCTTCTCTGTGAAGTTTCATTTGCTCTATTTCCATAGTTAATGCAAGTATTTTTCTTCTGCACTGCGAAGTTTTACTTGCTCTATTTCCATAGTTTGCAAATATTTGTCTTCTGCTATGCGAAGTCTCATTTGCTCTATTTCCATAGTTATGTAAGTATTTTTCTTCTGCACTGCGAAGTTTTACTTACTCTATTTCCATAGTTTGCAAATATTTGTCTTCTGCTCTGCGAAGTTTCATTTGCTCTATTTCCATAGTTAATGCAAGTATTTTTCTTCTGCACTGCGAAGTTTTACTTGCTCTATTTCCATAGTTTGCAAATATTTGTCTTCTGCTCTGCGAGGTTTCATTTGCTCTATTTCCATAGTTAATGCAAGTATTTTTCTTCTGCACTGCGAAGTTTTACTTGCTCTATTTCCATAATTTGCAAATATTTGTCTTCAGCCTTGGCCCTTGGCTCTGCCAAAAATGTGACGCTGCTCGACTGAACTGCAGCTCTGCCAGGCTTTAACTTGCCACTGACAATAATTTTAAGATAAAGTAAACCTGTTACTTGATCCATTTAGGCAAAATGAATGAATCACTCGTTGATTCTGTCATGAACATTGTTTTATTCAATCTTCAGTACCACTGGTAATAAATAATTTACATTTTTCTAGCACTGCTAGTAAAAGAATACTGTGAAGGACTTCTTTGGGAAAACCACTCAGGCCTGCTGAGGTGAAATTCATCATTGATGTAGAAGCCTTAAATAAGTAGAATGCCAAGTTCTTGGTATAGTTTTGCCTTCTAAGATCTGTAATTTATAAGCCCCATTTGAGCGCACCTCCTCTATCCGATAAGGTCCTTCCCACTTAGGGTTTAGAGTCCCAGTCAGTGCTGCATAGCTTGCTTCGTTGTTGCGCAATACCAAATCTCCCACTTGATAGGATCTTGGTCGTACTCGAGAATTGTATTATTGAGCAATTAGATTCTTGTACTGAGCCATGCGGACATAAGCCTGCTCCCTTTTCTCCTCCAGCTCATCCAAATTCAGCCGTAACTCCTGGTTGTTGGTTCCAGCAGAATAGTATTCTGTTCGAGTAGAGCTGGAACCAAATTCGTCTGGGATGACTACCTCAGTGCCATATACTAAGGAAAATGGCGTTTCCTTAGTGGAGGTGGAAGGAGTAGTTCGATATGCGCATAATACGCTTGGGAGTTCCTCTACCCAACTTGCCCCAATTTGGTAAAGACGTTTTCTTAGACCATCCTTGATTGTTTTGTTCGCCAGTTCAACTTGTCCATTAGCCTGAGGGTGCGTTCAACTTGCCCCAATTGGGTATAGACGTTTTCTTAGACCATCCTTGATCGTTCTGTTCGCCAGTTCAACTTGTCCATTAGCCTGAGGGTGCGCTACCGAGGTGAATCGCTGTTCGATTTTGAGCTTGGCACACCAACTCTTAACAAGGTCATCAGCAAATTGTTTTTCATTATCTGATATAAGGACTTGTGGAAGGCCGAAGCGGCATATGACATTCTTTCACAAGAACTTTTTGATTTGATTTCCTGTTATTGTGACTAAAGGCTCTGCTTCCACCCATTTGGTGAAGTAATCAATGGCAACAACCAAGAATCTGACTGATCCTGGAGCTTGAGGCAAAGGTCCAACAAGATCTATCCCCCACTATACAAATGGCCAGGGACTTGCAATAGAAGTGAGCTCTAAACTTGGCAAATGAGATATTGGAGCATTGACTTGGCATGCTTAACATTTTCTGACCAATTCTTCTGCATCATGGCGCAGAGTGGGTCAATAATACCCAGCAAGATAACATTTTCTTGCTAACGACCGTGCACCAGAATGATTTCCACAGATTCCTTGGTGCATCTCCCGCAGGATGTAATCTCCTTCTTCTTCAGTCATACACTTCAACTAAGGCTGTGAAAATGACTTTTTATATAAGTGGTCGTTAAAAAGAGCACACCTTGCTGCCTTCAATCGAAGGCGCCGGGCTGTACGTTTGTCCTCGGGCTGAATTTCATGCTGCAAGAGGTTGACAATTTCGTCCATCCAAGTATTACGATAGTCCACTTGCAGCACTTCATTAGCATCATAAGCACGATGCTTTACTAGCTCCACAACTATCTTCTTTCCCAAAGTTGTTGAAGTGGAGGATGCTAGCCGAGATAATGCGTCAGCTCTCTTGTTGGCAAATCTGGGGATATGTTCAATGCTAAAGTGCTCGAATGCTTGACCGAGCTGCAGCACTTTAGCCAAATAATTTTTCATGTTTTCCTATTTGGCTTCATAATCCCCGTTGATCTAAGAAACAATCAATTGCGAATCACTTCGGAAAATGATTCGTTCTGCCCCTAACTTTCTCGCGAGGCCTAGTCCTGCTATGAGGGCCTCGTATTCCGCCTCGTTATTAGTTGATTCAAAGTCGAACCGCAAGGCATATTTGAATTCTTCTTTATTGGGGTTGATGATTAGGAGTCCTGCTCCACAACCATCTTTGGAGGAAGACCCATCCACATATAATGTCCAATCAGCTACCGGCTTGTTGTCTTCCTCCACGGATATCCATTTAGCAAAGAAATCTACTAATGCTTGGGCTTTGATAGAAGTTCTTGATTTGTATTGGATGTCATACTCTGCAAGCTCCACGGATAAGATTTGTTTTAAGGGCTGGTCAGTGACCACTATTATAGGATGAGCTTGCAGGTAAGGCCTGAACTTCCTCGCTGCCACTACAAGTGTCAAGACTACCTTCTCAGCATTGGGGTATTTCATTTCAGGCCCATGTAAGATTTTTCCTGCCAAATAGATGGGCCTCTGCACATTATCCTGTTCCCTGAGCAGGACTGCGCTTACAGCTTCTTTGCACGTTGAGAGATATATATATAGCTCTTCTCCGGGCAAAGGTGAAGTCAGCATTGGCACCTCGGCCAGACGAGACTTCAGCTCATCAAAGGCTTTTTGACACTGATCATCCCACTGGAAAGCCGTTTTCTTCTTCAAGACCTGGAAGAAAGGAAGGGATCGTTCGACTGACTTGGATAAGAATCTACTCAGCGCGGCAATTCGGCCTGTTAGCCTCTGCACTTCCTTTACATTCCTAGGGGGATGCATGTTCCGTATAGCTTCGACTTTAGCAAGGTTTGCCTGTACCCCTTCTTTGGAAACCACATACCCCAGAAACTTTCTAGTGCGTACTCCAAACGTGCATTTATTCGGGTTTAGTCTCATGCGTGAGTCTTTCAGCACAGTAAAGACTTTCCGTAAATTTTGAATATACTGATCAAGAGTCCTGATCTTGATAAGCATATCATCGATGTAGACTTCCATTATCCGGCCATTTTGTTCACTGAACAAGGAATTGACCAGACGTTGATAGGTGGCCCCGGCGTTCTTCAATCCAAATGGCATAGTTACATAACAATAAGTGCCTGACTCTGTTATGAAAGCAGTTTTTTCCTGATCCTCTATAGCCACGATGATCTGATGATAGCCTTTAAAGGCATCCAAGAAATCAAAGATTTCGTGCCCAAGTGTTGAATCCAGTAACCTATCAATTTTTGGAAGTGGGTAACAGTCTTTTGGACATGCTTTGTTGAGATCACTGTAATCTATACACATTCTCCATGATTCATCCTGATTGGGGACCACTACTGGGTTAGCCAACCAGATCGGATAAAGCATTTCAACAATGAATTTGATGGCCAATAATTTTTTGACTTCCTCTTCAATGACTTTACTCTTTTCTGGCGCGAAGTTTCGCTTCTTTTGCTTTACTAGCTTTGCCAAAGGGTCAACATTTAGTTTATGCTCAGCCAGATGTGAAGGAATGCCTGGCATGTCCTCTGCAGTCCATGCAAAGATAATCGCGAACTCTCTCAGCAGATCCTATAGCTGAGCTAGCAGTTCAGATGGCATCCATGTCCCGACCTTTATGATGTTTTCAGGTCGGCTCGGGTCAAGGATGAAGTCTTGGACTGCATCATCCGACTGTAAGTGTTCATCATCTGAAGGTATCAGTTCATCAAGGCTGACTTGCTGAACTGATTCATTTCCCTTGGTAGCAATAACGTAGCAGCTCTGTGTCACTTGTCACCTTGTATAGTTACCACCCTCTGGAGTGGGAAACTTCATGCTGACGTGCAGAGGTGATACAATGGCCTCCAATGCCATCAAAGTTGACAGGCCCAAAATGACGTTGTATGCAAACATTTCCTTGATGACCAAAAAATCTATCCATATACACCGATAGGCCGGGGGTTTGCCAAAAATGCAGCTGAGTGTGACCAGTCCCGCTGGCCGTACTGCAGCTCCAGTGAAACCATATAAAGAAGAAGTAACCGGCCTCATCAAGGAATCGGGTAAACCAAGCTGCTGATATACCCTGCAGAACATTATATTCATGGTACTGCCGGTGTCCACATAAACACGTCGGACCTCCACAACTTTATCGGGAGCAAGGTGTATACACAGCTCTATTACTAAACCTGTGTTGTTGGAGTGTGGAATGAGATCTTCTGGCCCATAAGTCAGTTCTCTTGCCATCTTGGCTCTTTTAGATGGTGGTCCTGATGAGGTTCCTGAGGAACTAGGTGCTCCTTCACCTGTGTGAGGTGGACCTCCAAAGATTGTATAAATAATGGTATTAACTTGGGGCCGACCTGCAGCCCCATGCCTTCCTTGATCCTCATCGTCATCAGTCCTGCGATGCCGAGGTGGAGACGCCGGTCGGCACTTGTCCTTCTGGGGGTCCTTGTGGAAATCCAGACGGTTGTTCAAGCGTGATCGAGGGTCATAAAACTGCTTTAAATGACCCTGTTCAATCAGTTGTTTAATAGCCTGAGCCAGCTTCCTGCAATCTTCTGTATCATACCCGATATCCCTGTGGTAGCGGCAATAGAGTTTAGGGTTTTTCTTTGTCCTAGGCCCATACAGAGACTCTGGATCTGTCATTAGACCGTCTTTTTCCATGACGGCCAAAATATAATCTTTTGAGGCCAAGAGGGGTAAGCCCTTGTTACCACCCTTGCCTTTGCCTCCCATGCGATCGAACGTGCTGCGCTGATCATGGTTTTTTCCTTCATTGCGCTGATCCTCCTTCTTGGAACCGGATCGGCTTTCTTGTCGAGCTACATGCTCAGCCTCCCTCTTCAATCTGTTTGCCTCCTCTCCTCGAGCAAACTGGTGAGCTTTCTCCAAGCATTCCCTCAGGGTTGTACGTCCCTCTTCAGCCAGTCGGGAGAAGAGGCGCCAGCTCGGAGACCGTTAATAAAAGCAGCAGCTTTAACACCCTCATTTCTATCACTGACCTGCAGTGACTCATCTGAGAAACGTTGCATGTACTTCAACACAGATTCATCTGGACCTTGTCTCAAAGTCATCAGATGGGATGATTTCTTCACAAATGGGGTGCTGGACACAAACTGTGACTTGAACTTTTGTGCCAGCTATTTGAAAGATTTTACTGATTTTGATAGGAGCTCTTGGAACTATCTCCTGGCCTTTCCCCGTAAATACAAAGGGAAAGTTTTACAACGCAGAGGATCTGGGATATTTTTTAGACTCATCGCAGTTTGGAACTGGAAGAGATGATCCGTGGGATCTGTTGTCCCATCATAAGTATCCATCTTTGGCACCTTGAAACTGTCTGGTGCCAAATATTCTGCAATATCCCACGAAAAGGGACTTTCCTGGGCTGCCTGCACAAACTCGTGTCTGTGTTCTTCATAATAAGCTCTCGGCCTGCGAAGAACTTCTTCGTCCCTGGGGACGCTCTTTAAAGACTTTGACCTCGCACTTAAGTGAGGTCTGGACAAATGTTCTGACTCCATGGTTGGAGCTTTGAAACTGTATCTCCTAGCATCCGCCATAAAACCTCTAGGCGGTCCAAAAGACTGATTTGGTGATACTTCTCTAGGGGGAAGATGTGGATCTTCCTCCATATTTTGCACCTCTGGCTGTTTGCCTTTGAGACACTGTACCATAGCTTCGAACACGTCCATGTTCTCTGTAACGTATTTCATCGCTTTATCTCTTTCCTCCCTTGAAACTTCCGGAATAGGATCAGGATTAGGCGACTCAGGCACCCGAGAAACCTATTCAAGGACGTCTGAGCGTGTGACCATGCGTCGTGGTGGGTTGGATGACTCACCCAAACCTTCATGACGACCTTTCGCCATAGAAAAATGTTAGCTGTTTTTGAAATTTTTACTGGATGAAGGGACTTCAGGCCCTTCCTCTAGCGCCAAATGATGAAGCCGGATCTTCACCAAGGGTCAAAAATGACCTTAAGTAAACGTCGTCAGTTAACTTGAAGAGTAGTTAATGTTGGACCGTGCACCTGCAATGAACACCACTAGAGGGGGGGGGTGAATAGTGGTTAGCGGAAATTACACTACAACCCTTTGTTAAACAACAACAACAACAACAATCATACCCAGTATATCCCGACGACAGCAAAAGCTATCGTTAGGGTCTGGGGAGGGTGAGCGGCAGGCAAACAATACCTCCATCCCAAGGGATAGAGAGTTTGCTTCCAGTGAGACCCCCAGCTCTATATGTACCTGCAGAATTAGCACAATAATAGGAATATGTACTAGTGAAGAGGTTGTATTAAACATAAACGGAAATCTCTTGATAATAAAATAGTCATAACAGTGGATATGCACAAAAAGATGAAAGCTAAATACCGGGAAAAAAAAGTGCAACGTCAACCTACAGTGTAAATACTATCTAATCCTCTATGCGTCCCTATATCCTGTCTATCCCTCCTTAACCTTAATCCTCTGCCTCCACGAACTCCTATCCTGGACCATGTCCTTAGAGAGGTGTAACTCTAGTAAGTCATGCCTAATCTGCTCATCCCACTTTAGTTTGGGTCTGCCTTTACTCCTCTTTCCTTCTACATTGAGGCTTTCAATTGATCTGACAGACGTCGTCGTCTGTCTCCTCTTGACATGCCCAAACCATCTAAGTCTTCCCTCTCTTATCTTATCTGATATACTAGCCACCCCTAACATTTCTCTGTATACCTCATTTCTTAACCTGTCTAGCCTTGTATGCCCACACATCCATCTTAGCATTCTCATCTCTGCCACCTCCATCTTCTGTGACTGCGTCCTCTTGATAGCCCAGCATTCTGTTCCATATAACATTGCCGGCCGCACTGCCACCCTATAAAATTTTCCCTTTAATTTAGTCGGAAAATTCTTGTCACACAGCACCCCTGAGGCCGCCCTCCACCGACACCAACCTGCTTGAACTCGGTGTGCTACGTCACTCTCTATATCCCCATCTTTCTGCACAAATGATCCTAGATACTTAAACTTACTTACCTTTGGGACCACTTGACCTTCGATGGTGAGTTGACTATTCTCATTGTCAGCGGCGCCGCTGAAGTCGCAGTGCAGATACTCAGTCTTAGAACGACTAATCCTTAGGCCTTTTCTCTCTAAAGCCCCTCGCCACTCCTCTAGTCTCATACTCAGACTTTGTCTACTTTCTGCGACTAATATAATATCGTCAGCAAAAAGCATACACCATGGGATTGTCTCTTGGATCGTCTTTGACAACTCGTCTAGGACAACTGCAAAAAGAAATGGGCTCAAAGTAGACCCTTGATGGAGGCCTACTTCAACCGGGAAGAAATCTGTATTCCCAACAAGCGTCTGAACGGTTGTTTTCGTCCTAGCATACATATCCCTAATTATATTTATATACTTCATAGGAACCCCTCTTGCATCCAGACTATCCCATATCAGTCTACGTGGCACACTATCATACGCTTTTTCAAGATCGATGAAAACCATATGCAGATCGCGCTTCTTCTCCCTATACTTCTCCATCAATCTCCTTAAAATGTGTATTGCCTCTGTGGTAGACCGTCCTGGCATAAAACCAAATTGGTTTACTGTAACTTGAGACAGAATTGGACAGAATGTTGCTGATTTTGAAAATAGTGTTTCTCTTTGAATACTCAACCAAAAAGGTTGATCTTTATATCAAAACACTCCTTAGGATGTGTAGATGAAGTTTCCAAAAGGCCCTGACCTCAAACAATTCTTGAAAAATACAGAATTTAACTTTTCTCAAAACTGGTCAGATTGCAGCCAGATTGGAGCAGTTATCTTGCAAAGACTGAAAGACTAACTTTTACTTGCTCAAATCAAGTGATTCTTGTTGCAAATGAAAGCTAACAGTCTGAAGTATAACTCCACCAAAAATCACAAATTTTGAAAATTTTTAGCTATTTTTTCAAATTGTGTGAAGTTGGGTGAAAACTGCAGTCAAAAACGGGCAGAAAACAGAAATAAAGAAACAAGAGAAGAACACCGAGGATTTATCCTGGTTCGGTCAATGTGACCTACTCCAGTCCCAAGGAACACCTTTCCTTGGATTTCACTATGATATGAACACCTTACAACAAGAGCCAAGCTTGATCCTTGGGTTATACACCAACCCTACTCAAGACTTGGATAATCACCTTCTAAGCAACACTTAGTTGCAATACCTCCAACACCTATTGATGTAGCCTTATAAAGATGGCTAATCAATCTTACAAATGAAGCTCAAGAGGCTTGTAGCTCACCAAAATATTAAGAACAACTTTGCTACAACAAAATACAACAACAAGAACAAGAAGATGAATATGAAAGCTATAGAATGCTTGTGAGCTTCAAGTGTGTTTCATCTTCTTCACCAATGCCTCTATTTATAGTGTGATTTGAGCCTTGAAGATAAGAATGCCAATGTGTCATCATCTTCATCATCAACTCCAAATGTCTTATCATCATTGGTTGGCTTTGTACACTTGGCAAAATAAAACACAATGATTGGTCCACCTTGGCAATGTAATGTTGGCCGAAATTTTTCACCTTGGCAAGTCATAATTATCCTTTGTAAAATGTAGATAATAAGAAGGATAATGCCACAAGAATACCTCAACTTCTAGTCTTGAAAATAGGCATGTGGGAGAAGACTATTTCAAAAACAAAATTCAGCTCCAATTTGAGATGAAGTAGCCGTTGGCTACTTTTGGTTTTTCCAAAATAATTTTGTTTTTTCTTAATTAAAATAAGGAAAGATAATACCACCAAATTATCCCCAAATTCAAGCACAATAATAGAACATGTGAAGTCTTCATTTGACTTCAAAAAATCTGCTGAAAATACCCAAGAAAAGCAATATAACCGTTGGGCACTTTTTGAATTTTCCAAGTTGGCAATTTTGCCAACTAGCTCCTTTTTGGTTGGTCCATTTGTCTCCAACTCATAAAATGAATAATGTATCATTCCCAACTGTCCATGCACGTTTTTCAACACATATATATGTGTAGCAACTCAGATTTTTGAAGAAGAAATAAATAGATAACACTAGACAAGATTATGTCAACGTGTAACACCGAAATTCCCCAATATTTCTTCATATATGTTGAGATCATTTCCACACCTTTGACACCTTTAATATCTATGAATATTGATGATAAATGTTCTCTTATAACATATATAAGAGGGTCTTCAAGAAAAATTAGAATGTGACATCTCAAATCGTCACATATCCAGCTATAGTCAATAATATCATCGGTTGAGAGAAAAAGATATAAGATCACCATATTATCTTCAAAATAATAATAACACAGCTCCAGAATGAAGATAATAATATGCTCAAGAGATTCTTTGAGTGAAAATACCAAAAATATCCTTGGGGGTAAAATGACCAAAATACCCCTGGTGTGAGAAAACTCCAGAAATGTCCCGAATGGTCATAAATAATCATGATATCAACTTTGTCATGATAAATAGTATAAGAATATGCTCTTGAAATATTTCCACCATATCATGTTCCTACAAAACTCAAAATACCAATTTTGCCCTTTTTGGTAAGTTGTAGAAACTTCCAAGGCATGTTAGTCATAAGACAATAATAATCACCAAAAACACATAATAAGCACATAATGAACATGTATAAATCATGTACAAATGAAAACAACCATTTTATCACATTTTAGAAAATTTTTTCTAAAAACCCTAGACATCGATCGATGTGCAACAACCTGAGAGACCGATGTCAACTTTTTCAACTTTTAATCACATATAACACCATGTATGACATTTTTAAGTATTAACCACTTAAAATCATGAGTTTGAAAATTATCCAAACATATTTCTCAACATTCTCCCCCTTTTGGATGATTTTCAAAATAACCTAGCATGATTTTAATGTCACAACTTATAATTAAAAATTTAACCAAATGTTTTCAACTTTAAAATAGTATGTTGCTCTGCTCCCCTTCAACTCATACTCTCCCCCTTAACCTATGCTCCAAAATTTATACCAATTAAAACTTATCATTTCATACCAAATGATGACTTACCAACTAAAATCTAAAATCATGTGCTTATTCTATCTCCCCCTTTATTTTGCAAATCATGCAAAAGATAGAACTATACAATGGTATCGTAAGTCATCATTCCTAATTTGGCTCGTAAGTTTTCAAAAGTGGCTTGATTAAGGGGTTTGGTAAAGATATCAGCAATTTGGTGATCTGTTCTTATATGATTTATCACTATGTCCTCATTTTGAACATGATCGCGAAGAAAGTGGTATCGCACCTCAATGTGTTTGGCCTTAGAATGAAGCACCGGATTCCGGGAAAGATTGATTGCACTGGTGCTATCGCAGAAAATTGGAATCTTTTTCATTTTAATGCCAAAATCACTAAGTTGCTGTTTAAGCCAAAGTATTTGGGTTGTACATAAACTCAAAGCGATATACTCGGCTTCAGTGGTAGGAAGAGCTACACTAGCTTGCTTTTTAGAAAACCAAGAAATCAAGTTGGTTCCTATGAATTGACAAGTACCGCTAGTCGATTTTCTATCTAACTTACAACCACCATAATCAGCATCACTATATGCGTGTAATTCCAACTTAGCGTTTCTATCATACCATAGTCCTAAGTGAGGTGTATGCTTAAGATATCTAAAGATCTTTTTTCACGGCATTGTAATGTGACACCTTAGGACAAGATTGAAACCTAGCACACATACATACACTAACCATGATGTCAGGTCTTGATGCAGTTAAGTATAACAGTGATCCAATCATAGACCTATAGAGTGTGTCATCAAAAGGTTTACCATTTTCATCTTTATCAAGTTTGGTACTAACACTCATGGGGGGTAGTTGTAGGTTTCAACTCTTCAAAACCAAACTTCTTAATCATATCATTGACATACTTAAGTTGGCTAATATGAATTCCTTGAGGGGTTTGTTTAATTTGAAGTCCTAAGAAATAATTCAACTCTCCTACCATTGACATTTCAAAATCCGACTTCATACACTCTTCAAAGTCTTTTACTAAGGTAGGGTTGGTTGAACCAAAGATGATATCGTCAACGTATATTTGAACTATTAACAAATCATTGCCTTTTCTTTTTAGGAATAATGTGTTGTCTATAGTTCCCCTTTGATAATTATTTGCAATAAGAAAGTTTGCAAATCTATCATACCAAGCTCTTGGAGCTTGTTTCAAACCATATAAAGCTTTCTTAAGCTTGTACACATGGTTAGGATTCTTTGGATCTTCGAATCCAGGGGGTTGTTTGACAAACACCTCTTCTTGGATGTATCCATTCAAGAATGCACTCTTGACATCCATTTGGAAGAGCTTAATATTGCTTAGACTTGCAATTGCAAGTAACAATCTAATTGCTTCTAGTCGTGCAACGGGTGCAAAGGTTTTTCCTAATCTATACCTTCTTGTTGATTATATCCTTGTGCGACTAGTCTAGCTTTATTTCTTGCAATGTTTCCTTGTTCGTCCATCTTATTCCTAAACACCCATTTTGTTCCTATTATTGACTTGTTTTCGGGTTTAGGTACTAAGTCCCACACGTTGTTCCTTGTGAATTAGTTCAATTCCTCATGCATAGCATCTATCCATGATATGTCACCTAAGGCTTCCTTAACATTCTTAGGTTCTATGTGTGAGACTAAGCTATGTCCTTCAAGTTGACTTATGTTTCTACGTGTTCTAACCCCAACACTTGGATCCCCAATGATTAATTCTCTAGGGTGCCACCAATTCCTAGATTGACTAGGTTCACCCTCATCTTGTTCAAATGTTTCATTAGTGTGAATGTTATCATATGTAATTGGATCATTAGTTGTATCATCTTCCAATTGCAAATTTTCTTTGATTCATTTCATCTAAGGGTTCATGCATG
>AP025051.1:10196131-10214406 GCA_036186865.1 Eustoma russellianum
CAATGAACACCACTAGAGGGGGGGGTGAATAGTGGTTAGCGGAAATTACACTACAACCCTTTGTTAAAATCCCCTTGAAAACAGAATCTGAGACCAACTCAGATTCAGAACCCGTTTTTCAAAAATTCACAAATAATTGTACACAACTCCAAAAATTATGAAACTTTCCAGAATTAAACTTCAATGAGTTAACAAGACTCTGTCCAAAAATCAGACAAAAATAAGATCGTTTGACCCTTCAAACAAATTAAAAGATTTAGATGGTCAATCTAGACAGAATTGGACAGAATGTTGCTGATTTTGAAAATAGTGTTTCTCTTTGAATACTCAACCAAAAAGGTTGATCTTTATATCAAAACACTCCTTAGGATGTGTAGATGAAGTTTCCAAAGGCCCTGACCTCAAACAATTCTTGAAAAATACAGAATTTAACTTTTCTCAAAACTGGTCAGATTGCAGCCAGATTGGAGCAGTTATCTTGCAAAGACTGAAAGACTAACTTTTACTTGCTAAAATCAAGTGATTCTTGTTGCAAATGAAAGCTAACAGTCTGAAGTATAACTCCACCAAAAATCACGAATTTTGAAAATGTTTAGCTATTTTTTCAAATTGTGTGAAGTTGGGTGAAAACTGCAGTCAAAAACGGGCAGAAAACAGAAATAAAGAAACAAGAGAAGAACACCGAGGATTTATCCTGGTTCGGTCAATGTGACCTACTCCAGTCCCAAGGAACACCTTTCCTTGGATTTCACTATGATATGAACACCTTACAACAAGAGCCAAGCTTGATCCTTGGGTTATACACCAACCCTACTCAAGACTTGGATAATCACCTTCTAAGCAACACTTAGTTGCAATACCTCCAACACCTATTGATGTAGCCTTATAAAGATGGCTAATCAATCTTACAAATGAAGCTCAAGAGGCTTGTAGCTCACCAAAATATTAAGAACAACTTTGCTACAACAAAATACAACAACAAGAACAAGAAGATGAATATGAAAGCTATAGAATGCTTGTGAGCTTCAAGTGTGTTTCATCTTCTTCACCAATGCCTCTATTTATAGTGTGATTTGAGCCTTGAAGATAAGAATGCCAATGTGTCATCATCTTCATCATCAACTCCAAATGTCTTATCATCATTGGTTGGCTTTGTACACTTGGCAAAATAAAACACAATGATTGGTCCACCTTGGCAATGTAATGTTGGCCGAAATTTTTCACCTTGGCAAGTCATAATTATCCTTTGTAAAATGTAGATAATAAGAAGGATAATGCCACAAGAATACCTCAACTTCTAGTCTTGAAAATAGGCATGTGGGAGAAGACTATTTCAAAAACAAAATTCAGCTCCAATTTGAGATGAAGTAGCCGTTGGCTACTTTTGGTTTTTCCAAAATAATTTTGTTTTTTCTTAATTAAAATAAGGAAAGATAATACCACCAAATTATCCCCAAATTCAAGCACAATAATAGAACATGTGAAGTCTTCATTTGACTTCAAAAATCTGCTGAAAATACCCAAGAAAAGCAATATAACCGTTGGGCACTTTTTGAATTTTCCAAGTTGGCAATTTTGCCAACTAGCTCCTTTTTGGTTGGTCCATTTGTCTCCAACTCATAAAATGAATAATGTATCATTCCCAACTGTCCATGCACGTTTTTCAACACATATATATGTGTAGCAACTCAGATTTTTGAAGAAGAAATAAATAGATAACACTAGACAAGATTATGTCAACGTGTAACACCGAAATTCCCCAATATTTCTTCATATATGTTGAGATCATTTCCACACCTTTGACACCTTTAATATCTATGAATATTGATGATAAATGTTCTCTTATAACATATATAAGAGGGTCTTCAAGAAAAATTAGAATGTGACATCTCAAATCGTCACATATCCAGCTATAGTCAATAATATCATCGGTTGAGAGAAAAAGATATAAGATCACCATATTATCTTCAAAATAATAATAACACAGCTCCAGAATGAAGATAATAATATGCTCAAGAGATTCTTTGAGTGAAAATACCAAAAATATCCTTGGGGGTAAAATGACCAAAATACCCCTGGTGTGAGAAAACTCCAGAAATGTCCCGAATGGTCATAAATAATCATGATATCAACTTTGTCATGATAAATAGTATAAGAATATGCTCTTGAAATATTTCCACCATATCATGTTCCTACAAAACTCAAAATACCAATTTTGCCCTTTTTGGTAAGTTGTAGAAACTTCCAAGGCATGTTAGTCATAAGACAATAATAATCACCAAAAACACATAATAAGCACATAATGAACATGTATAAATCATGTACAAATGAAAACAACCATTTTATCACATTTTAGAAAATTTTTTCTAAAAACCCTAGACATCGATCGATGTGCAACAACCTGAGAGACCGATGTCAACTTTTTCAACTTTTAATCACATATAACACCATGTATGACATTTTTAAGTATTAACCACTTAAAATCATGAGTTTGAAAATTATCCAAACATATTTCTCAACAGTTAACTGATTTAAAGACTGCAGCTGGAATAGCTTCTTGAAAGTCCTGCACAAGGAAGCAAAGATCAGAGCTCCCGGGGGGATGACTCTGGGTAAAACCCTCCGACGCTCAAGTCAGTTTGGGTCATTTCTCACTGAGAATGTAGTTTAGTGTATGGAGTTGAAAAATTCTCATAGTTGTTGTCTGAAGAGAAAGTTTAGTGTATTAGCTCCAGGCTGTATGAAGAATAGATTTCGGGATCCTTTTTCTGGTCTGCCTTGGCCTGCTTTTATTGGTTTTTCCCGCCCTTGGCCTCTGATAGCGGATAAGATGTTTGCTTGGGGCAGAAGACCTATGACGCAGTAGGTCTGCTGATATGACCGGTAGGCCGGCTGATGTGACTAGTAGGTCGGCTGAAGTGACTTTGGCGTGTACAGGCTGAATAACCAGACGTGTACTCCTCCTTTGAACTTTACTTCTGCCTGATGGTTCTACGATGTGATGCTGCGCTTGATTCCTTCGCCGAAGTGCAAAACTAGGCCTTGCCGAAGTGCAATATTGAATCTGTCCGAAGTGATCTAAAGTGTAGCACTTAAGCTGAAGCTGATGTTGGAGTTCGGTGCCGAGGTGCAGTCTTTGACCTATTCTTCGATAGTAAAATGGATGTCATGGGGCACAACCGAAGTGCAATCATGGCTGAATAGCAATACTTGGGTGCTGAACTGCAGGAATTATACCGTTGACTGTTGTTGACTAACAGACGATTAATTCTGGTTTATCAGTTAGAGGTACCGAAGTTGTTACTCTACGAAAACTCTTCAATGCTCAAGTCAGTTATGAGTTTAACTATGCTAATATATTGGAATATTAGATAAATGTGTCTCATTTGTGGAGTATTTTTCTGTTGGATTTGAGCATGCCTTTCGGTTGTTGCTTACGTCTTTTATATGGTTTGAGTAGCCAACATGTTGAAGAGCTACTAGGGAATATCAAGTGTCTTGTCCTACTTGTGCATGTCCGCCAAGTGGCGCCATATGTCGAGTTGCACGATGAAGATGCTCTCTGAGAGGTGTTTAGTTTGGTAGGTGTTTCATTGGCCAAGCAGAGGTGAAAGGTCATGGGAACCGTGTCAATGGCCGACTCGCTGGGTATGGCAGAGACGGTCGCTGGAGCCGAGTTGACCATTGCAGCCAATTTTTTGTATGTGTTTAAGTCCGAGGTAGAGATTCTGACCGAGGTGTCAGTTGGGGCTGAGGTAATTAGCCTTTGCCACCCGATGACATGTTTGATCAATGCTGTCTTAAAGGCTTTGTCGACACTGATCACACGTCCCCTGGACTGTGCCGAGTTAACTGTGTACTTAATCCAAGTGCGGCCCATGTTGACCCTACAAGGCTGGCTGACGTTTTCCAGAGGTTGGGTTGGCCATTGACGTTTTTCAAGAGATATTTTGCCATTGATGTTTTATGCGCCGAGCTGTTTATACTTGACATTTTCTAGGAGGTTGAGTTTTGTCCTTCATCAGAACCCCAAGGCCAACCTTATTAACTAAGATAAAAAAGATGGCCTTGCGGTAACAGATAAAACCTTCTAGCTTCTCCACTGATGTACGCTTCTAGCGTGCTAATCTCTGATTCGGCGTCTAGTAGGCGACCATGAAGAGATTATCTGATGCGGTTTTTATAGCGGTTACAACAACACTTGGCATTTACTTCGTTAGCGCCTTGGAACAGCTGCCTGTTGCTTCTTGTACTCCCAGGATCGTAGATCCCTCTACCATTTTGTTTGGTATGGTTCCCAGTGGTTTTCCATCCAAACTAGTCCAAGAATCTTCTGCACCTTAAACACTCCTTCATTTCTTCTGGTCGGACAGCCTATGACTCTCAAAAGCGTGCAAAGCTGTTAATAAAGAATATTTCAAATCCGGCTTCCATTTGCTTGTTCCCAACCCTTTGAAGCTGATCTTAGATTTTGCAAACTTAGGCTTCTTTAAGACAATGATGTGTCATTTTTTTTCTTAGGACAGTCAAGGCCGAATTTGATGTCAAAAATTTCATAGGCTTCTTTTACATGCAAAGCCTCTGATAGTTAATGCTAATTTAGTACGTGATGTCTGATCAAAGAGTTCGGCTTTGCCGAAAACACCCCGACCATTACCAAAAACTGAAAAGGCCAATCCTTTTTATAAAGAAGGTCGACAGAACAGGCACCGACATTTGGAGGATTAGTAAGGCAAATAACATAAAGCTAAGCCGAGTTGAACATCGGTATTAGACTACGACAATACCTTTTGACTTTCAAAAGTGCAACCATCTCAGGCCATTAAGAATAGGAAACTAAATAAAAAGATGTCTTGACTTGTACATGTAATCTCAAATGCCAAGTGTGATCACCTCAGACCTCCGAGGCTAGGCTAACTACAAATGCAAAATCCCTTATTTTTTGCGTGATGTCTATTTCGAGGCCTCAAAGGCTGAGCCATAATCCTGTATAGCCTCCTGAAACATAGTCTAATAATTTAATTAAACTAGGTTCAAGTGTATAAAACATGTTCTGTGTCGCCGTCATAAAAGTTTGTCTTCTAGTCCAACCCATTCAAACGTAGCCTAAAAATAAATTAGACTGCGTTTTAATGTTTTACATCTAAGGTGTTTTGTTTGTAACCCACGTCTGAGTTGTTAAGACTTGTTCCATCGGGTTTCTTCAATAGGGTATAGTGAGTACTCATGCCTGCCAAGGTCAAATACGACAAACATAATAGTTTAATCCCTTTGTTAGGATCACCTAGACTTGCTGAGTGTTGGAGTGTGTAAAACCTGTTGCGTGTATTAATCTCTGTGTCCACCGTTGAGGCATGAGAAAAACCTATTGTGGCTTAGACACCTTGTTGGGATGGCTACTCCGATCTGTTGAGGCTAATTGAGAAACCTATCAAGCACCCACTTTTTAGATGTTGCGATAGTTCGAACCTGGTAAGGTCGCATAGTTAAGGTTCTGCCTCAAATACAATACACTGTGTCTAAGCTATTTTCTACTCTGAAATATTATGAACAACAATAAATGATGAAAGTGGACTTGATTTTCCTGAAGAAAAATTTGCAAGTATTATACATGAAATTATTTCAAATTTGATACGTGCCAACTTCATGGTAGAGTTATACCAGCTAGAGTTTCTAGCCTGTAAGCTCCAGAAGAAAAAGCACCGATGACATGACATGACACTTCCCTTTTTCGTCAAGACTGCTTGAAGGGTCAACTTGGCTTGCAGCATTCTTTCGAATGACGATATCTCCAACATTGAAAAATTTATGATGCACTCTCGCATTGTAATATTGAGAAATCAAGTTCTTTGACCACGCTATAGGAATGTGAGTTTGTTCCCTCTTTTCTTCCAAGCTGTCAAGATCAAGAAGAAGACTTTAGTCATTATTCTGATTGGAATAATTCTCCACTCTGGCTGATGTGAATCCAATCACTACAAAAACGCAGAGCGGAAAAATAAAACTTGATCTCCGATTTTCTACCAAGGATCCATGTTGTTCGTTTAATTCGATGAAAGAAACTCAAAAATTATCAGGATATTCAAAATCCATATCAGATATGGGTTCATTTGTTATATCCGATAATACATATATATATATATATAATAATCATAAAAACGAAAATAATATTGATTATTATTATTATTATCATCATCATCATCATCATCATCATCATCATCATCATCATCATCATCATCATCATCATAATCAGTCCATATGCATTCTTGTGTGTGACCCGATAGACCCATATTAATTGGTAGTCGGTTATGTAGCGTCCTGTTCTGAACCCTAGGGTCATAACCGGTACGCCCACCGTATTCCGCTAAGAGATATACAAGGCGTCTGTACGAATTTCTGCACTTATCAAAACGACAGCGTATTCGATTGCGAAAGCAAAATAAATCAACTCAAAACCCTAACTCGAAAGTAAAATCCATAAACCATAAATATTCAACATCCATTCAAAATCCCTTAAACGATATCATAAAGTGCGTATAATGAAATCCCTAAACTAAGTCCTCAAATGAAATAACAAATAAAATAAAACTTCCTCAATTCTTGATATCAGTCATCAGTCAGTCCCTAAGAGTTCCCATGTGCCCATCCAGAGTCCTCTCCAACCCATATGTAATCGTACTCTGAATCGTCTGCAATAAAACAAAACGTACGGTGTGAGCGACAAAAACGTCACTCAGTAGGTACCCTGCCTGCATCGGCCCTGTGAGATCATACATGCTAGGACAGTAGTGAAATACATATAAGTACGTTAATACAAAAATAGACTGTCCACATTTTCACAAATACGTATAACGGTCATAACTTCTTAAAACAGTCAAAACACATAATCGTGCGAAATGAGCGTGAAATGCAATGCCACATACGTGATGCATGATAATCCTACATTCTCGGAAACATACATACTATCGTGCAATGCATGATCCCGGGACCTAACAGAACGGAACGGAACGGAACGGAACGGAACAGATATGCGACTTAGGTCTTGTAGCGCCCCGACCCGGACAGCGGAATCCGAACCAGTACACCCGTCGTAGCTTACTGAGAAGACTACAAGACGTCTCATCTCTCGAATACAAATCATCAATGACGTAAGAGAAATAAGCACGGAAACATATCTCGTCAATCTAAATCATTAATGCAGTACGTCAACCGACAATGTGAATACCAAAAGAACTGTGTATGGTCGCAGCCATCTAAAATCCCAAATGAATTAAGAAACAGAAATGACGGAAAACTATCTAATCAATCCACTCCACAAAGTCTAAATATCCCATTATGTCCACTCGCCGTCGTCCTCAATGAAAATCATGTCGTAACTAGGTTCATCTGCAAAGACAAAGGCAGTACCCTTAGCGAAAACGCTAGCAAGTAACCCGCTTATAAGACATACGGGATCAACACATGGCAAGACATGAGTAATAAATAATTCAAGGGATTCGTGGGGCACATGTCTTGTAAAACTTCCAAATAGATAAACGAATCACGTAATAGCAAGTACAGCAAATTGAACACAATTAACAAATCAATTACAATCAAATACCACGCACATCCATATCACAACGACTCTCGTGATGCATGTCAAAATATGCACTACACTACACAATCACAAATGCATGGGCCATTTCTCTTCAAATCAGTGCAATGCATGTCACAATGTCTGGTCTCGTAACTCGTAACCCTGTAACGCACCCCGGCTTATATTTCCATCCCGGTTAACGTTACAGGCTCGTTATGCTCTGTGATGCACCTCGGCTTATATTTCCATTCCGATTAACATCACAGACTCGTAATACTCTGCAATGCACCTCGGCTTATATTTCCATCCCGATTAACATTGCAGAGGACTTTATACCCTGTAACGCACCCCGGCTTATATTTCCATCCCGGTTAACGTTACAGACTTTTGTGCCCTGCAATGCACCCCGGCTTAAATTTCCATCCCGGTTAACATTGCAGGTCACCTTCGCAAATCTGTGCCGAAGCATATCTCTTTTCAAATCAATATGCAAATACAAGTGCCATGATGCAAGACTCCTCATTTCAATCACATTTCTCGTTCTCGTATGCAATTTACATTCACATGCGCAAGTATAAACAACACACAAGATACTAACTTACACATCAAACTTAGGCTTCAACTAGCTCGTCAACACTTAACCTTGATTCCAAATGTCACAAACCGATGTGAGTACTCCTATCTTTCTTTCGTTGAACTCTATAACACCTCGTACGTTCATTTCCTAACCCTCCTAGGTCATCCTCGTTGAAATCCGATTCGAATACCCTTTGAAATCACCAATTCGATTCACCATCCTAAGTCATGTTCCCAAGACTTAGACTACCTTTAATCAGATCTTAGGAAGTCTCTAAGGTCACCCAAAGACTCCCCGAACTTCCCTCTTCCTTCCTCTATTTTCCCACAAAACTGATGGACATCATCCCCTTACTTTGATCAATCTATGCGACATCATACCCTCACATCGATCGATCGATGTCCACCAGAGAACATCGATCTCTCAGCCCTTTACTACTTCGATCGATCGATGTCCAACAGAGGACATCGATCTCTAAACCTTCCCCTACTTCGATCGATCGATGTCCATCAGAGGACATCGATCTCTGACATCGATCGATCGATGTCCATCAGAGGACATCGATCTCTGACATCGATCGATCGATGTCAGCGCTGTTCCAGAAATTCTTCTGCGATTTTCTGCAGACCTTCAACAAGCGATTCCCAATATTCTTCCCACCATTCCAAGCCTAACCACTCTAGAATCCATTCTTAATTCGTCAACGCAAACCCTCTCAAAACCCATCACGCGTTCAATCCTAAAACGTACCTCGTGCATCACAACGAACCCCAAGATCCCACCTTTTTCCATCCCAAGCTCTATCCAACAGTGAAGGCATCAAGAAGGGTTTACGGGGTAGGGATTTGCAGGATCTCAAGTAATCAACAACATCAACAAATGCTTTTTCATATACATAGGCCAAATCTTGAACGAAAGACACATAAATCATATACAAATATCCACAGAACGAATCTACTGCATGGTGATCCAATTTAATAGCAAAATAGGCCAGTTTTCTTTCACAAATCGTAGGAACTTATAAGAAAGTTACTTGCCTTTGATTTCTCGAGCAAGAAATGAAGAACGGACGAAGATGGGTTCGATTCCTGAAGAGATTCTTCCCTAGGGTTGAAGAGAAGTCACAAATCGCCTATGTGGAAAGGAGATGAACGTCGGTTTCTTTCTGTGAATGAGAGAAACTGACGTTCAGTCAGTTTTTATATGGAAAAGGGGAAAATTTGGAGTTTCTAAATTATCTCTATTATCTTATTTATCTTAAAGGATAAACTCCTAATATTTAATTCTAAAAATTAAATACAAATTATTTTTCTGATATTTAACCCTTCATTTAATTCTCATTAATCCTATTATTTAATTTGTAATTAGTTATGGTTGACCGTCATTAATTTCCGTGAAATCCTTCTTTGTCTTTTAATTACCCTACGGAGGGTGCGGGGCCTAACATTCCACCCCCCTACAAAAAGTTTCGTCCTCGAAACTGGCGTACCTTATAGAAAGAGATGCGGATATAGCTCCTTCATTTGTTCCTCAAGCTCCCACGTGGCTTCGCGTTCCGTATGGTTACTCCACTGAACCTTGACATACGGAATGACGCGTCGGCGTAGGACTTGATCTTTTCTATCTACAATCTTTATTGGATGTTCTTCGTAAGTGATATCCTCCTTAACATCCAACGGTTGAGCTTCCAGGATATGGCTCGGGTCTGGCACGTATTTCCTTAGTTGGGACACATGTAATACGTTGTGGACTTGTGACAAATTCGGAGGTAAGGTGAGTCTGTATGCTCTTTCACCAACTTTACCAAGAACTTCGTAAGGGCCAATATACCTAGGGCTTAACTTGCCCTTCATTCCGAATCTTGCGACTCCTTTGGTAGGTGAAATTCGTAGGTACACCTTATCGCCTTCCTCAAACTCCAAAGGTCGTCTTTTCGTATCGACCCAACTCTTATTGCGATCCTGAGCCACTTTTAGTTTCTCTCTTATCACTTTGACCTTTTCAACCGTTTGTTCAACCAACTCGGGTGCAGTGATTGTCCTTTCCCCGACTTCGTCCCAACAAACAGGGGACCTGCACTTACGTCCATATAACGCTTCGAATGGTGCCATACCAATAGCACTGTGATAGCTATTATTGTACGAAAACTCCATCAACTTCAGCATGCTATCCCAGTTTCCTTTGAAATCCAAAGCGCATGCTCTTAACATATCCTCAAAAGTTTGGATGGTCCTCACGGATTGTCCATCCGTTTAAGGGTGGTATGCGGTACTCATCCTCAGTTCGGTACCCATCGCCTTCTGAAATGCCCTCCAGAATTTAGAGGTGAATTTGGGGTCACGGTCTGACACAATGCTAACTGGGACTCCGTGTAGACTTACAATGTTATCCACATATATGTTGGAAAGCTTCTCATAGGACGTTCCATGTGGCATAGCTACGAAATGAGCTGTCTTTGTCAACCGGTCTACAATCACCCAAATCATTTCATTTCCACTGCGGGTCTTGGGTAGTCCCATTACGAAATCCATCGTCACGTGCTCCCACTTCTATTTCGGAATCTCTAGTGGCTTCATTAAACCACCAGGTCGTTGATGTTCGGCTTTGACTTGCTGGCATACCAAACACCTCTCGACATATGCCGCAATTGATCTTTTCATCCCTATCCACCAATAGTTTCTTTTTAGGTCCTTATACATCTTAGTACTCCCGGGGTGGATAGACATCCTTGAGTTATGCGCTTCTTGGAGCAATTCTGTTCGGAGTTCGTCTTTACTAGGCACGCATAACCGATTCTGGAACCATAGACTTCCATCTCCTTGCAACTGGAAATCCTTTACTGGTCCCGTGGAGAATTTGTCGCGGACTTATTTTAGCGCTGGGTCCTCATACTGCGCTTCTTTGATTCTGTCTACCAAGTTTGGGCTGATAGACAAAGCTGTAAGGACATTTGCCACTGAATCCACCAATTCAAGATCAAACTCCTCGATTTCTCTTTCTAACGGAGATTGTCTCGCGTGGCTAGACTTTCTGCTCAACGCGTCCGCCACTCTGTTGGCCTTACCCGGATGGTAGTTGATGGTCAGGTCATAATCTTTGAGTAACTCCAACCATCTTCTCTGTATCATGTTTAGCTCCTTCTGCGAGAATAGGTACTTTAAGCTCTTATGGTCAGTGAACACAGCACACTTTTCTCCGTACAAATAGTGTCTCCAGATCTTAAGAGCAAATACCACAGCTGTGAGTTCCAAGTCATGCGTCGGGTAGTTCTGCTCATATGGTTTCAATTGCCTTGACGCGTACGAAATGACTCGTTCATTATGCATCAAGACACAACCTATAAACAGAAAGTTAGTTCAAGACTAGTGTATGTATACACAATGCATTAATTGTAATGGTGTACATACCTAGTCCTTTCTTGGACGCATCACTATAGATCACAAATCCGTCGGTGCCGGAGGGTTGTGCCAACACCGGGGCTGTGGTCAACCTCTTCTTGAGCTCGGTAAAGCTCTGCTCGCATTCAGCCGTCCATTCGAACTTGGTCTTCTTCTGTGTAAGTCGGCTCAATGGAACTGCTATCTTTGAGAATCCCTCAACGAATTTTCTATAGTAGCCGGCCAAGCCTAGGAAGCTTCTGACTTCGGTTACATTTGTGGGTCTTGGCCATTCAGTGATGGCTTCTATCTTCTTAGGATCCACCGAGATCCCATCTTCCGAAATTACGTGACCGAGGAAGGCTACACTTCTTAGACAAAATTCACACTTGCTGAATTTGGCGTAGAGCTTCTGTTGTCTCAGGATTTGCAACACCACTCTTAAGTGTTCAGCGTGTGCTTGTTCGTTGGGAGAGTAGACTAGGATGTCATCGATGAACACTACTACAGATTGATCCAACTGTGCTCGGAACACAGTGTTCATCAGATCCATGAAAGCCGCTGGGGCATTAGTTAGTCCAAAAGGCATCACTAAGAATTCGTAATGCCCGTATCGAGTCCGAAAGGCCGTTTTAGGTACGTCTCCGGCTTTCACAAGCAGCTGATGATACCCTTGACGAAGATCAATCTTTGAGAACTAGCGAGCTCCCTTTAGCTGATCAAATAAATCTTCGATCCTTGGCAGAGGATATTTATTCTTCATGGTGATCTTGTTCAACTCACGGTAATCAATACACAATCTCATGCTGCCATCTTTCTTCTTTACGAATAAAACTGGAGCTCCCCACGGTGATACACTGGGGCGTATCAACTTCTTGTCCAACAGCTCTTGAAGTTGTCCTTTAAGCTCCTTAAGTTCAGCTGGAGCCATTCTGTAGGGTGCCTTAGATATAGGCTCGGCTCCAGGGATCAAGTTGATCTCGAACTCCACTTCTCTCGATGGCGGAACTCCCGGTAAATCATCCGGAAATACGTCCTTAAATTCATTGATCACCGGTATTTGATCTATGGAGGGAACTTCTTGATGAGCATCTACAGCATATACCATATATCCCTCAGCTCCTTTTTTGCAAAGCCTTAAAGGCCTTAATCGCCGTCATGTATATCTTCTTTGGGGCTTTTGTTATCTTGACATTCCCTTGTACCGTTATGTCATTCATCTCAAGGTCCTTGATGGTCACTTGCTTAAGTTTACAATCGATATTGGCATGATTCTTGGTCAGCCAATCCATGCCCAATATGACATCAAAGTCCTTCATCGGGATTGGAACTAAAGTCACCGAGAATAACTTCCCATCCAATTCCAAATCGCAGTCTTTGTACTGGTGGTGAGAAACCAGTACTTGCTCTCCTGCTACCTGCACCCTAAATGGGTTCTTAAGCCATTCGGGTAAACAGCCGAGTCCTTTGGCGAATCGCTTAGAAATAAAGGAGTGACTAGCTCCACTATCAAATAACACGTTTGCAGGTACTTTGTTAACTAGTATCACACCTAATCACAAGAGGGTAACACATAAAGGTTTTCACATAACACATATTTAATCATCACTTAAAGGACTAAAATTCAGCTTAAGCAACTATTATTTAACTTAGGTCATACCTATCACCACGTTCGTGTCCTCCTGGACTTCAGCGTCCGTCATGGCGTGGACTCTAGCATTGGGCCTGCCTTTCTGCTGTTGGGCTGGTCCTGCTCCGGCTTGAGGTTTAGGGTTCCATTCGGGACAATCCTTGATCCTATGGCATGCCTTCCCACATTTGAAACACGCTCCACTTATTTTCCAACATTCACCCGCATGTCTTTTCTGGCAGTGTGGGCATTCTGCAGGTGCTTGACGATTCGGCTGGTTTTGTTGCGGTGCCCTCTGAACTGGCCCTGCCTGCCCTTTCCTAGGGATCTTGACCCAACGTCCGGGCCTACCTCCACTCTGCTCTACTCTCGGCCTCTTGCTCGATTCTTCACGAGCCTCTCTTGGTTGCGATCTACGCATGTCACTCTCCACTTGGTAACATGCGTCTAACATTTCCTCAAAAGTTTTCAAACTCGACCCCGCTATTGCAGTCCGTATGCGGGGGTTCAGACCCTCTTCAAACTTTAGCATCTTCATCCGATTGTTCTCCAACACCATGGGCGTGAATTTGCCCAAGGCATGGAACCGGTCGGCGTAATCGGAAACCGACATCCTCCCCTGTTCAAACTTGTCAAACTGCCTCATCTTCTCCAGAATGGCAGTCTCAGGCACATAATAATCTTTGTAGGCCTGCACGAATTGTCTCCACTGAATAGGGGGGTTCATCTTCGGCAGCATGCCATTCCACCATGCATTAGCTCTGCCGATTAGTAACGGGGTGGCCACATCCACCTTCAGATCTTCAGGCACTTGCACAAGCCTGAAGCATTTTTCCACTTCGTCCAGCCAAAACCCAGCCACTTCTGGGTCAGTGGTCCCTTCAAAGTTTGGGGCATGTATCTTGCGCATCTTCCCAATGTAGTATCTGATGCCGTGCTGTGGCGGTGGTGGCGGAGGGGGCTATTGCTGTTGTTGTGCAACTCCTTGTGCTATCACTGTGATAGCATCAATCAGCGCTTGTGGGACTAGGACTGGTGGTGGTGGTGGAGGGTTATTTCCCCATTGCCACCGTTTCCTTGATTGTCGCGTCTAGGAGGCATTTTCTGCAAGATCACGCTTATTAGTATCTAGCGGTTCCAAAAATAAATGCTTGAGGTCCATGATGTCGTACAAGGCAGAATTCATAACTTAAAATAAATAACGTTTATTGATTACTCTTAATCGCGCTCGTACACACACCCATCCCAATCAAGCTTAAATCTAAAATTGCATACTTAGACTTAAAGATCAACTTAAGGTGAAGATCATATCTTAAGACTCTACATGTCATAACCTAGGTCTCCGAGGTAGATCTGAAGCCTAGGCTCTGATACCACCTGTAGCGCCCCGACCCGGACAGCGGAATCCGAACCGGTACACCCGTCGTAGCTTACTGAGAAGACTACAAGACGTCTCATCTCTCGAATACACATCATCAATGACGTAAGAGAAATAAGCACGGAAACATATCTCGTCAATCTAAATCATTAATGCAGTACGTCAACCGACAATGTGAATACCAAAGGAACTGTGTATGGTCGCAGCCATCTAAAATCCCAAATGAATTAAGAAACAGAAATGACGGAAAACTATCTAATCAATCCACTCCACAAAGTCTAAATATCCCATTCTGCCCACTCGCCGTCGTCCTCAATGAAAATCATGTCGTAACTAGGTTCATCTGCAAAGACAAAGCAGTACCCTTAGCAAAAACGCTAGCAAGTAACCCGCTTATAAGACATACGAGATCAACACATGGCAAGACATGAGTAATAAATAATTCAAGGGATTCGTGGGGCACATGTCTTGTAAAACTTCCAAATAGATAAACGAATCACGTAATAGCAAGTACAGCAAATTGAACGCAATTAACAAATCAATTACAATCAAATACCACGCACATCCATATCACAACGACTCTCGTGATGCATGTCAAAATATGCACTACACTACACAATCATAAATGCATGGGTCATTTCTCTTCAAATCAGTGCAATGCATGTCACAATGTCTGGTCTCGTAACTCGTAACCCTGTAACGCACCCCGGCTTATATTTCCATCCCGGTTAACGTTACAGGCTCCTTATGCTCTGTGATGCACCTCGGCTTATCTTTCCATCCCGATTAACATCATAGACTCGTAATACTCTGCAATGCACCTCGGCTTATATTTCCATCCCGATTAACATTGCAGAGGACTTTATACCCTGTAACGCACCCCGGCTTATATTTCAATCCCGGTTAACGTTACAGCCTTTTGTGCCCTGCAATGCACCCCGGCTTAAATTTCCATCCCGGTTAACATTGCAGGTCACCTTCGCAAATCTGGCCGAAGCACATCTCTTTTCAAATCAATATGCAAATGCAAGTGCCATGATGCAAGACTCATCATTTCAATCACATTTCTCGTTCTCGTATGCAATTTACATTCACATGCGCAAGTATAAACAACACACAAGATACTAACTTACACATCAAACTTAGGCTTTAACTAGCTCGTCAACACTTAACCTTGATTCCAAAGGTCACAAACCGATGCGAGTACTCCTATCTTTCTTTCGTTGAACTCTATAACACCTCGTACGTTCATTTCCTAACCCTCCCAGGTCATCCTCGTTAAAATCCGATTCGAATACCCTTCGAAATCACCAATTCGATTCACCATCCTAAGTCATGTTCCCAAGACTTAGACTACCTTTAATCAGATCTTAGGAAGTCTCTAAGGTCACCCAAAGACTCCCCGAACTTCCTTCTTCCTTCCTCTATTTTCCCACAAAACTGATGGACATCATCCCCTTACTTCGATCGATCTATGTGACATCATACCCTCACATCGATCTATCGATGTCCACCAGAGAACATCGATCTCTCAGCCCTTTACTACTTCGATCGATCGATGTCCAACAGAGGACATCGATCTCTAAACCTTCCCCTACTTCGATCGATCGATGTCCAACAGAGGACATCGATCTCTCAGCTCACCCCACATCGATCGATCGATGTCCATCAAAGGACATCGATCTCTGACATCGATCGATCGATGTCAGCGCTATTCCAGAAATTCTTCTGCGATTTTCTGCAGACCTTCAACAAGCGATTCCCAATATTCTTCCCACCATTCCAAGCCTAACCACTCTAGAATCCATTCTTAATTCGTCAACGCAAACCCTCTCAAAACCCATCACGCGTTCAATCCTAAAACGTACCTCGTGCATCACAACAAACCCCAAGATCCCACCTTTTTCCATCCCAAGCTCTATCCAACAGTGAAGGCATCAAGAAGGGTTTACGGGGTAGGGATTTGCAGGATCTCAAGTAATCAACAACATCAACAAATGCTTTTTCATATACATCGGCCAAATCTCGAACGAAAGACACATAAATCATATACAAATATCCACAGAACGAATCTACTGCATGGTGATCCAATTTAATAGCAAAATAGGCCAGTTTTCTTTCACAAATCGTAGGAACTTATAAGAAAGTTACTTGCCTTTGATTTCTCGAGCAAGAAATGAAGAACGGACGAAGATGGGTTCGATTCCTGAAGAGATTCTTCCCTAGGGTTGAAGAGAAGTCACAAATCGCCTATGGGGAGAGGAGATGAACGTCGGTTTCTTTCTGTGAATGAGAGAAACTGACGTTCAGTCAGTTTTTATATGGAAAAGGGGAAAATTTAGATTTTCTAAATTATCTCTACTATCTTATTTATCTTAAAGGATAAACTCCTAATATTTAATTCTAAAAATTAAATGCAAATTAATTTTCTAATATTTAACCCTTCATTTAATTCTCGTTAATCCTATTATTTAATTCGTAATTAGTTACGGTTGACCGTCATTAATTTCCGTGAAATCCTTCTTTGTCTTTTAATTACCCTACGGAGGGTGCGGGGCCTAACGGGTCTCGCATATCTTAACATAACAGAACAGATATGCGACTTAGGTCTCGCATACCTTAACATAACAGATATGCAACTTAGGTCTCGCATACCCTAACAGAACAGAACAGATATGCGACTTAGGTCTCGCATATCCTAACAGAACAGAACAGATATGCGACTTAGGTCTCGCATATCATAATGCAATATTGTGATGCATGGATGCACAGAAATCACATACGGAATGATTCATTTACTTTCCCTTTTTCCTCTTTTTCTTTTTCCTCTTTTTCTTTATTCTTTCCCCTTTTTCTTTTCTTTTATTCTTTTTCCTTTTTTTTGTTCGTTAAGCTTTTTCCTTTTTTCCTTTTTAATTTATTTTTTTCCTTTACTGTTTTTTTTCCTCAGTTCCTCCCCACCCCTGCGATTTCCAACTTCCTTTCGCCCAACTTCACGCCGCCAAAAGCCCCCCTCAGCCGACAACCCCCATTCCCACTCCCTCACCCTAGCTACACCCCCACCCCCTAGACGCACCCCCATCTCAACCCCACCCCAGCCGCACCCCTCCCCCAGCCCCCTTTCAGCCGCCCTCCTTAAATCCGGCAGCATGTGGCCATAGCCTACCACCACCGGCCACGTGTCGTGCCACAAACACCTCTTCTTCGGATTCCGGTATTCAATACACATCAAAAATACAATCTTTTTTAAGTTCTTCATACGAAAATAGCATCATACATATATATACATATACGATCATATATATGGACATACAATTCATCACATACACATATAATCTAATAATCAAGCATCTATACAATCACAAATACTAATGCACGATCTCGTTTTCATAAAGAAACCAAAGATTTTTCGTTTTACATTCAACGGATGTTAAGGAGGCACCTACTTGATAATTGATACGCATTTGAAAGGCTTGATTGAGGCAGTGGTGCTCCTCCATCTCTCTTAAAGTGGGCGGCCTTGATGGAGCAAGGAAGAATCGTTCCTCCTTTTTTTTTCTTGGCGTGGAGCGGCTGTATGTGCAGTATATAGAGGGAGCAGTCTAAGCGTTGTTTAAATAGAAATTTGATTAGGGTTTAGGGAAAATTTTCCTAATCAAATTAGGTTTAATAATTAATTAGGTCCAATTTCCCTTTTTACCCTTATTAAAAAAATGGGATATAACATTCCCCCCCCC